>JAEQBH010000591.1:0-600000 GCA_016808115.1 Tetrastigma voinierianum
AGACATGTACACAGCTGGAGCAAAGAGTAGAATGGGGAATTTGAAAAAAAAAAAACTATAGATATGTTGGTCTCATAAAATCATATTGGGGCTGATGAGGTAAACACCACGCTATTAAATGCAATGAAAGAGCAAAGAACATAAAGTTGATCCATTTGTTACTGCCATAGTCTTTGATGGGTTCTTCGTGCTGAAGATCTCTGCTCGCATTTTCTTGAAATCGACAAACGATCGGGACCCGATCCCATCGACTCCTTCACATACTGTATTATATATCAAGTCATTGCGTATGTCAAAGTTGAAGAAACAAATTTAATGCTATGTGTCGCTTCCTGTGGGTTTGGGAGAAAATACAAAGAAAAGAAAAATAGAGAGAAAAATATAAAGAAAAATCAAATAAAGCTAAGTCTAATCCTATTATTTTTACTTGTTAATTCAAATCAATTTTATTATTTAAATCAATAAATGATTAAATGGGCTTAAAAGAATATGTAAGTTTCTACAATTTATTTATATTTGAGATTTCTCATCATACATCAAATATAAATAAAAATCATTTGTTTAATTTTTTTTCTTTCTTAGGTTGTATTTGTTCCAAGATAAAACTTTTAAGAAATGTCTTTCTTTATATTATATGTTTGGTTGTCTAATGAAAAATCTCAAAGAAAATTAAATATAAATAGAAGCTTATATATTTTTAAATATTTTAGTATTATTATTGAAATTAAAATAAATAAAATATGCTTCAAATGTCAAATAAAATAATATATTGATTTAACTATATTTTTATTTTTCTCTATCACTTTTTCTTTTCTTTCTTTTAGCTCTCTATTTTATTTCCTTTCTATTTTCCTCAAGTTCTATTGGGAACTAAACATAGCCTTGAGACTTTTCAAGAACCAAACAATCTAAAAGTAAATACTAGAGGCAAACATAGGCTTAGTACTTTTCAAGAACTAAACACAACCTAAAAGTAAAGTAATATTTGGTTAAAATTAAACCATCAAATAATTTAAATTTTTTTCTTGAAAAATAAGCTATTTAGCTAAAAAAAGGTTATTTTTTAAGAAATGCACATATTTTTGTCAAAACAATACTAATATTGATGGCGTTGGGTTTGTTTGTTCTATTGAAATATTTTGAGAACAATTTTTAAAACACAAAGTCATCATTTGATGTTATTTGAAAAACCTGCTTTTGTGTTTCGTGTTCCCTATTTTTAGAAAAAAGAAAACAAACACGCTTTATGTTCTCTTGTTTTTCAAAAAATAAAATAAAAAAAGATTTAAAAACTATAAGCAAATCTGGCGGGCCTAAATTTCGAGATTGCTTTGAAAAGTTGGTTTAATGAAATCACCTCTGAAGGCATACCTAAAACACTTACCCTCAATTAATTTAGTAGCATGCCTGTGGGGATAACCCAGCCTTCATAATTTTTACTTGTTATTTTTATTTGTCATGTTAATGTAGAAATTATCATAAATGGATAATTGATTGATTGTTTTTCATTGAATAACTTGTGATATAAATAGTATAAATTGAATCAAGATGTGAAACCCAGGAAAAGCGTATTTTTAAAAAAAAAATAATCCACTTGGTAATTTTACTCTAATGATACAGATAAAACCATATCTTTCTGTGACACCTGACAGACTAAACGACTCACTTTAGAATCATTCATAAATCTGTTGAACTGAAACGAACCGCGTCAATCTCGACTGCCGGTTTTGCACGCATTTCTCGAGACTAGAATCGGCCAACCACGCAGTGCTACGTGGCACTTGCATGGGAGACACTTGGCACATGGTGGCTGCGCGGTCATGCCCTTAGATTTGGCTGAGCGGTGGGGCCAATGTCAAGCCACCTCATGCATGAAGAAGAGTGGTTAACTGGCATGGAGAACACTTGGTCTTGAGTTGACCATGTCAAACAATTTGTGTTGTGTGTACTCCACTCTAGTCAAAACCAACTGAGCTGAGAGTGATTTGCAAACAATTCGTAGAGAAGAGGAGAAGAAAGAAAAGAGAGAAAGAAAGAAAGAAAGAAAGAAAGGAAGGAAGAAAAGGAGGAGGAAGCTTTTCCCCCATTGTTTTCAGATTTGGGTGGATCAAGAACTGGTCCTACACACTTCAAGAGGTGAGGGATCTTTCCTCTTGGTTATTTCCTTGTTCGGGGGCCATGGAAATGGCATTGGTTGAGTTTGCTATGTGGATTATTAAATATCATGTGATGCTGAATTTGTGATGCTGTCCATAAGAATTGGTTTTAAGACTGAATTTGTGATGTTGTACATGTGTTTTCTTATGTATGCTCGGATTGTATGTGCATGATTGTGTGTTACAAATTACGTGAATTATATACGTGGTAGGATGTATATAGGAAAATGCGTAACACTAGGGCGAAACGAACTCAGGAGTTCGAGAAAATGAACGAATGGTTCGAGATATTAGGTCTATTATTGGTTGGCACAAGGCGCCAATAGTAGGACAAATATTCTAAACTGGTTGCTTCGACTTATGTGTGAGATGGTGCGGTGATATGGGTTTAGAGTCAGACCTGCGATCAGCCAACGATGAATTCAGACTACAGAGATTGATCGGATATGCTCGGGATGGAGCCAGAGACTGGATTCTACTCACGCGACCTTCGAGCCACGGACATGTCAGTTCGAGTCATCCTGTGGATTTGACCAGTTGATGACACATCGGGCTGTCATAGATCAGGACCGTATGAGAGTTACCGCCAATAATACCAGATCAGATTTAGCGGTTCAGAATAGGTACTTCTATGTTTCACCTCATATCATACCATTCACGATGGCATCTGGGCAGCTGACGGGTTGGCTAGCTGGGCCCACTCGAGGACGAGGTGAGACAGATAGAGCCTCCACCGTGGCTCACAGTACGATGTTTTTCCCGACGAGCTACCGGATTACCTCCACCGAGATGTAGACTCATTGAGTTGCGACCCTAGGACGCCGCTATTTCTAAGACTCGTGATAGATAGCGCCGGGTTGAGCTGGTGTGAGCTCAAGGTCCGTGATACTGATACTGGGCAGCGTTTCACTCAAGCACTTCACCACGGGGGTGTTCTGCTCTTTTTATGGCGAATAGTAGATAAGACCTTAATTATAACATTACAAGATGCTAAATAGGGTTACAATCAAGAATCGTATCCATTACCGAGATTGATGACTTATTTGATCGCCTGAGAGGGGCGGTCTACTCCAAGATAGACTTTCGACCGTTAACACCGCTGAGAAAGCCGGGGGAGGCACATTCTAAGACAGCGTTTCAAACGCGTATGGGCACTTTGAGCTTACTGATGTCTTTTGATTGATGAATGCAATCGCGGCATCCATGGCCTCATATCAGGGTGTTCCAAACCCCATATGACCAATTTGTGGTCTCAGCTGATGACATCCCGATCTAATTCCACCCGAGGTGGAGCATGAAGATCACTTGAGAATCGTACTACGCCTGAGGGATCATCGGCCAGATGCCGTTCGCAAGTGAGAGTTTTGGCTTATCGAGGTGGGTCTTCGAGACACGGTATCAGCTCAGCGCGCCGCTGGACCCGAGGAAGGTTGAGGTCGTGATGGAGACCGGGCCGCCGATACGTAGCTTTCGGGATCATGTGGTATTAAGAGGTTTATAGAGGATTTCTCCGATCAAATAGCCGCTTACGACAAAGATCGGGACCGAAGGAGGTCAAGTTTATATGGGATGACTCATGAGCGCCGCCCAGAATTAAAGAGGAGGCTTACTTCAGTTCTATTCTAATAGTCCCTAAAGGGATGTGAGTAACACAAAGATAACGTGGATGTCAAGGACCTGACCGGGTGTGTTCGATGCAAACCAGAAGGTCAGGGCTTATGGTTCTCGCGGGCTATGAAGAATCACGAGCAAATTCATTCCCACGCATGACATGGAGTTACCGCCGTAGTCTTCGCCTCAAGATTTGCCGCCACTACTTTACGGTGAGCGCTTCAAGGTGTTTTCGCATCACAAGTCCTGAATACATCTTCACGCAAATGAGACCTCAACATGAGGCGTCATAGATGGATGGAGCTTCGGAAGATTACACTTCACTTGCATTACCATCCCGGTAAGGCAATGTGGTGGCTGATGCGTTTTGAATGAAAGTCACAGAGAGTACCAAGGTGATAGTTTCGAGTGGCGATGCTCGAGACAAGAGGGGCGCTCAGACAGCAAAGACGATGAGCAAACGTTCGGGGTAATCAGAAGTATGATACATGCTCAGGCTCTACTGCGTGAGTGATAGAGTCCTAGGTGCAGATCAGAACTAGTATCCATCAAAGGTCGAAAGGCGCTATACAAATGAACAAAGGCTGACCATCCACACGCATGGTAGTCTTCAGATAGTGGACGTCAGGTCCCCACGACGATTCGAGGGAGGAGATCCTGGCGAGTTCCATCGTCTCCCGACCGGGTCAGGCATCCAAGTGTCACGAAGATGTATCATGACCTTCTTCGCCAGTATTATTGGAGCGGGATGAAGAGGCATGTTGGGGATTTTGTCCGATGGTGTCTCACGTGCCAAACAGTCAAGGTCGAGCACCGGGGCACGCTAGAAGTACTCCAAACATCAGATAAAGTGAGTGAAATGCAGAGCACATCACGATGGACTTTGTGACTCACTTGCCACCCGAACATCAGCGTGAAACATGATGGCGTGGAAGAGAAAAATTCACTCACCAAGTCGCACATTTTCCATCGTGCACGACCTTCACCGGAGGAATTTCAGCATATACTGAGATAGTACGCCGGAAGCCAGATCCAGCCTAGCGCAAGACGGACGGATCCCTGGGCTTATGCTCAGCCCGGGAAGAGTTCGGCACGAGCTGGCGAGTACCGCCATCCTCGCACGGATGGTCAATCAGGGAGCGGACTATTCAGATTTTAGAGGACATGCTACGAGCATGCGTCCTGGATCTCAAGGGTAGCCGGGAGGCGAATTTGCCTTTTCGTAGAGTTCGCCACAGCACAATGTGGCTTCATCAAGCGAGTATCTCGGGATGGCACCCTATGAGGCTCTCTACCGAGGCCATGTCGATCACCGGGAGCATGTTGGATGAGGTGGAGAGAGCTCCATCATCAGCCCAATTTGATTATAGACACCTTAGAGAAGGTGGGTATGATCCCAAGTGGGTCTCCCATCGTCAGCCTAAGAAAGAGTTACTACCGACATACAACATGACCTCTAGAGTTCGAGGTGGGTGATCATGTCTTCTTGAAGGTGATGCCTAAGAGAGGAGTGGATCGTGACCAAAACGAGGGAAGTTGTCGAGGTATTGGACCCTTCGAGGTACTCTCGCCGAGAGGATGGCGCGGCGCAGTGACGGGTCAAGGCCGCGATCGAAGGTCGAGTGTTCATGAGGTGTTTCACGTCCCTATGCTCCGAAGTGCCACCGAATCTAACCCATAGTGGATTGTATATTTGTTGCTGATGCTGATGGGACCTTCGAGGAGGGACCGTTGCATCATGCGGATAGCCGAGCGTGTTTCTATGTGAAAGACCGTGAGGCTTGTGGGGAAGGTGTCAGGGCAAGACCGAGGAGTCGAGGAGGCAACATGGGAGCGCCGACAATCGTGGCGCACCAACCACCTCTGTTTGATAGGGAAGGTGCGTTTTCTTGTCATTAATGTTTTAAATGATTACTACGCGCGTATTTGATTGTGTGCATATATGTGAGACCAGAAAAGCTGCAGCTTAAAAATGAACGACCTAATCTTACTCAACTGCATGACAAAACCCTCAGATCTTTCTAGACATCGATGACGAAACGGATCAATACCGCGAATCATCTCGCGAAATCTAGTTGAACCAAACGAACCACGCCGACCCGAGACCGGCCACACGATTTCAGACTAACGGCTTTACCATGGGGTGCCATGTGGCACTTGCATGGGAGACACTTGGCACATGTAGCTGTGTCATGCCCTTAGGATTGCATGAAGGGGTGGGGCCAATGTCAAGCCACCCTCATGCATGAGCATGAAAGTGGGTTAAATTGTGTAGATGAGAACACTTGGTCTGAGCGCCACCAAGTGTCAAACAAATTTGTGTTAGGTGTACTCCACCTAGGTCAAACCAACTTTGGAGTTGGAGGAGAGATTCCAAACAATTCGTATAGAAGAGGAGAAGAAAGAAAAGAAAGAAAGAAAGAAAGGAAAGAAGAAAAGGAGGAGGAAGCTTTTCCGCCATTGTTTTCAGATTTGGGTGGATCAAGAACTGGTCCTACACACTTCAAGAGGTGAGGATCTTTCCTCTTGTTATTTTTTGTCAATGCTGAATTGCATTTTGCTTGAGTTTGCTATGTGATTGTTTGAATGAATAACATGCTGAATTTGTGATGTTGTCCATGCTGAATTTTCTAGGTTTTAAGACTGAATTTGTGATGTTGTACATGCTTTTTTTTTTTTGGTCTTTAGGAATGAAAACTCAGTTTGTATACATGTATGCATGACTGATGCAGAATGTTTCTGCCTGTGACCGGGAAGAAATTCAGCTTTAGGTATTATTGTATGAATGAAAAACATGCAGAATTTCCTAGCTTTCTGCGTACATCAATATAGAATCTTTTGCTTTGATTGTAAAGAAAAACTCAGTTTAAATATTATTGTATGCGAAAAACATGTAGACTGGCCATGCACGATCAACATGTAGAATCTTTGGTTTTTAAAAATCAAGAAACTAGTTTGGTATTATTGTATGCATGAAAAACATGCAGAATTTTCTGGGCTTCCATGCATGACTAACATGCAGAATGTTTTGGGTGTTTAGATCAAAGAAAACTCAGTTTGGTGTATTATTGTATGCATGACTAACATGCAGAATGTTCTGGGTTTTTAGACTGAAGAAATTCAGTTTGGTATTATTGTATGAATGAAAACATGCCAAATTTCTTTGGGCTTTCTAATATGCATGTATCAACATGTAGAATCTTTGGTTTTTTGACCAAAGAAAACTCAGTTTACATATTAAAGTGCATAAAAAACTTGCATAATTTTTTTGTCATGCATCACATGTAGAATGTTTTGGCATTACTTAGGCAAGTAATGGTGGGAATTATGTTAATACATGCTTGAAGATGTGTTGATATGAATGAACTGGAATGATAGAAAAGATGTAGTGCATGCTTATGTGATGTACTGATTTGACAGTGGAATATTAACATGACTGCATGTTTGTTGATGTTGAACTGAATATAGCAGCCGCTGTATGCATTAGACATGAGTGTTCATAGCACACACATAGTGTACTGTAGAATGTCCCATGTAGAGGTTCTATACTGGTCATGGGTTTGAGCGCAAGACACAAATTGCATTGCATTGGTATGCGCACACCACATTACATGAGAGTGCGCACATGGTACTGATTTGGCATTGCATTTGGTGTTGAATCGTGTGGGTCGAATGGGACTGTCCACCTGAGTTCCACAAGAGCAAATGAAAATGGAAATGAAATGTGTCGGGCGAGTGGTGGGATAGATACTCCCTGGGTGAAAACTGAAACTGTTAGACAACAGATTCACTCTGAGCTCGAAAAATGTCGGAGGGTGTAAGAGCCCGCGCGAGACCCTCGAAAAGCTCTGTCGCCCAAAAATACACGAAATGATTAAATAAAATATCACATGTAATTACGGGTTGTGAGATGGGAGCCTGGATCGACTTAGCACATTTCCCATTGAACCATCGGATGGTGGATCTGAGGTTGACCCACATTTGTGGGCATGTAGAGGTCAAAGCCTCATACATGCATGTAGATTTTTCCATGATAGGACAACATGTATAAAATTATTTATTGTTGGTTTGATCATGAAAAGTTGATCATTTGCATGTGCACCTAGGTGGTAACACTGTGAGGGATTTATCTTCATCAAAGCAGTAACACCCCGTCAGACCTCTTCAGTACTGCATAGCGCCCCAGAGGCCTTGATTATGAAGGGCCTGACCGTGGCCTTGATTCTTGTTTTATGTATATATTAGAATGAACTAGTGTTAATATATGTTTCTAGACAAGAGCGATGTGAATAACTCTTGATTCATAGAAATGTATGGTCTTATACCGCATGCACGGAAGATGGATGATTTTTCGCCCTATTTGGCCATTCCTATTCGCTAATATCTCATGATATGAGACACAATGTGTTTCGCAGTTGACGGTGGTCAACGGGACCCCGGCTCGGGTGTCACACAAGAATTCAAAGAATAAATCTGCAACCTAAATTCACATTTTAAAACTATAATCAATCTAAATCTAAATATTACATATTTGTAATACATAATTTAAATTTAATTTATTAAGAATTGACTTAATAGTGAAACCATTATATTTTGTTTGTCCATCAATAAATATTAATAATTTGACAATTAATACGTAAATTTATAGGGTATGTATGGTTCCTCTAAAATTGGAGAAAATGCAGTAATAGGAAAGGAAATAGAAAATAAATAAAGAAAGAAAAATGATGAAAATATAAAGGTTTTAATTCAATACATTATTGTTATTTTCTACTTCAAACTTATTTTATTTATTTTAATTCATCAATATGAAGATTAAATAATTTTAAAATATGCAAGTTTTTATGTAATTTTATTTAGATTTGATTTTCTTGAACTTTTAATAATACAATTAAACATTTCAAAAATCATTTTAATACTTTTCTTTCTCAACGTTTCACCACCAACATAATTTAAAAATACTTTATTTATATTTGATTTTCTTTAAAATCTTATCATAAAATCAAACATAGGAAAATTATTTTATAACCTTTTCTACCTTAATATCTTTCGTAAACCAAACACTACGGCAGGAAAAAAATTAACTGCCAATATGATGGAAGAGGTTACCTGCTCTTGTAAAGTATTTATACTCTGAGGAACAATCTTTGCTATAACTTGTCTCATGGTTTTGGGGATTCGATTCATATGTAAACATTTTGGCGATTTGAATTAACTTGTTCATGATCTGAAGAGACCATATATGTTGCTGTTTTGCCTCTTTTAGCTTCCTTATCCCACTTGGTCCTTCCAATTATTCACAAAGAAAAAAAAAAAAAAAAACTTAGAACCTATATTGTTATTGTTTTGGAAATTAATAAAAGAGATATTTAAGAGATAGTAATCTAGTCGCACTCAAAGATCAATCATAAGATAACACCAAAATTTGACACGTTAAGCACAATGGAATTGAATAACTTGCACACTTTAGGAACCTTGGTGGCCTCGCCCTTTCTACGTGATGATATATAAAAAAGCACACAAATAGTCGTTAATTCGAAATTATGTTTGGATTCTCGGGAGTAATATTTAGAAATTTGGCTCTGTCAGCCATTGATGTTTGACCTAAACCATATATATATATATGTATTTGAACTACATAACTGCTATTAATCCAGAGATGTAATCAGATTTGAAATTCAAATACGAATGTAAAGTTATTTTATTTTTTTCTTTGAAAGAAAGGAGAATGAAGAAAGATAGACTTCTCCAAAAAATTTCTTTGGTAAAAAGGAGTAGATTGCCAGAGCGATTGGGTTTACTCTAGTAGTACATTCATCGACTCAAGAGCATGATCGTCGCAGAACTAAGTAAAGGTAAGTAACCATCGCTTATACATTGTATCAGAGCTGTTACTTATGATTCCACAGAGATTTAGTTGTTATTTTTTTTGTTACTCAAAAGAACATATATTTTTTTGGAGTGACTGTTATGCACAAATGGCCTCGCCATTTTTAATTTTCTCGTGTCATATCATTTTTGGAGCAGAATTTTGTTTCGCACAAATGGCATGCCCCGGTTTTTTTTTTTTTTTTCTCAAGAAATGGCCTGGTTTTTTTTTTTTCTGCACACGTGGCTTGTAATTTTTTTTAATTTCGCCATTTTTAATATTCCGACAAATTATTACATACCATTATGTATAATTAATAAATAATAGAGAGAAAGGGCTAGAGATTTAATAAATGTCTGACTTTGAATTTCTTTTTGAAGTAAAAGAGAGAAAATGTCTCTATAAGGAGGGATGTCCATTATTATACATCGATTTCACAATCACAGAAATATGTCATAACGGTTTAACTCCGTAGGAGACTTACTGCGTCAACTAAGCTACGACTTCATTTATTGCAAGTCAATCTCGCCGAGTATAGAATGCAACCTGGTCACACCTTTATCGAACATTTGAAGATAGTTAATAATATGATACAAGTGATCATTTTCAACGAAAATATATTAAATGAGGAAAGTAAATATGATGCTCTATACAACACTTTGTTACTTTAATTATAAAGGTGAAGTCTCCAACCTATTAGTAACTGTGAAGCAAACAATTATGAGACTCGTATATCTATTTTTAGAGGTACATGGCATAATTCACCAAATCCGCTTATTTTAACCGAAAGTCCTAACCTTCGGTCTTCTAGATGCAAGGCAAAAGGGAATGCCATTAAAGAAGTACAATTATTGTACTTGAGAGGGTGAATATTGCCGAATTCATCCTTGTGAGAACAAGTAAACATTAAATTTTTTGTTTATTTGCTTTTGTTTAAATTAATTCATTGTAAATATGCTTAATTTATTTCATTATTGTATTGACCTTATCTTGTTTATAATGTTTATATATGTTATATGTTCTTTCATGTATATATTATAATATTTATACATGGTTATAATTGTGATTAATTGATATGAGAAATGAACTCGAAATGATTTGAATTGAGTTGCAAGATATAATATTGGTATATAGGTGTTGATTGGGAACATTGTGAACTTTTGCACCTATGACTAATAAAGTATTTTATAATTCAATCTCGACTTGAGAATTGATGTGTATATATTGCATAAGATTGTGATTCAATTGTTATGTCCTTCTTGAATAGGATTTTAAAAGAAGATCAAAGTAACATCATAGTACACTCAACAAGGGTGAAAAACTTTAATAGTGACAATTATAATACACACATTCAAATCTAAGAAAGTTTTGGAAGAGCAGGTTCTGAGATCCACTGAATGTTGAATGGAATAAACTCACAAAGAGGTATGAAATAATAACAAACAGCACTGATTTAACTATCTATAATGCTTGAAGAAGAAAGATTCCATCGCCGAGAATCTTTTTGTAATCGGGTCGAATTGAATGATGACTCTGTCATGAATAACAAGATTTCAAACCCGCATTATGCGATGGGTAGCATTATGAAAATTTTAGAGAGACTAATGCCTAAACAAGGGTTAATCATCAGTTAAAAGTACACCCTAATAAATCAATGAAAACAACATTGCAGGACAGGTCAAATATGAGATGGAATTGAGTTAGTCAGCGCCTTAACTGACGAAAGTATGGTGCTTGATCGGTCTCTCCTCATAGTCGGGAACGATAAGGAAGGTAAATATGACTCATAAGGAGAAATATCAGCACTTTTTGTCGACAGAAGGCCATTGAACTTTGAGATGGTTTTTCTCAGTCGCTAAACCCCGGGAGTGCCTCACACAGTGGCAACATCCGGGGCCTCCAAGAATATTCATGGTTTGGCTGGGCAGTGTACTCAAAGCACCCAAGGCAAGAGGAAGTTTGATGAGACTAGAAAGGGACAAGTAAAGGTGAAGGAAGTCACAAGCGCGTAGAGGGAAAAGGGAAAAAGGATAAGACAAAGATGACATGCTACAATTGTAAGTAATATAATACTTTTCTCATGAATGCACCGAGCCGAAAAAGGTATTGTCTTATCTTTACCCCTTCGCATAAACTCTATTTATGATATTTTTGTTTCTAGTAACGCTTTGCTCACCACACATCCCATGTGGATCAGACTTAGAGCCACGCACTACGAAGCAGAGATAGCGGCCTGTAGAGTTTCGTCAATACCGAGTGGATCACGTGGATTACTTAAAAGACACACAAGGATCGAGGTGAAAGAGCGGGAACATGCAATAGACTTGTAAGAGTTTGACCTTTACGATACATATGATACCACATTCTTCGAAATTACCGAAACTCTCTGGTCTCCGTTATTCCTTCTAAGACTTGGTTATTGTTTGAATTTTTATGAAAACTCTGTTGACATTTTTCATAATATTGTTTATTTTGGTTTTGGACATATTGTGGATGGTTTTATTGTATTGAACACAAAATATGTTGAATGTTATAGTGGTGT
Organism: Tetrastigma voinierianum; assembly: GCA_016808115.1. Classification (NCBI taxonomy): domain Eukaryota; kingdom Viridiplantae; phylum Streptophyta; class Magnoliopsida; order Vitales; family Vitaceae; genus Tetrastigma; species Tetrastigma voinierianum. The sequence continues at coordinate 12,179 of JAEQBH010000591.1, forward strand.
TTGTTTCTCCTTGTTTAGCTTCAATCTAGCAACAATGATTTAAATGTGAATGTATGGCATGCTAGATTAGGGGCATATAGGACAAGAAATAATGAGTAGACTTGCACGTGATGTAATTATATTAGGACCATCAAGAAAGCTGAATTGGTCCACTTCGTGAATACTGTCACAAAGTTATGCCGCAAGAAACCATTTGGTAAAGCTTATATGCTGGAAACTTCCTTTGCAACTTAATTCCATTCCGATATCTGCGGGACCAACAATGGCAAAGTGCATGGTGCCTCGCGGCCTTCATTGTTATCTAGATGATTATACTCTATATGGTCATGTCTGTCGATTTCACTCAAGTCTCAAGCATTAGATTGTTTTATTCAATATATTACAGGTGGAAATCAAATGAGCAGAAAAATCAAAGTGATGAGGACCGATCAGCCGAATATCTATCTCAGAAATGGCGAAACCGTGTAATGACAAAGGCATTTTGAGACAACTAACAACTCGAACCCAACAAAATGGTGTCGAATTTGAGAAACAAACTGCTTTGGAAATGTTAGGTCAACATGGCATTAGTTTAACTCCAATACAATATTGGGGAGACGCTGATGATTGCCATTACAGCATTAACTAGTATCTAGCAAATCCAGCATCCTCAACACCTTATGAGTTATGGATGTGTAGAAAAACTCGATAATCATTGATCCTTGGGGATTCAGGCTTATATCCATGACACTTCTCAAAAAATATGGCAAGTTAGGTCACGAGGAAAGAAATGTATCTACACGATACTCAAAACTCCAAAAGGTTTTGTATTTATTATGAGGATTTCCGTGACCGAATCACGAAACTGAGGCCACAGATACTTTTCTGAAAGATCAATTCCGTGAAAGGACGACAAGATAAAGTCATCATCTGATATGAGATATAGACGAATAAGGAAATGTAGGTACAAAGTCACCAGATCATACATTCCTACCAGTAATCCAAATCGCGTTTCAAAATTAGTGAGTTAATAAAAAGAGTTGTTTCTAACCATCTCAATTTGATGGATTCAGACTTAAGAATTACTTCGCACTTTGACAGTCAATGTATTAGATGACTCTTAATTACGAAGAAGCATTCGTTCCAAAACTCCTTAGCATTTTCAAATTGAAATGAAGCTACATTGTTACAATCGCAAGATGATGATGAATCCTGAACCAACAGCAGGCACTTGAGTGTCTCACAAAAGAAAAATGGAAGGTCAGATTGAAGAAGAAATAGAATCTATGAAAGTAAAATCAAGTTTGCCACTATCACTGCAATGTGCCATATTGGGAATAAATGGATTCTCAAGATAAAACTATATGATGGTTCTATTGATAGATATAAAGCTCTTCTAGTGGCAAATATATTCAAAGAAGGTATCAACAAGAGAAACTTTTTCAATTCATTTATGCCACCTTATTCACATTACTTCTTAAATATGAAGACAAATTTAAATTTAGAATCAACAAAATGATGTAAAAACAAATTTTTCTTAAAATGGAGAGCTAGATGAAGAAATCTATAGAACAACCTCAGAGGTTTCATTAAAGGTCAAGACAAGAAAGTTTGCAAGCTTCAAAGATCTAGTATATGGCCTTAAACAATATCGAGACAATGGTACCTGTATTTCATACTTTAAACTACATTCAATACGACAGGACCACTGTTTATGTTAAAAAGTTGACTAGTGGCAAATTTGGTAATTATCTTTATGAAGGTTGACACAAAATAATATCTGAAGATGTTGATTATCTATACAAAAGACGGTTATCCGTACACATTTTGATATGCAAGATATGGGTAAGAAAACATATTATAAAAATTAAGAGAGATCGTTCAAAAAACAAATTAGCTCTATCAATAAGATACTATAATCCACATTTTCAACGCTTTCCATATGAGTAGTTGCAAACCCAGATACTCCCGTGTCAAAAGGCGTAGGCTTTAAGTCTAATATGTGTCCTAAAACCCACAAGAACAAGAAATGTCAAGAGTTCCATATGTTAGTACCTGGCAGCTTAATGTAGCAGATGTACATCGCCTAGACATATGTTTTGTTATTGGACTTGTTAGCCGATATCAATCTAATCCTAGACGAGAGCATTGGAAGGCTGTCAAAAAAATTCTGAGATATCTAAAGCGGTGCCAATGGGATTATTGCTTATTACTTCACAACAATTACGCTGGTTGATACCAGATGCTAATGGGAGATAATCTTGATCAACTAGAATCCACCATGGTTATGTTTTCTACCAATAAACATCTTGCGTAGTAAGAAGCAAACTTGCATAGCTTTGTCAACAATGGAAGTTGAATTTATTGCATGTTCAAGAGTAAGAAGGTTGGTTAAGGAGATTTTTTTAAATTGGGGTATTTATATGATTGAAGAACCTAACAATAACAGATAATCTAAGGTGAATCCACTTTATAAAAGACCTAAAATGTCATGTTATAGTAGAACTAAACATATTGATGTCAAGGAACAACGATGATTAGAGAGGATTGATTACTGTTATAATGCTGAGGTATAATATATTTCAATCACTGGTACAGAATGATCCATTAATGAAACCAATTCCAGATATGTTTGACTTCACATGTAGAATGCTTCCTGGATTACGAGAATATAAGTATTGGTAGACATCGTTATACTTGTACAGTACTATTTTACAAATATAAGTAAAGTCTTAAAAAATTTTTATCATATATAATACTACTTTATATATATTTAAGCTCAACGAAGAAGATGTCATTACTGTGTCAGATTGGCTCACTCACACTAGCAACTCGCCCTAACACTTCTGAATAGCGAGAGATGAGACTTAAATGTTAGGATTGGTGGCCTGTCAAAATGAGATGAGGTTGTTAACCATGCATTCAACAACCAATTTGGATTGATAAATGTCCAAATTCAGAGCTAGATGAGTTCTCAAAATCACCCGAATAAAATGAGAGTATTTTGAGAATTCGTGCTAGGCGAAGCGATCAACTAGATCCCCGATACCGCTTTCAAGACATCAGGTAAAAGAGAATACTAGATAACACATGATTCATACCATGTGTGTTTTTCGACTGAAAGGTGTGGAGAATGACCAGGCTTTCCATCGTGTGAGACCTCAAAAGAGGTTAAGTTTTGACCTCATTATGTACCTCTTATACCTTTGCTATTATTTGGGAGTTTTACTTAGTGTTTTGTCGTCTTTAGCAGCGTTACCGGCGATTGTGGATTACCCATCTATGGAAATGCCCAGATAAGCAACTCGAAAGATAAATTGCTGCAAATTTTAGTAGAAAAGGGAAGATTATATATCCGTTGTATTCATCGGCTAGCCAATCTTGTTGCTTCGAGAAACGTCAGACTTAATATGAATAGAGTAAATGATTTAATGATGCCTTGCGATTAGAGTTGTTAAAACTGTAAAATAGAGATGCCTAGTGGTAATTGCAAGTTAGAAATGATTAAACTTAATATTTCACAAAAGGAAAGTTAGCTACTATGCAAGTCATTCCTACCGCATGCATAGTAATGAGCTCACAAATGCAAAGCTACTCGCTAGGTCGCACGCACCCATCTACTAGTAGTATGAACTTATTGCTTATATATTGGTATTAGAAATTTAATGAGGGTCTAAACCCGCCATAAAAGTAGTGGGAGATGTTAGAAATTGGGCCTGGGCTTGCCCAATGATGGTTTGACCTAAACGATATATAGAGAGGTGTTATTGCTATATATATGAGAGCAAAATTTGAACCAGCAAAATTGGCCAGATTTTGCAAACAAGATTGAATGCAAATATTTTTTATTTTTTTTTCTTCTTTGTTGTGAAAGGAGAACAAGAAAGATAGATTCTCTGAAAAAATTTCTTTGGTAAAAAAGAAGATTAGGTTGTGAACAATTAAGTTATCATAGGATATTCACCACTAAGAGCGTGATCGCGCTAGTGTGGAATCAAGTGTGCTGTAAGCAAATCGATCAGCTTATAAATGTAAATATAAAGAAGAAAAGAAAATTTATTAAGATAAATTTTCATATTTGGTTACACAATACTTTTCCTTTCTATTTTCCTCTCTATTTTATTTTTTATTAATACTTTTCAAATTCTAAATGAAGCTTAAATGAATTTGAAGTTGTAGTGGCTCATACCTAACTCTATATATATATATATACATTGTCTCATTAAGGCATTTATATAGTTGGGCATGTGTGGTTACAAATGATACTAAAACCGATCCTAATGTAAGGATTTGTTTCGTTCCATGAGGAAGGGATGAAGAAATAAACCTGAGAATCGTGTAAATATATATGAAATAAGATTTTAAAAGCTAGATCAAGTAGATTGTCTTCCCACCTCGAGGTTCATCTATTCCTTGGCCTTGATCACCAAGGTTCTCTATATCCAATCGCTTGTTTGATATTGGCCTACTTTTTCCGCTGATCATCGAAACTGTGAAAAAATATGGCAATATCATCGAGAGTCGTAAGAAATCTATCAGTGTTTAATGATATTATTGTTAATATCAATTGAAGCTATAAAAATAAAAAAGTTTTCATAAATAAATGATTAGTACTCCAATCACTCCCTACCGCTGATTTCACTATTTCCAAAGCAAGAAGGGTGACCCAAAACATGTTTGGCGTTGGTCGATATGATGATGGGGGCGTATGAGCTCTTTTCTCTTTGAACTTGTCTCGGGACACGCCTTTCAACATGTATACCAAGGCACCAATAATAATAATTGAGTTTTGGTTCGATTATCATAAGGATAAATTGTAATATCTAAATTTTGCTGACGAGTATTTTACAATGATAAATGATATTTTTGAAGAAGCTAAGATAAATGCCACTTCTAAATGTTGTAGGCCTCAGGGCTAGAATATGTAGAGAGCTTTGTCCCAACTTGGTAATGGAATCCGCAAGCTTTCCTTCCTATGAATAATTTGAATGTAAAACAAATTAAATTAATATAATTTTCTGGGTTCTACAATTCATTCATAAATAACCCATAACACATGATCTTTGATTTCATGATATTCACATCATGAGTGTATCAAGAGTTTATTGTTACTAACCCGAATCAATATTTGTTCCTATCCCTTTGCCCTTTCTTTTCATTCTCTGACTATCAATGCATGATGGTAAAATTACGTTTTCGAGAGCTTCATGGGTAGGGAGGACCTTGAGATATGGTTTAAAATTTAAATTCAAACATTTAAATTTCTACCGCCCATCGTCGATGCAAACCCAAACCAAATTAATTCTTTTATTTTATTTATTAAATCCCTTTTTATCACCTGAGTCATATCTAAAATTCTTACATTCTCCCACTTGACTCGTGTGATAATACATTTATGATTTAATAAATATACTCATCATAATGCGCATTACACACACTCGTTATTCATTCATTCATGATTGGTACTATTATAAAGCCATAATTAAGAATAAATAAGAACTAACGAGCTTTTAGAGGTTGTACATCATTATTTTGATATAGTCCCTTCCGTATGCCTACACAATTAGCTCACACCTTCTAACATGACCTATAAATGAAGTACGAAGAAGGTCCATACAATGCCTTGTCAAAGACTTTCCTTTTTTAACATTCATCTGTATGCAATTATGTATACAAAACAGATATAAGGAAATTTCAAAAATATATAATTGAGCTCCAGAGTGTTCAATAAACAATCATCATGAGACTAATACTATAATGTGCTCAAGACTCATAATTTTCACATGGAATTTGATGTCTTAGTGACACTACTTTTGATCATTAAGTCTCAAAACATAAGTTATGTACATAATCAATAAATTTAGCACTCTTGTTTCTGAATTATCTCATATACAACAACAAATATAACCTGAGATCCTCTTAAGAATTGCCAAAGCATTTGTTGTTGAAAGAGAATTGACAATGGAATCTGTCCTTTTTAGCAACTTGGCCATAAAGTCAACAAATCCAAGTCCTAAAATAATATTCCGCAACCATAATCCATAATTTATGACATATTATATCATAATACATATTTTGATAGTAGATACTTATACCTTTACATAATATTGTTCCTTATATAATCATCAATTAATAGGAACAAATAACAAAGATAAACTTTCAACTATCATTCGACATAATTGAATCTAAGAGCAAATAAAAAGCATGCATGAATCATTAAGGTTCTTCTATCATGATGCTTTCAATCCATTCGATAACCCAAAAATCTTTAAATATATACTTTATAAGACAATCTTACATTTTACATTACTTCATATAGGATATCCTATCACATAATATTATTCTTTTATATACTTTACATACAATTTTTAAGATCTTTTCTACAAATTAATGCAATAAATTTAATCACTAATAAATCACATATAATCAAATAATTTTGCTTCACTACTTTATATTATCTATTGAAATAACGATATTCTGAGTATTCTTAAGTCCAAATAACATGATATCATAAAGCTTAAGATATCATGAACCATTATTGCAATATATCAACTTGTCCCGACTTCATGTAACTGTTGGTAGCTATACAAGTTTATTACTCTTAAATGTAATCATAAAACATTACTCAATCATAAAGATATGAGCCACTTAATGAAGTTATAAAATTCTCCCATTTGGCTCATATTTTCGTGATAAGAAACAAACATGAAACATTAATAAAATTAGAAGTTGAATAAGCTATATTGATCCTATAACTAGATTCAAACAAATAATTTTAAGAAAAGCAGTACAAATACTATTCTCAACTTTGGGTAGATATTTGTAGTATAGAATCTATAGTGTTTTACATTATTTTCATTTTCTTTAATGGATATTCTCCATAGTTCATGTTAAAAATTAAACTTATGACTCTTTGGATCTTACCAAATATAATCTAACGAAATTATAAGATATATCCCATATAATGTTCATTATGCATAAGATGGTTAGTTGCTTGGGTAAATTCTTAAATATCTTATAACTAATGAACTTCAATATACTCATTCATCAAAGTACATAATTTGTTTCAAACATATAAGAAATGAGTAATTGAATAGCATAAGTTATGTATTCCTTAATTTGAAATTCATGGAACATTAGGTCGGCCACTTTGGTGACTAGCGAACTTTGTGCGCAATTTCGAGGAAGTTACAATTAACAATATTTACATCATTAAATATGATTATCAAATCCTTCAGTGTAGTCATTCTAATGACTAACATACCATAAATGTCTTGTACTCATACATGATAATATAATTATCATACAAACATTATATTGTGATAAATCAATAAAATTAAAATACGATTTTATTGGAAAAACCATAATATTATCACAACCATCATCAAATATTTAAGTACAAAAGTAAACTTATTGAGACTTCATAAATATGGCAAATATCAAAAGTTTATATAATATGACAAATCATGAACATGTCAAATGTGTTTCTATAGTGTGAACTTGAAGTTTTTAAAAGAAATCTCACATAATAAGTTCCATTTAGATTTATATGAATAATACCTCGAAATCTCGTTAGTGTCAATTAGCATCATATTGACAAAGCTATCCATAATGTATAATTCATACAAATAGTTATCTATAACAAGACCTTTAATGGAAATGATCTTTAATTCATAACAATTTAATCAAAATTATATATGACATTACATTATCTCATTTATAAGCTTGTTCATGTTAGGTAACCAATTATAATGTTATACAAATGGATATACATAAAACTTCATAGGTTCAACCACTTTGGTATTAATAAACCATTCAAAGTGAATTCAAAACAACCCAAAACAACCCTTGTAACCAAACAAGATAGGTGCTAAATGCAGAATAGGGTGTCCCTTAAACCAAATAGGACAATCATCTCAGCATTTATATTGTTGTAGTTAAGCACTAACAACAACCAATCACGTAGCCTAGTGGTAGAGTGCCCACATGTAAACAATGGGGTTTTGGGTTCACAACTACTTAAATAAATTTTCTTCTCATTAATTTTGGTATTAATAATAGCAAACTAGTCTTAGAAAGGCCCAGCCCAATCCACATTAGAGCTTTTAGGGCCTGTTGCAGGAAACCCATGGCCTAGGGCTCAACATTAGCCTACATTCAAGTCTTCTTCAACCTTCTAGAAATCGTTTTGCTACCCAGGTAAACCAATTTTTTATTTATTTATTTTTATCTGAACCATCATCAACAAAAATTGCAACATCCTCATAATACACATTTAGGATGTCCACATAAGGATAAAATGATTTTCTTTTAATGAATCCATAAACACTTATGTCAAAGCTCATTCATATGACATTAAAACGTAAAGCAATCGAATACCCGCAGTGATAAAATCATTATTCTAAACATGCTCTTATAGATTTGAAACAAAAAGCAGTCCCACATATCACTAGTACTATGTTTCTGCGAACATAATCTGGGGATCGACTAATAAGTAAACCTTCCTGAACCAGACATCCTTTTTTTTTTTTTTTTTTTGGAAACAAGGCAGAGCTCAAACAGTACTTCCTTTGATACCAAATATAAAATCAATAAGTAAGCAATATGATCATATCAAACAAAATCATAATATGATCCAGTCATCTTGAGACGAATGTACTCTCAAAACCCAGTTCTTCCACTGAGTGAATCCCATAATCCCAATAATATCCACATCATCATTATGATAGAAACATGAATACAGAAACACAGAAGATATCATTCTGTAAACCTATAAAGCTGTCCGCTAAATTTCTAACAATCAAACTCATTCAAGGAAAATCATGAATCTCTAAACATTCGTTTGATACCAAATGTAAAACAAAATTAAATTAATATAATTTTCTCGTTCTACACCATTCATAAATAACCCATAACACATGATCTTTGATTTCATGATATTCACATCATGAGTGTATCAAGAGTTTATTGTTACTAACCCGAATCAAGATTTGTTCCTATCCCTTTGCCCTTTCTTTTCATTCTCTGACTATCAATGCATGATGGTAAAAATTTATGTCTCAGAGAGAGCTTCATGGGTAGGGAGAGGACCTTATATACATGGGTTTAAAATTTAAATTCAAACATTTAAATTTCTACCGCTTCCATCAAGCGATGCAACCCAAACCAAATTAATTCTTTTATTTTATTTATTAAATCCCTTTTTATCACCTGAGTCATATCTAAAATTCTTACATTGAAATGCCAGATCTATGGAGCCAAAAGCAGAACACCAACAGTTATAAAATGAGTTTTTTTTTTTTTTTGACATCTTATAAAATGAGTAATTAAAAACGGATTTAATATTTGTCCATAATTTAAAAATAAAACTCCTCAAATACAAAATAGATAAATATTCATAAATTTAGTGTATTTTTTGGCATGTAGAAGGCATTTTCTAAAATTTTGAAAATCTTGAGTTTTATCTTTAAAGTGTCCCTTAATTAAACACTTTCTAATTTTTAAATTTACACCAAATGTGTCTTTCCAAAATACATTTTCAAAAATGTGAAAATTTGAATTAAACTCAAGGTGTGTCTTGAAGAAAGATGTTATAGTACTGAAATTATAAATTAAACTCGAAAGTAAGTCTTTTGAAAAATATGGATGACAATCCGGCGGTTCCATTCCAACCCGGCTAGCTTAAAAAATTAAACAAAACGAGGTTTAACTTTTTATGTTTATTTTTAATAATTGTTCTTTGTATTATATTAAAATTAATATATTTCATAAAAATAAATATTATAAATTTTTATATTAAAAATATTATTATTATTATTTTATTAAAATATAAAATCAACAATTACAAAATCATTTTTATGTAGGACGGCGGACATTACAATACCAACCCGCCCAAAATTTGGGGAAAGAATACGGACCTCGGAGCAAAAAAAATCAATTACACGGAAATTATAATTCATCTCTATTAGGACGGTGTGGGAACCCGAAAAAAGCACACCTCGTTGTCATCCCTACTTGAAAAGACATTTTCCTAAAAGTGTTTTTTGAATAACCATTTAAAAATAATTATGAAAATTTTGAGTATCTATTAGAGATTTACTTTTAAAATTTTTGAAAATTATGAATTTAAATTGAAAGTCTCTTAAGGAAACACTTTCATCCTATGGATACCACGTGAGAAAACTCGCTTTACAAAGTTAGATATTTTTTCTAGACCATGGTTTTCTATATTTATTTTTAAAATTTTATATTATTTTTCCGAAAAGTCCAGTTTAAAACATATAATTTTTTATGGAATTTAAGAATTATTTGAAATGTTTCTTAAAATAATCAATCTCTCTATTTTGATATTTTCCACTTTTGGGTCTAAGTTTTCATGGTTTGATTCATAGTCTTAAAAAGTACAAGGCGTATTAAGGCACAAAGGCCTCTTAGAGCCTTAAGGCATAAATCTAAGGCACTAGTTTTTGTAAAATGAAATGTGACTTTAGATGTAAATTAATTTTATAAAATATGAATTAATGATGATTAGATTAATAAAAATTTTTTAAAAATCTCAATATTTAAAGAAATTTCATTGAAAAGAGTAGTAATATTATATAAATTTTAATATATAATTGGAAATTTTAAGAATAAAAGTGTTTTAAAAATAAGTCATAATCTATAAGACCCTTCTCTTCAGCAAGTCACATGTCTTGGAAGGCAAAACGCTATAACTAGGAAGTGGTTATGTCTTAAGCCTTATGCTACCTTATAAACTATGGATTGGTTTCTAAGCTCAACCCAAAAGGCCACCTACTAATGAAGATATTGTTTATACTTATTAACTCGTAATCATTAAGATGTGGAAATAGGACGGGTTGGCCAGTCATGATTCCAAACCCATTCCGATTTTATACACAAAGTCCCATACCCTAATAAACCCATGAAGGAGGAGCGAGGCGATCGTGCTTTCAAAAATTGTAAACCCGTCCCAACTTGATCGGGTTCGACTCTCCCAAACGTCATCTCTCTCTCTCTCTCTCTCTCTCTCTCTCTCTCTTTCTCTCCTCCCACAATCCCAACAATTGCCAAGAACCTTAAGATCCATGATGCCATCTCCTGGTCAAACCATTGAAATCTGGCTTCATTGTCAATTTCGCATTCCTCATCAAAGCACTTGCTCTTAGGGAAGAGACACGGAACGAAAGTGTCACGATGGTCAAGTTGCGATTCGTGGATGTCACGATATCGGGCGATATCTCTTTGTCCTTGATGCTCATCTTTGATGTGGAAGGGGATGGAAGAATATTTCCACCCAAAATCTAGGTGTGGGGCTCAAATATAGGCCACACCCTCGAATCTAAGAAAACTAGGGTTTCAAAGGGTGATGGAAGAATATTTCCACCCAAAATCAATCACAGAAAGATACTAAAAAAGTTTAGGAAAAACTTTTCAAAAGCAACAAAAATGAGGAGAAAACTGGGGAAACGCCCGAGGATTGGGTAGACTGAGGAAGGGAAGAAAGGAGAGAAGGGAAGGGGGAATTCACGCTGTCGACGAAGTAACCGGGCGGGCAAGGCAATGGAGTGAAACCATACCCGACCTATACCCGATTCAAGTTTTTAAAACTTTTTCCAAATCCATTTAAAAACCCGATTAAACATATACCATACCCCTTCTATTAGGGTGGGGAGAGGCAAATACTCGAAATTCTCATTGATGTGGGAGTTTGATGCACACCCAAAAATCCTCATTATAAACAAAAATACTATCGAGCCTCTCAAAGCTGCTCTATCTAAGATGTACATGTAGATCCAAACAGGCCGCCTATTTGAAAGAGCACATGGGGCTCACCATTCTGTAAGGCATCCCACATGGCTAAGTAAGTGCCATCTAGTTTGAACCTCGATTATGATGCCATAATATGTAAGTGAATCTTATGAAATTATCTCTTTCCACATTTCATATGATATTACTAAATATCTATTTTGGGCCTAAGCTGTTAAGGTTTAATTTTGTTTTTGGCTCTACTCAAAAGGGTCATACCAATGAAAAAATATTATCATTCATATATACTAATTAGAAGAAAAGAGAGTTGAAGTAGTAGTCTTTACCCCAGTGCCATTTGCAAGGGCAGCCTGAAGAGTAATGGAACCATCCTCTGTGTGACTATAGTCAAGGATAGATTTGCAGAGGTTAACGCTTCCGAGGGCGGCTGCCAAATGGAGAGGGGTATTCCCTTGTTTGTTTGGTGTAGAGAGAACATCAAGAGCGTCGTTTTCGGTGCGGGTATAAATGATGAGTTGAACCAGTTTTTGAGCTGTATCCTCTTGCCTGCTCATAATTGCTATATGCAATGCTGTGTCCCCTGAGACACCAATCTTGATATTATAAGATCTTGGATCCCGCTTGTATATTTCTACCACCATTTCCCAACAGCCCCTCATGGCGTTCACCAACTCCTCATCTTCGTCACCTCCTCCTCCTCCTCCTCCTCCTCCTCGTACTCCTCACGTCTACGAGCCGCCACCATGCTCTTCACCAACTCCATGATCTCCTTATCTACAGACGCAGCCACAGCCGCAGCCGCAGCCACGCCAACGTCAATAGTAGAAGCCATTCTCCCTAAGCTCACCCCCCTCTCCACCTTCATCTCCATCTCCATCTCCTCTGCATTTATACTCAAATCACTTGCTTATTCCATTTATGTACAATAAAAAAATAAAAAAAGATTGCTTTTATTTTCTACTCCATTTAGTTTTTTTATCAAATTTTATTAAAAGAAAAAAATCAGACGGAGACATAATCAAGCAAGAAATCCTTTCTTTTCTTTTCTTTTCTTTTAAGCAAAGAAAAGAATGGGAATTTTGAAAAAGAAAGAAAGTATGGATTTTTCTTTCAACAAGATTAAGTGGTTATACGGTTTTATTGAGACATGTCTTGTCATTTAAGTAAAGAAAAGAATGGAATTTGAAAAAGAAAGAAACTATGGATTTGCATATTCTTACAACAAGATTAAGTGATTATATGGTTTTATTGAGACTTGTACATCTCTCTCTGAGCAAAGAAAAGAATGGGAATTTGAAAAAGAGAGAAACTATGGATTTACATATGCTTACAACAAGATTAAGTGATTATATGGTTTTATTGAGACATGTACATCTCTCTGAGCAAAGAAAAAAATGAGAATTTGAAAAAGAAAGAAACTATGGATTTACATATTCTTACAACAAGATTAAGTGATTATATGGTTTTATTGAGACATGTACATCCCTCTGGGCAAAGAAAAGAATGTGAATTTGAAAAAGAAAAAGAAAAAGAATAGAATGGGAATTTGAAAGAAAAAGAAAACCATATATTTCTATTCTGCACAAGATTAATAAAGTGGTTAATGTGGTTTTAATAAGACATGTACACAGCTGGAGCAAAGAGTAGAATGGGGAATTTGAAAAAAAAAAAACTATAGATATGTTTGGTTCCTGTTTTTAAAAACTGTTTTTGTCCTTTGTGTTTTTATAAAATAAAAATTAAAAAGTGAAACTTTTCTCTGTGTTTCTTGTTCTCCTTATTTTTGCAACAAAAATGGGCTTGTCAAAACAATAAACAAACCGATCTTATATATGCATATATTCTCGCACAAGATTCATATGGTTATATGGTTTTGTTGATATTCTATACTTTAAGGGCTAGTTAGATTCAGATAACACTAGATAGGATGAGGTTTTTGTCCAATTCGGTGTTTGGTACCACAAATTATATCCCAGAATTGTAATCCTAGGATTTCTTTTCCTTCATTCAACTTATCCCACCCTATAGTGAAGAATTAGACCGGATAACAAAATCAACAAAGGCTTCATTCAACTGGTTCAATAAATCAATTTTTTAAATAAAACATAAAATTTAACTATTAAAATACAAACAGTATTTCTAATCCAGTTTTCTTATTCGACGTAATCAAACACGAGACAACACAATAATTATCCCATCCCATCCCATCTCGTCCCATCCCATCTCGGGCCACACCGCATCCTCCCGTGAAACAAACGGGCCCTAAGGTCCTTTCAAATTCGATGATCTACTGACCATTTCCACTTTCGAGAAGGCCTAACACATGTAAGCTTAATAATAGCGCTGTTGAGATTGAGCGTTCAATTGTTGTTATTGTGTTCGAGGGCACTAGTTTTCTATCCTACATTCCATTTTGAGGATAGAAGACTCTATATCTTCATCGTTCAGAAATTTTATAAAGACGCATGACAAAGAAATACATGAAAAAATTAAGTGCGTAGAAAAGAGAAAGAATGGGCTAATGCTCATTTTTTGGTCTCTCTCGTCGCTACGAGAATTCTCGCTCTTCGAAAGAGGATAGAAAAATCGCCACGACATAGATTTTCGACCGTACGCTACAGGCAATTCCCCGGTCTCGACAGCCAAGCGGAGGCTCTGCATGCTAATCGCGCGCACAACCGCAACAAAGTGCGCTGCATCGATATGCAGACTACGCATGCGCAAAGATAGCGCCGCATGACGCATCGCTGCGGTGGCGCAACGCCGCGCGATCAAGCGCTGCGGAAGCAACCGCACGGTTTCATCACGACGGAGTCCTGGTCGCGACAGGGTCCCTAGGCAATGCACACCACATCGGCCCTCGGTGCGCGATGGCGAATGTAGCGCCGCCGCCATGCAGCTGGCTTTGTCGCTACACGGCACCGCGCCCCATCGCGCGACGTCGACACCCAACGCACGCAGATGAGCGCCGCACATTGCGATTGGGGGAGTCCTATCGCTGACGCATCACTTCATGGCTCGGCCGCGGACAGAGATCCAAGAGCCAAAAAAATTTTTGACCCCCTCGGATTCGGGGCACCACACGCGCTTCCTTCTCAAGCGATGGTAGGCCTGTGCATTACTTACGTCCGATAATACGCTATTGGAAAGGGGGAACAAGGCTTGTTCGGGAGAGCATGATCACACGAAGAGGGCTCGGGGTCCAACTTGCCTTCCCTCATTGTATGGGTCTGGTTCTTCGTAGTTTGGGCCTACTGTCTGGGCTCGATATGACATCTCATTCAATGATGGTAATTAATAACAACAAACTTTATAGTATAGCGTATCATTATAAAATTCATTGTTATATACCAAACCCTTGACAATTTACATAAACTCATCATAATCTATTAGGATAAAACCCTTAAAAGCATGATATGATGCAACAAATTAAACTTGAGTAACTACTATTATATTTTATCTGTTAATTGCATTAAGTTTTATTTGGAAACTTTTATATGTATCACTTATATTTTTTATGATTTCATTACATTAGTAGTTGCGTGAAAGACTTTAAGTAATGTGTGAGTTCCTTACTTACAAGTAAATAAGTATAGTTAATAATCAATTTATGGGGTAAAGGAATCTATCTAAGATTGCAGTGCATGATCTCCTAATCATAGGATGACCTATATCTTGGTTACTAAGATGGGTTTCCCCATTAGTGAATGCACTATTATATGGTTGCATATTGAATAAGACTTATGGTGAATCATCTACCAAATAGTCTTAATTTCATCAAGCTACAACCTTGAGAAAACATTGGAACCTGTATTGAGGTTTTCAATACACCTTTCATGAAAGACACTCTTATATCCAAAAGGACACTCTTTAGATCCATTCTGGTAAAAAACTTCAATATTAATGAGTCTGTTATGCTTTATAGTTAGGAGAATTTTGAAAACTCTAAATTAATTAGCCATTGAGTAAAAAGTTAATTTCACATAATCAGTTAACTTTATTTAAAAATCTTTTCTTTTTCTTTTTTAAACATCTTGTTTGTAATTGATGACCTTTCTGTATCCATCACAAAACTTCATTCCTATTAAACAGATTTAAATTTTAGTATAGATCAGAGAAGAAAAAGGTTTTTGATGGGTGACGAATCCAACAAATATAAATTCCTACTTTAAAACACACAACTCAGAACCGGCCAAACATAAATTTACTTTAAACAATAACCTAGCTGATGCAGCAAAGTGGTCGATTCATAAGGACGCCGTTAGGATTTATTCTTTCGAAAGAATAAAAAGGATAAAAGGGGGTTTCGAAATTTAGAGTTAAAATGATGCAAAAGAATCAATTATAATTTAATAGAGAATCAATGATATGCGAGTATCCAACCCAAGGTATAATATCAGAGTTGGTTCAAAGGATTGATCACTCATACAAAGATAGATCTATTACCCTTCATTAAATTGGTTATGGTTGTTGAGAAATACTAACAACCTATCTCTCTCATCTTCTCGAGCAATCAAGAGAAGCTCTTTTTGATTATATCTCTTACAAATAAACAATCCTAAACTAGCTATTAGGATTTAATCTATCAACAATATTAATAATCCTGAGAGACCACCAATTCTATTCTGAATTACATAAGCCTGGGCTTAGTTTAACCATACCATACCTCCATAACATGAATTGAAAGATGACCTACGGTCAAACTATGTTATTTAACATTTTAGTATTAGAACATTTAAACCATTACGCATTTAAAGTTCTAAATGGTAATTTATTATTTCGATAACTCGAGCAAATGAACACTTCTATAACAATCAACCAAACACAATAATATTTGAGAGACATAAGATATATATATGAATAATGAAAGAATAAAAAGAGTAATAAACACAATTAGATCTCACAATTCTTGAAGAACCAAAACTTTGTACTTTATTAAACTGCTTGTCTAAATAAGTTGTATTTTGTGTGTTGGGCAAAGGATAGAATTAGTTATTTGTGAAATACTCATATATAGCCTTTTTTTCTTTTGTTCTCTTAGAGTCCAAGTTTATCCCTTCTTTTCAAAATAATGGAGAATGATTTTCCCCTTTCTTCTGCTCTTGGTTCTTGACACAGGGTATGAAACCATATGGTATCAGAGCAATTTCTTCCAGCTCCTTCTCTCTAGTTTTTGGATCTAATGGCACGAAGCAAATAACTCAAGTAGTTCGACCGTCGGTAACTCAAATGTTCTGCCTGTACTTTCTCCGCAAAATGGAGATCACCCAGACTCATCCTGTTTCTCATCCATTTATGGAACCCAATTTTCAACACCTGGAATCAAAAATATAGTGTGTGTGGCTCTCACAGCAAAGAACAAAACCAGCTTCATCAATGGCTCATTCCGCAACCGACAGAGAATGATCTTTTTCAACTTTGGACACAATAGTAAACAGCATGGTCATTTCTGGATTCTCAACTCAGGTGGAAGGAATAGCTGATAGCTTGATTTATATTGAGATTAAGCTGGTGAGGATCTGGAATGACCTTCACAATCGATTCCATCAAAGCAATGGGCCGCGATTTTTCAGATCAAGAACAATTTTTGGGTTTAACTGCTCGTTGGATGTGACTACGCATTACACCTCGTCTCAAAAAACCTATGGGATGAATTAAAGGATTACCCGTCATTACCTAATTGTCATTGTGGATACTAGGTTTGGCTTAGTCGTCACAAAGGCACATGTGGCAATTTCTTATGGGTTTAAATGAGTCTTATGCTCACACCCGTGGCCAGATTCTCCTTATGGATCCATTACCTCCAATTGGTAAGGTCTTCTCCCTTGTTTTGCAAGATGAACGACAACGATCAATCACTCCTGGAATCCCAAGTTCTGACCTCATGCCTGCTAATGAATTTAATTCCATTGTTGCCACTTCGTCAGTTCAGAAAGCAAAATTGAAGAAAGACAGACCAATATGCTTCCACTGCAATATTCAGGGACATACAGTGGACAAATGCTATAAGCTACATGGTTACCCTCCGGGATACAAATTCAAATCCAAAAATCTACTGACAAAGGTACATGTAAACTGGACTAACTCCACTGCATCTGAAGGATCAAATTCCTCTGATTCCGTTTTGAGTTCCTTGACTTCAACTAAGTGTCAACAACTTATTACTCTTTTGAGTTCATAACTATACGGTAGTGCTGATGCCCTCACTGAATCACAGCAGCTAAATCCTCAGTATATTTTCTTCTTTACTTTCTGTTCCCTGCCTCTTTCTTTTCTACCAGATTCTTGATACTTGATACAGTGCAACACATCATGTTTGTTGTTCAGAATTGTTTCCATAGCCAATTCTTTCATTACTCTACCAAATGGTTCTCATCCATAGCTCATAGGCTTGGTTCCTTTCGTTCAACAACATCGTTCTTAGTTAAATGTTGTACGTGCCTGATTTTCAATTCAATCCTCTTTCCATTAGTGCACTCACTCAAAGTTGTTACTCAGTCACTTTTCTTTCTGATTGTTGTTTCATTCAAGACCTTTCACAAGCCAAAACGATTGGGATGGGTAGAAGACATGGGAATCTCTATGTTCTGGACACTTCAAGTTTTTCGTTTTCATCAAACTTCAATCAACAGTCTATTTGTATAGGAAATTTTTGTACTTCAAGCTTTTGGTTCCCAGAAAATCTTGGCATCGTCGTTTGGGGACATCCCTTTGTAAAAGATTCAAAGTTTAAGGAATCAGTTGAATTTAAAATAAGGTTCTGATTTTGATGACTCTCATTGTTCTACTTGCCATTATGCAAAGCAACGCCTTTTACCATTTACTTCCTCTAATAATTTGAGTGTTGTTCCTTTCAATTTAATTCATTTGGACATATGGGGTCCTTTTCATGTTCCTACTACACAAGGTTTTTGATATTTTCTCACCATTGTATGATTGTATTCTTTGATGTACTTAGTATATTTTCTGCAGTCCAAATATGATGTTCAAAACATTTTCCTCAGTTCTTTTCTCTCATCTAAACCTCAATCTCAGCACTACCATTAAAAAAAAAAAAATCCAGTCTGATAATGCCCCAGAGCTATCATTCACTGAGTTTTTTAAAGCAAAGGATGTTGTTTCTGTCACTCTTGTGTTAATACCCTCAACAAAACTCAGCCAGGAACGAAGAATCAACACATTCTGAATGTGGCTCGTGCTCTCCTTTTTCAGTCCAATGTGCCTTTAGCATATTGGACAGATTGTGTGCTCACTATTGTTTATCTTATAAACAGAACACCTTCTCATCTTTTGTCCAATAAAACTTCTTTTGAGTTGTTATGGAACAAAAAACCAGCTTATTCACATCTTAGAACTTTAAGTGCCTATGTTATGTTTCTCTAGTTTGAAGAATCACCGCTCAGTACTCCTCCCTTTAGTTGTCTCGGGCTGTTTCTTGGTTATCCTCCAGGTTATAAGGGATATAAATTGATGGACCTTTCAACCAATGTTGTTTTCTTTTCAAGGGATGTTATTTTTCATGAGTCCTCTTTCCCTTTAAACATGAACAACTTTCTGCCTTTCATTTGGACATTTTTCTGATTACGTGTTCTACCATATATTCAGTCAGTGATAACATCCAAATTCCTGATCCCACTTCCTCTGATATCTCTTAAATGAATCTCCTCTCATTCCTCATACAAAATGTGGTCACCAACTGCGGCTAGGAAAGCCACCATCATATTTACATGACTATCATTGTAATTTATTTTGTCATCCCATAGTTCCACTCAACATCCTCTTTCAGGTTCCTCTGTTATGACCGCCTCTCTTCTTCTTATCAAACCTTTGTTCATTCTAATTCTTCAAACACTGAACCTACTTGTTATAGTGAGGCTGCCATGATTCTGGAGTGGCAGCAAGCCATGTCTTTGGAATTGCAATCTCCTGAGGAGAACGATACTTGGTCACTAACCACTTTGCCTACAGGAAAGCACCTAGTGGGATGCAAATGGATTTATTTAATCAAATATAACTCAGATGGATCCATTGAGAGGTAAGGCTATTTGATCGCAAAGGAGTATTATTATGCACAACAAGAAGGTATTGATTATTTTGAAACTTTTTCCCCTATTGCAAAATTAGTTATTGTTAGAGTATTACTTGCTCTTGCTGCTATACATGGTTGGCATCTCATTCAATTAGATGTTAACAACGCTTTTACATGGCCATCTCCATGAGAAAGTTCATATGAGTCTACCTCCAGGTTATCACCATGAGGGGGAGGAATTTAATTGCCAACATAGCTAAATTGCATAAATCCTTTATACTAAACAAGCCCAAACAATGGATTTCAAAGTTTTCCAGTGTACGCTTAGAGAAAGGCTTCAAGTCATCTATGGCATGTAGTTCTTTGTTTATTAAGAGTACTGGAAACTCCTTTACTGCTTTATTGGTGTATGTTGATGACATTATTGTTGCTAGCAATGATGAGCAACATGTGAAGGATCTAAAAGAATTTCAATACGGAATTCAAGCTCAAAGACCTAGGAAATTTGAGATACTTCTTAGGTGTTGAAGTAGCAAGATCCAACAAAGGTATATCAATCAATCAAAGGCATTATGCCCTCCAAATTCTAAGTGAAGCTGGTTATCTTGGATGGAGAACTCGGAAAAACCCATATGGATCCAAGCATTAAACTTTCACAAGATGAGGGGGAACTACTAGATAATCCTACCTTGTTCAAAAGGATGATTGGGAAGCTTTTATATCTTACTATAGCAAGACCAGATTTGTCATATTCTGTCAACAAACTTAGCCAATTTCTTAGAAGCCAAGAAAGCCTCCCATCTTCATGCAGCCTATCACATTCTTCACTAGATCAAAGGAACAGTTGGTAAAGGTCTATTTTTTTTCTGCTCCACTTCCATTGCTTTGAAAGGGTTTGCTGATTCAGATTGGGCAGCATGCTCGGATACAAGAAGATCAATTACGGGTTATTGTGTCTTCAATGAAGATTCTTAGTTTTGAAGTCAAAAAAGAAGCACACTGTTTCAAGATCTTCAGCTGAAGTTGAATATAGAGCCATGGAAAATGCTACATGTGAATTGATGTGGAAGCTTACCTTGTTCAAGGACTTGCACATTCAACATCAACAACCAGCTGTATTATTTTGTGACAACCAAGCAGCTTTACATATAGCTGCAAATTCTGTTTTTCATGAGAGAACCAAGCACATAGAGATTGATTGTCACGTTGTAAGAGAGAAGCTTCAAGCTGGACACTTAGTTTGATTGTCACACCTGAAGACTCTGCATGTTTCATCTCAGCATCAAGTGGCAGAATATGATGACAAAAGCTCTCTTTCCTACTCAGTTTGCTCTCGATCTTGAGGGGGAGTATTAAAACTAAGCTTGTCTAAATAAGTTGTATTTTGTAAAAGGGCAAGTGATAGAATTAGTTAATTGTGGAAATACCATATATAGCCCTTTTTTTTTTTCTTTTTTCTCTTGTAGTCCAAGTTATCCCTTCTTTTCAAAATAATGGAGAATGATTTTCCCCTTTCTTCTTCTCTGTTCTGATATGGTACAAAAACAATGTCTAGCAATACATAGAAAAGAAAAGTATTCCAGAGGAAAAGAAGAATACTTTATTATCAACCATGGATCCTACCTCTTTATAGCAATTGCCATACTCTAGATTAGGAAATTTCCTCAAGAAATAAACCCAATTTTATAGGGAATCCTAGAAATAAATGTATTTTTCTTAAAATAAAATATCATCGGTTATCATCAATCCTTCTTTCTTTTAAATCCAGAATCTTTAAGTTTGTATGTGTAGATTAGTAAGGTGGTCACGCCTTGTATGCAGTCCTTCTATGAACTCGTGGGGAGATAAAGCGTGCCTAATGCTCATGTGTGTTAACTTCTTCTGGATGCACTAGAAGATTGAACATGCTCATGCCTTGTGTAGAAACCACTTCTGGATTTTTCTTCCTTTTGAGCTTCAATTTTTCTTCCTCCAAAAAATTGTGTTTTTGAATTTAAATTGATCCAATCTCACAACCTATCCCACAAAATACGAGATATGATCAACAATTCAAAATTTAACCATTTATAATTATTAAATATGGAGAATTATCACAAAATATGCAAGGCATTATCCATTCTATCAGTTTTAGTGATACACAGGGAGAGGTTTGCAATAAGTCATGGCCAAATTTTGACAAAACATTGGATGTAGCTCCTGGAGAATCTAAGAGTATGTAATGACAGCAACTCAATTATCAAACTATTTCTAAAGTTGCAAGAGAAGATTGTTGTGGGAGATAATCAGTACTACTATGAACAAAATGAAGTTGTTCTTGTGGAGATTATTGATGAAGTTAAATAATTTATTAGTTCCTTCCAAGCACCAATTTGATAAAAAAATTATAAAAATAAAAAATAAAAATATCAGTTCAGAAGGAAGATCACAATCATACATATTTTTAAGATACAAGATGACCAATGGCCGATGATTACATCAACATGGCATACCAAGTCCTCCTCCTCAAGCTAGCTCAGACAAAGGGAAATAAATGTGAAATCCTATAGTGGATTCTCCTTGTATATACGCTCAGGCACCTTGTTAAATGTAGCCTTCAAAAGAAGAACATACGAGGGAAATTTTTGGAAAGCAAAATAGGATATTGCTAAGCTGGTGAGTGCATAGACCGGAATAACAGCGTATTTGAATCTATTCTCAAGCATCAAGAAATGCCCTGGAAATAGAAACATATCAACATGGCGGCCAAGGATGTAAAAGAGAGGTTACTAAAGATAAGACCTGAGGCAAGTTCTTTAAGCAAAATCTTTGTATTGATACTTCAGGTGAGAAGGGCTAGAAAAAATGAGCAAAGAGATGAAGGAAGTGCAGAGAGCAACTAGTGATGAAATAGAAAAAGTTGAAAGCCAAATGGTGTTGGAAAATTCGTTTCATTGTCTTGGTTGAGTCCACCTGGTACAGTAGCTGATGAGGTAAACACCACAGTCGTTATTAGCCGCAATGAAAGAGCAAGAATTACTTGTGGTGTTGATCCATTCATTGCTTTTTGCTTAATAGTTCTGATGTTCTTCCATGAATATTTGGCCTGGGTACTTACAGGAATTTTCCTCCAATGATCCGATCCCGTCGACTCCTTCACATACTGCATTAGCATCAAGTCATTGCTTATGTCAAAGAAGAAGAAACAATACTTGTTGGTTATGTTCTGTTTCTAAAATTTGAGGAGAAAATACAAAGGAAAGAAAGAAATAAAATAGGAAGGATAGAAAACATAACGAAAATCAAAATATAGTTAAGTTTAGGTGATTATTTTTATTGGTTACTTCAAATCAATTTTTATTCATTTTAA
Source organism: Tetrastigma voinierianum (assembly GCA_016808115.1). NCBI lineage: Eukaryota > Viridiplantae > Streptophyta > Magnoliopsida > Vitales > Vitaceae > Tetrastigma > Tetrastigma voinierianum. Next base: position 35,302 of record JAEQBH010000591.1, read on the forward strand.
ATCATTAATAAATAGATTAAAACAGTTAAAAGAATATGTAAGTTTCTTATACTTCTATTTATATTTGATTTTCTTTGAGATTTCATTAGACAACCAAATATAAAATCATTTTTCTTAATTTTTTTTCTTTTAGGTTGTATTTGGTTCCAAAAGAAAAATCGTTAAGAAAATGTTTTTCTCAAAGAAAATTAAATATAAATAGAAGCTTACATATTTTTAAATTATTTAATATTTATATTGATGAATTAAAATAAATAAAATAAGCTCGGGAATATTAAATAAAAATAAATATATTAGATTTAACTATATTTTTTTATTTTTCATCACTTTTCTTTCTTCTAAATTTTCCTCTATTTTCTTCCATTACATTTTCTCAAATTTTATGGGAACTAACATAGCCTTAAGACTTTGCAAGAACAAAACACAACCTAAAAGTAAACACTAGAGGTAAAACAAAGGCTTAGTACTTTCAAGAACTAAACACAACCTAAAAGTAAAGTAATATTTGGTTAAACTAAAACCATCAAATAATTTTAAAAAAATTTCTTGAAAAATAAGCTACTTTAGACAAAAATTTTTTCATTTCATGTATTTATGTGTATGTCTTAAAATAATGTTATTTTTACAAGAAAACTGTGACATTTTTGTCAAAATAAAGACAAATATTGATGGAAGGTTTTAGTTCATATTTTTTAAAATTGTTTTTGAAAAAACAAAGCATATCATTTAGTATTCTTTGAAAACTATTATTGCCTCCGAATTTAGTATTTTCTATATTTTTTGTGTTCTCCTTGTTTTTCAAAATAAAAAAAAAATTTAAAAGATTTAAAAAACTATAAGCAAATATGCCGGCCATAAATTTTGGAGATTGGGTTTTGAAAAGTTGGTTGAATGAAATAACCCCTCTAAAAGGCATACCTCGTACCACTTCACTTCCCACTGCATTTGCAGCATGCCTGTGGGGATAACCCAGCCTTCATAATTTTTCAGCTTAGCAGTTTTACGAAGTATGGTATCACCCCGTCCACCATTAATATGTCCCGCCCCTTGTAGTCTCTGTCGAGAATCGTCAAAGGAAATTCTTCTAAGATTTTCTCTACAATTTCTATGATGCCAGTAGCTGCTGCAACTAGTACTGGTGTAGTTGGATGCACAAAGAAACAACAAACAAGTCAAAATAGAGTTAAATCCTAATATATTATTGTCATGTTAATGTAGAAATTATCGAAATGGATAATTGATTGCTTTTATGCGCATGAGGCATGCGCAATATTAGATTGATTCGAGTAATTAATCATAGAAATTATGATGGTTGACGATCTTGTATATAGATATAGAAACAATTTGTGTAATTAATCCTAGAAATTATGATAGTTGACCAATCTTGTATATAGATATAGAAACAATTTGTTTTTCCCTTTTTTAGGACTTAATTTTTAGGATGTAATTGTATCTATATATTGCCTTTGTTTTAGAGAAGAATACATCTCTTTGAAATCTTTCTGCATAAACTCTATTGTTTGACATGGTATCAGAGTAGGCTTGATCCCATAGAAGTCAGCAAGAAACCATCGTATACGTATTTTTCCCTCGAAACCCATGCTCGTAAGGCTGGCGTGAGTTCGGAGTGGTGGAACTCTCAAAAGCCTCTTAAAAGATTCTTTGAAAGCTATGATGACATCGTCGAGGAAGAAAATCAGCGGATTGCCCTCTCACTATGAATGTTGCCCGTCCCAGGTATTATTGGTAAAGCATCTGTATTTTCTGCAACTTCTAAGAATAGAACTTGGATTATTGATACAGGTGCATCCGATCACATGACGTGGTACTCCAGTCAGTTAAAATCTATTCTCCCTTCTTCTCAATCAGTTATTTCCACTGCCAATGGTAGCACCTCCACTATTACTGGGGAAGGATTTGTTATCTTGTCTAATACTCTCACATTAGATACTGTCCTTGTTGTTCCATCTATTGAATACAACCTTTTGTCTATTAGCCAAATTACTTCAACTCTAAAAACATTACTATAACTTTTGTATATTTTTATGTCTTTCAAGACATTCTAACCCGAAAAGATTCTTAGTTATGGTGTTGAAACAGGCAAACTTTACTACTTAAGTTGCCGGAGAATGGGGATCGAAAATCGGTCAGTAATCAAACTGTGGTAAAGATCAGGCTCGAACAACTATGGTTATGTACCGTAGTTAGAGACATCTTTCTTTGGTTATCTTAAATTACCTTCACAACTTTTTCGAAGTTGAACAGTAGGGAATTTCATTGACACTTGTGAAGCGGCTAGAACCACCCCGTATTTATTATTCACCAAGTCTTTACAAAAGTTCAGAACCTTTTGAAGTTATTCACTCTGATGTTTGGGGTCACAAGGTTCCTCTATATCTGAGCTAGTTGCTGACATTTATTAGTGAGTACCAAATGACTTGGGTGTCCCTACTTATTAAAAAAAGAAGTGATGTGTGTCTAGCATTCGAATTTTCACAAAATGACTCACGATATCAAAAGCGGTCGTGTTTGGCAATCACGACAATGATGCGGGATTTATGGATGCCTCTCTCGGGAATTTTTTGAGAAACCATGGAATTCGTCATCAAACCTCATGCACCTATGCTCCACAACAAATAAGTATGAATCCTGTGTTTGGAGAGTCTAATGAAACATATGTTCTGGGAAAATAGGCTCCTAGATATCCTGAAGATTGAATAGGGAGTTCAAAAAAGCAGTATGAACGATCCACGAAGCCAAGACCAAATACCCAATTAACAACTATGTGTCATCCTCGCCGGTTGGTAGATACGTATGCATTCTTTGTTAATCAATTGTCCTGATTTCTATTCTAGTAATGTGTAGGATGCATTGATGATCCCGAAAATGGAGAAGAGCGATGAAACGAAGAGATGGAAATCTCTACAAAGAATGCCCGCGGGAACTTGTTCCCTTGCTGGAATGAAGCCAATTGGATGCGGGTGGGTGTTCACGGTGAAACTCAAACCAGATGGAAGTATTGATAGATATAAAGCCCATTAGTTCTGCGAAGGGATATCTGCGAGTATGGGATAGACTATCGAGGATACTTTTGCACCGGTGGCTAAGATCAATACAATTAGCATTCTTATATCTATAGCGACAAATCGAGTGGCTGCAACAGTGTTTGATGTTAAAAATGCTTTCCTCAGTAGATTTGGAAGAAGAGTCTATATGGAGCTACCACTCGGAGTTAAAAATGGTTCTTCATGTAAAGGTGAAGTCTGTAAATTAAAAAAGTCATTGTATGGGTTGGCTTGAGTCTTTGAGCATGGTTTGGGAGATTCGACTACAATGAAGAGTTCGACAAAGTACTTTCGAGATCACACTTTGTTTATAAAACACAAAGAAATGCTGGCTTTAATTGTGTATGTTGATGATATGGTCTTGTGAAGGGAGATGACCCGTGCGAAATGAAAGCTTTCACAGGAGTATTTATACAAAAAATTTGAAATGAAGAGTCTCGAGCTGGCTAAATATTTTTTAGAATTTGAGGTAGTAAGATTGAAACATGGACTCTTGCTTTCCGATTGAAATATGTGTTAGATCTTCTATTGGCAGAATCTTGATTGCAAACCGAGTAGAGACGCCCGTGGAAATGAATCATAAGCTCGGGAATTCTCGGACCAAGCTGACGGACAAGAATTCGTTATCAGCGATTAGTTGGAAGATTAATCTACTTATCACACACAAGGCCAGATATATCATATGCGGTGAGCGTTGTGAGTCAGTTCATGCATGCACTGAGTGAAGAACATATGGAAGTAGTCTATTGGATCTTAAGATACTTAAAGAGTGCTCCATGGAAAGGTTTGTTGTTTTCAAAAAATGGTATCTCTAACATTGAAGGATACACAAATTCTGATTGGGCAGGTGATCAAACAACCAGAAGGTCCACATTTGGTTACTTTACTTTTGTGGAAATTAATCTTTATCCTTGAAGAAGCAAGAAACGAGAAGGTAGTAAGCGAAGATCGATCTTTGAAGATTGAATTTAGAGGTATGGCTCATGGTGTATCTTAGTGTTATGGATAAGGGAATATGCTGGGGACTTGGGGATTGAATATACTACACCTATGAATCTCTATTGTGATAATAAGGTAGCCATTCAAATTACAAATCACATTGACAACAATCACACTAAACATGTTGAAGTTGATTTATCATTTCATCGAGGAACCTCGATGAAAGATTATACAATTCCCATTTATTCAGTAGAGTGGGGTTGGGCATTATGCTCACAAAAGGCCGGTTTCGGGAAGGTGTTTCATGGTATAATTGACAAGTTAGGCATGATAGAAATCTATGCACCAACTTGAGGGGGAGTGTTTGCATGAGCTGTACGCAATATTAGATTGATTCGGTAATTAATCCTATAAATATGATAGTTGACCAATCTTGTATATAGATATAGAAACAATTTGTGTGATTAATCCTAGAAATTATGATAGTTGACCAATCTTGTATATAGATATGGAAACAATTTGTTTTTCCTTTTTTTAGGACCTAATTTTTAGGATGTAATTGTATCTATATATTGCCTCTGTTTTAGAGAAGAATACATCTCTTTGAAATCTTTTTGCAGAAACTCTATTGTTTGACAGCTTTACATTGAATAACTTGTAATATAAATAGCACAAATCGAATCAAGAATTCAAAGAATAAATCTAGTAACTAAATCTAGACTAGGCATATTTAAAAACTAGAATTAATCTAAATCTAAATATTTCATATTTGTATTCTGAAATTAAATGCGACTCTCAATAGGTTAACCATAATATTAATTTGAACTCATAAAATATAAATATTAAATAATTTGACAATATAAAGTAAATTTTTAGGCTATATGATTTAATTTGGGAGAAAATGAAATGGAGAGAATTAGAAAATAAGAATGAAATGGAAAGGAATTAGAAAATAAGAATAAAAAAGAAAGAAAAATGAATAGAAAATATAAATAGATTTTAATTCAATACATTATTGTTATTTTCTACTTCAAACTTATTTTTATTTATTTTTAATTCTACATCCAATATAAAGGAATTAAATAATTTAAAAATATGCAAGTTTTATATAATTTTGTTATATTGATTTTCTTTGAAATTTTTAATTATACAATTAAACATTTCAAAAATCATTTTCTTTAATATTTTTCTTTCCTCAAAGCTTTCCACCAATCAAACATAATTCTGAACAATTTTATTTATATTTGATTTTCTTTAAAATCTTTTATCAAAAAATCAAACATAAGAAAATTATTTATAACCTTTTTCTCACATAATATCTTTGAAACGAGACACTACTTAAAGGGAAAAAAAAGTTACCTCGGAAAAAGAGGTTACTTCCGCCTCTTGTAAAGTATTTATACTCTGAGAAACAACTACTTTCATAGTTTTGGGGATTCGATTCATATGTAAACTTTTTGGCGATTTGAATTAACATGTTCATGATCTGAAGAGACCATATATGTTGCTGTTTTGCCTCTTTTAGCTTCCTTATCTCACTTGGTCCTTCCATATATTCTAAAAGAAACAAAAAAAAACTTAGAACCTTTATTGTTGTTTTGGAAATTAATAAAAGAAGATATTTAGAGAGATATTAATCTTAGTAGTACTTAATATCATCGAGGAAGATAACCACCAAAATTTTGGATCGTTAAGCCTGATAGAATTGAAAGACACGCCATATCTTGAGGGGAACCCTTGGTGGCCTTGAGCTCCTTTTTCTACATTATGACATATCAAAAAGTGCAAAAATTAGGTTGTTTAATTCGAAATTATGTTTGATTCTGGAAAAATATAAAGGAAATAAATTTTCATATTTGGTTACACAATACTTTTCCTTTCTATTTTCTTCTCAATTTTTTTTTTCATTAATACTTTCTGAATTCCATTTATATAGTTGGGCATGTGTGGTTATAAATGATACTAAAACCGATCCTAATGTAAGGATTTGTTTTGTTCCATGATGAAGGGATGTATAAATAAACCCAATAATCAAATATAGCCTAAGATTTTAAAAGCTTAGATCAAGTAGATTGTTCTCTAACCGTGAGGTTCATCTATTCCTTGGCCTTGATCACCAAGGTTCTCTCTATCCAATTGCTTGTTTGATATTGGCCCACTTTTTCCGCTGATCATCGAAACTGTGTAAAAATATGGCAATATCGTTGAGAGTCATAAGAAATCTATCAGTGTTTAATGATATTGTCATTAATATCAATTGTAGCTTACAAAAATAAAAAGCTTTGTATAAATAAATGAGATTAGTACTCGATCACCCACACTGTGATTTCATCATCTTCGATGGGTTAGCGGTATTCAAAACATGTTTGATAGTTGGTTGGATATGATGATGGAAGCCGATGAGCTCACTTTCTCTTTGAGCATTAATAGGACGAGCTCTTCCAACATGTATACCTATTAAGTAAGTAATTAACAATGAATTAATTAAGTTTTAAGGATTGATTATCATAAGGATAAATTTGGTATCTAAATTTTGGTTGTGAAGAGTCTTCTGATGATAAATAGTATTTTTGAAGTGAGATCAATGCCCACTTAAATCTTTGTTAGCCACAGGCTAGAATATGAGGGCTTTCTCCCAACGTGGTAATGGAATCCGCAAACCTTTCCTCCCTATGAATAATTTGAAACGCCAGATCTGTGGAGCCAAAAGCAGAACACCAACAGTTATCAAATGAGTAATTTTTTTTACATCTTATAAATTGAGTAAATAAAAACGGGATTTTCCAATATTTGTCCATAATTTAAAAGGTACATAAATATTCATAAATCTAAAGTATTTTTTGGCATGTAGAAGACAATTTCTAAAATTTTGAAAATCATTTTTAATTTTAAGTGTCTCTTCCAAACGTTTTTAAAATTTTTGAAAATTAGAATTTAAACAATTTTCAAATTTGAAAATTTTAATTTATATCAAAGTGTCTTTCAAAATACACTTTAGGAAAATATGAATTTTGAATTTAAACTCAAAGTGTCTTGAAGAAATATGTTCTAAAATTTGAAAATTATGAATTAAACTCAGCGTGTCTCTTAGAAAATAGGGGATGGCAATCGGCATTTTGCAGATTCTGACCACATCTGTTTATTTAAATCATTTATCATACCACGTCCGACAAAAATTAAATGAGATGAAGAGATTTAACTTTTGTTTTGTTTTTATTTTTATTTATTTTAAAATAATTTGAAATGCCAGATCTGTGGAGCCAAAAGCAGAACACGAACAGTTATCAAATGAGTAATTTTTTTTACATCTTATAAAATGAGTAAATAAAAATGGGATTTTCCAATATTTGTCCATAATTTAAAAGGTACATAAATATTCATAAATCTAATGTATTTTTTTATGTAGAATAATTTCTAAAATGTTGAAAATCATTTTAATTTTAAAGTGTCTCTTCAAAAAACATTTTTTAAAATTTTGAAAATTAAGAATTTAACAATTTTTCAAAAATTTGAAAATTTTGAATTTATATCAAAGGGTCTTTCCAAAATACACTTTAAGAAAATATGAATTTTTGAATTTAAACTCAAAGTGTCTTGAAGAAATATGTTCTAAAATTTCGAAAATTATGAATTAAACTCAACACGTCTCTTGAAAATAGGGATGGCAACCGGGCGGCCCCCATTCCAACCCATCTTGTTTATTTAAATCATTTATCATACCCGTCCAGCTTAAAAAATTAAATGAGATGAGGTTTAACTTTTGTTTTTGTTTTTATTTTTATTTATTTTAAATATATTTTTTCTTTTTATTATATTGAAATTAATATATTTCATAAAAATAAAATATTATAAATTTTTATATTAAAAAATATTTTTATTATTATTATGTATATTAAAATATAAAATCAAATAATTACAAAATCATTTTTAATATAATGAAAAGTGAGATAGGGGCGGGAACATTACAATACCCAAACTCGTTCCAAATTTGGGGAAAAAAAATAAAACTCGATAAACAATCGATTACACGTAAACTATATCCATCTCATTAGAAATTTGTGGTGAGAACTGAAAAACACCCCGTTCAGAAAAGACACTTTTCTAAAAATATTTTGAAACAATTTCGATAATTATGAAAATTTTGAATTTAAATTGAAGTATTTATTAAAGATTTACTTTTAAAAATGTTGGAAAATATGAACTTAAATTTGAAGTATCTCTTAAGGAAACACTTTCATCCCATAGATAATCTCATGTGGAGAAAACCGTTAAAGATATTTTTCTGGACAATGGTTTAATTTCTTATATTTATTTTTAAAAATTTATATTATTTTTGCATAAAAGGTCTTTTGGAGCTTTGGCGCATAAGAGCACACCTAAAGCCTTGGTTTGTAGTAAGAAATGTGACCTTAAATACAAATTAATTTTTATAAATATAGTTTATGTGATTATATTAATAAAAAAATTAAAATCGATATTTAAAAAATCTATGAAAAGAGCAACAATATTATATAGAATTTCATTATATAATTGAAAATTTCAAGAATAAAGTGTTTTAAAAATAAGTCATAATCTATAAGACTGCCTCTTAAACCAAAGCACATGTCTTGAAAGACAAGATCCTATAACTAGAGAGTGGTTATGTCTTAAGCCTTAACGTGTCTTTTAAACTATGGATTGGTTTGTAGGCTCAACCCAAAAGACCATACACTAATGAAGATATCTTTCTGATCATTAAGATGGAAATCTGTATGGCTGGAATGGGTCGATGATCTTCCAAACCTGTCCCCATATTATAAGCCATGTAAAAAGTCCTATACCCAATTAAACCCATAGAAGGAGGGGGTGAGGCGCAGTTTTCAAAAAATTGTAAACCCGTCCCCAACTTGATCCGCCCGACTCTTCAATCGTTCTTCTCTTCTTCTCTCTCTCTCTCTCTCTCTCTCTCTCTCTCTTTCTTTCTTCAGCCAATCCTAAGAATTGTCCAAACCTTAAGATCCAGCACTTGTCATCATCTCCGTCGAACGACAAATCACTCATAACCCTGCCTTGCAAAGTGTGTACTGCACATGTAACTCTAGGCGCATATGTGTACCAAGTAAAATCAGAATGATCAAATGGGACAAAAGGGCATTAATTGAGTAAAGATGGTATACCAAAATGAAAATAATATAAGTTGATTTGGTAATAATATTAAAAGGATGGAGGACTATTTGCAATTAAGGTAAAGATTAGAGTATAAAGGTTATGAGGACAAACCAAAATTCATTTTTGGGTCTCATTTTGTTAGGGGCAAATGTGGAGAAGAATAGAGCAAGGGAGAGAAGAGAGCAAACAGGGAAGAATTAAGAAGAAGAAGGGAGAAGACCAAACCAAGGTATGTTTTCATCTTGAAATCACGGGTATTTTCTGATTCCAAGGTTTCGTTTGGGAGATTTTCAGTTCCTCTTTCTAGGGTTTTGTGGAAGAGATCACCCAAACCCTGTAATTGATGAGGTTATGGCAAAACCTCAATCGGTGAAAGTAAACATCATGGAATCCTCCTATTTATATGGTTTTGTAAAGAATCGTGGACCTTCGCTGAATTCATAAGATTTTCACCAGTTTTTGTGGAAGGAGGTTCCAAACCCACTCAATTCAAGTGTTATGGAGGTTTTAGATTTAAATTTATGTTGATTCTTGAGGTAATATGGAAGGGAGAAGTTGTATGAAGAGAAATGGTACCAAAAGTGGGCAAAAATAACATTTATGGGCAAAATTTCGAGGCCAGATTTCGCATCAAACAAAGGCGCATCTGATTCACGATAGTAGTTTTCACCCAGACGGTGATCGATACAAGCGTGACTTGCATCGCCAACATAATCCAAATCACCGGGTAATCGATCGAGCGCACATCGGCATCAGAGCCCCAAAATGCCCAGAATTGTTATTTTTGTATAATTAAGCCTAAAATCATACACCGTTAGTATAAGAACCTTACTAAATTATTAAGAGAGGTTCAAATAAGATTGGAACTCGATGAAAAACGTAGCGTACCTCGCCGCCTCGGCGATATTCGTCGAGTGTGAATAAGTGCTATGAAGTACGTTAAGTTTATATGTTATACATAGGCGATTAATGTGTTCGTCTTATTCGTTTGAGTGTGTAGGCTAAAAGCAAAGCGAGAAAGTTGAAATTAAGTGCTCAAGTTTAGTAAGCAAAAATGTGAGTTCTAAACCTCTTTTCTCAAATACTAGTGTATTATTATTTATAAATTGTTTTTACATTGGTATTTAATGGTTTGAGTTGTAAAACCATAATTCAAGAACTTAAGCAAATGGTTTTGATTTAAAACCTGCTAAAAGCAGTAAATGGTTTGAATTATTAAACCATGTTTCAAGCAAGTAAGCAAATGGTTTTGAATTATCAAACCATATTTAAAGCAAACAATGGTTTTGAATTATTAAACCATGTTTCAAGCAAGCAAGCAAGCAAATGGTTTTGAGTTGTAAAACCATATTTCAAGAGCAAGCAAGCAAGCAAAGAGAATATTTTCCAAAATGAAACAACTAAAATCCTAGTCATAAGCAAGCATCTTAAGGTCGGTATTAGGTAAGTCTGGTGTGTTAGGATATCATACATGCATTTTAGATTTGCAGTCGGCAAACTTAGGTCATGTATCATGGCATTTAAAGGAGGCGTAGCGCGTCTGAAATTATATAGGGTTAGCGTTAACTAAATTATGGTAGTGGAGACCCGAGGTCAATTCCACCATATTTACCGGAAAGGTGGGTGAAATTGTGCTCGGGCCCTTCCACCTAGTGGCGGACCTGAGGTCCAGTAGGCACGGTGATGCCCAGAGCTCCGTGTTCACTAGAATTACGATAAGCAAGAAGGCCTCCGGTGATTGCAGTTTATAAGCATGTTTATACGGTTTGAAAAATCAACCCGCTGGGTGCACGGATGAAACCCGGAGCTCGTGTTTGTTTATGAGCAGGTTGAGCCCAAGCTCCGATTTTATTTCAAAACGGTTGAGCCCAGAGGCTCGTGGTGGGATTTTAGCAAGCTTGATTGAGCTGGGCTCCCGTTTTTATTTTAAAGCAAGCAAGCGGTTGAGCCCAGGCACCCGTGTTTATGAAAATTTTTATAAACTTTTTAAAGCGAGAGATTGAAAGTTTTAGAAACTTTTAAAAATACAAGACAATAAAGATTTGAAGAAAAGTTTAGAAACTTTTAAAAGCAAAGTAAACAAAGCAAAGTAAGCAGAAAGGTTTGGAAATATCTTGTAAAGAGAATATTTCGATTTTGAGATGTTTTTAGAAAAACAAAACATTTTACTCAGCATGTACTCCTTGAGCTCGTTTAGCTCATGTACACATATTTCTAAAAACTATTTTCAGTCTGAGCACTCAGGACCTTGAAACCTTAAAGTGGGATTTTCTGTTTATGTGATCTTTGTAATTAATAATATTGTGTAGGAAGTACTTTGGAACTTGTATAATCGAGCATATGTATGTACATAGGCGTATAGTTTTGTGGCTCTTATTGAGCCTGAGACTCTATTGAAGAATATTGATGGTTGCCGTATTAAGGCTATAGAGTGTGTATACAAGATTTGGGATTTATGTCTATATGCGGTGATATCTTGCCAGATTTTACAAAATCTAAGTTGGAAAAGGAAGAATTTTATAGGAGTTTCGTGACGACAAGCCGCTTCATAGGAATTTCTAGTCGTTAGAGTAGCAGTGGGGGGATTTGTGGTGGCCAGCACACCGCTAGTAGGGAGTGAGGTGTCTCTGAGCTCGTGTCAATTTCGATTTCTCATCAAGCATTTCTCTTGGAAAAGGGCCTAACCACAGTGTCCACGATAGGTCAGGTGCGATTTTCCGATGGATGTCGATGACATCGTGATGTCTCTTGTCCACTTGGATATGAAGGGGATGACTTCTCTAGGTGTGGGTCTCAATAGGGTGGGGCTCAAACACAGGCGACACCCTCAAATCTAAGAAAACTAGGGTTTCAAAGGGTGATGGAAGAATATTTCCACCCAAAAATCAATCACGGGAAGATACTAAAGAATTTAGGAGAAACTTTTCATCAACAAAATGACGAGAAAAGTTAGGTGGGATGAGGAAGGGAAAGAAGAGCGGAATGGAAGGAACGGGATGGAGTAAATTCATGTTGGTGGCAGAGGCAACTAGAGCGGGTTAAGGCGAGATAGAGTGAAACCAAACCCATCACGAACGATTCGGGTTTATAAACTTTTCTAAACCCATTTAAACCGATTAAATATGTATCATACTCGTCTCATTAGAGGGGTGGGGAGAGGGGCAGAGTACTCGATATTCTCATTGATATGGGAGTTTGGGCGCATGCAAAAATCAGTTATAAGCAAAAATACTAGCAAAGGCCTCTCCTCAAAGGCTGCTTTACATAAGATGTACAAGATCAAAGTATCTTGCCTATTTGAAAACCCATGGGGCTCGCCATTTTAAATGTCTGACATCCCACATGGCTAAGTGCGGACCTAGTTTGAACAGTATGTAAGGAATCTTATGAAATTATCTCTTTCCACATTCATATGATGTATATATCTACTTCGGGCCTAAGCCGGTATGGTTTAATTTGTTTACGGGCTCTACCCAAAAGGGGTCATGGCTGATGAAAATATTATTGTCCATATATACTAATTAGAAGAGTGAGTATTAGTACCAGCACAGACAACGTGAAACTGATGGGACAAATCAGGTATTGTGGGTGTGATCGAGGCTTAGGCGTCGGTGTCACATTTGATCGACGAAAAGCTTCTTTGGTACCATTGAAGCGGCCCGAGAAGAGGGTTGAGCGGGAAGATTGGCCTCTTAGGAAGAAGCCTTTAGCCACGACCCTTCGACCAGGCTAAAAGCACTATATAATGCAACTATAAAATATAGCTGCGGATGAAGACAACCGCGGCATGGCATGACCATAGGTGGTGTGGAGAAATACTATAGATGCGGTCACTTCATAAACCGTGGCTATAGTTCCATTACTTAATAATTTGGGCATAGTTTATAGCCGCTGCTTGTGGTTGACCCCGACCATAGGCAACATTTATATCGTTTGTGATTGACCTACCATAGGGATGGTTATAGCCGCGGTTTTGGTGGACCCCGCCATATGGTAAGTTTTTAGCCGCGGCTCAGGGTCGACCCCTAGCCAAGGCGTCGTTTTATTGCCACGGTTTGTAATTAACCCAACCATAGGGATGGTTTATAGCCGCGATTTATGGTTGACCCCAGCCATAGGGATGATTTATAGTTGGGTATATGTAGATCATTAGCCACCTATATAAAGACACCTTGCATTTAATTATATCACATGGGCTTATGTCGATCACTTGCTTCATGTATCTTCTCTTTTCAAAATATCAATTTCTAAGCATGTTGATGTTGATTCTTATATTTTTGAATAATTAACAAATCCAATAATCTAATTATCGAGACAAAACTATAATTAAATATGAAATCAACAACAATATCAGTGTCAAAGATATGGATTCAATCATGAGCTTGATTGAGAATCCATTATATATCGACCAAGGCATAGTTTTACAGAGCTCCGGCATCACTTAATTGTTCATGTAAAATTTCTAAGGTGATTGAAGAAGACTCCTCTTTTGACATACGCCAGTAATCTAAATATTAATAAACACGTTTGGTAAACCTTCTACCCAATAAAAGAACACCAGATACTAGTGATATGTCTAGTTAAAATACAGGGAAGCATATACAATAAGTTTGGTATGTCCTTGTTAACCTTCTACCCCGGTCATTTCCTTTTTTTCTGTGTCTTGAGCATTTCATCATGAGTAATGAGTAAGATTAGAGGGAGGGGCTTCATCAAGTGTCATTGTCGCCACCGCATAGATTCCAACCAAACAAGGAAATGTGTTACTTTAAAAATAGTAATATTTTTTCTACTACTTTCCTAAAAGAAATTAATGAGAAAAATAATAAAAAAGGAAAAGTTTGCAGTCTCTGTAGTTTGATTAACTATGGCAAGACCAACATCAGTCACATGCTGCAGCCATGGAAATTCTCAAAAGTTACAGAAAGTTGAAAATTGAAATGGTCATTATAGCTGATGCTCTTTCTGAAGAATAAACCCTACTGATAGTTTTGATCTGCACCAAGGAGAGATTTGATCTAAACCATGGGAAAAAGATGATACATTTTGAAATCAGAATAAACTAAAAGAAGGAGGAATAGAGACAAACCTGGCACTTGTTGGATAAACACGAGTAGAAACACTGGCTGTAAATCTCCAAAAGAACAAGAGATGAAAAGAAAAATCAGTACACCAATAGGGTTGGAGATGATGAAATTAGAGAAATGTCACAAGAAACTCACAAAGGTTATTCTGGGTAAATCACCAAAAACAAGAGAATAAAAGAAAAATCAGAATTCCAAAAGGGTTAGAGAAGATGAAAAAATTAGAAAATTTTCCTAAGAAACTTACAAGGGTTGTTCTAGGTTTGGGTACAGCCCCAAGAAAAATCAAAAGCTCCCACTAGCTAGTCCTTTCTTCTGGAAATAGCTGTTAACAGCATAATCACAGTGACTCTTCATAGTGTTGGGATTATAACACACCCCATTTTGAAGAGTTGCATAGTAGCGTCGCCCATGGTTCATGTCAACTATGAAACACAACAGCCCTATTTTTGAAGCATAATATATCTACAAAAAAACTTCAAACAAATGAAATGAAACTTACTGCAGCATATCAACTATGCGACCACGGTTTATCACTTGTTCCTGTAACTTAAAAAAAAAAAAAAAAAAAAGGGAAATTGAGTTAGAATTAGTTTGTAATTTAATTGCTCTAGAAAAGCTAATCATAATTGCTCCCCTTAGGTAATGGAAGTGAAGGAAAATAACATAAACCAATATCTTGAACCTTAGATTTTTCAGTAGTTTATCAAAATGACAGTCTCTTTGAAAATTTAATTAGATAATACCATGTTGTTAAGGGTTTTTTTTATCTTATTTATTTATTTTAGTCTTTGCAGAGAAGCCTAGCATATTCCATGTATACTTGGGTTGCATCACATTTTTTGACACTTCTATAGGATCTGCTCACTTGGAAAAAATTTCTCATAAACTACATAATTCCAGTTTGTTCCAAAAAAGCTTAATACCACTTTCTTAGTCTTTGTTCAGAAAAAAATTATTATCAAAAGCAATCCAACAACGTCAATTCAAGACCTGAAATCACAAAACTGATAAACTAGTAAGAAAACTGTAGAAGTTTGAGCATATCACCGATATAAATGCAGGTTCAAGTACATTGTACTAAACAAAAGATGTGAAAGGACCACCATTTACAAATGTGTTGGCCTTTACCTTGAGGTTCAATTGATTTACTGATTTTCCAGTGCTTCATTTGAGGAACTATGATGCAGGATTAGGTAAAGGTGACAAGGCAATGATCATCTTCAAGCCACCCTACAGGTCAATAAGTTTTTTACATAATCACATGTTATGGAGGCTTTCTTGCCTTCTAAAATGGCTTAATTGCAGAAATCATCAAAGCAGATAATTGTATGGCATTAGTTGTTTGGAACATTTGCTATAGTTCTGTCATTGGTCAACTGCTGAAACATCTTAAATTTATACCCTGTCTTTAAACAATCTTATCACATTCATAAAATATCTCTAACCAACATCATCTCATCAACTGAATGAACTTAACAATAACAAAGTGCAGTCAGGTTCTTACCTTTTTGCAAGGATTCCACTTTTGTAAACTATACACTAAGGTAGCCAAGAAGACGATGCTAAAAACAGTTGTGAAGCTGAAAATGAGCTTTACCCCTTGCTTATTTTTACCTGGAACAGGAAAATTAAATAATGACAAGGAAAATAAAAAAAGGAAAAAAACAATACTCATCCATAAAATTGTCAATATTGAATCAAGTTGTGACATACTTCTGAAGTTGTAAAGGCGTATAAAGGTCCTCCTCAAAGAAAGGAAAACTCCTTAAAGATATAGAAACCAGGACTTAGTCACAAATATCAAAATAATGGAAAGCCAAAAACCTGCCTTTGTGTCTACAATCTTTGTCCGGTAGAAACCTCTCGGGCTGACATTCATGTATCAACATTCAAAAGGAAAGAAAGACAAGGTAAATGCACACAAAGTGAGGAAATTGGCGCAAAAACATAGATGGAAGAATTGAAACATCATAAGCAAAAGAAAGGCAAACATCAAAACCAAATTAATTAAGCTCTAACAAAGAACTATTATTGAAATATTTCAAACATTTACTATCACAACCAAGAATCCATACACATTAGCAAAAACTTTTCTTTCATACATAAATGTTCGATATTTCGTCGAATTATTGAATTTTGCATGGCATTTCGCATTTACTATATCAATTCATTCAATTAAAATGTATGCAACAAATGTTATTCTTAGATCATGGTATACAACAAGCAACATGAAACACAGAACCGACTTAAAAATTCAAACAAAACACGAAATAATTATAGCGACAACTCATAACAGGATTTTCATGGAAAAGAAAGAAAAGCAAAACAAGAAGCACCAAATACGTAATGTAAAAAACAGAATATATCCCATCAAAAAAATCTGATATGTATATATGAGATTGTCTATTATTAGCTTGTTGATTTTTTGTGATAAGATGAAAGGTATCAATAGTCTTTGATTCTTCAGTTAGATCTTTGAAGGTGGATTAATCCCATATGTGATACTTCTTCTCCAAAAGCCACTTTTTACAGTCATATAAATAAACCATGAAACATTTCAACCCTCAAGAAAGAACAATTTCCTTCTTAGTTTAACGACAACAAATTCCCTAGGAATTTAATTATTAAAAGATATCTCTAAGCCAATTTAAGAGAAGAGTAATTCCTAAGTAAGATATTTCAACAGATAGTAGATGAAGAGAAAACGGTACTTGATTTTGAAGCTCATGGAGACAGTGTGGAGAAGATAGAATTCAATGATTCGAAGCACGTGGAGTTTCTGGACCAATTCCACTATTTTTGTTCATTAACTAAATACTGACATCATTTGCTCTTGAAACTCGAGAGTTTTTCTTCATCTCCGTTCAGAATGTAAAAAACACTAGAAAACTCATGGAGGTGAAAATACCAAACAGAACAGAGATTGGAAATGCAGAAACAGCGAGTGTGTGTGTGAGAAAAGAGGAAGAGAAAGTATTAACAGAGCGTGCGAGAGAAAGAGAAAGAGGGGGAAATGATTTAGGGCATGCTATCCCGAAAAAGGAAGTCTAAATTTGGACTACGAATGGTAGCGGAATTGGAAATGACGTGGCTATTTAACCATGTGTAGTAGCGGTTTTCTTAGCATGCACCTATAGGACGAGCTTATATATTGGCCCAACTTAATAACCCCGGCTAAAAGGTTGCTGAGGGTATTTTTAGTTACGAATTTTGTTAACCCCTACTAAAAGAATGCCTCTATATGTTACTTTTCTTGTAGTGTTTTCTTATTTTTGTCATGAGTTTTACTCAGAAACTACCAAATCCACAGCTCATTTTCCTTCTTGTTTATTATGGAAATAGAATCTACCATGGACCAAGAATATTAAATGAGATTATTAAAGAAACATAAGAGAAAAATGAAAAAGAGAACGAATATATTTATTAAAAGTTAGAGTGACGTAACACAAACAGGGAGCTCCAAAAAGAAAAGAAGAAAAGAAAAAAGTCAAACAGGCGTAGTAGAAAGAAGGAAAAAGAGAACTGAGATTCTGCATTGAATTACCTTAAAACCACGATAGAACTTTTCTTCACCGACTAGCTAAAAATGAAGTATAATACAAAGATAAGTAAATAAATAACAAGCATGCCAAAAGATTGTCTATAAAGATCATTTTTGAAGTGAAAAAGTAATTTTGAACCAATATGGATCTTTGTAGGTCGTAGTTTGTTTATATATATATACAGCATATATATATATATATATATATATATATATATATATATATATATATATATATATATATATATATATATATATATATATCTTGTGCTTTGCTTGGGAGTTTATCTACAGTAAGGCTTTTGGAGATAACTAAGGTTGCAAGCTGTTGCAACACATTCTGGCTCTACTTTCAATGTTGAATCAAGCATCCTTTTGAGTATTTCCTTTGCATAACAGTGGGCTAAAGTCATCATCAACCAGAGGAGGGTACTGACTTTGTATAAATCAAATGAAACCATATTGTATTATAAAGATATAGGTATTCAAATAAATTCAAACAATTAGTTATATCAAGCATTCCTACAAATTGCCTCTTTGGACCTAGGACAAAATCTTTAGTTAGCCATTTGTTCGAAAAATATAAACCCTGTGGACTCAAGAGATAAAGACAATGTATACCAAAACTAGATAGCAGACAAATAAAACTCTACATGCCTATATTCATTTGATTACCGCGTTCCAAGGGTCCATTATCTCCGTGATTCAATTAACTCCGCCTTTTATATGCACCAGCTTTCATTTTTGTTTGGATATCTAGTCACACTTTGCCTTTCTAGAACACCATTTACAAGAAGCACAAGAGCCAGCAATTAAAATTATAAATACCAAGAGCTCTTGTAATTGATATCCAAACTATCCTTTGGTGCGAAACCAATCCCTTTCCGCGACCTGATTGTATAAAAAAAAGGTCACCATCAATGCATCATCAAAGAGGTTCTTCTTTCCCTTGTAAATTCTCATGAATTTAGAAGGTAAATGTGTACCAGATTGGAAAACAGGAAAAAACAAGTTTATGAAATGGGTTAAGAGAAGCCTACCTTTGGTACAAGAACATCCATAGTAACTATAGTCTTCATATCATCGCTAAGCCTCATGTAGAATGCTTTGATTCCCTTTCAGGTAATCATGAACAATAACAGCTTCTAAATGTTATCCACCAAGCCAAGGACCAACTTTGTCGTTATGTCCATGACGGCAGAAGCCAGTGTTTAAGTGGCCACCATTTTCGAGCATTCTTTTGAAAAACCAACTAGAGAAAATGAAGTAGATGGCATGTGCATCGGTCATAACTGCAGATAAAACTTTAACCAACAAAGGATCTATTTGAAGAAAAACAAGTGCTAATTTCTGCGTATTTGAAATCAATAGTTACGTAATGACATCAAGGATGCAATGGGAGTTGCATTGAAAGTAACATGAAGCTCAATAAGGACTCAACTAATGAAAATCATTTACATGAAAAGAAAATATAAAATTGTAGTAGCCTTGAATCGTTTTTCATTTTTTCCCATGGGAACAAATTAATATGACTTGCCATTCTTCTTAGCCGGACTATCGAACTCAAATTTTCGCCATCGAATTCTTAAATTGCCACAAGCTAAGGTTACCACGTTTCTTCTCATAGATAAAGTGACAACTATGCGCATTGTCAACCAAATTTCGCTTTCAAGTATAAAAATCGTCGGTGATTTACTCAAGCAAAGAAACATACAAGATCAATAAATCGGCTTTCTGGGCAAAATGTGATTTTTAAAAACTTATTTTTTATTTAAAAAAAAAACTGTAAAGAGATTGTTCCATCAAGCCCTTGACGAACAAGATTTTAAGGTTTATGCAATCAAAGGTTTAGGGGTTTCTTCGAACAATAAGATTTAAAGTAATCCACAACAATGGATCTCCAGCAAAGGATTCTAAATGCTATTCCCAAAGGAATTTCCATGCGGATCGCAAGTAAGGAGACACGCATGAATTGATTACAACTTACAAGCCTTCGATTTTTCACTGAGAAATTCACACAGTAGTGAGAAAAGGGAGAGAATAGAGAGAAGCTAAGGAGAGAGATCGAAGAAATCATACCTGAAACCGCCTTGTGGTTTTATGGTCACGAAGAAGATAATGATTTCACCAACAATAATAACAAAGGAAGCCCTCATTGGGACTTAGTGCTCATGTACATTGAGAATAAAGGATTTCCATAGACAACGATTTAAGGTAGCTAGCCAAGTACACATGGGTTTAGTATCCATTTGTTAGTGGAACGTGTTTATTAGCATCTTTTATTTTTTTCATTAAATAAAAATTAATATATGTGGTTGGCCATGGTTGCATGTACAAAGTGCTCCTATAGTAGTACCAACTGATTTCAGATTCCATACCCCACCCTTTATCTCATGGCTAAATAAATCTGGGATATATAACTATGGTTGCAAATTTTTACTCCCCAACTAAAATTGGTGGTTCCATATATCAAATTTCGTAGTGTGGTTTCGAGCAACGCAAGAGTACTTGTTTATATCGGCTACCAGAATTATGATAGATTTGGCAGAGGTTAACGCTCCGAGGGCGGCCGCCAAATGGAGGGGTATTCCCGCCATTGTTTGGTGTAGAGAGAACATACAGAGCGCCCTTTTCAAGTGTATAAATGATGAGTCGGACCAGTGCCAGCCGTATCTCTCGTCGCCTCCCACTGCCATATGCAATGCCGTGTCCCCAAGAAACCAATCTTGATAGTATGAGATCTGATCCCGCTGTATATTTCACTCACATTTTCCCAACTACCCTCATGGCTTCACCAACTCTCCCCTCATCTTCAAGCCACCTCCTCCTCCTCCTCCTTCTCCTCGTACTCCTCATGTCTACGAGCCGCCACCATGCTCTCCACCAACTCCCTTATCTCCTTATCTACAGCCGCCGTAGCCACGCCAAAGTCAATAGTAGAAGCCATTCTCCCTAAGCTCACCCCCCTCTCCATCTCTATCTCCTCCGCATTTATACTCAAATCACTTGCTTATTCCATTTATGTACAATAAAAAAATAAAAAAAGATTGCTTTTATTTTCTATTCCATTCGCTTTTATCAAATTTTATTAAAAGAAAAACAGACATGGACATAATAAAGTAGGAAATCTTTTTCTTTCTTTTTCTTTTTAAGCAAAGAAAAGAATGGGAAATTTGAAAAAGAAAGAAACTATGGATTTCTCTTTCAACAAGATTAAGTGGTTATACGGTTTTATTGAGACATGTCCGTCGCTCTTAGCAAAGAAAAGAATGAGAATTTGAAAAAGAAAGAAACTATGGATTTACATATTCTTACAACAAGATTAAGTGATTATATGGTTTTATTGAGACATGTACATCTCTCTGAGCAGAGAAAAGAATGAGAATTTGAAAAAGAAAGAAACTATGGATTTACATATTCTTACAACAAGATTAAGTGATTATATGGTTTTATTGACACATGTACATCTCTCTAAGCAAAGAAAAGAATGAGAATTTGAAAAAGAAAGAAACTATGGATTTACATATTCTTACAAAAAGATTAAGTGATTATATGGTTTTATTGAAACATGTACATCCCTCTGAGCAAAGAAAAGAATGGGAATTTGAAAAAGAAAAAGAAAAAAAAAAGAGCAAAGAATAGAAAGGGAATTTGAAAAAGAAAAACAAAAAAAAGAAGCAAAGAATAGAATGAGAATTTGAAAAAGAAAAAGAAAAACTGTATATTTCTATTCTTGCACAAGATTAATAAAGTGGTTAATGGTTTAATAAAGACATGTACACAAATTGAGCAAAGAGTAGAATGGGGAATTTGAAAAAAACCATAGATATGTTTGGTTCCCCGCTTTTAAAACTCGTTTTTTATTTTTAAAATGATGAGGTAAACACCACAGTCGCTATTAAAGCCGCAATGAAAGAGCAAGAATTACATGTGGTGTTGATCCATTTGTTGCTTTTGCTTAATAGTTCTTGATGTTCTTTCATGAAGATCTCGTCTGGGTATTTTCTTTGGAAAACTGACAAACGATCGGGACCCGATCCCATCGACTCCTTCACATACTGTATTATATATCAAGTCATTGCATATGTCAAAGTTGAAGAAACAATAAATTTAATGCTATGTGTCGTTCCCTAAAAATTTGGGAGAAAATACAAAGAAAAGAAAATAGGAGAAAGAGAAAAATATAAAGAAAAATCAAAATAAAGTTAAGTCTAACCTATTATTTTTTACTTGTTAATTAAATCAATTTTATTTATTTTAAATCATTAATAAATAGATTAAAATGCTTAAAAGAATATGTGTTTCTGGCAATTTATTTATATTTGAGATTTCATCATACATCAAATATAACAAAAATTCCATTTTGTTTAATTTTTTTCTTTTCTTTAGGTTGTATTTGTTCCAAAAGATAAAACTTTAAGAAAAATGTCTTTCTTATATTATATATGTTTGGTTGTCTAATGAAAAATCTCAAAGAAAATTAAATATAAATAGAAGCTTATGTATTTTTAAATTATTTAATATTTATATTGATGAATTAAAATAAATAAAATATGCTCAAAATGTCAAATAAAAATAATATATTGGATTTAACTATATTTTTATTTTTCATCACTTTTTCTTTTCTTTTAGCTTCCTCTCTATTTATTTCTTTCTATTTTCCCTCAAGTTCTTATTGGAACTAAACATAGCCTTGAGACTTTTCAAGAACCAAACAACCTAAAAGTAAATACTAGAGGCAAACATAGGCTTAGTACTCAAGAACTAAACACAACTTTAAAAGTAAAGTAATATTTGGTTAAAATTAAAACCATCAAATAATTTAAATTTTTTCTTGAAAATAAGTCATTTTATTATAAAAAAAAAAGGTTATTTTTACAAGAAAACAGCATTATTTTTGTCAAAATAAAGACTAATATTGATGGAAGGTTAAAGGCTTGTTTGGTTCCTGTTTTTGAAAATTATTTTTGAGAACAATTTTTGAAAACACAAAGCTCATCATTTGATGTTATTTGAAAACTGTTTTTGTGTTTTCTGTGTTCTCTATATTTTTAGAAAAAAAAAAAAGAACAAATACGTTCTTTT
Source organism: Tetrastigma voinierianum (assembly GCA_016808115.1). NCBI lineage: Eukaryota > Viridiplantae > Streptophyta > Magnoliopsida > Vitales > Vitaceae > Tetrastigma > Tetrastigma voinierianum. The sequence continues at coordinate 58,167 of JAEQBH010000591.1, forward strand.
ATGTTCTCCTTGTTTTTCAAAAAATAAAAAAAATAAAAAAAAGATTTAAAAAACTATAAGCAAATCATACCTAAATTTCGAGATCGGGTTTTTGAAAAGTCGGGTTTAATGAAATCACCCCTCTAAAAGGCATACCTCTACCTCACTCACTTCCCACCGACTTGCAAAGATGCCCGTGGGGATAACCCACTTCATAATTTTTACTTGTTATTTTTATTTGTCATGTTAATGTAGAAATTATCATAAATGGATAATTGGACATTGTTTTTCATTGAATAACTTGTGATATAAAAATAGTATAAATTGAATCAAGATGTGAAACTCAGAAAAGCGATTTTTTTAAAAATGAAACGAATCGGTAATTTACCGAATGATGCATAAAACCCTAGATCTTTTCTTCTAGACATCGGATGACAAACCATCACGCTCGCTAGGAATCATCTCGCGAAATCTAGTTGAACCAAACGAACTGCGTCGAATTCGAGACTGGCCGGGTTTTTAAAACCATTTTCGAGACGAACGGCCAACCATGGGGTGCCATGTGGCACTTTTAGACTGGGAGACACGGGCATACGGGTGGCCAAGTGTCATGCCCTTAGGATTGCATGAGTCGGGTGGGGCCAATGTCAAGCCACCCCTCATGCATGAGCATGAAAGTGGTTAAATTGTGGCATGGAGAACACTTATCTCTGAGTCGACTCGCGTCAAACAAATTTGTGTTAGGTGTACTCCACCTAGGTCAAACCAACTTTGGAGTTGGAGGAGAGATTCCAAACAATTCGTAGAGAAGAGGAGAAGAAAGAAAAGAAAGAAAGAAAGAAAGGAAGGAAGAAAAGGAGGAGGAAGCTTTTCCGCCATTGTTTTCAGATTTGGGTGGATCAAGAACTGGTCCTACACACTTCAAGAGGTGAGGGATCTTTCCTCTTTGGTTATTTCCTTGTTTGGGGCCATGGAAATGGCATTTGGTTGAGTTTGCTATGTGATTGTTTGAATGAATAACATGCTGAATTTGTGATGTTGTCCATGCTGAATTTTCTAGGTTTTAAGACTGAATTTGTGATGTTGTACATGCTGTTTTTTTTTTGTCTTTAGGACTGAAAACTCAGTTTGGTGTATTATTGTATGCATGACTAACATGTAGAATGTTCTGGGTTTTTAGACTGAAGAAATTCAGTTTGGTGTATTATTGTATGAATGAAAAACATGCAGAATTTCCTGGGCTTTCATGCATGACTAACATGTAGAATCTTTTGGTTTTTAGGATCAAAGAAAACTCAGTTTGGGTATTATTGTATGCATGAAAACATGCATAATTTCCTGGGCTTTCAGTGCACCTAATTAACATGTAGAATCTTTTGGGTTTTTAGATCAAAGAAAACCTGCCTGGGGTAGGCCATTGTATGCATGAAAACATGCAGAATTTTCTGGGCTTCCATGCATGACTAACATGCAGAATGTTTTGGGTGTTTAGATCAAAGAAAACTCAGTTTGGTGAGCTATTGTATGCATGACTAACATGCAGAATGTTCTGGGTTTTAGACTTTGAAGAAAATTCAGTTTGGTGTATTATTGTATGAATGAAAACATGCCGAATTTCGGGCTTTCATGCACATGACTAACATGTAGAATCTTTGGGTTTTTAGATCAAAGAAAACCTGTAGTCCTATGTATTATTGTATGTAAATGGAAAAACTGCAAGAATTTTTTAGTTTCCATGCATGACTAACATGCAGAATGGTTTGGCATTACTTGCCTAGCGGTCACGGTGGGAATTATGTTAATACATGCTTGGAAGATGTGTTGATATGAATGAACTTAATGATAGAAAAGATGTAGTGCATGCTATGATGTACTGATTTGAATGTGTGGAATATTAACATGGTCGCGTTGTTGATGGTGAACTGAATATATGAAATGTTGTATGCATTAGACATGAGTGTTCATAGCACACACATAGTGTACGTGTGTAGAATGTCCGAGTGTCTTCATACATTGGTCATGGGTTTGAGTGCAAAGAGGACAAATTGCATTGCATTGGTGTGCGGTAACAATTTATTACGTTACGGAGAGTGCAAAGATAGCTGGCACTGATTTGGCACTCGCCGGGTGTTGAATCGTGGGCTTGGGAAATGGGACGAAGTCCAATTGAGTTCCTGGACAGTTGTTAAATGAAAATGGAAATGAAATGTGCTCAGCGTGAAAGTAGGATAGATACTCCCCGTGAAAAGCCCGAAACCCGTTAGACAAACAGATCGACCGTGAAAGCCCGAAAAATGTCGGAGGGTGTAAGAGACCCGCGGTGAGACTCTCGAAAAGTTCTCATGTCTAAAAAGACAATTAAAAATGACAATAAATATCACATAGACTACTGTCATGGATGGGAGTCGTGACTAAACTTAGTATTGATTTCCCATTGGAACTGTATCGATGGTGGGTCGGAGGTTGACTCAGTACTTGGGGCATGTAGAGTGTCGTCTCATACATGCATGTAGATTTTCCATGATAGACAACATGGGCGTAACGGATTGGTTGTTGGTTTACTATGAAATGATCATTTGCATGTGCACCTAGGTGGGGAATAGCCCTTGTAGGATTTATCTCTACTGGGCGTTAGCTCACCCCGTCGTGGGACCCCCCTTTCAGGTACAGGCAGATAGCGCTCCTTAGAGGCCGGGATTATGAAGCGGGTCGGACTGTGGCCTTGATTCTTGTTTTATGTATATATTAGAATGAACTAGTGTTAATATATGTTTTGTATTAAGAGTGATGTAATGACTCTTGGATCTATAGAAATGTATGGTCTTATAACCGTGCGGACGAGTATGGATGATGGGCCCCTATTGGGTCATTTACTCAAGCATGGGTCTCAAGGGATATGAGACACACAAAGCTCAGGTTGATTCGTGGTCAATCCGGACCCCCGGTTTCAGTGTCACAGCTTGATATCGAGCTTAGGTATACGAATACCAAGGCCTGATGAGGCATGGGTTCAGGACATGTTAATGTATACCGCTGCCAGCTTGCATAACTTTGGTGTTGGAGCTTGAGTTAGAGTTACTCTAGTGCTCGAAAAATGATATCCGCATCATAGTTTGTTATCAAGGTCTAGGCAGAGGTTTAATGCAAGAACCCACTGATGTGACTAGATCACAAAGATGCATTATGTGTTTTCTTATGTGGCGCTCGGATTGTATGTGCATGATTGTGTGTTACAAATTACGAATTATATACGTGGTAGGATGTATATAGGAAATGCGAACACTAGGCTGAGAAACGAACCCAGAGTTCGAGAAAATGAACGAATGGTTCGAGATAGGTCTATTATCGTCACATGTGCGCTAATAAGGGTAATATCACGAAATGACTTAAACTTGCTGTTTGACTTATGTAGATGGCAAGTAGAGGAAGGGGGCTTAGAGGTTGAGACCTTAGACGAGCCACTGCATGTGAATTCTCCCCTAGGGACTAAGGTGAGGATTGATTGGATATGTCGGGGATGTGAGTTAGAGATCTTCGGGATTCTACTCATGGTGGACCTTCGAGTCATGGACATGTCAGGGTTCGAGGTCATCCTCAGGATGGACTAGTTGATGACACATTGGGTTGTCATAGATTGTGACCGTATGAGAGTTACCGCCTACACACCAGACGGTACTTGTGTTGTGTTTCAGGGGAATAGGCATGATGCTTCACCCCATACTGTGTACGATTCACGATGGCACGTGGGCGTTGACGGGTGGGCTAGCTAGCCTTACCCTGGAGGACGAGGTGAGACAAGATATGAGTCTACCTCGGGTGGTTTGCGAGTACGAGGATGTTTTTCCGGACGAGCTACCGGGATTACCTCCACCGAGAGATGTAGACTTCCGCATTGAGTTGCATCCTGGGACGTCGCCTATTTCTATGACTCCGCATAGGATGGTGTCGGTTGAGTTGCAGGAGCTCAAGGTCCAGATACAGGAGTTATTGGGCAAGGGTTTCATTAGACCAAGCACTTCACCATGGGGTGCTCCTGTTCTGTTTGCGAAGAAGAAGGATAAGACCCTTCGACTATGCATCGACATTACGCATGCTAAATAGGGTTACAATCGGGCAATCGGTATCCATTAATGGTGATCGATGACTTATTTGATCAGTCGAGAGGGGCGAAGTCTACCCAAGATGATTCCTCGTGACTGCTACCATCGGGTTGAGAGTTAGGAGGCGTGACATCCCTAAGACGCTCCGCACGCCAAGATGGGCACTTTGAGTTTACTGCGGATGCCCTGGATTGATGGAATGCACCGGCGGCATTCATGGGCGCCTCAAGTGAATGGGTGTTCAAACCCTATATAGATCAATTTGTGGTGGGTCTTTGTTGATGACATCCTCGATCTACCCTTAATCGTGGAGCATGAAGATCACTGAGAATCAGACATACTGAGGGATCACCGTGATGCCAAGTTCGCAAGTGGTGAGTTTTGGCTTGTTGAGGTCTTTCGGATACGGGTATCAGCCAGCGTGTCATGACCCGAGGAAGGCTGAGGCTGTAGATGAGTTGAAGAGACTCAAGTCATTCCGAGATACGTAGCTTGGGATTGGCAGGTATTATAAGAGGTTTATGTAGGATTTCTCCCGACTAGCGTCGCTTACGACAAGATCAATCTTAAGGAGGTCAAGTTTGTATGGGATGACTCATGTGAGCAAGCGTCAGAATTAAAGAGAGGCTTTACTACCTTATCCCACAATTCCTGAAAAGCGACGCAGGTACACAAAGATACCGTGATGCTCGGGCGACCCGACGCAGGTGTGTCTCGATGCAAATCGTGAAGGCTGCGGGCTTATGGTTCCTGGGCAGGCTGAAGAATCACGAGCAAAATTACTCCCACGCATGACATGGAGTTGGTCACGTGAGTCTCGCCCGAAGATTCGCGCCCACTACTTATGGTGAGCGTCAAGGTGTTTTCGCACCACAAAAGTCCGGAATACATCTTCACGCTAAATGGTGACCTCGCATGAGGCAAATAGTAGATGACGGAGTTTTTGAAGATTACGACTACTTTTGCATTACCATCCCGTAAGGCAAATGTGGTGGCTGATGCGCTTTAGCCGAAAGTCACGTAGAGTACCGCTAGTATAGCTTCGAGTGGCGGATGTCGAGACAAAGAGGGCGTCAGACAAAGCATTTACGAGTGTGCTCAGTGGTAACTCGAAGTATGATGGCTACGCCGTCTCTACTAAGCGCGTAGTGATAGAGTCTCAAAGTGACGCAACTAGTATCCATCGTGTGGGCCGAAATACGCTAGAGGTAATACGGGCCGATCTAAGGCTGGACCATCCACACAGATGGTGGAAGGTCTTCGCAGATAGGACGGGTTGTGGTCCCCCAATGACGGATTTGGCGAGGAGATCCTCACAGTTCCATCAAGCCCCGATTCACGCGGCATCCGTGTCACGAAGATGTATCATGACCTTCTTCGCGCAAGAGATATCGAGCTGGATGAAGAGGCATGTCAGATTTTGTCCTATGGTACCTCACGCGCCGCCAGGTCAAGGCCGAGCACCGTACGCCAGGCTACTCCAACCATCGGGGATAGCGGGAGCCGAAATCTGGGAGCACATCACGATGGACTTTGTGACTCACTTGCCACGGACATCGCGGAAACATGATGCGATATGGGTTATAGTGGACCGACTCACCAAGTCGACACATTTTCTGGCCTTGCGAATGACCTTCACACTGGAGGAATTCTGCAGGTTGTATATACGGAGATAAGATTCGCTTCATGGAGTTCCAGCCTTCCATAGTATCTAATGATCCTGCTACGCTCGCCCGAAGAGTTTCCGTGAAGGCCATAGGACGAGCTGATGAGTACCGAAGCCATCCTCACCGGGATGGTCAATCGTGAGCGATCATTCAGATTTTAGAGGACATGCTACGAGCATGCATCCCGGGATCCTCAAGGGTAGCCGGGAGGAGCACTTGCCTCGTAGAGTTCGCCACAATAACAAATGCCTATCAAGCGAGTATCTCGATGGCACCCTATGAGGCTCTCACGGAGGCCATGTCGATCACCGATATGTTGACAAAAGAGGTGGGAGAGAGCTCCATCACTCGCCCAAATTTGATTAGAGCATACCTCGTAGAAGCGGGTATGATCCTAAGCCGCCTCCTTATTGCTCAGCCTAAGAAAAGAGTTACGCTGATATACGACGACGACCTCTAGAGTTCGAGGTGGGTGATCATGTCTTCTTGAAGGTGATGCCTAAGAGAGGAGTGATCATATTCGAAAAACGAGGGAAGTTGTCGCCGAGGTACATTGGACCCTTCGAGGTACTCGAGAGGATGGGCGCGGTTGCGTATCGGTTGGCGTTGCCATCGAGTTTGTCGAGTGTTCATGAGGTGTTTCACGTCTCTATGCTCCGGAAGTACACTTCAGATCCAACTCATATAGTGGATTGGGGAGAGCTTGTTGTCGATGTCGGCGAATCTTTCGAGAGGACCAACAGCAAATATGGATAAATGAGCAAAGTTTTGTTGGGAAAGATCAAGTGAGATGAAAGGGTGCTGTGGCAAAGACCGAGGAGTCGAGGAGGCAACATGGGAGCGCGAGGACACCGTGCGCACCAACTACCCTTCTTGTTTGATAGGGAAGGTGCGTTTTCTTGTCATTAATGTTTTAAATGACTGTTGCATATGCATGTGTTTGATTGTGTGCATATATGTGAGACCCGGGAAAAGCGTATTTTTTAAAAAAAAATGAACGAATCGGTAATTCTTACCCGGAACGGTACAGACAAAACCCTAGATCTTTCTCTAGACATCGGATGACGAAACGGATCACGCCGTTAGAATCATCTCGCGAAATCTAGTTGAACCAAACGACCGCGCCGACCCGAGACCAAGCGATTTTGCACACATTTCGGTGATCTTAACTGCCAACTATGGGGTGCCAGCACACCGCATGGCGCCTGGGCAATACGGGTGGGGCCAAGTGTCATGCCCTTTAGATTGCATGAGTGGGTGGGGGCCAATGTCAAGCCACCCTCATGCATGAGCATGAAAGTGGGTTAAATTGTGAGATGGAGAACAATTCTGTCTTGAGTTGACCAAGTGTCAAACAAATTTGTGTTAGGTGTACTCCACCTAGGTCAAACCAACTTTGGAGTTGGAGGAGAGATTCCAAACAATTCGTAGAGAAGAGGAGAAGAAAGAAAAGAAAGAAAGAAAGAAAGGAAGGAAGAAAAGGAGGAGGAAGAGTTTTTCTCCACATTGAAAGCTTTCAGATTTGGGTGGATCAAGAACTGGTCCCACACAATTTGAGGTGAGGATCTTTCCTCTTGGTTATTTCCTGTTTCAGGCCATGGAAATGGCATTTGGTTGAGTTTCTGCTATGTGATTGTTTGAATGAATAACATGCTGAATTTGTGATGTTGTCCATGCTGAATTTTCTAGGTTTTAAGACTAACTCAGATGTTGCATGCTTTTTTTTGGTCTTAGGAATGAAAACCAGTTTGGTGTATTATTGTATGCATGATCAACATGCAGAATGTTCCCGGGGTTTTTAGATCAAGAAATTCAATTTGGTGTATTATTGTATGAATGAAAACATGCAGAATTGGCTATGCATGACTAACATGTGGAATCTTTTGGGTTTTTAGATTAAAGAAAACTCAGTTTGGGGTATTATTGTATGCATGAAAAACATGTAGAATTTCCTGGGCTTTCATGCACGACTAACATGTAGAATCTTTTGGGTTTTTAAATCAAAGAAAACTTAGTTTGGGGTATTATTGTATGCATGAAAAACATGCAGAATTTTCTGGGCTTCCATGCATGACTAACATGCAGAATTTTCTGGGCTTCCATGCATGACTAACATGCAGAATGTTTTGGGTGTTTAGATCAAAGAAAACTCAGTTTGGTGTATTATTGTATGCATGACTAACATGCAGAATGTTCTGTTTTAGACTGGAAGAAATTCAGTTGGTGTATTATTGTATGAATGAAAAACATGCCAAATTTCTAGGCTTTCATGCATGACTAACATGTAGAATCTTTTGGGTTTTTAGATCAAAGAAAACTCAGTTTGGTATATTATTGCATGCATGAAAATCCAGAATTTTTTTAGTTTCCATGCATGACTAATACAGAATGTTTTTGGGCATTACTTGCCTAAGTAATGGTGGAATTATGTTAATACATGTCAAGATGTGTTGATATGAATTGAACCGAATGATAGAAAAAGATGAGTGATGCTATGATGTACTGCATTTGAATGTGGAATATTAACATGACCGGCATGTTTGTTGATGTTGAATCGAATATATGAAATGTTGTATGCATTAGACATGAGTGTTCATAGCACACACATAGTGTACGTAGAATGTCCATGTAGAGTGTCTTCATGTTACTGGTCATGGCCTGAAAGGACACAAATTGCATTGCATTGGTATGCGGTAACACCACATTACATGAGAGTGCGTACATGGTACTGATTTGGCATTGCATTTGGTGTTGAATCGTGTGGGCTTAGGAATGGGACGAAGTCCAATTGAGTTCCACAGTGTTAAATGAAAATGGAAAATGAAATGTGTCGGCATGAAAATATAGGGATAGATACTCCGGTGAAAAACCCGAAAAACCTGGTTAGACAAATACATCCACCGTGAAAGCCCGAAATGCCGCAGGGTGTAAGAGGCCCGCTGAGACTCGAAAAGTTCTCATGTCTAAAAAGACACGAAATGATTAAATAAATATCACATAGACTACGGGTTGTGAGACGTGAGTCGGACGACTTAGTATTGATTTCATTGAACTTGCATTGGATGGGTAGGATCGGAGGTTATCTTCTAAGACTTGGGGCATGTAGAGTGTCGTCTCATACATGCATGTAGATTTTTCCATGATAGGACAACATGTATGCACTGATTGGTTGTTGGTTTGACTATGAAATGATCATTTGCATGTGCACCTAGGGTAGGGAATAGCCCTTGTAGGATTTATCTCTACTGGGCGTTAGCTCACCCCGCCGTGTAACTTCCTTCGTGTACAGCATAGCGCCTCCCTTAGAGGCCGTGGATTATGAAGCCGGGCTTCTGACCGTGGCCTTGATTCTTGTTTTATGTATATATTAGAATGAACTAGTGTTAATATATGTTTTGTATTAAGAGTGATGTAATAACTCTTGGATCTATAGAAATGTATGGTCTTATAACCGTATGGACGAGTATGGATGATGGGCCCTATTGGGTCATTTTACTCAAGCATGAGTCTCATGATATGAGACACACAAAGCTCACAGTCGACGGTGGTCACCCGAGTTCCCGGGCTGGGGTGTCACACAAGAATTCTAAGAATAAATATGGTAACTAAATCTAGACTGGGCTTTAAAAACTATAATCAATCTAAATCTAAATATTACATATTTGTAATACATACTTAAATTTAATCGATTAAGAATCGACTTCTTAATAGTAAAACCCATTATATTTATTTTAACTCATCAAACATAAATATTAAATAATTTAATAATAATAATAAATTTAGGTATGTATGGTTCCCAAAAAAATTTGGGAGAAAATGCAATAGAATGGAAATAGAAAATAAAAATAAAAAGAAAGAAAATGTATGAAAATATAAATGAAGTTTTAATTCACATTATTGTTATTTTCTACTTCAAACTTATTTTATTTATTTTAATCATCAATATAAAGATTAAATAATTCTTAAAATATGCAAGTTTTATGTAATTTTATTTAGATTTGATTTTCTTTTGAAATTTTTAATAATACAATAACATTTCAAAATCATTTTTAATACTTTTCTTTCTCAATCGCTTCACCAATCAAACATAATTGTAAACAATTTTATTTATATTTGATTTTCTTAAAATCTTTTATCATAAAATCAAACATAGGAAAAAATTATTTTATAACCTTTTTTTCTTGAACACTCTTAATATCTTTCGTAACCAACACTACTTAAAAGGGAAAAAAAAAGTACCAATCAAGCCAACAATATGATGGAAAAGAGGTTACCTTTGCCTCTTGTAAAGTATTTATACTTTGAGGAACAATCTTTGCTATAACTTGTCTCATGGTTTTGGGGATTCGATTCATATGTAAACATTTTGGCGATTTGAATTAACTTGTTCATGATCCAAGAGGTCATATATGTTGCTGTTTTGCCTCTTTTAGCTTCCTTATCCCACTTGGTCCTTCCAATTATTCACAAAGAAAAAAAAAAAAAACTTAGAACCTATATTGTTATTGTTTTGGAAATTAATAAAAGAGATATTTAAGAGATAGTAATCTTAGTCGTACCCAGTATCATCCATAAGATAACCACCAAAATTTTGGATACGTTAAGCACAATGGAATTGAAGAACCTGCCATATCTTGAGGGGAACCCTTGGTGGCCTCGGGCTCCTTTCTCTACATTATGATATATAAAAAAGTACACAAATTAGGTTGTTTAATTCGAAGTTATGTTTGATTATGGAAAAATATTGTTAGAAATTGGGTTGGGTCGCCCATTGACGGGTTTGGACGAAAACTATATATAGAGAGGGAGGTATATATATATATATATATATATATATATATATATATATATATATATATATATATATATATATATGTATATGTATTTCGAACCTCATATGTAAATCACATAATCGTGATAAAAATCGCATTTGAAATTCAAATGTCGAATGCGCTTTTATTTTATTTTTTTTTCTTCTTGTTAAAAAGGAGAACAAGAAAGATAGATCTCTCTCTCCAAAAAATTTCTTTGGTAAAAAAAAGGAGTAGATTGGGTTGTGAGCGATTGGGTTTACTCTAGTAGTACATTCATCGACCAAGAGCATGATCGTCGTTGTGGAATCTGAAGTAAAAGGTAAGTAAATCGATCAGTTATAACATTGGTATCAGAGCCACATTTATGATTCCATGCGAGAGATTTAGTTGTTATTTTTTTTGTTACTCAAAAGAACATATATTTTTTTTGGAGCAGAATTTGTTTATGCACAAATGGCCTGCCATTTTTAATTTTCTGGTGTCATAACAGATTTTTTTTTGGAGCAGAATTTTGTTTCTGCACAAATGGCATGCCCCGGTTTTTTTTTTCTCAAGAAATGGCCTGGTTTTTTTTTTTTTTTTTTGCACACGTGGCTTGTAATTTTTGTAATTTTCTGTGCCATTTTTAATATTCCAGATTAAATTATTACATACCATTATGTATAATTAATAAAATAATAGAGAGAAAGGGCTAGAGATTTAATAAATGTCTGACTTTGAATTTCTTTTTTGAAGTAAAAGAGAGAAAATGTTCGATAAGGAGTGATGTCCAATATTAGGGCATTACCTGATTTCACACCGCAGAAATATGTCATAACGGTTTAACTCCTATAGGAGACTTAATGCAAGTCAACGTTACGACTTCATTTATTGCAAGTCAATCTCACGAGCATAGAATGCAACCTCGTCACACTTTATTGAACATGTGAAGAGGTTAATAATATGATATATGATCATTTTCAATCTAAAATATATTAAATGAGGAAAGTAAATATGATGTTTCTATACAACACTTTGCTCTTAATTATAAAGGAAGTTCCAACTCATTAGTGAATCGTGAAGCAAACAATTATGAGACTCGTATATCTATTTTTAGAGGCAAGTATTACGGCATAATTCAATCAACCGCTATTTTAATCGGAAGTCCTAACCTTCGGTCTTCTAGATGCAAGGCAAAAGGAATGCCATGGTTGAAGAAGTTAAGCACTATTGTACTTGAGAGGGAGAATATTGCTGAATCTATCCCTAGGAGAGAACGTTAAACATTAAATTTTTTTTTTGTTTATTGTTTTGTTTAAATTAATTCATTGTAAATATGCTTAATTTATTTCATTATTGTATTGACCTTATCTTGTTTATAATGTTTATATATGTTATATGTTCTTTCATGTATATATTATAATATTTATACATGGTTATAATTGTGATTAATTGGATATGAGTCCTACGAATCATGTTAAAATGATTTGAATTGAGTTGCAAGATATAATATTGGTATATAGGTGTTGATTGGGAACATTGTGAACTTTCGCACCTATGACTAATAAAGTATTTTAGTAATTCAATTCGACTTGAGAATTGATGTGTATATATTGCATAAGATTGTGATTCAATTGTTATGTCCTTTCTTGTAGTATTGTGATTTTAGTATGGCATCAAAGAACATCATAGCATATCTCAACAAGGGTGAAAAACTTAATAGTGACAATTATAACATATGACATCTTAAAATTCAATATGTTTTGGAAGAGCAAGAGGTTCTCGAGACCATTAATGTTGAAATGGAAGAACCTCAAGCAGTTGAGGGTAATAACAATAATGCTCAGTTTAGACGTGATTTAACTATCTATAATGCTTGGGAAGAAGAAAGATTCCACGCCGAGGAATCTTAATCGCCAATGAATGATGACTTGGTTTATGAATACCAATGTAAAGACCAAACCATGCGATGTGGGTAGCATTAAGGGAAAATTTTAGAGAGACTACTGTCTCCAAACTAAGGCAGTTAACTATCAAACAAAAAGGTCCCCAATAAATCAATGAAACAACATTTAAGAGACATGTCAAATATGATAATGGAATCGGTTGGGCCGGGCATGCCTTAACCGACGAAAGAAGCGCAAGCTGACGTAGTCTCTCCTCATAGTCGAACATATGAAGGTAAATATGACTCATAATGATAACATCAAGACTTTTGCTGACATAGCGCGTCATTTGGAACTTGAGGATGAGCGCCTAGAGGCTGCTAAACCTGATGCTCAAGCATATGTGGCAACATCCAGTTCCAAGAATATTCATGGTTTTAAGCGAAAAGGAAAATTTCAAAAATTTAAAGGCAAAGGCAAGAGGAAGTTTGATGAGACTAGAAAGGGACAAGTAAAGGGAAGGAAGTTTCACAAGCGCTATAGAGGGAAGTGCGGTGGGAAAAAGGATAAGACAAAGATGACATGCTACAATTGTGGCAATATGGGTCATTTTTCTCGTGAATGCACTGAGCCGAAAAAGGTATTGTCTTATCTTACCCCTTCTCGTACAAACTCTATTTATGATATTTTTGTTTCTAGTACTGTTTTGCTCACTGAAGCACATCCTATGTGGACTGTAGACTCAGGAGCCACGCACCATGTAGCTAGAGATAGAAGTGGGTTTGTAGAGTTTCGTCGAATACCGAGTGGATCACAGGGGATTTACTTGGGTAATAATACAAGGATCGAGGTGAAAAGAGTTGGAACATGCAAATTAGACTTGCAAGGAGGCCGGATCCTTTACATACATGATGTACTACATTCTCCGTAAATTGAATAAACTTGGTCTCCTCAAGTATCGCTCTTCTAAGATTCTTATATTATTGAATTTTTATGAAACTCTAAGGACATTTTCATAATATTGTTTATTTTAGTTGTGACATAACAGGGATGGTTTTATCAGATGAACACAAAATATGTTGAATGTTATAGTGGTGTTTGTTTCTCCTTGTTTACTCTAATCTAGCAACAATGATAAATGTGAATGTCATGGTATTGATTAGGCATATAGGACAAGAAATAATGAATAGACTTGCACGTGATGGTCTATTAGGACCGATCAAGAAAGTTGAATTGTCCACTTGTGAATATTGCCTACAAGGAAAAGCCACAAGAAAACCATTTGGTAAAGCTATAAGGGCTGAACTTCCTTTGCAACTTATCCATTCGGAGTCCAGGACCAATGAACAAGGGCAAGGCATGGTGCCTCATATTTCATTACATTCATAGATGATTACACTGATATGGTCATGTCTATTTGATTTCACCTCAAGTCTCAAGCATTAGATTGTTTTATTCAATATATTAATGAGGTGGAAAATCACCAGGACAAAAATCAAAGCATTGAGGACCGATCGAGGCCGTGAATATCTATCTGAGAAATTTGCGAAACTGTGTAATGACAAAGGCATTTTGAGACAACTAACAACTCCTAGAACTCCGCAACAAAATGGTGTTGCCGAATGGAGAAATAAAACCTTGCTTAAAATGGTTAGGTCAATGATGGCACAAGCTAATCTCCCAATACAATATTGGGGAGACGCTTTGATGACTGCTGCCTATATACTTAACCGAGTATCTAGAAAATCGGTATCCTCAACACCTTATGAGTTATGGACAGGTAGAAAACCTGATTTGAATTGGCTGCATCCTTGGGGATCTGCAGCTTATATCCATGACACTTCTCAAAAATATGGCAAGTTAGGGTCACGAGGAAAGAAATGTATCTTCATAGGATACTCTGAAAACTCAAAAGGTTTTGTATTTATTGCGAGGATTTCCTCGTGATCTAATTAACAAAATTGAGTCACGAGATGTCACTTTTCTTGAAGATCAATTTCCTGTAAAGGATGATGTTGATAAAAGTCATCATCTATATGAGATATATGAATAAGGAAATGTAGGTACAAGTCATCAATTTGATGACATTCCTACCGTAGTAACTAATCATGTTTCAACTAGTGGGAGCACAAAAGAGTTGCTTTAACCATCTCAATTGAGTGGGAGATTTGAGATCAAGAATGAGCCAATTTTGATTGGTCGGGGTTAATGATGATTCAAATTACGAAGAAGCATTCTTTCCAAAACCCTCGTAAGCATTTTCAAATTGAAAATGAAGTCTTTACATTGTTACACCAAGAAGATGATGATGAATGGAAACCATCAAAGAAGTACTTGGAGTGTCTTACAAAAGAAAAATGGAAGGTTGCATTGAAGAAGAAATAGAATCCATGAAAGTAAATCAAGTTTCGAGTTTGATTATTTGCCGCCGTTTAAAGGCTATTGGGAATAAATGGATTCTCAAGATAAAACGTATACGGATGGTTCTAATATAGATATAAAGCTCTTCTAGGTGGCAAAATATTATATCTAAAGAAGGTATCGACTAAGAGGAAACTTTTTCAATTGTACAAATTTTACCTCTATTCGACATTTCTATTATAAAGTGGATAAATTTAAATTTAGAATTATCAAATGGATGTAAAAACAGCTTTCTTAAATGGAGAGCTAGATGAAGAAATCTATATAGAACAACCTGTAGGTTTCATTGTCAAAGGTCAAGAGCCGCAAGCCAAAAGCTTCAAAGATCTATATGGCCTTTTTAAACAATCATCAGACAATGGTACCGATTTCATAAGGTAATTTTAATCCTATGATTTCAAATGATTGATGAGGACCACGGTTTATGTTAAAAGGACTAGTGGCAAATTTGCAATTCTATCTTTATATGTTGACGACAAACTAATAGCTGGAAGTGACAAGGATTATCTTATGGACATCAAAAGATGGTTGTCCACACATTTTGATATGCAAGATATGGGTGAAGAAAATTACATATTGGGAGTAAAAATTAAGAGAGATCGTTCAAAAACAAATTTGGCTCTATCACAAGAGAATTATATCCAAAAGATTCTTGAACGCTTCCATATGAGTAGTTGCAAACCTGTGGATACTCCTGTGTCAAAAGGCGAGGCTTTAAGTCTTAATATGTGTCCTAAAAACCCACAAGAACGTGAAGAAATGTCAAGAGTTCCATATGTTAGTACTGTTGGGAGTTTAATGGCGTTATGATGCACGTCGCTCAGATATATGTTTGTTATTGGACTTGTTAGCCGATATCAATCTAATCCTAGACGAGAGCATTGGAAGGCTGTCAAAAAAATTCTGAGATATCTAAAGGGTACAATGGATTATTGCTTAGCCGGTCAAGGGTCGACTACGCTTCGTCGATAATTCGATGTTGATTTGAGGAGACCTGATCAACGCAAATCCACTTCTCGTTATGTTTTCTTACTCAACAAAGCGTGTCATATCTGCGAGTAAGAAGCAAACTTGCATAGCTTTGTCAACAATGGAAGTTGAATTTATTGCATGTTCAGTAGCCGTGCAAGAAGTTGTTTGGTTAAGGAGATTTTTTTGGAAATTTGGGTATTCGAGGTGATTGTGTTGAACCGATCACAGTTTACTGTGACAATCAAGCAGCAATTGCATTTACAAAAGACCCCAAATACCATAGTAGAACTAAACACATTGATACCAAGAACAACTACATTAGAGACATCATTGCTAAACAAGAAGTGACAGTACAATACATTTCTAACCATCAAATGGTAGCTGATCCATTAATGAAACCAATTCCAAGATATGTTTATCTTTCACATGTGAATGCTCTTGGATTACGTAGAATATAAGTATTGGTAGACATCGTTGAGTACTTGTATTGTACTATTTTACAAATATAAGTAAAGTCTTAAAAAAAAATTTTATCGACATATATGCACATCATTTTATGATATATTTAAGCTCAACGAAGAAGATGTCACACAGGTCAAAGATTGGCTCACTCACACGAGCAATCGCCTCTAACACTTGAATAGCGAGTAGAGATGAGACTTAAATGTTAGGATTGTGGCCTCATTAAAAAATGAGATGAGGTTGTTAACCATGCATTCAACAACCAATTTGGATTGATAAATGTCCAAAGTAACTTGTGAAAGCTAGATGTGAGTTCTCGAAAATCACTCCGTCGAAATGAGAGTATTTTTGAGAATTGTGTTAGGCGCTTTGTAGCGACTGAACTTAGATTCGTATACTCGGCTTCGTGAAGACATCATAAAATAGTAAACACTATAACACATGATTCATACCATGTGTTTTTCTACTGAAAGGGTAGTGGGAGAATGAATCTGTGCTTCTCCACTGTGTGAGACCTCAAAAGAGGTTAAGTTTTGACCTCATTATGTACCCTTATACCTTTTAATATTATTTGGAGTTTTTACTTAGTGTTTTGTTGTCTTAGCATGTTACCTATGATTAGGATTGATTCGATCTATGGAACATGTCTAGATAAGCAACTGAGTATAAATTGCAAATTTTGAGTAGAAAAGGAAGACTAATCTGTTGTATTCATCAGCTAGCCAATCTTGTTGCTTGAGAAAAGTCAGGACTTGATTATGAATACAAAATTGATTTAACATGCTCTTTAAGGGATTAGAGTTGTTAAAACTGTAAAATAGAGACAAGTTTAGGGTACTGCAAGTTAGAAATGATTAAATCTCGAATATTTCACAAAAGGGTTATAGCTACTATGTCATTCCTAACAGATGCATAGTAATGAGCTCTACAAATGCAAAGCTTACTATTTAGGCCGCATCGACTCCATCTACTAGTATGAACTTATTGCTTATATATTGGTATTAGAAAATTTTCGCAATGAGTGGTTTAACTCCGCTATGTGCGAGCGGGAGATGTTAGAAACAATGGTTTGCTCCATTGATCTGCTCGACTCTAAACCATATATAGAAGTATATATATATATATATATATATATATATATATATATATATATATATATATATATATATATATATGTATTTGAACTGCATGTAACTACAGATTTGAAATTCAAACACGAATGCAGTTTTATTTTATTTTTTTTCTTCTTTGTTAGAAAGGAGAACAAGAAAGATAGATCTCTCTCTGCAAAAAATTTCTTTGGTAAAAAAGAAGTAGATTAGGTTGTGAACAATTGGGTTTACTCTAGTAGTACATTCATCGACCAAGAGCGTGATCGTCGTTGTGGAATCTGAAGTAAAAGGTAAGTAAATCGACACTATAACAAATATAAAGAAAAGAAAAGAAATTCTATTAAGATAAATTTTCATTTGGTTACACAATACTTTCCTTCTATTTTCCTCTCTATTTTATTTTTTATTAATACTTTTCAAATTCTAAATGAAGCTTAAATGAATTTGAAGTTGTAGTGGCTCATACCTAACTCTATATATATATATATACATTGTCTCATTAAGGCATTTATATAGTTAAGTATGTGGTTACAAATGATACTAAAAACCGATCCTAATGTAAGGATTTGTTTTTGCTCCATGAGGAAGGGATGTATAAATAAAACCCGAGAATCAACATAGCCTAAGATTTTAAAAGCTTAGATCAAGTAGATTGTTCTCTGACCTTGAGGTTCATCTATTCCTTGGCCTTGATCACCAAGGTTCTCTATATCCAATCACTTGTTTGATATTGGCCTACTTTTTCCGCTGATCATCGAAACTGTGAAAAAATATGGCAATATCATCGAGAGTCGTAAGAAATCTATCAGTGTTTAATGATATTGTCATTAATATCAATTGTAGCTTACAAAAAATAAAAAAGTTTTCTTATAAATAAATGATTAGTACTCCAATCACCCCTACCTGCTGATTTCATCATCTTCCAAAGCAGTTAGCAGAATTCAAAACATGTTTGACAGTTGGTTGGATATGATGATGGGGGCGATGAGCTCCTTTTTCTCTTTGAACTTGTCTGGGACGAGCTCTTCAACATGTATACCTAGTAAGTAAGTAATTAACAATGAATTAATTAAGTTTTGGGTTCGATTATCATAAGGATAAATTTGGTCATCTAAATTTTGGTTGACAGAGAGCCTTACAATGATAAATGATATTTTTGAAGAAGCTAAGATAAATGCCACTTCTAAATGTTGTAGCCTCAGGTTAGAACATGTGAGAGCTTTGTCCCAACTGGCAGGTAATGGAATCTGCAAGCTTTCCTTCCTATGAATAATTTGAATGTAAAACAAATTAAATTAATATAATTTTCTGAGTTCTACACCATTCATAAATAACCGATAAATACATGATCTTTGATTTCATGATATTCACATCATGAGTGTATCAAGAGTTTATTGTTACTAACCCGAATCAATATTTGTTCCTATCCCTTTGCCCTTTCTTTTCATTCTCTGACTATCAATGCATGATGGTAAAAATTTATGTCTCAGAGAGAGCTTCATGGGTAGGGAGAAGACCTTTATATACATGGGTTTAAAATTCTAAATTCAAACATTTAAATTTCTACCGTCTAATCGCTTCTATGCAACCCAAACCAAATTAATTCTTTTATTTTATTTATTAAATCCATTTTTATCACCTGAGTCATATCTAAAATTCTTACATTCTCCCACTTGACTCGTGTGATAATACATTTATGATTTAATAAATATACTCATCATAATGCGCATTACACACTGTTATTCATTCATTCATGATTGGTACTATTATAAAGCCATAATTAAGAATAAGAACTAACGAGAGTCATGGAGGTTGTACATCATTATTTTGATATAAACCCTTCCATGTACTACACAATTAGCTCACACTTAACATGACCTGTAAATGAGAAGTACGAAGAAGGTCCACAATAATGTCTTTGTCAAAGACTTTCCTTTTAACATTCATCTGTATGCAATTATGTATACAAAACAGATATAAGGAAATTTCAAAAACATATAATTGAGCTCCAAAGTGTTCAATAAACAATCATCATGAGACTATTACTATAATGTGCTCAAGACTCATAATTTTCACATGGAATTTGATGTCTTAGTGACACTACTTTTGATCATTAAGTCTCAAAACATAAGTTATGTACATAATCAATAAATCTTAGTTAACTTTGTTTCTGAATTATCTCATATACAACAACAAATATAAACCTTATATCCTCAATAATCATAGCATTTGTTGTTGAAAGAGAATTGACAATGTATCATGTTCTTTTAGCAACTTGGCCATAAAGCTTCAACAAATCCAAGTCCTAAAATAATATTCGCAAACTACATCCATACTTACACATATTATATCATGGTCAGACATATTTTGATAGTAGATATTTTATGCACCTTTACATAATATTGTTCCTTTATATAATCATCAATTAATAGGAACAAATAACAAAGATAAACTTTCAACTATCATTCTCGAGATTATAATTGAATCTAAGAGTGTACAAAAGCATGCATGAATCATTAAGGTTCTTCTATCATGATGCTTTCAATCCATTCGATAACCTAAAATTTTAAATATATACTTTTTATAAGACAATCTTACATTTTACATTACTTCATATAGGATATCCTATCACATAATATTATCTCTTTTATATACTTTAGCATACAATTTTTAAGATCTTTTCATAAATTAATGCAATAAAATTTAATTCACTAATAACTATCAAGACATAATCAACAATTTTGCCTCCCACTGATCTTTGTATTTATTCATTGGAAATAACGATATTCTTAAGTCCAAATAACATTATGATATCATAAAGCTTAAGATATCATGAACAAACATTGCAATATATATCAACTTCAATCGACTTTCATATAACTTTATTTGGTAGCTATACAAGTTTGTCTCTTAAATGTAATCATAAAAACATTACTCAATCATAAAGATATGAGCCACTTAATGAAGTTATAAAATTCTCCCATTTGGCTCATATTTTTCATTAATTAAGAAACAAACATGAAACATTAATAAAATTAGAAGTTGAATAAACTGCAAGCCAATCCCATAACTAGATTCAAACAAATAATTTTACAACGATACAAATACTACAACTCTCCTTTGGGTAGATATTGTAGTATAGAATACCTTTATGATGTTTGTTAGTACATATTTCTTTAATGGATATTCTCCATAGTTCATGTTAAAATTAAACTTGTAATCTTTGGATGTACAAATATATCTGGTCAAAATTATAAGATATATCCCATAATGTTCATTATGCATGATGGTTAATTTATCTTTTGCAAATTCTAAATATCTTATAACCACGAACTTCACACACATACTATTCATCAAAGTACATAAATTTGTTTCAAACATCCATAAGAAATGAGTAATTGAATAGCATGTAAGTATGTATTCTTTAATTTGAAATTATGGAACATTCAAATTCGGCCACTTTGTGACTAGCGAACTTTACATTAAACGAATTTCAGAAGTTACAATTAACAATATTTAAGACCACATTAAATATGATTATCAGTCCTTCAGTGTAGTCATTCTAATGACTAACATACCATAAATGTCTTGTACTCATACATGATAATATAATTATCATACAAACATTATATTGTGATAAATCAATAAAATTAAAATACGATTTTATTGGAAAAACCATAATATTATCACAACCATCATCAAATATTTAAGTACAAAAGTAAACTTAATGAGACTTCATAAATATGGCAAATATCAAAAGTTTATATAATATGACAAATCATAGACATGTCAAATGTGTTTCTATAGTGTGAACTTGAGATTTTAAAAGAAATCTCACATAATAAGTTCCATTTAGATTTATATGAATAATACTGAACTCGTTAGTGTCACTATTAGCATCATATTGACAAAGTTATCCATAATGTATAATTCATACAAATAGTTAGCTATAACAAGACCTTTAATGAAATGATCTTTAATTCATAACAATTTAATCAAATTATATATGACATTACATTATCTCATTTATAAGCATTTCATGTTAGGTAACCAATTATAATGTTATACAAATGGATATACATAAAACTTCATGGTTCAACCACTTTGGTGGCTAATAAACCATTCAAAAGTGAATTCAAACAACCCAAACAACCCTTGTAACCAAACAAGATAGGTGCGACGTGCACAGTCCCTTAAACCAAATAATAGGACAATCATCTCAAAGATTTATATTGTTGTAGTTATCAACAACAACCAATCACGAGCCCAGCGGTATGCCCACATAAACAATGGGGTTTCGGGTTCACAACCACTAAATAATTTTCTCATTGGGATTTAATAACATGAAGCAACCAGCCTAAAGCCCAGCCCTTGTCCCACATTAGAGCTTTTAGGCCTGTCAAGTAGAAACCCATGGCCTAGTATTCAACATTAGCCTACATTCAAGTCTTCTTCAACTTCTAGAAATCGCTTTGCTACCCAGAAATCGGCCTTTTATTTATTTATTTTTATCCGAATCACTGTCAACAAAAAATTGCAACATCCTCATAATACACATTTAGGATGTCCACATAAGGATAAAATGATTTTCTTTTAATGAATCCATAAACACTTATGTCAAAGCTCATTCATATGACATTAAAACGTAAAGCAATCGAATACCACAGACAGAGTAAAATCATTATTCTAAACATGCTCTTACACAACAATTTCGAAACAAAAACAGTCACATATACTGAATATGTTTCTACACTGAACATGATACAGGATCGACTAATAAGTAAACCTTCCTGAACCAGACATCCTTTTTTTTTTTTTTTTTGGAAACAAGGCAGAGCTCAAACAGTACTTCCTTTGATACCAAATATAAAATCAATAAGTAAGCAATATGATCATATCAAACAAAATCATAATATGATCCAATCATATGCTGTCGCAGATGTACCTCAAAACCGCTCCTTCCACGTGAATCCCATAATCCCAATAATATCCACATCATCATTATGATAGAAACATGAATACAGAAACACAGAAGATATCATTCTGTAAACCTATAAAGCTGTCCGCTAAATTTCTAACAATCAAACTCATTCAAGGAAAATCATGAATCTCTAAACATCTCGCTCTGATACCAAATGTAAAACAAATTAAATTAATATAATTTTCTGGGTTCTACAATTCATTCATAAATAACCCAGAACACATGATCTTTGATTTCATGATATTCACATCATGAGTGTATCAAGAGTTTATTGTTACTAACGAATCAAGATTTGTTTCTATCCCTTTGCCATTTCTTTTCATTCTCTGACTATCAATGCATGATGGTAAAAATTTATGTCTCAGAGAGAGCTTCATGGGTAGGAGAGGACCTTTATATACATGGGTTTAAAATTTAAATTCAAATGATTTAATTTCTACCGTTCCATCAAGCGATGCAACCCAAACCAAATTAATTCTTTTATTTTATTTATTAAATCCCTTTTTATCACCTGAGTCATATCTAAAATTCTTACATTGAAATGCCAGATCTATGGAGCCAAAAGCAGAACACCAACAGTTATAAAATGAGTTTTTTTTTTTTTTTTTTTTGACATCTTATAAAATGAGTAATTAAAAACGGGATTTTCCAATATTTGTCCATAATTTAAAAAATAAAAACTCCTCAAATACAAAAATAGATAAATATTCATAAATTTAGTGTATTTTTGGCATGAAGGCATTTTCTAAAATTTTGAAAATCTTGAGTTTTATCTTTAAAGTGTCCCTTAATTAAACACTTTCTAATTTTTAAATTTACACCAAATGTGTCTTTCCAAAATACATTTTCAAAAATGTGAAAATTTGAATTTAAACTCAAGGTGTGTCTTGAAGAAAGATGTTATAAAATTTCGGAAATTATAAATTAAACTGAAAGTGTCTTTTGAAAATATGGATGACAACGGGGCTTACCCATTCCAACCTCGCTAGCTAAAAAAACAAACAAAACGAGGTTTAACTTTTTGCTTATTAATAATTGTTCTTGTATTATATTAAAATTAATATATTTCATAAAATAAATATTATAAATTTTTATATTAAAAATATTACATAAGGTTATTTTATTAAAATATAAAATCAAATAATTACAAAATCATTTTTTAATATGGTGGGACGGGGCGGGACATTACAATACTCGAACCCGTCCAAAATTTGGGGAAAGAACACGGACTCGATAAAAAATCAATTACACGGAAATTATACCTATCTCATTAGGGACGGAAACCAAAAGCACACCTCGTTGTCATCCCTACTGAAACACACTTTCCTAAAAGTGTTTTCGAATAAACTATTTGTGTAAATAATTATGAAAATTTTGAGTATCTATTAGAGATTTACTTTTAAAATTTTTGAAAATTATGAATTTAAATTGAAAGTCTCTTAAGGAAACACTTTCATCCTATGGATAATCTCACGTGGAGAAAACTGCCATAAAGTTAGGATATTTTTCTAGACCATGGTTTTCTTATATTTATTTTTAAAATTTTATATTATTTTTCCGAAAAGTCCAGTTTAAAACATATAATTTTTTATGGAATTTAAGAATTATTTGAAATGTTTCTTAAAATAATCAATCTCTCTATTTTGATATTTTCCACTTTTGGGTCTAAGTTTTCATGGTTTGATTCATAGTCTTAAAAAGCACAAGGCGTATTAAGGCACAAAGGCCTCTTAGAGCCTTAAGGCGTAAATCTAAGGCACTAGTTTTTGTAAAATGAAATGTGACTTTAGATGTAAATTAATTTTATAAAATATGAATTAATGATGATTAGATTAATAAAAATTTTAAAAATCTCAATATTTAAAGAAAATTTCATTGAAAAGAGTAGTAATATTATATAAATTTTAATATATAATTGGAAATTTTAAGAATAAAAGTGTTTTAAAAATAAGTCATAATCTATAAGACCCTTCTCTTCAGCAAGTCACATGTCTTGGAAGGCAAAACTCTATAACTAGGAAGTGGTAATGTTTTAAGCCTATGCTTACCTTATAAACTATGGATTGGTTTCTAAGCTCAACCCAAAAGGCCACCTACTAATGAAGATATTGTTTATACTTATTAACTCGTAACCATTAAGATGGAAATAGGACGGGTTGGGTCAGGTCAACATGATTCCAAACCCGTCCCGATTTTATACACAAAGTCCCATACCCGACTAAACCCATGAAGGAGGAGTGAGGCGATCAGGCTTTCAAAAAAAATTGTAAACCTGTCCTCTAAATTTGATCGTCTGACTCTCCCAAACGTCATCTCTCTCTCTCTCTCTCTCTCTCTCTCTCTTCTCTCTCTCTCTTTCTCTCTCTCTCCCACAATCCCAACAATTGTCAAGAACCTTAAGATCCAAGATGTGCCATCTCTGTCAAAACCATTGAAATCTGGCTTCATTGTCAATTTCAGATTCCTCATCAAAGCACTTGCTCTTAGGAAGAGACATGAAACGAGTGTCACGATGGTCAAGTTGCGATTTTCCGATGGATGTCGACGATATCGGCGATATCTCTTTGTCCTTGATGCTCATTCCTTTGGATGTGGAAGGGGATGGAAGAATATTTCCACCCAAAATCTAGGTGTGGGGCTCAAATATAGGCCACACCTCGAATCTAAGAAACTAGGGTTTCAAAGGGTGATGGAATATTTCACCCAAAATCAATCACAGAAAGATACTAAAAAAGTTTAGGAAAAACTTTTCAAAAGCAACAAAAATGAGGAGAAAACTGTGAAACGTCTGAGGATTGGGTAGGACTGAAGGAAGGGAAGAAAGGGAGAGAAGGGAAGGGGGAATTCATGTTGTTGACGAGGGCAACTGGGGCGAAGGCGCAAATGGGAGGAAAGCATACCCGACTCCATAAATTCGATTCAAGTTTTTAAACTTTTCCTAATCCATTTAAAAACCTGATTAAACATATACTATACCCGTTCTATTAGGGGTGGGAGAGCAACACTGAAATTTCATTGGATGTGGGAGTTTGATGCACACCCAAAAATCCTCATTATAAACAAAAATACTATCGAGCCTCTCCTCAAAGCTGCTCTTATCTAAGATGTACATGTAGATCCAAACTATACTGCCTATTTGAAAGAGCACATGGGCCTACCATTTCGTAAGGCATCCCACATGGCTAAGTGCCAGACCTAGTTTGAACCTGATTATGATGCCATAATATGTAAGGAATCTTATGAAATTATCTCTTTCCACATTCATATGATATTACTAAATATCTATTTTGGGCCTAAGCTGTTAAGGTTTAATTTTGTTTTTGGGCTCTACTCAAAAGGGTCATACCAATGAAAATATTATTGTCCATATATACTAATTAGAAGAGAGTTGAAGTAGTAGGAAATCTCCCTCTTTATAGCAATTGCCATACCTAGATTAGGAAATCTCCTAAGAAATAAACCCAATTTTATAGGGAATCCTAGAAATAAATGTATTTTCTTAAAAATAAAATATCATCGGTTATCATCAATCCTTCTTTCTTTTTAAATCCAGAATCTTTAAGTTTGTATGTGCAGATTAGTAAGGCGTGGTCACGCCTTGTATGCAGTCCTCTTCTATGAACTCGTGGGAGATAAAGCGTGCCCACGTCTTATGTGTTAACTTCTTCTGGCTGCACTAGAAGATTGAACATGCTCATGCGCGCCTTGTGTAGAAACCACTTCTGGATTTTTCTTCCTTTTGAGCTTCAATTTTTCTTCCTCCAAAAAATTGTGTTTTTGAATTTAAATTGATCCAATCTCACAACCTATCCCACAAAATACGAGATATGATCAACAATTCAAAATTTAACCATTTATAATTATTAAATATGGAGAATTATCACAAAATATGCAAGGCATTATCCATTCTATCAGTTTTAGTGATACACAGGGAGAGGTTTGCAATAAGTCATGGCCAAATTTTGACAAAACATTGGATGTAGCTCCTGGAGAATCTAAGAGTATGTAATGACAGCAACAGCAACTCAATCATCAAACTTATTTCTAAAGTTAGCAAGAGAAGATTGTTGTGGGAGATAATCAGTACTACTATGAACAAAATGAAGTTGTTCTTGTGGAGATTATTGATGAAGTCAAATAATTTATTAGTTCCTTCCAAGCCCACCAATTTGATAAAAATTATAAAATAAAAATAAAAATATCAGTTCAGAAGGAAGATCACAATCATACATATTTTTAAGATACAAGATGACCAATGGCCGATGATTACATCAACATGGCATACCAAGTCCTCCTCCTCAAGCTAGCTCAGACAAAGGGAAATAAATGTGAAATCCTATAGTGGATTCTCCTTGTATATACGCTCAGGCACCTTGTTAAATGTAGCCTTCAAAAGAAGAACATACGAGGGAAATTTTTGGAAAGCAAATAGGATATTGCTAAGCTTTGGTGAGTGTTAGACTGAATAACAGCGTATTTGAATCTATTCTCGTAAGCACTTCAAGAAATGCCCTGAACAGAAACATATCAACATGGCGGCCAAGGATGTAAAAAGAGAGGTTAAGCCAAAGATAAGACTCTGAGGCAAGTTCTGCTAAAATCTTTGCATTGATACTTGGTGGTGAGAAGAAAAAATGAGCAAAGAGATGAAGGAAGTGCAGAGAGCAACTAGTGATGAAATAGAAAAAAGTTGGAAAGCCAAATGGTGTTGGAAAATTGGTTTCCCATTGTCTTGGTTGAGTCCACCTGGTACAGTGGCTGATGAGGTAAACACCACAGTCGCTATTAAAGCCGCAATGAAAGAGCAAGAATTATTTGGTGGTGTTGGATCCATTCATTGCTTTTGCTTAATAGTTCTTGAATGTTCTTCCATGAATATTTGGCCTGGGTACTTATAGGAATTCTCTCCCACCCATCCGATCCATCCCGTCGACTCCCCCCCCTCACATACTGCATTGTATATCAAGTCATTGCTTATGTCAAAGAAGAAGAAACAACAAATTTGAAGGCTATGTTCCGTTCCTAAAATGAGAGAAAACATGCAAAGCAGGAAAGAAAAGAAAATAAAATAGGAAGATAGGAAAACATAACGGTAAATCAAAAATATAGTTAAGCTTCTAGGTGATTATTTTTATTGGTTACTTAAATCAATTTGTCTATTTTAATCATTAATAAATAGATTAAACAGCTTAAAAGAATATGTAAGTTTCTATAATTTATTTATATTTGATTTTCTTTGAGATTAGACAATTCAATATAAAAATCATTTTCTTAATTTTTTTCTTTTTTAGGTTGTATTTGGTTCCAAAAGAAAAACGTTAAGAAAATGTTTTCAAAGAAAATTAAATATAAATATTACAATATTTTTAAATTATTTATATTTATATTGATGAATTAAAAATAAATAAAATAAGTTTCGAAATATTAAATAAAATAATATTAGATTTAACTATATTTTTTATTTTTCATCACTTTTTTCTTTTCTTCTAGCTTTCCTCTCTATTTTCTTCCATTACATTTTCCTCAAATTTATGGAACTAACATAGCTCTTAAGACTTTGCAAGAACAAAACACAACCTAAAAGTAAACACTAGAGGGCAAACAAAGGCTTAGTACTTTTCAAGAACTAAACACAACCTTAAAAGTAAAGTAATATTTGGTTAAAACTAAACCATCAAATAATTTTAAAATTTCTTGAAAATAAGCTACTTTAGACAAAATGCTCTTTTTCATTTCATGTATTTGTGTATGTCTTAAAAAATAATGTTATTTTTACAAGAAAACTGTGACATTTTTGTCAAAATAAAGACAAATATTGATGGAAGGTTTTAGTTCATATTTTTTAAAATTGTTTTTGAAAAAACAAAGCATATCATTCAGTATTCTTTGAAAACTATTATTGTCTCGGAATTTAGTATTTTCTATATTTTTTATGTTCTCGTTGTTTTTCAAAATAAAATTAAAAGATTTAAAAAACTATAAGCAAATATGCCGGCCATAAATTTCGGAGATTGGGTTTTGAAAAGTTGGTTTAATGAAATCTCTCCTCTAAAAGGCATACCTCATGCCACTTCACTTCCCTGCATTTTGCAGCATGCCTGTAGGATAACCCAGCCTTCATAATTTTCAGCTTAACGCGGTTTTACAGTATGGTATCACCCGTCCACCAGCAATATAACTGTTCCTAAGTAAGAAGTCATAGCATGGTTATCTGTAGCCGCTGCCACCGTTAACATGTCCCGCCCCTTGTAGTCTCTGTCGAGAATCGTCAAAGGAAATTCTTCTAAGATTTTCTCTACAATTTCTATGATGCCAGTAGCTGCTGCAACTAGTACTGGTGTTGTTGAATCTGCAAAAACAACAAAGCAAGTCAAAATAGAGTTAAATCTAATATTATTGTCATGTTAATGTAGAAATTATCAGAAATGGATAATTGTTGATTGCTTTTGTCTTGCATAAAGGCTGTATGCAATAATGGGTGATCTTAATCATTAATCTAAAGTATGATAGTTGACCAATCTTGTATATAGATATAGAAGCAATTGTATAATTAATCCTGAGAAATTATGATAGTTATTAATCTTGTATATAAATATAGAAACAATTTGCTTTCCCTTTTTTAGGACCTAATTTGCCCCAGGATGTAATTGTATCTATATTACCTCTGTTTTAGAGAAGAATACATATCTTTGAAATCTTTATGCAGAAACTCTATTGTTTGACATGGTATCAGAGCAGGCTTGATCCAAAGTCGGCAAAACCATTGCATGTGTTTCTCGAAACCCATCGCTCACCGTAAAGGCTGCTTTGTGAGTTCGAGTTGTGGGACTTCTCAAAGCCTCTTAAAAGATTACTAGGAAGCTATGATGACATCGTCGAAAGAAAATCAGCCGCTGCCTACTGCAAATGTTGCCCATCCAAGTATTATTGGTAAAACATCTGTATTTTCTGCAACTTTTAAGAATAGAACTTGGATTATTGATACAGGTGCATCCGATCACATAGCGTGGGACTCGATCCGATTCATCTGATTCTCCCTTCTTCTCAATCGATTATTTCCGCGCCAATGGTAGCACCTCCCTATTAATGGGGAAGGATGCATTATCTTAATCCTAATACTCTCACATTAGATCTTTTTGTCCTTATTTGTTCCATCTCTTGAATACAGCCTTTTGTCTGACTAACCAGTGCTTCCAACTCTAGCTTATAACATAGCTTTTTGGCCCTCATTTTGTGTCTTTCAAGACATTCTAACTTCGAAAGATTCTTGGTTATAATTGTTAAACGGGGCAAACTTTACTACTTAGGATTTGAAGGAATAGAGGATCAAAATCAGTCGAGAACCCAAATCAAACCTTCTTGATAAAGAAGATAAACAGAACAACTATATGGTTATGTACTTAGTAGGTTATGACATCTTTCTTTTGGTTATCTTGAAATTGCAACCACAACTTTTAGGATTGAATGATGAGATTTCATTGACATGTGAGGCGGCTAAGAGCCACCGTATTTCTTATTCACCAAGTTTGAATAAAAGTTCAGAACCTTTTGAAGTTATTCACTCTGATGTTTGGGGTCCTACAAAGGTTCCCTCTATATCTGGAGCTCGTTACTTTGTGACATTTATTGATGAATGCACTAGAATGACTTGGGTGTCCCTACTTATTAAAAAAAGTGATGTGTGTCTAGCATTTAGTTTCTACAAAATGACTCACGCGTATCAAAGCGGATTCGTGTTTGGCAATCGACAATGGTGCGAGTTTATGGATGCCTCTGGGAATTTTGAGAAACCATAGGTCGTGTCAAACCTCATGCACTGTGCTCCAGCGACAAAATGAATTGGCGGGGAGAGAAAGAATAGACAACTTTTGGAGTAGTGCGTGCCTCCCTCTTCGCATGAACATGCCTCGGTGCTATTGGGAGGTGAAAATTTGTGAAATCTGGTGCCTGCCTCATCAACGAACACCTTCTCAAGTAATAGACTTTCAAACTCCTCAACGAAATTGCAATCCCTTACTTTCAATTCCCCATCTTCCGAATCTTGAACCCTGAGTTTTTGGATGTACGTATATGTTCACATCCCAAAATCTTGAGAAATAAACTCGATCCATGTGCAAAAGCGATGTGTTTTTTGTTGGCTTCCACCACCGAGATTTAAAGGGATATGGGTGTGATCCACAAACCCGAAAGCTACATGTGACTCCTAGATGCCTCTTTAAATTGGAGCCTTGTGCCTCAGGAGTCTCTAAAAATTCTCTTCGAGGGGAGGCTCAAGTGAAGAGAATGGTGGAGGTGGTGGGGTTTATTGAGGTTGGAAAAGGTGAATGAACATTTTAAGCATGTTGTTGTGCAACATAAGGCCTATAGTCACAATCATGGGCGGGAGTGAATCACCAGTACACAGAGTTGCCCCATCTACACCATTAGCGAAGAATCAGCCCGGAATGTTCCTCCTCAAGTAAGTATGAATCTTGTGTTTTGGAGAGTCTAATAGAAACATACGTTCACTGCGAGAAAATAGAGGCTCCTAGATATCCACAAAGATTGGATAAGGGTTCCAAAAACAGTAGACACGATCACGAAGCCAAGACCCGAATGCCCGGTGCCATTATGTGTCATCTCATAGGTTGACTGAATCGTATGCATTTACTATTAATCAATTGTCCACAGTTTCTATTCCTAGTAATGTGCAGGATGCATTAGTTGATCCAAAATGGAGAAAGGCTATGAACGAAGAGATGGAGGGTCTACAAAAGAATGCCACTTGGGAACTTGTTCCACTGTCTAAAGGAATGAAGCCAATTGGATGCAGATGGGTGTTCACGGTGAAACTCAAACCAGATGGAAGTATTGATAGATATAAAGCCCGACTAGTTGCGAAGGGATATGCGCAAAGGTATGGGATAGACTATCAGGATACTTTTGCACCAGTGGCTAAGATCAATACAATTTGCATTCTTATATCTATAGCAGCAAATCGAGACTGGCCTCTTCAACAATTTGATGTTAAAAATGCTTTCCTCAATGGAGATTTGGAAGAAGATGTCTATATGGAGCTACCACTCAGAGTTAAAAATGGTTCTTCATGTAAAGTGAAATGTAAATTTAAAAGTCATTGAATGGGAATTTGGCTTGAGTCCACCTAGAGCATAGTTTAGGAGATTCGACTACAATGAAGGAGTTCGGCTATAAGCAAGTAACTCGAGATCACTTTGTTTATAAAACACAAAGAAGGAAAATGCAGCTTTAATTGTGTATGTTGATGATATGGTCTTGTGAGGAGATGACCCATGCGAAATGAAAGCTTCTGAGAGTCAACCCGCGAAATTTGGAAATGAAAGGATCTCGGGCAACTTAAATATTTTGGGAATTGAGGTAGTAAGATCGAAACATGAGTCTTGCTTTCATAGCGAAAATGTGTTAGATCTTCTAGCAAAAAGCTAGGAATGTGATTTTGAGCCGGTAGAAGCGCCCATGGAAATGAATCATAAGCTCGGAATTCTCCCAGACCAAGCCCCAACAGACAAGGGTCGTTATCAGCGATTAGTTGGAAGATTAATCTACTTATCACACACAAGGCCAGATATATCATATGCGGTGAGCGTTGTGAGCCAGTTCATGCAAGTGAAAGAACATATAGAGCTTGATCCTATCGGATCTTAGATACTTAAAGTGCTCGGAAAGGTTTGTTGTTCTCAAAAAATGGTATCTCTAACATTGAAGGATACCGCAGTTCGATTGGGCGACGATCAAACAACCCGGAAAGGTCCACATGCAGTTTACTTTACTTTTGTGGAAGGTAATCTTGTTACTTGGAAAACAAAGAAATAGAAGGTAAGTAGCAGATCGAATCTTGGAAAAATTTGAATTTCGAGTATGGCTCATGGTGTGTCACGAATTGTTATGGATAAGGAATATACTGAGGGACTTGGGGATTGAATATGCTACACCTATGAATCTGATAATAAGGCAGCCATTCAAATTGCACAAAATCCTGTTCAACATGATCGCACTAAACATGTTGAAGTTGATCGTCATTTCATCAAGGAGAACCTCGATGAAAAGATTATACAATTCCCATTTATTCAATCCGAGAGTCAGTTAGTGATATGCTCACAAAAAAGCGATTTCGGGGAAGGTGTTTCATGACTATAATTGACAAGTTGGGCATGATGGACATCTATGCACCAACTTGAGGGGAGTGCTGCATGAAATTTGTATACGTATTAGATTGATTCGGTAATTAATCCTAGAAATTATGATAATTGACCAATCTTGTATATAGATATAGAAACAATTTGTGTAATTAATGCTAGAAATTATGATAGTTGACCAATCTTGTATATAGATATAGGAACAATTTGTTTTTCCCTTTTTTAGGACCTAATTTTTTAGGATGTAATTGTATCTATATATTGCCCCTCTTTGTTTAGAGAAAGAATACATCTCTTTGAAATCTTTTTGCAGAAACTCTATTGTTTGACAGCTTTACATTGAATAACTTGTAATATAAATAGTACAAATCGAATCAAGAATTCAAAGAATAAATCTAGTAACTAAATCTAGACTAGGCATATTTAAAAACTAGAATTAATCTAAATCTAAATGTTTTCATATTTGTAATTAAATTAATCGACTCTCAATAGTTAAACCCATAATATTAATTTTAACTCATCAAATATAAATATTAAATAATTTGACAATATGGTAAATTTTTAGGCTATGTATGGTTCCCCGAAAATTTGGGAGAAAATGAAATGGAAAGGAATTAGAAAATAAGAATAAAAAGAAAGAAAAATTGAATGAAAATATAAATAGATTTTAATTCAATACATTATTGTTATTTTCTACTTCAAACTTATTTTATTATTTTAATTCATCAATATAAAAGATTAAATAATTTAAAAATATGCAAGTTTTTTATATAATTTTATTTATATTTGATTTTCATTGAAATTTTAATTATACAATTAAACATTTCAAAAATCATTGCACAATATTTTTTTCTTTCCTCAAAGCTTTCCACCAATCAAACATACTCGAACTACGTGAGTTTATATTTGATTTTCTTTAAAATCTTTCATCGAAAATCAAACATAAGAAAAATTATTTTATAACCTTTTTTCACCTTAATATCTTCAAACCGCACACTACTTAAAAGGGAAAAAATACCGAAGTGCAGGTTACTCCGCCTCTTGTAAAGTATTTATACTGAGAAACAACCACTTTCATAGTTTTGGGGATTCGATTCATATGCAAATCCTGGGCTATTTTTAAATTAACATGTTCATGATCTTAAGAGACCATATATGTTGCTGTTTTGCCTCTTTTAGCTTCCTTATCTCACTTGGTCCTTCCATATATTCACACACAAAGAAACAAAAAAAAAAAAAACTTCGAACCTTTGATAAAGTTGTTGTTTTGGAAATTAATAAAAGAGATATTTAAGAGATAGTAATCTTAGTCGCATTCGCATCCGTAAGATAACCACCTCAAAATTTTGATACGTGCTAACAATGGAATTGAAGAACCCGCTTATTATCTTGAGGGGAAACCCAGTGGCTTTGAGCTCCTTTTTTCTCACATTATGACATATCAAAAGCAAGTAAAGAATTAGGTTGTTTAATTCGAAATTATGTTTGATTCTGGAAAAATATAAAGGAAATAAATTTTCATATTTGGTTACACAATACTTTTCCTTTCTATTTTTTCTCAATTTTTTTTTACATTAATACTTTCTCGAATCTTATTTATATAGTCAACAGTACTGTGGTTACAAATGATACTAAAACCGATCCTAATGTAAGGATTTGTTTCGTTCCATGAGGAAAGGATGTATAAATAAACCCAATAATCAAATATAGCCTAAGATTTTAAAAGCTTAGATCAAGTAGATTGTTCTCTAACCGTGAGGTTCATCTATTCTTGCCTTGATCACCGCGTTCTCTCTATCCAATTGCTTGTTTGATATTGGCCCACTTTTTCCGCTGATCATCGAAACTGTGTAAAAATATGGCAATATCGTTGAGAGTCGTAAGAAATCTATCAGTGTTTAATGATATTGTCATTAATATCAATTGTAGCTTACAAAAAATAAAAAAGCTTTCTTATAAATAAATGATTAGTACTCCAATCACCCCTACCTGCTGATTTCATCATCTTCCAACTGCAGCTGGCATTCAAACATCGATAGTTGCCGATATGATTTACGGGGGCGATGAGCTCCTTTTTCTTTGAACCGCAGTTCGACTCCAGCTCTTCAACATGTATACCTAGTGTTATAATTAACAATGAATTATCCAAGTTTTGGGATCGATTATCATAAGGATAAATTTATCATCTAAATTTTGGTTGACGTGAGAGCCTTACAATGATAAATGATATTTTTGAAGAAGTCGAGATCAATGCCATTTCTAAATGCTGCCAAGCTTCATGAATATGTAGAGGGCTTTTCTCCCAATGTGGTAATGGAATCCGCAAACCTTTTCCTCCCTATGAATTTGAAACGCCATTCAGGAGCCAAAAAGCAAAACACCAACGCTATCAAATGAGTGAATTTTCACGAGAAATGCAGTTAAAAACGGTGGATTTTCCAATATTTGTCCATACTTTCCTTAAAAGGTACATAAATATTCATAAATAATGTATTTTTTGGTATGTAGAAGACAACACTTTGAAAATCATTTTTTAATTTTAAAGTATCTCTTCTCAAAAACATTTTTTAAAATTTTGAAAATTAAGAATTTAAACAATTTTTCAAAAATTTGAAAATTTTGAATTTATATCAAAGTGTCTTTCCAAAATACACTTTAAGAAAATATGAATTTTTGAATTTAAACTCAAAGTGTCTTGAAGAAATATGTTCTAAAATTTCGAAAATTATGAATTAAACTCCTCAACATGTCTTCAAAATAGGATGGCAACCTGATGCCCCCATTCCAACCCATCCTCAAGCTTATTTAAATCATTTATCATACCCGTCCACTTTAAAAAAAAATTAAATGAGATGAGGTTTAACTTTTGTTTTTGTTTTATTTTATTTATTTTAAATACTCTTGAAATGCTGATTCGTGAGCCAAAAGCGTAATCAATCAACAAAGTATCAAACGAGTAAATTTTTACATCTTATAAAAATGAGTAAATAAAAACGGGATTTTCCAATATTTGTCCATAATTTAAAAGGTACATAAAAAATTGAAAATCTAATGTATTTTTTGGCATGTAGAAGACAATTTCTAAAATCTGAAAATCATTTTAATTTTAAAAGTGTTCTTCAAAATATCTTTTAAATTTTGAAAATTAAGAATTTAAAACACTTTTCAAAATTGAAAATTTGAATTTATATCAAAGCAGTTCTTCCAAAATACACTTAGGAAAATATGAAATTCCTGAATTTAAACCTCAAAGTGTCTGAAGAAATATAAGGTTCTAAAATTTCGAAAATTATGAATTAAACTCAACATGTTCCTGAAAATAGGGATGGCAACCGGGCGGCCCCTTATTCCAACCCATCCCTGCTTATTTAAATCATTTATCATACTCGTCTAGCTTAAAAAATTAAATGAGATGAGGTTTAACTTTTGTTTTTGTTTTTATTTTTATTTATTTTAAATAATTTGAAATGCCAGATCTGTGGAGCCAAAAGTAGAACACCAACAGTTATCAAATGAGTAATTTTTTTTACATCTTATAAAATGAGTAAATAAAAACGAGAGATTTCTTCCAATAATATCCCATATACTTAAAAGGCAATATGTACCAAATCTAATGTATTTTTGGCATGTAGAAAGACAATTTCTAAAATTTTGAAAATCATTTTAATTTTAAGGGTTCTTCAAAAACATTTTTAAAAATTTTGAAAATTAAGAATTTAAACAATTTTTCAAAAAATTTGAAAATTTTGAATTTATACCAAAGTGTTCAAAATACACCTTAAGAAAATATGAATTTTTGAATTTAAACTCAAAGTGTCTTGAAGAAATATGTTCTAAAATTTCGAAAATTATGAATTAAACCTCTATCATTATTTTTGAAACAGGATTTGCAACCTATGCTCCCATTCAACCCTTACATCCTCGTTTATTTAAATCATTTATCATACCCGTCCGGGCCTTAAAAAATTAAATGATAGAGGTTGAATTTGTTTTGGCTTTTTATTTTTATTCTTATTTTTAAATATTTGTTTTTCTTTTATTATATTGGAAATTAATATATTTCATAAAAATAAAAGCTATAGAGCTTTATATTAGGTAAAACATTTTATTATTATTATGTATATTAAAAATATATAAAATGAAATAATTACAAAATCATTTTTTAATATGATGAGGGTGGATGGGGCGAGACATTACAATACCCAAACTGCTCTGTAATTAGAAAAAATAAAATCCGATAAACAATCGGGATACACGTAAACTATACACATCTCATTGGGTGGGTCGAAAGGGTGAGAACCCCGAAAAACACACCCTCAAGAGTCACTACTTGAAAAGACACTTTTCTAAAAATATTTTTTGAAGCAATTTCGATAATTATGAAAATTTTGAATTTAAATTGAAGTATTTATTAAAGATTTACTTTTAAAAATGTTGGAAAATATGAATTTAAATTTGAAGTATCTCTTAAGGAAACACTTTCATCCCATAAGATATTCCCATGTGAGAAACCGCCTTAGTTAAATATTTTTTCTCTCGACAATGGTTTAATTTTTATATTTGTTTTAAAATTTTATATTATTTTCTCGGCATAAAAGGTCTTTGGAGCTTTTGACGCATAAGGCTTAATTCCAAGGCAATCGGGTTTGTGAAGTGAAATGTGACCTTAAATACAACTACTTATATAAAATATGATTTAATAACAATTATATTAATAAAAATTAAAAATCTCCGATATTTTCAAAAATAAAAACTATGAGTACAGAAAGGAATGAATATTTATATAACTGAATATATAATTGCTCAAGAATAAAAGTGTTTTAAAATAAGTCATAACTATAAGACTTGCTCTTCATGAAAAAGCACATGTTCCTGAAAGATAAGATCCTATAACTAGAAAGTGGTTAAGTGTCTGAATTCCAACGTGAGCTCTTTAAATCCAGATTGGCCTTTAGGCTCAACCCAAAAGACCATACACTAATGAAGATGGTCGTGCCAATCATTAAGATGGAAACGTATGGGTTGGAATGGGTCGATGATTCCAAACCCTCGTCCCATATTATGATACGGTGTCCTTATACCCACTAAACCCATTTAAGGGAGGGGTGAGGCGAAGTTTTCAAAAAAATTGTAAACCCATCCCCCAACTTGATCCGCCGACTTCAAACGTCCTTCTCTCTCTCTCTCTCTCTTTTTCTTTCTTCACAATCCCAAGAATTGTCCAAACCCAGCGATCCAAGACGTGTCACCTCCCACTGTAACCATTGAAATCCCGCTTCAGAACACCGGTTCGAGAAAGCGGCACAAGACATGTAACCATAGGGCGCATATGTGTACTTCCCACAAGTAAACTCCACTGATCAAATGGGACAAAAAGGGCATTAATTGAGAAGATGGTATGCCAAAATAAAAATAACATAAGTTGATTTGCAATATTAAAAGGATGGAGGACTTATTTGCAATTAAGGCAAAGATTAGAGTATATAAAGGCTATGAGACAAACCAAAATTCATTTTGGTCTCAATTTGTTAGGGCAAAATGTGGAGAGAGAAGAATAGAGCAAGGGAGAGAAGAGAAAGAAGAGGAAGAAGAGAAGAGGTTAGAAGGGAGAAGACCAAAACCAAGGTACACAGCTTT
Source organism: Tetrastigma voinierianum (assembly GCA_016808115.1). Classification (NCBI taxonomy): domain Eukaryota; kingdom Viridiplantae; phylum Streptophyta; class Magnoliopsida; order Vitales; family Vitaceae; genus Tetrastigma; species Tetrastigma voinierianum. Next base: position 96,331 of record JAEQBH010000591.1, read on the forward strand.
CATCTTGAAATCATGGGTGGCTTCTGATTCCTAAGGTTTTTATTATTGCCTCTTCTTTTCTAGTATTGGTGGAAAGAGATCACCCAAAACCCTAGATTTGATGAGGTTATATGGGTAAACCCCAATCGGTGGAAAATAAACATGTGGACCCTCCTATTTATATGAAGTTTTTAGAAGAATTGCGGACCTTTGGTTGAATTCATAAGATTTTCACCTAGGGTTTTGTGGTATGAGGTTCCAAACCACCACCAAGTGTTAAAATGGAGTGGTTTTGATAGTCTTATGTTGATTCTTGAGGTAATATGGAAGGGAGAAGTTGTATGAAGAGAAATGGTACCAAAATGGGCAAAAATAACATTTATGGGCAAAAATTTCGAGGCGGTACCGTATCGGAATCGTATGCACCTGCATCCCACGCCGTAGTCAAACTGCACCACATCGAAGACAGCGGTAACCCGGCATCGACCAACGTAACAACCAAATCGTTACCGGGTACCGACGAGCGGTACCGGCATCGTGAGTGCCCAAAATGCCCGTAATTGTATTTTTGTATAATTAAGCCCAAATCATACACCCATGGTATAGGGAAACCCTACTAAATTATTAAGAGATGTCTCAGGTCAAGATCGGAACTCGATGAAAACGTACGTATCTTAATCTCACGCCGCGATATTCGTCGTAGTGTGAATAAGTGCTATGAAGTACGCTAAATTTATATGTTACATATAGGCGACACGTGTTCGCCGTATTTCCCGCTTGAGTGTGTAGGCTAAAAGCAGTTACTGGAAAGTCAGGGGAGTTCCGGGCCTCAAGTTTAGTGGGCAAAAATGAGTGTTCTAAACCTATTTTTCCTTAAATACTAGTGTATTATTATTATAAACTGCTTTTGCATTGGTATTTAGCCTGTTTCCTTGAGCCGAAACCATAATTCAAAAGAGTGCTAAAAATGGTTTTGATTTAAACCATATTTCTAAAGCAAGTAAATGGTTTTTGAATTGTTAAACCATGTTTCATAGTAAGCAAATGGTTTTGCATTATCAAACCATATTTAAAGCAAACAATGGTTTTGACTATTAAACCATGTTTCAAGCAAGCAAGGTAAGCAAGCAAATGGTTTTGGAGTTGTAAAACCATAAGCTTCAAGAGCAAGCAAGCAAGCAAGCAAAGAGAATATTTTCGAATGTGCCTAACTAAAATCCCTAGTCATAAGTAAGATAGTCGGTCGCAGGTGGGTATTCGTGACGCAGTACACCGTGGTGTTAGGATATCATACATGCATTTTAGATTTGCTCTCGGGTCGGGCATAAATCAGTATAACAGCGCATCGCGGCATTCTTAAAGGGAGACCGTGGCACCACGTGAGCATATAATAAGAGCCAGACCGCCGCTAATCAGAATTATGGCAATATGAACTGAGCCGTTTCCACCAGATGAACGGAAAATGCAAAGAGTGAAAATGCTCAAGCTCCTTTCCACCTAGGGTGAGCGGACCCTCGGTTCAAACACCGGCACGGTCGATGCCCAGCTCCCCGTGAGCCATTAGTGGTACCCAAAGAAGGAAGGCCTCCAGTGGTTGATGATTTATAAGCATGTTTATACAGTTTGAAAAATCAACCATTGGTGCACGGTTGAGCCCAAGCTCTCGTGTTTGTTTTAAGCAAACGGTTGAGCCCAAGCTCCCATTTTTATTTCAAACGTAGAAATAGTGTTAGAGCCCACAGTTCCCGTGTTTTATAAAATTTTTATAAACTTTAAAGCAAGAGATTTGAAAAGTTTGAGAAACTTTTAAAGCAAAATGCGCAGAAGAGATTTGAGAAAAGTTTTAGAAACTTTTAAAAGCACAAAGCAAAAGTAAGCAAGAAAGGTTTCTCGAAAATATCTTGTAAAAAGAGAATTTTTCGCTTGAGACAGCTTCAAAAGCGAAACATTTTATAAAAGCATACACTCACCGAGCTCTGCTAGTTCATTATTTTGTGTTTAAAAACTATTTTCCAAGTGTATTTAAAAGACCCTGATCGCCATTAAATAAGATTTTCCTCGACATTTGTAACAAGGTCGTAATTAATAATATTGTGTAAGGAAATACTTTGAACTTTAGATAATGGAGCATATGCAGTATGCACACATAGTATAGTTTTTTAGAAAATGTATTGAGCTCCGAGACTTCCTATTTGAAAGAATATTTGCCGGGTTGCCATATTAGGAAAACTGTAAATTGTGTATACAAGATTTGGGACAGGTCCTATATGCAGCTGATATGCTGCCAAGATTTTACAAAATCCTAAGTTGGAAAAAGGAAAAAAATTTTATAGAGTTTCAAGAAGTTTAATACCTAAGCCGTCATAGGAATTTCTAGTCGTTAGAGGTAAACGATCGTATTCTCGTGGAGCGGCCTAACACCCGCCACTAGTAGGCGGTGTGTCAGCTTCATTGTCAATTTCGCATTCTCATCAAAAGATTTCTGGGAAGAGACACAACGCTGATATGGTCACGACATGGTCAAGTTGCGAGTCCTCCAGATGGATGTCGATGACACGATGATAGTTCTTGTCCCTGATGTGGAAGGATGCCCCTCTAGGTGTGGGTCTCAACGGTGGGGCTCAAACACAACACATCCCACACAACCTAAGAAAAATCGCAGGTTCAAAGGGTGATGGAAGAATATTTCACCCAAAATCAATCACGTGAAGATACTAAAAATTTAGAGAAACTTTTCAAAAGCAACAAAAATGACGAGAAAGGGATTGGTAGGGACTGAGGGCGGGAAGGAAGGGAAGGGAACGGAAGGGAACTGCAAGTGGATGGGTAAATTCATGTTGGTGACGAGGCAACTAGAGCTCTGGTAGCGTATAGGGAGTGAAACCAAACCCTTTCCTCGAACCCGATTCAGTTTATAAACTTTTTTCTGAACCCATTTAAACCTGACAAAGGATATGATTTCCATGCACCATCTCATTTGAGGTGAGGAGGGGCAAGTATCGAAATTCTCATTGATATGGGGAGTTTGACGCATACCCAAAATCCTCGTTATAAACAAAATACTATGGAGCCTCTCCTCGTGCTGCTCTACATAAGATGTACGAAGGTCCAAAGTATACTGCCTATTTGAGAGCACATGCGGGGCTCACCATTTTCGTACGGCATCCCACATGGCTAAGTGCCAAACCCAGAGTTCTGAACCCGTATGGTAAGGAATCTTATGCAGTTATTCAATATTCATATGATATTATATATCACTTTTGTACTCCCGGCGTTTTGTATGGTCATCGCCTTGCTTCGGCTCCCGCACCTAAAATGTAACATGACGTTGATGAGAAAATAAGAGGTTATTCATATTGCACTGACTTCGAGAAGAATAGAAGCCGAAGCAGTGAAGTCTTTAACCCAAGCCATTGGCGGGCAATCGTGAAGAGTAGTGGAAACCATCCAGGTGTGGCTGTAGCCTGGTGGTTGAAGTGTCGGTGTTCACATTGATATCAAAAGAGCTGGCCTTGAAACAATAAACAATGAAGGCAGCCCTGCAGTAAGAGGGGCTTAAATGGAAGACGGTTCTTATGCTGCACGTATACCTAAGTTTATATCTGATCACCAACAGGATAGATTGGTAAGAGGTGTTAATCGCTTCCTGAGGCGGCTTTGCCAAATGGAGATGGGCATTCCTGTCATTGTTTGGTGTAGAGAGAACATGTTAAGAGCTGTCCTTCAGTATGGCAAGATGAGCTGGACCACTGAGCTTCTGTATCCTTCCAAGCTGTTCTACTAAGCCATACAGGAATGTTGTGTCCCAAGAACCAATTTGATGAAAAGATTCTGATCCCTGCTTTGTATATTTTACCTTCAATATTTTCCAACTGCTCTCATGGTGCCCAACAAATTTTCCTCATCTCTCGTCACCTCCCCTCCTCCTCGTACCCCTCGTACCCTCATGTTCACGAGCCGTCACCATGCTTCCTCCAATCAACCCTGATCTCCTTATCTACGTCGCCGTAGCCACGCCAAAGTCGACAGGAAGCTTCATTCTCCCTGCTTCACCCCTCCTCCATCTCTATCTCCTCCGCATTTATACTCAAATCACTTGCTTATTCCAGATGAGTAAAATAATAAAAATAAAAGATTGCTTCTTTTATTTTTCTATTCCATTCAGTTTTTAACGTAAATTTTATTAAAAGAAAATCAGACAGAGACATAATAAAGTAGGAAATCTTTTTCTTTTCTTTTTTCTTTTTAAGCAAAGAAAAGAATGGAAATTCTTGAAAAGAAAGAAACTACATGGGATTTCCTTCTTTCAACAAGATTAAGTGGTTATACAGTTTTTTATATATAATATGTCCTGCCGCTTCTAAGCAAAAAGAAAAGAATGAGAATTTGAAAGCATAGGGGCTCTAAACTATGGATTTACATATTCTTACAACAAGATAAGGATTATATGGTTTTATTGACACACATCTCTCTAAGCAAAGAAAAGAATGAGAATTTGAAAAGTTAGGAAAGAAACTATGGATTTACATACTTACAACAAGATTAAGTGATTATGGTTTTATTGGCACATGCAATATCCCTATGAGTATGAAAAGAAAAAGAATGGAATTTGAAAGAGAAAAAAAAAAAAGCAAAGAATAATAGAAAGGGAATTTGAAAAAGAAAAAGAAAAAAAAGAAGCAAAGAATAGAAAGGGAATTTGAAAAAGAAAAACAAAAAAAAGAAGCAAAGAATAGAATGAGAATTTGAAAAAGAAAAAGAAAAACGGTATATTTCTAATTGCCATATGCAATGCTGTGTCCCTTAAGAAACCAATCTTGATAGTAAGGAGATCTTGATCCTTGCTATATATTTCTACCATTCCCAACTACCCTCATGGTACCACCAACTCTCCTCATCTTCGTCACCTCCCTCCTCCCTCCCTCCTTCTCCTCGTACCCTGTACTCCTCATGTCTACGAGCCGGCTCACCATGCTCTCCCACCAACCCCTTATCTCTCCTGATTCATAGAGGCTTCCTCTCAGTCATGCAAGCTCTGAAGCCAATAGGTAGAAGCCATTCTCCTAAGCTCACCCCCCTCTCCATCTCTCTATCTCCTCCGCATTTATACCAAATCACTTGCTTATTCCATTTATGTACAATAAAAAAATAAAAAAGATTGCTTCTTTATTTTCTATTCCATTCTCGGGCTTTTTTATCAAATTTTTATTAAAAGAAAAAAAATCAGACAGAGACATAATAAAGTAGAAACTTTTCTTTTCTTTTTCTTTTAAGCAAGAAAAGAATTTGGAAATTTGAAAAAGAAAGAAACTATGGATTTCTTCAACAAGATTAAGTGGTTATACGCTTATATATTAAGACATGTCCTGTCGCTCTAAGCAAAGAAAAGAACAGAATTTGAAAGAATGAAACTATGGATTTACATATTCTTACAACAAGATTAAGTGATTATATGGTTTTATTGACACATGTACATTCTCTAAGCAAAGAAAAGAATGAGAATTTGAAAAGAAAGAAACATGGATTTACATATTCTACAACAAGAAGATTAAGCAGATTATATGGTTTTATTGAGACATGTACATCCCTATGAGCAAAAGAAAAGAATGGAATTTGAAAGAGAAAGAAAAAAGCAAAGAATGTAATAGAAAGGAATTTGAAAAAGAAAAAGAAAAAAGAAGCAAAGAATAGAAAGGGAATTTGAAAAGAAAACAAAAAAAGAAGCAAAGAATAGAATGAGATTTGAAAGAAAAGAAAACGGTATATTTCTATTCTTGCACAAGATTAATAAAGTGGTTTTAATAAGACATGTACACAGCTGGAGCAAAGAGTAGAATGGGGAATTTGAAAAAAAAAAAACTATAGATATGTTTGATTCCTGTTTTTAAAAACTGTTTTTATTCTTGGGCTGATGAGGTAAACACCACAGTCGCTATTAAAGCCGCAATGAAAGAGCAAGAATTACATGCGGTGTTGATCCATTCGTTGCTTTTGCTTAATAGTTCTTGATGTTCTTCCATGAAGATCTCGTCTGGATATTTTCTTTGGAAAACTGACAAACGATCGGGACCCGATCCCATCGACTCCTTCACATACTGTATTATATATCAAGTCATTGCGTATGTCAAAGTTGAAGAAACAATAAATTTAATGCTATGTGTCGTTCCCTAAAAATTTGGGAGAAAATACAAAGAAAAGAAAATAGGAGAAAGAGAAAAATAGAGCAAAGAAAATCAAAATATAAGTTAAGTCTAACCTATTATTTTTGCATTTGTTATTTCAAATCAATTTTATTCATTTTTAATCATTAATAAATAGATTAAACAGTTAAAAGAATATGCTTTTACAATTTATTTATATTTATAGATTTCTCATCATACAGATCAAATATAAAAAATCATTTTGTTTAATTTTTTTCTTTTCTTGGTTGTATTGTTCCAAAAAGATAAAAACTCTTTAAGAAAATGTCTTTTCTTATGACATATATGTTTGGTTGTCTAATGAAAATTCAAAGAAAATTAAATATAAATAGAAGCTATGTATTTTTAAATTATTTATCATTTATATCGACGAATTAAAATAAATAAAACAAATAAAAAAATAATATATTGGATTTAACTATATTTTTATTTTTCATCACTTTTTCTTTTCTTTTAGCTTCCTCTCTATTTTATTTCCTTTCTATTTTCCCTCAAGTTCTATTGGGAACTAAACATAGCCTTGAGACTTTTTCACAGAACCAAACAACCTAAAAGTAAATACTAGAGGCAAACATAGGGCTTAGTACTTTTCAAGAACTAAACACAACCTAAAAGTAAAGTAATATTTGGTTAAAATTAAAACCATCAAATAGTTTAAATTTTTTCTTGAAAAATAAGCTATTTTAGCTAAAAAAAAAAAAAAGGTTATTTTTACAAGAAAACAAAGACATTTTTGTCAAAATAAAGACAAATATTGATGGAAGGTTGTAGTTATTTGTTTGGTTCTCGTTGAAAATTATTTTTGAGAACAATTTTTGAAAACACAAAGTTCATCATTTGATGTTATTTGAAACCGAAGCAGGTTTTTTATATTTGGGAACAAAAAAAAAGAACAAATACGTTCTTTTATGTTCTCCTTGTTTTTCAAAAAATAAAAAAAATAAAAAAAATTTTTTAAAAACTATAAGCAAATATGGCGGGCCTAAATTTCATAGATTGGGTTTTGAAAAGTTGGTTTAATGAAATCACCCCTCTAAAAGGCATACCTCGTACCACTTCACCTCCACCGACTTGCAAAGCATGCCCTGTGGGGGATAACCCAGCCTCTCATAATTCTCGATTGAGTTTGTATTTTTATTTGTCATGTTGATGTAGAAATGATCATAAATGGATAATTGATTGATTGTTTTTCATTGAATCCCAGATATAAATAGTATAAATTGAATCAAGAATTAAAGAATAAACTGCAACTAAAATCTAGATCGGGCATATTTAAAACTATAATCAATCTAAATCTAAATATTACATATTTGTAATTACGTGCACTTAAATTTAATCGCCTTTAGAATCTCGACTCTAATAGTAAAACCCATTATATTTATTTTAACTTACTTCCAAATAAGTTGATGGTTTGAAAATAAAGGGCACAAAGCCCACTCACTCAGCCCAAGCAGAGTAGTACTCCACCCAGATGAAGGTTCAATCCGCCAAGCATGCACCCATTTGAGTACTCGCACTACTTGATCTACGGCCCGTGCCAGCAGTCCACTTGCTTAGAGGTCGCTTTGGATAGCCTAACCCATGATCTACTTAAATCGTGCCAAGATTCGGCCAGAAGTGACATGCGGGAAGACCCCATAGGGTAGCCGTAAAATAGAATGATCCCCAATTATATACTATCCAAATTAATCGATCAAACATTATTAGTTAGAAAGTAAGATAATCTTTCGATTATTACAGTCATCAAAAGGGGATTCGCCAATAAAGAAAGAAAGACACATATATCATCAACCATCCTCTATCACCGCTGGGCAAGCAGAAGATTATCCTGCAAACTACTTTTCTATAACTCCATAACAAACCAACTGACTAATATAAGAAATATCCCATCCAAATGGGAAGGACTCCTAATTAACATCCAATTGGCTGAACATCTACTACAAATACAAGGTCACCATTGGTGAAAGGCACGCCACATCCATACTCATGCCTCTGTCGTAGCGCCTCGGCTCTTTCTCCCCCCTCGTAAGGAACCCACAGTGACCAGCGCCACTCCGGGCACGCCGCCGACTCTTCCTGTTTTGCAGAGAGAGAAGTGCTGCACGCCCGAGCCTCGCAGATCAACAGCAACCGATCCTACCAGCCAGATAATCCATACGCGCCTTCCATCCCGCCGCCAACGCACTAACGAACCCTACACGCCTAGCCCGCCCGGCAAGGTGGCATCATCAATTGGCGCCGCTCGTGGGGAACGACGCCTCATATAAATATAATTTTTCGCCATCATGGTATCAACCCGAATACAGAGCAAAGCCAATCCCCCGCGGATGCTAGACCCTCCGTGCAACAAAGGACAATAGATTCTCCCGGGACGCAGGCAATGCAAGTCAACACGGTAACAGTGGAAGCATCTCGCTCACAATCAACGCCTGTAGAAGAGTTAGAACAATCCACGCATGTGATGCACGTACCATAAAGACAAGACGTAATCTGCAGGGACACAACATTCCCCCCCGTGAGAAGTAACACGGTCACGATATTCCCCGAGGTGCCGAAACGTAAGGTAGTCCAACCGGAAATATGCACTGACCAATAATTGGCCCCGGCCAAGAGGGAAACGGAGCAATGCTCTCGAGGGACATGACTCAGAACGAAGAACTACATTACCTCACCCGTAGTTAGAGAGCAATCATGGGAGCAGAGGTTTAGAAGTCTTCAACAAGAGCTTAGTCGTGTGAAGGAGGTGGTTAAAGGACGCGCCCCAGATACTATGGACACCTTGGGGTGTACAACAAATTGAATCACTCACACGGTGCTACGCTACTCCCCCTTCCGCCGAATGTTGTGGGACGCACACAAGTGGAAGCATTCGATGGAACCAAAGATCCCGCGTGACCACCTCAATACATACAAAAATCGGGATGGAGCGAAGAGGAGCGTGGGTATCCCAGACCCCATGCGATGCAGGCTTTTCGCCACCACACTAAAAGGCCCTGTGCTTTGGCCCGGCTTAACGTAATTCACCCTCATCAATCTCTTCATTCGAGAACTATCCATTGCATTCGCCTCCTCACTCACTCCAAGGCGTGATCTTATAGAAAACCGGAAGCTACCATCTATCGGTCAAGGCCAAGCAGACCGCAGAGTTTGAAGTCCTACGTGCAAAGATTCAACGCCGAGTCCCTAAAGATAGACATACCCGATGAAAAATTCGCAATCAATGCATTCATTGCTGGGTTAGGAGTGCAGTCGAAGGATTTGATGTTTTTCATCTCAAAGAACCCTCAAGCAAGCATGGCCGAGGTGCTCACAAAAGCAGAGAAGTATATAAACAGCGAAGAAGCCCTCATATCCAAGAAGGAGAGCTCCTCCACCCATAAAGAGAAGAGTGGGACAGATAAAACGACGAGGATCTTAAGCCCCAAAAGACAAAGCGTTTGCGGAAACACCCAAAGAAAGATGGAGAATCCATCCTCAAAAGGCGTGAAACCTCTGTGTGGATCATCTCGGGTCCACCACAATTCCGAAGACGACGCCAGCAGCACCCGCCCGGGCCGGTTCACTCCCCACTGTTCGGGAAGGGGTCACGTGTCCCCGCATGAAGTACCTAAACAGTTAGGCCCCGAGATTGGGCCAACTCAAATTCAAGTCTGATCCCGCCACAGTGGATAATACAATACCAGCAGCTGGCAGCTCCATAGGGACTATGGACATCGCATCTAACAACCGTGATCATCTGGCTGCGAGAGAAATAGAGTACCTTAATACCGACGCGATACCCTCCGGGCGCTTTCATATCTCCGTAAGGTCGTGCCTTTAATCGTGCCCTCGAATCAACCCCAACCGCCCCAACTCAACAACAACCGGGCCGTTCCTTCGCCAGACCCATCGGAAGACCGCTGAACCCCTTGAGAAACCATGTGATTCTGAGGATTCGGCAGAGTGAGGAGAGAGTCTGGGGCTTCACTAAGGCCCATCATCTACGTAGCATCGTGACGTGCCAGTGAATGTGGGAGATAAGCGGTATCCAAATCGCCGCAGCCGACACGCCCATCACATTCTCTCACTCGTATCTGCAGGATGCTGACTCACTCATGACTTCCACCATTGGTGATTCGCTGCGACGAAAAGGCCAACAAAATGGTTCATCGGTTCTAGTTGATAACGAGTTCGGGCCGACATCATCTTCAAGTAGCTCGATGTGGGCATTAGAGAGAAAACCGGAGCCCATCAACACACATCTCCGTGGATTTTCAGGAAAAAGCAAATACCTCAACCAACCGGTGTTCACCCTGTGAGAGCCCCTCGCTAGGCTTACGCAACAACAAAGAAAGATTCCTCGGCCGTATGCCCCATCGCCTATAATATGTTGTTAGGAAGACCCTCACTAATAAAGCCATCCCTTCGCATACCACATGATAATCTGGGCTCCCAACCATACACCTGAGTAGGGGATGGTCTCGAGGAGATCAACTGCAGCCGTATGCCACACGCCTTCCATGAAGCGTAAGGCGCCGACAACGTGGATGTGGATGAGCTTGACATGCGGGATCCAGGTGTGCTCGACCGAGCCCTCATAAGAGCTAGAACCGCACGCCGAGATCTACCGGAACACCGCCTATATCAGCTCCAAACTAGCAGAAGACCTCAAAAGCCTCCTTACTCAGTTTTTGAGACAGAACAGAGACGTCTTCGCATGGAAGCAGGCGGATATGGGAGGAATTGACCCTATAGTAATCACTCATGGGCTGAACACCAGCCCGTCTTTTAAATCGATTAAGAAAAAGCGAAGGAGCTTCGCACCAGAAAGACAAAAAGCCATCAATGAGGAGGTCGGCAAACTCCTCTAGGCAAGAGCAATCAGGGAGGTCGAGTATCCCGAGTGGTTGGCTAACGTCGTACTCGTCAAAAAAGAAAATAGCAAGTGGCGACTCTGTATCGACTTCACTGACATAAACAAAGCGTGCCCAAAGGATAGCTTCCCTTTGCCAAGGATCGACCTCATCGTGGGCTGACGGTCGGCCGTGAACTTCTGGTTTCATGGGCGCCTTCTCCGTCTTCTAGCGGTCGGCATGGACCAGACGACCACGAAAAGACCTCATTCGTCATAGCGCAAGGAACTTATTGTTATCGTGTGATGCCATTCGGACTCAAGAATGCAGGAACCACCTATCAGAGGTTAGTAAACCGAATGTTCCAGAAAAAGATAGGCACAACTATGGAAGTATACATCGACGACATGCTGGTAAAATCCACCACAGTCGAGCTTCACATTGCACACCTCTCCGAGGCATTCCAAATCCTGAGAAATTACAACATGAAATTGAATCTAGCCAAATGTGCCTTTGGGGTCTTAGCCGGTAAATTCTTAGGTTTCATAGTTAATCACCGGGGGATCGAAGAAAATCCAGACAAAATAAAGGTTGTGCTTGACATGCCATCACCATCGGGTATAAAGGAAGTCCAGCGACTAACAGGAAGGATTGCGGCCCTAAGCCGATTCGTATCCAGGGCGAGTGACAAGTGCCAGCCTTTCTTCAAAATCCTGAAGAAGGCCTTCCAATGGGATGCGAAGTGTGAAGAAGCATTCACAGCATTAAAAACATACCTGAGTTCTCCACCCATTCTAGTAAGTCCTATTGAAGGGGAACTCCTCCTCTGGCCCAGTATCGGACTTCTCAACCCATTTCGATTGCTAAGTCGGGGAGACAAAGAAGCGGAGTACAACACAGGTTTACTATTATGGCCGACTCTACGAGGAGTGGAGAGAAGGTACCCAAGGATGGAAAAATTATGCGCGGCGGTAGCCGCGGCTCGGAGCTCCGCCCCTATTTCGGAGCTCATACCATGGGAGTCCCAGCGGAATGTCAGTTAAGCGAGAGTATACATAGAAGAGAAAAGTATAAAAGTCGATGTCAGGCGAGCGAAATGAATACGAAGCTGGCGTCAGCGGGAGCGGGACGACGAAGGGGAATGGGCTTCAGCGGGGAGTATTGGTTCTTGAGAATAATACATGAAAGACTCCTCTACATCCTCGTCACTTGGGAGATCGAAGTTGAAGTCGAATACGGGTAGCGTTAACAGCCTTCCGCTGAAAAACAAAGCCGCCGAGGGCGGCGAACGGCGGTCCTCCGATGCACTTAATAACATCATCCCTCTGACGACCAAGGATTATTTGCTGGTGAAAGATCAGCGCAATCCGTGACCTCTTCGATGGTCGCTCCGCGAGTGCGACCTCGAAGCCTCCTTGGCGGCTGCGTCTAGCGATTATACGGCTTCCCGGGCCTGCGCCACGCAGCCACGCGACTGTTGTATTTGCACACATCACACGGATCGCCATTGGCGCGTGACTCTTCTTGGGACTCCGCGAAAGCTCACCGGAGATCTTGATGAGCTCATCCTAACCGTTTGAAGCTCATCTTTGGGGTGCAGCCCATCCGGTCTCGATGTCGGATCATTGACCTGACGTGGGCTCACCCCGGACCTTACGGAAGCTCACCTTCAGCGCCGCCAAGCTGCTTGAACTTCATCCTCTCTACTTTCCGCTCGGGCCTGGCTGCGTATGATATGCTGCATCGGTTAAGTCTCTCCACCTCTTTAGTCATCTGTTGTGCAGTTCTTACTTATTTCGGTCCGCTCGAAGAAAGAGAGACCGTGTCGCCTTATAATCAGAGGCAATTTTTACATGCTTTTCTGTTATTTGCTTATCGGACCAGCTCAAATGAGTGGCTACACATCAAACATGAAGTTAGCATCAACACGGGATCAGCCCAAGCAGGACACTATCGGAAGCTTGAGGGGGACTTATCGGGGCAGCCTAAGGGGCAGGCGAAGCCTCGTCAGCAGGCGGTAGCTTTCGACCTCGAGTCGAATCCTTAAGGATAGGCGAGATTGCACGGCTGCGGGATTCGACATTGAGGAAGCGAAAGAATCCCTCATCGCCCGTGACTTGCGATTCGGTTTTTCCCCTTCAACTTGTCCACCCCTTCGAGAGGCGGCCTAGCACTCCGGCGGATTGAACGGTAATAGGCATAGCAGCCAGCGATTGCTCGGCTTGACTCCATCGAGATTATTTGCGCTACAGCGGGCTTAGAAGAGTGAGCTGTGACGCGAGGAACCTCGTTTGTAGGCGGCCCACGCCAGCTCCGGCCGAGACGGAGAAGTTGGAGGGACGCCCCCGATTTGAACCTTGACTAAGCCGGCCGTCTTCCTCGGTGGGCTTTGATTTTACATTTTTACACTCAGGGGCTTAGAGACGATTTGACTAGACAAAAATCTCTCCCTAGTAGAATTAGGCTGCGGTAAAGCGCTAATGGGAGGGGACTCCACGATTGGAAGGGCTTGGGGCCTCGAAGCAATAGAACTTGCAAACCTTAATTTCGGCCAGACTAGGAATGCTGATTTGTCGACTCCATGGAGACGAAGCGGGACATTCCGCCAGCGCTAGAGCTACACATTATCTCTTCGACACTAAGGTCAGAGATGAGCACACAGGAAGCATGAGAATAATGCGAGTGAAATGTCGACCTTCACACAAGTTATCACAGAAAATGAAGCAACACTCACGAAGATTATCGAAATTGGTCGAGCCAGGAGCGCTGAGTGTCGTCCTTGTCGGAAGGATCCCAGTTGTATTCCCAGTTGTGACCACTAACAAAGAAATAACGTCCCTTCCATGACCTATGGGAAGAAGGGAGTTCAGTGATCACCAGAGGAGCTCCAGAGCGCCTGGAGAAATAAAGGAAGCCCTCGGTAGTCTCCTTTGGATTGAAAGATGGGAGCGGGGGCCACGTGGGACCAGTAGGAGCCCCAATCCCTAAAAAGGCCAATAGACCCACGAATCCCGGCCGTTGGGAGCGAGGATTGGGAAAGACGATTTTATTGAAATGTTCATGAACCATCTTTCGTAAGGGATCTGCGGGTGACGCGAAGACCATATCAAAGGCGACTTGAGAAGAAACATACCATCCAGACACGAACTACATAAAGTCAAGGCGTCGGGGGTCCATTACGGGCCTTGAGGAGGAAGGTCGATAACGTTCAGCAAAGGTAACCCCATACGAAGGACCGACCTTGCTAAGTCCACAGTCACAGCATGTTGGACGGCAGATTTGAGGTAATTTGACCCCCCAGGATATTTAATTAGGTTTATTTTCCCTTTATCCTTATCCAAGGGAAAAGGAGCGCGAAGCGTTTCGGGGTTCAACTCTTGTCAGGAAACGATAGGAACATCCTAACCACCTTGAGGCAAGCAAGCGAAGGAGTCATTGCCAATCGTAAAAGGCAAGGCGAATCGGACCATGTATGAGCAGTAAAAAACAAAATCCAATCCATTTAACCCTAGCGCCTCGTCGTACCAATCAAAGAGAAACCAAAGAAGTAGAGACGCAGTGGTCCCAAGAATAAAACGGAAGGAGCTACCTCAGGAAAAATGCCAGGAAAAGACTCTACGCAAAAGGGTCAAATAGAGAACTCTGAGCAAATAAAGTACGAAATCGCGGAAGAGGGTTGGGGAGGCACCGGAAGCACGGGGCGGAGGAGGTACGAAGCGAAACTAAAAGAAACTTCGAAGAGGTAAAGAAGCGGCGATAAAACGAAAGTCATCATTACCTGAGACATATGATGGCGGTAAGCGCAACTTAGCCCGCCCGGCGAGACCGCGTGGAAATTGCATGGGTTATGCGGCGATGTCTGACCTTGCCGCGTACACCGTACCCGGGTGGGGCAGCGATAGGGTTTGAAAAATAGGCGCGGGCCCGGCTCCACTAGAGCCCAGAGAGAGGCGCCGACCCAGCGAGATGAAGGGCAATCTGACATACCATTTGAAGTACTCCAGACTACTTGGCGATGACGGGTTGAAGGCCCGATTAGCTTAGAATTGAGTTTTGGATAACCCGGCGGTCCATGATCTGAACCCGACGGTCGACCCGGAGCGATTATGGGAAGACTCCATAGGTACGAAATAGAATGATCCCCCGATCATATACTGTCAACCAATCCAAATCAAACGCATTGCTCCAGGTTAGGAAAGTAGATAATCCTCGACATTCTGACTCGTCGCGGGATCTACTCGATAAAGAAAGAAAGACAATAATACATCATCAAATCGGATCCCCCATCACCAATAAGGCAGGAAGATTATCCCAAGTAAACTACTCTTTCTATAACCTATACCAAATCCGATACGGACTAAAATAAGAAATATCTCATCTAATGGGAAGGACTCCTAATTACCATCCAACTGATTGAACATCTACTACAAATACAAGGCCACCCCATCGGTGAATGGTACGCCAAGACCCATACTCACATGCCCTCTAAGTTTGCTGACGGTCTCGCTCTTTTCTCGAGAAGCCGACTTAGGCATCGGGCGGCCAGAACACGACCGTAGGCCCCATGTTTGCGGAGAAGTGCTACGTCCGAGGGAGCCTACGGATCAGCGATTACGTGATCACCTCGGCCCGGATAATCCGAGGAAGCCTTCATCCCGGCCCGCCCGACAATCGGGTCCGGTAATGAACCTACGCTCGGCCCGATTCAGATTGAAAAAGCATCATCAAATATAAATATTAAATAATTTGACAATTAATACATAAATTTCCCCAAATTTATGTATGGTTCCCGACAAATTTGGGAAAATGCAATAGAAAGAAATAGAAAATAAAAATAAAAGAAAGAAAAAATGTATGAAAATATAAATAGGTTTTAATTCAATACACATTATTGTTATTTTCTACTTAAAACTTATTTTATTTATTTTAATTCATCAATATAAGATTAAATAATTTTCAAAATAATAGCAAGTTTTTATGTAATTTTATTTAGATTTGATTTTGCAGAAATTTTAATAATACAATTAAACATTTCAAAAATAATTTTTTTAATACTTTTCTCTTTCCTCAACGTTTTCCACCAATCAAACATAATTCTAAATAATTTTATTTATATTTGATTTTTTTAAAATCTTTTATCAGAAAATCAAACATAAGAAAATTATTTTCTAACCTTTTTTTCTCACCTTAATATCTTTCAGAAACCAGACACTACTTAAAAGGGAAAAAAAAGTACCAATCAAGCCAACAATATGATGGAAAAGAGGTTACCTCTACCCCTTGTAAAGTATTTATACTCTGAGGAACAATCTTTGCTATAACTTGTCTCATGGTTTTGGGGATTTGATTCATATGTAAACTTTTTGGCGATTTGAATTAACATGTTCATGATCTGAAGAGACCATATATGTTGCTGTTTTGCCTCTTTTAGCTTCCTTATCCCACTTGGTCCTTCCATATATTCACAAAGAAACAAAAAAAAAAAAAAACTTAGAACCTATATTGTTATTGTTTTGGAAGTTAATAAAAGAGATATTTAAGAGATAGTAATCTTAGTCGTGTAGTCTCTGGAATTCTCAGAATCAGTGGATCGTCGGAGCATTCACCGAGTTGTTTACCCAGCACAGTAAAAAGCAAACAAGAAAGGTGGTGTTCCCATGTCCCTTCGATGACAAGTTAGCCTTTTACGGAAGATTTAGAGCTTAGAGCAGCAGTTATCTCAATCAAGAATCTCGTACCTCATTTGGTGTGATTTGCTTCTCTTTTATGGAGGGAGAAAGAGGATCCATTTTTCCTTGAGGGTGGACGATTTCTTTCCATAAAGATAGGGAAAGGTGGCTTTTATTTCGGGAAGGATGACTTGTTCTTCCTTTTATGTAATTGTCTTCCCGATAGTGCTGTTGCTAAGAGTGCTTTCCTATTCCGTTGGAGGCGAGGGGATTGGTTCATGGGAGAACTTACACTTATATCATGAAGAGTCGGTTGGCGGGTTTCGTTTGGAGTGGGTTGCCGTCGGAAAGGAGCATTAGGTAAAAGCATCGAGATAAGGCGCCGGGCGCTCGGGGCGGAGGATTGTCCGGGCGTTCTTGGGCCGGCTGGCTTTTGGGCCTAGTCCCTTTGGGGCACCCAGGCGGAGGATCGACCGGGCGTTCCTGGGCCGGTTGGCTTTTGGGCCTAGTCCCATTGGGGCTCTTGTGCTAGGCGGGGGCGCTAGGGCGGGCCGGGCCATGGTTGCCTGATGCCCCACTTTTCCCTCTTACCAGGGAGCGGTAGTCCCAGGTTGGAAAAAGGACAAAGCTTGGCCAGATCATTTCATGGGGAACGATAGACAATCAATGTTGTTCAATGTGAATTTTGTAACTTTTTTGAAGCGCATTAAGATGCTATACGATTCGCTTGGGTTGATCGAAAGAGATTGGGGGTTGCTAAAAAGGTAGGGTGACCGGGTTCGTTGTCGTAGTGGTTATCCATGTTTACATCGATGAGAGAAGGATAATTGAATGCAGGTGAGACGCTACGGGTGAGGGATTGCGAGATGAAGGATGGTGGTGACCGATTATTTGAGCGTGCCATCCAAGCATGGATCGGCTAAAGACTACATGGTTTGAGCGGAGTTGGAAATGTTCAAGGGGGTGTTTGGGTGGTTCTAAAACTTGAATGGAGCCCGAGGACACCTCTTGTTGAATCCTGCAGGGATCGCTCGAGCTTCCACCAACCCCATCTCCGCCTTTTCCTCCTTAGCACGCCTGCGGCGGCCCGTCTCCATCTTGCCCTTTTTTCTTTGCTTCATGACCGTCTCTTGACCCGTCTCTGTCTTTCCCTTCTTCTTGGCTTCTTCTTTCATCCCCATCTCCATCTTTCCCTTCTTCTTTGCAGCAGCTTCTTTCTTGGTTCCAGCGGCGGATGCCTTGCTTGTTTTTCTTTTGTATTTCGGGTGTTATGAATATTAGTTTGTCGTGTTGTAATATGATTGCTTGGCAACAAGCATTATTATGTAATGTCGAACACCTTTTAGGTGTAATTAATAAAATTGCAGTTTTTTAACAGCTTAGTGCCTTATTGCAGTGCAGTGCGACATGTCGGACAGTACGTCTAGTGAGCGGTTGAGGTCATTATAAAACTTGTTAACGGGGCCGGTTTAATTGCTGAGAGAGAAGGCCACAGGCTTGGCCACAACAGTCCATAGTGCCACAGAGTTGGCCCGTCGTGATGGTTGAGATCTCGAGGTGAACTGTCGGTCATCAGCGCATTCGTCGACCTTCACAGGCCTGAAGCGATGATATATAGATGGGTATCCCATTCGGTCATACTCTTTTCCCTTTTAGTGTCATTTTGGTTTATGCGCTTTTACTCTTGGCGACTAAGCACTTTCTGAATGGTGGCGGTACCACACGTCGTTCGCGGGCCATTGTTGCGGGCACTTAGCATACGTTGGCCTACCGGTAACCATCATCGCCCCTTAGTAATGTTGGTCCTTGGTGAGTGACTGGTTTTCGGCTGTAAAAGGGATGTGGTTTAACACTTAATTGGCCCAGGCGGTCCTTGCCCGGGCTTGGGGTATGCCTTTGTACCAATTGGGTATATAGCCAGAGCTTAATATTCATTTTCTCTTCTCCTTTTGATTTGCTTGTAGAATGGCGAGGGAATTCGGAAGAGCACCTAGAGTAGGTGAATTACCGCCCGGAGGGGCGCCTTCGAGGCGGCAGCCTATGGCTTGGCATCATCTTTGTCACGACGATGGAGGAGTTAATGGCTTATTGCGAGGTGCTCGACAACATCGACATCTGGTTGATGGAAAGGGCGGACGAGTCCACCTTGGGTAGAGAATATAATGGTGTGTTTTTTAAGGGAGCACCTTACTTGGAGTGAGGCTAAACTTCCACTAATGCGACCGATCAGCAGTTTGCATTTCTGGTGCCCGGCTCTTATCCGCAGCGTCATTCGTATTTGTTCGGGTCTTTGCATGTTGAACCACCTATATCCTTTCGACCTCTCATTGAATTCGGTACGTGTATAATTTATTTTCTGAGAGTAGGGCAGGGGAGCCGGATGTCTATGTCGTTTGAATCTGGGCTTGAGTTAGCGAACCCGGATTCACTAAGCGGAGGAGGCAAAGAAGTGTTGCTAGTAAGGGGACCCTGGGACTAGTCCCCAGGCTCCCCCGGTCTTCCTTTTGATATCAACCGGTCTCAATCTTTTCCAGGTGTGTGGTCGAGCTAGACCTAGCCTGATAGCCTTTTTCCGGATGTTTAGTATATGATGATGGACTAAACTTGGATTGTTTGTGTAGGTAAGGCTTAGCGAGGCAAGCTAGTGAACTGGGTGGAGAAGTCAAGCTTCGAGAAAATCCGTTGGTTATCGAAGATATCCGAGTAGGAGTTGCATTACAAGGTTCTCCTGACTCCAGACAATATATATGTCATGAGGCGCAGCTTGTCATACACCCTCCGGTCATTCCACAGTGACACCTTGAGCGTCGTGTAAGGGGAGCACTTTGTCGTGCTGCGTCGTCCCCAGTTTCGGCGGCGCCGTCTCTTCGGTGGCCACATGGTGTTGAGGGCATCAAGGTCGGGTGTAGGGTGCTTGGAACACATCAGGTTCGTCGACCTCCCCCAGTGAGGATTCTAGTTCTGCCTAACCCGTTCCCAGTCGGAGAACCATAAGTAGTCGTCCCGAGCGGTTGCCTTTGCCTGAGCAAGTGGCCGGATCTACCCCTCGAGTGATAACGATTAAAAGGAAGGCGGCCAGGGCGACGGGCTTGTGCCTTTGGGTCCTAGGGGAGGATTCGTTCCACTGGGTTAATAGCGAACACGAGGATTTCCGGGATTTGGAGGAGAAGGAGGCGGGAGGAGAGGATGGCCAGGTTGCTAGACACACATATGAGAAGCGGCAACTAAGTTCCTAGGTGAGTGCGATCACGCGAGCAGCGGGACCTAACAGTCGGCTGGCGAGGGAGGATCGGAGGTCTAATGTGGCTCCTCGACCTTAGGTGCCCATCGTCAAGCGGATCAGTAAAGGGTGGAAGCCAGGAATAAGAGTCACGGATGACTTAGATTCGAGGTGCACTTCGGGTAATCCCATACGATCGGGACGGGGAGGTGACCTAGTAGGTGAGTTCATGCGGTCCGGGCTACCTAGGCCCCCATTGTTGGAGCGGGTCATAACCAACTGTTATGCTCCTCCGGTGGGCTGAGCCATAGACAGTGGAATGTGTCCCGGCTCCCGAGGGCGAGGCAGGTGAGTACATCATGTCGCTAGGAGCCTTTCCACCATGGCGGAGAGAATTGTGGCTGGCCAGGAATTTGAACAATTTGTACCCGCACATGCTTGGATCTTGGTAAATTTGCTTTCGGGGGCATGAAAAGATTCTTGGCGAGGACTACTCGGTGAGCATTCATGTAGGGACCTGGAAGGAAGACATTGAGCGAATCATCACGATGACCAGGGATACAAGTCATATAGCCGTAACTATATTTGTCAGTGAACTAGTAAGATAGCGAGTTTCGTTGTGACATTAACGCCCATGCCCGATTTAAATGCGCTTAACGGGTTCTTTGCGGGCCGTCGGTACTGTCGGAACATGGCGCTCCGACATCCACGAGTTCAGGAGCTACATTTGAGGGGCCATTTGAGCGGCTATGATTATATGTCGGTCGGGGATGGCGAGTGAGAGGCGACGCGTCATTAAAGGCCCAGAGTTGATGTGTTGTCGCGCTGCAGAGTTGGAGGCTAGGGAATCTGGCGAAAAGGGCCACGGGCGGAGAGTGGAGGGATCTTGACGCGTCGTAGGGCGGCGATGTGAGGACTGGGTGAAGGGGCGTTAATACCCAAGCACATGTGAGATCGAGGCTTGCTCGGGTTCAAAGTGCTCGCGGTTCTGAAAATGCTCGCCCCGAAGGGGCTGGTCCGGCCGTGGAGTTGCTCGGGGAGGGGCGTTGGCGTAGCGGGAGAAGCTACGGGAAGAGCGGAAGGAAGAAAAACGACCGTTTAGCGACGGATAGAGACTTGCCTTAGTCATGGGCCTTTCGAGACTATAAAGGATGACCGCCGCCTTAGGAGGCGGATTGCGATAGAGGCGATGGGCGGGTTCGATCCCCAGAGGCGACTGCATTTGTTTCAAGCCCATGGCTATGGTTGTTGCATTTTTACGCACAACATATGTGAGAGCAAGCCTCAGATCCCGGATGGAATGTCGGATCCTTCAGTCCCGTTAACTCTAGAGTTCTTTGCTAACCCCCGCTGCCCCCCAAGCATCTTGTCAGCCGCTCCAGCCCCGGATCCAGCTGCTGTTAGCAAGGAGTAGTGTCCGAAGAACATCCCGAACGCTGTCGGAGAGGAGGCGACTCTTCCGATAGGTCCCTCGACCTCATCAAACAGCGGGGTTAAGGGCCATAGCCAACTAGGGCTTTGGTGTTTTTATGAGGCGAACAGCCTTGACCGGTGGTTACCAAACAATTTACATCCCCTACTTCTTTTTCGTTAGTTTTTATTTAATACATTGATGTATGTTTTAATACTGCACCATCCGAATTTGCACTGATTTTTGTTAAGCGCACCATTCGAGTCAGGTATGTAACCGCCGATGTCGGGCGGATGGGCCGTTTGTTGTATTTTTGGATAGGTTATTCATTAGGTCATCTTGGCTTTTGCATTTGGCCATCTAGAAGCGATCTATGCTGGGTCGGAAGGGTCATTTTACTGCACCATCCGGGCTTTTGAATTTGACCAGCTAGAAGTTATCTATGCCGGGCCGGATAGATCAGTTTACTGTGCCATCCGGATTTTTGAATTTGGCCGGCTAGAGATTATCTAAGCCGGGTCGAATAGGTTAGTTTACTACGCCACCGGACTTTTGAATTTGACCAGCTAGAGGTTATCTAAGCGGTAGGATAGGTCGATTCTTGTGCCATGGGGCTTTTAGTTTTAGCCCATTGAGGTTATCTAGTACATGGTAGGATAGGTCGATTTATTGCGCCATCCGGTCTTTTGAATTGACCCATTCAGGGTTATCTAAAGCCAGAGTCAGGATAGGTCGGTTCTTTGCCCATCACGGGCTTTTGTGTTTGACCAGCTAGAAGTTATCTATGTCGGGCCGGATAGGTCAGTTTATTGTGCCATTAAGACACCCAGTTGACCGGCTAAAGTTATCGTACCAGCCCAGGATAGGTCGGTTCTTGTGAGCCATCACGGACTTTGAATCTGACCCGGCTAGAAGTTATCTATGTCGGACCGGATAGGTCAGTTTACTACGCCATCCGGACTTTTGAATTTGACCAGCTAGAAGTATCTATGCCGGGTCGGATAGGTCAATTTACTGCTCCATCTGGACTTTTGAATTTGACCCTGTATAATGAAGAGATATGCGAGGATATGCGAGTAGGAAAAAATAAAGATATTCTTTTATTGATAATACCTTTTCAAGTGCGTGGCATTCCACATTCGCGAGTACGGAGGTTCCATCATTTTATCTATAGTGTGTAGGACGGCTTCCATAGGCTCGCGGCATCACGACGCGGGTCCTTCCCAATTGGGTTGGAATTTCCCGGCAGTGGGGTCTGCAATATTCTCGAAAACTTTCCTCAAGACCAGATCGTCTGGCTAAAACTCTCGAGGCTTTACCCGTCTGTTATAAGAGTTCGCCAAACGGCGTTGGTAGGACGTTATTCGGATTGTCGCGGCTTCCATGACTCAGCCACTGCCAACTCCACGACTATCGATTACGCATTTTGGAATCGGGCGTATACAGCCTGGTGGTGGGTAAGACCAACCTCGGTGGGGATAACGCGACTTCCATCTACGTGCTTGAGTATAGCGGGAGAAATGTCGGTTGGCTTCGAGGCGGTGATTACGTAGGCGGGCGCCCGGGAGATTCTTTCGCCCCTTCCCGCCGCAGTCTAACTTTTTGAGCCGAGTCAACGAGGGTTTTGTTAGAGGCTTAGCGGCCATTGCTTTGTGGATATCGAGGGTAAGTATAAATTTTATTTTCAATTCTGGCAAAGTCAGCTAGACTACGGCTATCAGCGTGGTCGTTATCGGATAGATTGATCTCGGGATCTTGATCGACAGGACATAATGTTTTCCGAGCTTAGAGTAACATTTCTATCTTTGATTGCTGAGAAGGCGTTAGCCTCTATCCATTTACTGAAATAATCGGTGGCAACCAATAATAGTTTCTTCTGAGCCGGGGCAGTAGGAAACAGGCCGACAATATCGATTCCCCATTGAGCGAATGGCCACGGGTTGGTGATGGAGACCAAGTCTTGCGCCGATGATTTCAAGATAGGGGACATTTGTTGGCAAGGGTCACATTTCTTGACGTAATTGGCAGCGTTAGACTTCATAGTTGGCTAATAATACCCTTGAGTGTGGGCCCGGTGGGCTAGAGTTCTTCCCCCTGGGTGATTCCCGCATATGCCTTCATGCAATTCAGCTAACACATACTAGCCTTGTTCAGGGGTTAGACACATCAGTCTGGCCCGGAGCTAGGGATGCGATGTATAAGCGCCAGTCTATCATGGAGAATCTAGCTGACTGAATCAGAACCTTGTGAGCCTTATCTCTGTCATCGGTATTAGTTCCCAGAGTGACCCAAGTATGGTCATTATGGGGTCCGTCGAGACGGGGGGAACTTCCTCTATCTGGTTTATTTGGGCATGCAGTATTGAGGATTCCGGTTGATAGTAGATGGGGAGGAATACGGTTTCCCTTATCGGCAATGAAGCGGCCACGGCGGCTAAGGCATCGACCCTCTCATTACAGTCTCGGGTGACATGTTCGATTTTCCAGGCCGAGAGGGTGTTCAATTTGTGCTTGACTAAGGAAGCGTACTTTGTCATTCGGGGGTCTCTAGACTCAAATCTACGTTAACCTGTCCGACAACCAGTTGTGAGTCGTTCTAAATCGAAAGATTGTCAGCGCCCATGGCGAGTACGAGCTCGAGTCTGGCTACCATTGCTTCTTATTCTGATTCATTGTTGGTGGCGCTGAAGCCTAACCGTACTGCCTATTCAATCCTCTCCCCGGTAGGGGAGGTTAATTATAGACCGATGCCCTCCATGGTGCAATCACGACCGTCTGCGAGTGCCCACGGTATTCAAGGCGGTGTCTAGGCTGCGGAATTCTGCGATGAAGTCTGACCCAGACTTGCACCCTTTCTTGAGTCTCGGCTTGTATTAGATGTCATACTCACTTAACTCCATTGCCCAGCGGGCCATTCTCCCGGACATATCAGGTTTGTGAATTGTGCCCCGTAGTGGAAGATCGGTTAGTACCACAACGGGATGAGCCTGGAAGTATGGGTGGAGTTACAGCGGTTAATCGGAGGGCCCAGGCTCGTTCGAGGTGGCTATATACGGTTTCCTACGTCGGTCAGGACTTGGTACGACAAAGAACCGGGCCTCGACTACGTCCCATTCTTTGAGCAGCGGCGCTTGCTGTATATCGGAGTGTATGTAGAGGTAGGCGTGTCATCATTAGGGCTCATAAGAATCGAGGAGACTCGTCGGTCTTGCTTGATTGCTACAGAATGCCGTCCGCATTCCTCGTTCCATTCGGCAGGTTGGCTCCTCGGGGAGTAGTGAAGAAGGGTTTGAAGCGATTCCCGTGAATAGGAAATAAAGCGCCTGAGTAGCCCGACCAACCCCGGTCGTTCTTCAGTTCCCTTCTTGGAGGTGGGGCGTGGGAGTTGCAAGATGGCCTTAAGTTGTGCAAGATTAGCCTCTATTCCCTTTGGGTTACCATAAAGCCAAGGAATGTCGACGGTGACCCGA
Organism: Tetrastigma voinierianum; assembly: GCA_016808115.1. Classification (NCBI taxonomy): domain Eukaryota; kingdom Viridiplantae; phylum Streptophyta; class Magnoliopsida; order Vitales; family Vitaceae; genus Tetrastigma; species Tetrastigma voinierianum. Next base: position 121,111 of record JAEQBH010000591.1, read on the forward strand.
GAGAGCACACTTTAAGGCGTTCAGTTTCATACCATACTCTTTGAGGAAGGTGATGTGCATTTGGAGATGTGGCAGCGTCGATCAGAGCATTGCTTGGATTTTACCGACATATCACCAGTAGCCAGACTTCCATTGTACTAGAACATGAGTGACATCTTAGTTACCAACCTCGATAGGTGGCCCTACATTCTTTAAATAGAAAGGCATCACATTGTAACGATAGAGTCCATGGGAGTGATAGGATCAGTGTTTTTCCACATCGGGGTGCATGGGGATCTAGTGGTATCTGAGGCGTCCAGAGAAAAGATTGCATACGTGCCCTCTTTTGAGCGTCCACAATCGATCTATACGGGCGGGGCGTCTTTTGGACGGCGTCGTTGAGGTCGTGTAATCCACCACATACTCCATTTGTTTCCACTTCTTTTGGGGCAGCTACGAGTTGGCCGGTATTGGTGTGTTAGCGCTCGATAAATCCGTTTAGAAAAAGATTATTGACCTCGGTCTGGATGACCAAGTGGAGATCTGGGTGGCGTCTGCACTGGCCGACCCGGCTTGGCGGATGGGGGCGGCGTTTAGTACGTATTGAGCGTGTGTGGGGCTTATTCCGGTCATATCTACATGAGTCCAAGAAAATACATCGGCGTTTAAGCGTATCTGCGGCATAGTCGCCTTCTCCTCCTCGGACGGGAGGTACTAACACGGAATGCATGCGTCGGGTCGTCGAGGAATGCTCGCCAAGGATCAGCGCCGGCGACTCTACGTCCCTCGAGGCGGATCGGGCAGATGACTGTGATTGCTATTGCTGAGGTTGGCCCTCAAGGGATGGTTCATTGGAGCATTCCCCTTGTTCGCGTCTTTGCATTGAGAGTTGATAGCATTGTTGCACAACTAACTGACTTCCTTGAAGGTCGACTTGCCCGGACGCAGTCAGGTAGCTGATTGTTTGGTGGTACGTGGATGGTATCGCTTTCATGGCGTGTAGCTAGGCCCGGCCTAGGATGGCATTGTATGGCCCCCAGTCTACACCATGAGAACAGGTACTTGTGTATTCTTTGGACCCTTTGTGAGACGGGAAATACGATATCCCCCAGTTGTCGGTGTGGTAGTATTAAAGCGAAAAAACCCACAGTGAGCTGAGTTGATCAGCCCGGGACTCTCATGCGCACGGTACAGGAGGTGTAATCATCGGTACCTTGCTGGATCGCGGACATTGTGTACATCAAAAGCGGATTATCTGCCAGCCGGTAAGTACAAGTGCATCGTAATGAGGGTAATAACGGGTAAGGGTTGGCAGGGGAAGGATATAGGGCCGTCAGCCAGAATTTCCCTTCTTTGTGATGTTCTCTTGAGCTGGCCCATGTTTACCTTAGCTTTATTTGAGAGTACATCTGTAAACATTTTTCTCCTACACTTTTGGTGATATTGGTTATCGGTCGGTCCCCCTAGTATAAAGTTGATGGTTTGTCGAGGCCCCAAGGCATGCTCGGTATCAACAATGACCGTGTCAGCTGTGGGGGTTGCTGCTAGCCCGCTGATCAGCTCTTGTATATATCTCCCGGGGTGCCCAGCCCGAATCAGTTTTTCTACTAGGAACTTCAAGCTTTGGCAGTGGTTGGTTTCGTGGTCATGGTCCTTGTGATAATAGCACCTTAGGGATTTGTTGCGCTAGTCTGGACCCGCCCTCATAGGTGGGGGCCACTTAAAATCAGGGAGGTCTCGAATGAGGGGAAGGAGTCGGTGATAGGCAATGTTGAGAGGAGTGAATTGGGGGGGCTCCTTGGGCTTTTGGGCGCCGCCCGGGGTCGCCGACCCTGTTCGGCGCTCTTACATTTAGGATGAGCATTTGGCGGCGGCTTGCCTGCAGGTGGTTATCATTGCGGTTCTTGGCGGCGAGAATGTTGTCAGTGTGGAGAACTTATCACCTTGCCGATATAATTCTTCCATGGTTGCGGGTGGATCTAGGGATAAAGACTGGAAGAGCGAGGTGGTTGGTCAGCTATCGGAAGTTTTGTAGGACCGCATCCGCCCACTATAAATATCAATCTGGCCCCAGACAGCTTAATAGAACTGCGCGTGTGAGTCTCGGATGGATTCGTCTTCTCGTTTGAGGATAGCTTGGAGGGAGTCGATATGCCCTTTTTTCCTGACTGAGCACAGATACTGGGAGATGAATACGACCCATAACTTGTCGAACAAGTTTATCGACCCTCTAGGAAGCTTGTGGAACCGGGCTGGCCAGAGCCTTGAGTGGCTAGGAACACTACCGCAGTTTGTCGTCTCTGGCGTTGAAGATCATCACTTGGTTGAAGTCTGACATGTGATCGTGCGGATGAGCCATCATTTTTATAGCGAATGGCGAGAATCGCGAATCGCAAGGTTCATGGTCAGGGATATGTATGCTATTGAAGGGGAGGGACGACATGTCATAGGGTCCCTGGACAGGGGGATAAAGGGCTACATGCGAGACGGGGAGCTCCCCGGGTGGATACCGTACATGTAGAAATGGAGGGGCAGTTCCCCCGAACCAGGTGGCTATATGTTCAGGGGCCAATTGTGAACGGGGTCTGTCCCTATTGTCCTCTCTTCGTATTCGGCGTCACGTTCCGCTCATAGCCCGGTTGGACTGGCGAAGAGGTCTCTTTCCAGACTCGGCTTCCGCATTGCTTAGGGGTGGTGTGCGACGGGGAAGTGGAGAGATGTCCGAAGAGAGCTCATCATCAGCCTGATGATCACTATGGTCAGGTAGGACGGGCTCTTTCCCTTTATTCGCCTGGGCTAGGGGCTGATTCTAGGTGACACCTTTGGGGTTCTCGGGCTTGCCAGACTCTAAGTGGGTTCGTAAGCAGTCGTTCTCCTACTGTAAATGGTCCGCATGTTCTCGTAATTCAACTATCTGTCGGGCCTGCTCCTCCTGTTTCGCCTCCATCTCCTGGCGCCAACGGAGGAACTGGTCCTTGATGGGTGGATTTTCTAGGTTGCTAGACATGGCGGTAAGTTCTGATGGTCCGGTGGGATGTTCGAGGGAATGACGAGGTTTGAGGAGATCGGGAGATCACACAGGGCAGTGTACCCAGCTCGTGCTCATCTACGAGATTTCTTGCTCGGTGTTTCCCACAAACGGTGCCAATTGTAGTCTCCGAAATTCTCAAAGTCAGTGGATCGTCGGAGGATTCACCGGTTAAGGCGCAACCTGTAAACAGACAAGAACTGACGGTGGTGTTACATGGTCCCTCCGAATTTGTAAAGTTAGTCTTTTCTGGAAGGTTTAGGGCTTAGAGCAGCAATTATCTCAATCAAGAATCTTGTACCTCATTTGGTGTGATTTGCTTCTCTTTTATGAAGGGAGAAAGAGAATCCATTTTTCCTGGAGGGTGGACAATTTCTTCCCATAAAGATAAGGGAAGGTGGCATTTATTTCGGGAAAGATGACTTTTTCTTCCTTTTATGCTTGCCTTCAGATCGAGTATTCTTGGGAGTGCTTTCTATTCAGTTGGAGCGAGGAATTTGGTTCATAGGAGAACTTACACTTATATCATGAAGAGCCGGTTGGTAGTTTTGTTTGGTGGAGTTGCCGATCGGGAAAGGAAGCACCTGGGTAAAAAGGCATCCAGGATAAGAGGCGCCCAGGCACCTGGGTGGAGGATTGTCCAGGCGTTCCTAGGTCGGCTGGCTTTTGGGCCTAGTCCCCTTGGGACACCCGGGCGGAGGATCGACTGGGCGTTCCTGGGCCGACCGGCTTTTAGACCTAGTCCCATTGGGGCTCTTGTCTTTGGCGGTAGCGGGGGAACTGGGCCGGGCCCTCAGTACCCACGAGTCGTACCCGATATCATCAGAAGATAACCACGAGAATTTTGGATCGTTAAGCCTGATGGAATTGAAGGAGACACGCCATATATCGGGGGAACCCTTGGTGGCCTTGAGCTCCTTTCTCTACATTATGATATATAAAAACGTACACAAATTAGGTTGTTTAATTCGAAATTATGTTTGATTCTGGAAAAATATAAAGGAAAGAAAAGAAAATTTATTAAAATAAATTTTCATATTTGGTTACACGATACTTTTTCTTTATATTTTCTTCTCTATTTTTTTTTTCATTAATACTTTCCAAATTCCAAACGAAGCTTAAATGAATTTGAAGTTGTAGTGGCTCATACCTAACTCTCTCTCTCTATATATATATTGTCTCATTAAGGCATTTATATAGTTGGGTGTGTGTGGTTACAAATGATACTAAAGCTGATCCTAATGTAAGGATTTGTTTCATTCCATAAAACCGAGAATCAAATATAGCCTAAGATTTTTAAAGCTTAGATCAAGTAGATTGTTCTCTGGTCATGTTCATCTATTCCATGGCCTTGATCACCAAAGTTCTCTATATCCAATCGCTTGTTTGATATTGGCCCACTTTTTTCGTTGATCATCGAAACTGTGTAAAAATATGGCAATATCGTTGAGAGTCGTAAGAAATCTATCAGTGTTTAATGATATTGTCATTAATATCAATTATAGCTTATAAAAAATTAAAAAAAAAATTCTTATAAATAAATGATTAGTACTTCAATCACCCCTACCTGCTGATTTCATCATCTTCCAAAGCAATTGGCAGAATTCAAAACATGTTTGATAGTTGGTCGGATATGATGATGGGGTGATGAGCTCCTTTTTCTCTTTGAACGTGTCTGGGACGAGCTCTTCAACATGTATACCTAGTGATGATGATTTTCAACCGGGCTGGGAATTTGGAGCGTGCCACAAGTGCGGGCCGGTTCGCCGATTCGTCTGTTTGAGACTCTGCTTGAAAACAAAGAAACAAAGGATCGGCTTGGGGGCTCGCCCGTTGCCTCTCCGATGCTTAAGTCAATTCTTTCTAGAGGAAGAGAAGATCAACTGCTTAGGGAATGAATTTTCTGTGCGTAAGTCTGCGTACCTTTCACTGATGGGGTGGCTTGATATTTATAATGGATGATCTGTGACTTTCCCTGGTGGATGACAACTGAATGGTATGTTTTCCTTGTTAAGAGAGGGATGATCGATACTTCTCCCAGGTGGGAGGTTTTCTTTCCTTATCGTAGCCAGGTGTAAGGAGGATAGTGATGAAGGCGATAATTGGGAAATATCTTACTTTCCTAATTGATGGAGATTAGGTGTTTTTCCCTAATACGGATTCCTTGGGCTGTCAGCATTTCAAAGGGGCGAGTTGGGCCCTCATTTTGGGCATGCCTTTGAGGGATACCATTAAGGGCCTATTGCTAGTACCAGGCCCAATTTTAATCCCGACGTTTGGGCTTGTATCTTGGGCTTGCGTGCCCATTATTTCAAACCCTATCAGTTGCCCCCCTAGCCTTTGACTAAGCGGTAGTAGGCAATGGTGTATCGGCTTTCTTGGATCGGTGATACACGTGGCTACTCGGAAGGGGTTTGGTCAGGGGGCTTTCTGCGCCGTCCGTCTTGTGATATGACGACTTCTCGATTTCCGTGTTTATTTCGGCTGTGGCTCTTGGCTTCCTTAAAAAAGTCCCCTGACCTTTTGCACTTTGTTCCCCTGTTTTCAAATCTTTTTTGCCTCTACAAATTGGTGCTTCCTTTTTCCTTATTTTATTGCCCGACTAGTTTTCAGAACTACCTTCGGTGGTCCCTGATATCTCGCTTGGGGCCGATGTCCCTTGTCTTGTTTCTGACTCAGTACATCTTCTCTTCTTCTCTGTCCTTTTGGTTTCGAAATCTTGCTACGTTCTAGGACGTGCTTAGTTGGGGCTCTGCATTTCCTTTGATTTCTCTTTCTTCCTTGCTTAACCCTGCGTACTTCCATGGATCCTGGTCGCTCTTCTATTTTGTGCATAGGGAGTAATCCTGCCGAGGCGTCTAGTTCGGGTCGGACCAGACGGGAGTACGATGATTTGGGCTGTGGTGGTTCACTTGAGCCGGGGAGACCTGCATCTTCCAGCAGATAAGGCGAGGGGGCAAACAACGAGAGGTCGATTCCCCTAGCGGCTCACAGTGTTGAGGGGTTGTTGGTCGAGCGGCCGAGGCCGTGGGCCCCCGGCCGGGTGGGAGACCCTAGTACGGGTGAGATCTTGCGACCCGGGTATGGGCCCCGTTTGGGGTCTGGTTGGTACTGTGACGTGTTAACCACCTACGTTGTTGAAGTGCCTAAAAAGGTGTGCTTTTTTAAGGTGGAGTTCAAGAATGGCCTCCGCTTCCACTTGCTTCCTTTTATAAAAAGGGTCCTGCAACATTTCAATGTCTATCCCTCTCAGCTTTCCCCTAACTTCTGGGGTGTTCTGGTGGGGTTGTTAGTCATTTTTAGGGACAAAGGCTTGGGTGTTCCCAGCACTAAGTTGATCATTTCGGACCTTCCCTTTTCGCATAGGTTAAGGAAGGAATGTTATTTTTTTTGTTAGTGGTCATCATTGGGAGTACAATCCCTTTGATCGAGATGACACCCTTGGCGTTCCTACTGTCTGGACTACCCCTGAGAACCTACGTGAGCTCTCCTTCGTTTTGATTTGTTTTGGTCTTCAGTGGTAGTAGGATATTTCTAACTGCTTTGCTTTACAGTGTATGGCCTTTTGGGTGCTGTTAGATCTTAGTCACCGAGGACCCGAGGAGGTGAAGCGAAGGCCCAGTGAAGTCGCCCGAGCTATTCCGATCTCATCAGGTCGGATATTCCTGAATCGTTCGGTGCGAGGCAGAGCTTCCTTTCGGGGTCCTCTCCCTCTCAGTCATGAGCGCGTTTAGGTCGCGAATCTTCCTCGCCTTTGTTTGAGCCTTACCTAGAGCCTACATGGGGAGAGCTCAGTCCTTCACAGAGGTGCGCAAGAAGAGGAGCGTGAAATGGAAACCTTCGAGCTCGCCAGAGGGCTGCCCTCCTGCTCAGGCCAAGACCCTAAAGGTGGGGACCTATCCCTCGCCTTTGTCCGCCGTCAGGGCTGGTGACTCTTCGGGAGGGGCGAATGAGCCCCCCTTGGAGTTCTCCTATCTCGTGCAGGTCCACGTCGTGAGGCCTGGCTCCCCCCTTCTGATGCCGAGACGAGGGGTGATGGAATCACGAATCTCTCGAGCAGGGATGAGGACTCTTTGCTTTCTCATGCGGGCTACATTGCGAAATTTGTTTCCTCCGTTCTGCGACTCAGGCCTCGGGAGGTGGGCGCCTGCTCGTTGAGGCTCGCTCTTCTTCTTCGAGGGCCACCTGCAGCACTTCCAATTGCTTTAGTCCTTTTTCTTTGTTGCTTCCGAGTTCAGTAGTGAGCTCCCTTTTCTTTCCAGTTTTTTTAGGTGGCTACTTATGAGAAAGGGCTTGTGAGGAGGAGCCGGCGACCCGAAGCTCCCAATGCGAGTCTTACAAGGCTAAGGTTGCTTCCCTGACCTCCAAGAGAGCTAGTCTTCAGGCTCAAATAAGGGAGCTGACTGAGGAACTTATGAAGCATAGGTCTGACCTGAAGCATGCTTTGGCGGCGAGGGCACGGGCGGGATAAAGAAGGAGGCTGAAAGGATGGACGAGTTCTTAGAAGGCGGCTGCGGCCTGTGAAGGAGTTACAAGAGTCGTCGAGGGTGACACAGTGAGCGAGGTGGCGGCTTTAGGCGGCCAGTAGAAGCTGCGGAGGCGGGTAACTGCGTGGAATGCTGACGGAGGAGCTTGGCGGGGCTTTGGATGGATCTTGCGGCGGGAGGTTTAGCCCGACCCGAGGGGCGAAGTGATGGCGAGGCAAGGCGAGGCATGTACCCAATGGGCCTCCGGGTGGCTTGCCTTTCAACGTCGAGATTCCCGATCTTTCCCAGACCTAGAGTTCAACATCCAGCTTTCTGATGAGGAGGTTGAAGGATCCGCTTCCGAGGCTGAGGTTGATGCAGGTGCTGAGGTGTCTTCAGGGGCCCCTGATTATGCTCCCTTGCCTGGCGATTCTCGGGTTCCTCAGGGGGCTAATTCTTAACCGCACGGTGGGGTTCCATGCTTTTGACTCCTCCACTTCTGTAAGTTGAGGCCCAACGTCAGGCGTTTAGGCTTTTTTTTTTTTTTTTTTGGTGCATCCTGGCGCGGAGCCTGGGTTTTTGTATTGCTTCTGATTTTGAATATTTGTTGATATACCACGATTCATTGATTAATTCCTTCGCTCCTTTCCCTATTTTGTTGATTTGAATTTCTTGGTTTTAATGGTGAGGTCATCAAGTAGTTATGTTCATAATATGAAATTTGTGGGCTTAGCGCATGGCTGCGTAGCTGGCCTTCTTGAGCTATTAAGCTTTGCATGCGAGCTCACGGGCTCTGAGGCACACATGGCTCGTGGGCGCAGCCTTTGTTTGTTAGGCTGTAGTGACTGCGGGGTCTGAGCTGTGGCTCAGTGGCTACTTGGCCTTTTTGAGTTATTCGCTCTATGAACGCTAAGCTCACGGGCTCCCGAGCTACATGTGGCTCAGTGGCTACTTGGCTTTTGGTTGTTAGGCTTGGCCAGGCTATTGGGCTCTTGACCTGCATGTGGCTCGGTGGCTGGCCTTTGGTTGTTACGCTGCCCGTGAGCGAGCTCTTTGGGCTCTGAGCTACATGGCTGTGCCTGCAACCTTGTTGGCTGTTAGGCTGCGCAAGCGAATATCTCTTGGGCTCTGAGGCTACATGGCTCCATGGCTACTTGGCCTTTTTGACTTCCTTCTCTTTTGCTTGGTAGGCTTAAAGGAGGGATTGACATTTAACTTGTGGGTGATCACTGCCGGGTCGACCCCACCCATGTCTTCCTGTTTCCAGGTGAATACCTCCATGTTCTGCTTTAGAAAACATATAAGAGAGCTTCTGATGCCTTCTGCTAACTTGGATCCTATGTAGATGAGGTGTTCTAGGCGGTCGTCATTTGTCTGACTCAATTCCCCTAGGCGCGGTCGAATTGGTTACCTTGTCTCGCATGTCGAGCTCGTCCATATAAATGTTGTCGACCGTATTTTGCTTCATTGATGTTGAGTAACATTCCCTGGTTATGCGCTGGTTTCCTCGGACCATTCCTACTCCATTTACAGTTGGAAATTTGATAACCATGTGATAAGCGGAAGGAACGATCCTTATGGCGTTGAGAGAGGGCCTACCTAGTAACATGTTGTAGGCCGACGAGGTGTCTACTATGAGGAATCTCACCGTTGTTGTAGCCTGGCATGGGGGGTCTCCCAGAGTGAGCACTAATTGTACCGATCCCAAAGGCAGTACTCTTTCCCTTGAAAATCCGCGTAGGCAGGTGTTGACTAGCTCTAATTTCTCCCTTCCAATGCCCATTTTGTTGAAGGCGGATGCGAAGATGATATCAGCTGAGCTTCTGTTGTCGATGAGGACCCTGTGGATCTTTTTATTAGCTACTATGGTTTTTATCACAAGTGGGTCATCATGGGGATGTTGACAGCCTTCCATGTCGGAGTCTAAAAAGGTTATGGTAGTATCCAACCAAGGAATCTTGGATCTTTTATTTGTACTTAAGTTTCCTCGATCGATGTTGCAAATTAGGCCTTTACGGATGAGTTGGACTCTCAGCCTTAGTAAAACCCTCAGAAGATTACATGGATTTCTCTAGAGCGTGATCTTCGGGCGGGGTTGGGCGTGAGGTGGTGGTGGTTGGTTCGGCTCCGCCCCTTCTAGGGCCACGTATCGGCTGAGGTGTCCACATCGGATCAAGTATTCAATCTCCTTTTTTAGCTGGATGTAGTTATCTGTTAGGTGTCCATGGCCCTTATGGAACTCACAGTATTTGGTGTCGTCCCTTCGTACGGGGTTTGACTTCATCTGGGATGGCTACCTCATGAACCTTTCATGTTGCACTTCGCGTAGGACCTGCGACACTGAGGCTATCAGAGGGGTGTATTGCTGAGGTGAATACCGTTGTTGCAGCTCAGGCTGAGGTGGTCCCTTGTGATCCTTGACGTTCCCTCGTCTTGTCGGGGACCGCTCTCTACTTTCTCTGCTCCTCCTTGGGGATCTGTCCCTGTTTGCCTGTCTCTTGGGGCTTCGTTCTTTTTTTTTTGTCGCCCCTGCTCTTTTCCTTTTGAGTAGAAGAGCTTCTTTGCTTGGAGAGGAGGGCTTCTTCACCGTTGATATACTTCTCTATTTTGGTGAGAACCTCGACCATGTTGGCATGAGGGTTCTTTGAGATGGAGAATGTTAGATCTTTCAACTGCACCCCCAGCCCTGTAATGAAAGCAGTAACGACGAACTTCTCGTCGAGGATATCCACTTCAACGACTCCATGTTAAACCTTTGAAAATATGACCTCATGCTTTCTTGAGAGCTCTGTTTTATGGTCAGAAGATGATATCTCGGCTTCCTGTACGTCCTTGCTCCGATAAAGTGGGAGACGAATGCGATGGAAAGTTACGTGAGCGATGGGGCCGAGGAAGACGGAGGAGTCTATTAAACCCGGGCGATCACGGAAGGCCCTTTAGGGTGATAGAGAAGGCTCTGCATCGTACGGGGTCTTGATTTCCATGTAGTTCCATCTGATTTTTGTACGTACTGAGGTGGTCTATGGGGTCTTTTATCCCATCGAACGTCTCGATCTGCGGCATTCTGAACTTTTTCGAAAGGGGGAAGTGCAGCACCTCGGCGGTGAATGGAGATTCGGTTTGTTGTACTAGGGCGTCCATGGAGACTGGAGTTTGGCCTTTTATCGCTACCTTCATGTGTTTCTTCTTTGGATGTCCTGAACCTTTGCTCCTTTCCCCTCTCCTCATTGCGGGTCCTCGGGAGTTGGAGTGAGGATCATGCCCCTTGGTGTGGCTAGTTTCCCCTTCTCTATTCGCTTCTCGACGAGGGTCGAGGTGTTGTTCTTCTTCGATAACAGGGTTTTGGTTTTTTCAAGCCTATCGTGTCTCCAGGGGGTGTCGTATTTGCCTGGTGAGTTGTTCCAACTCTTTTAGAAAGTGTTGGTTGGTGACGCAGAGCTCCTCCACCTCGTCCGTGTTGGCCTGCGCAGTCTCTAATGCGCCTCCAGGAGGTCGGCTGTCCACGTCGCCTGGCTAGTCTTGCATCCTTGGAGGATTGGCGTTGCTCCTGCTTGTTTTCGAGTTGATACCATCAGTCGCTAAGAGGTCAGCTGTATTTGTAAAGGAATTGTCGTTCCCACAGATGGCACTAAACTAATGATGTTTTTTCAACCGGAACTGGGTTGGAGCGTGCTAAATTGCTGGGCCGGTCCGCTAATTCCATACACTGAACTCCTCTGTAAAAACAAGAAACAAAAAGGATCGACGGGGGCTCGCCTGTTGCCTCTCCAATGCCTAAGTCAGTTCTTTCCAGAGGAAAAGAAGATCAACTGCTTATGGAATGAATTTTCTGTGCATAAGTCTGCGTACCTTTCACTGATGGGGTGGCTTGGTATTTATAATGGATGATCATGACAACTTTCCTAATTGGATGATGACACTGAATAAGATGTTTACTAGTTGGATGATGACCTTGGTCGTATGTTTCCTTGTTGGAGGATGATACGATACTTCTCTCTTAGGTAGGAGATTTCTTTGTATAAATGTAGATTAATAAAGGAGGGATAATTGATGGGCGATAGTGGGAAGTATATTACTGCGATTTGTGGAATTGGGTGTTTCCCACCCCATCTGATTCCCTTGGGAACATCGGCCTTTGAAAGGCGAGTTGGACCCTCGTTTTGGGCCTGCCTTTGAGGGATACCATTAAGGGCCTATTGCTAGTATCGGGCCCAATTTTAATCCCGACGCTTGGGCTTGTATCTTGGGCCTGCACGCCCATTATTTCAAACCCTATCACCTAGTAAGTAAGTAATTAACAATGAATTAATTAAGTTTTGGGATCGATTATCATGAGGATAAATTTGGTCATCTAAATTTTGGTTGATAGAGAGCCTTATAATGATAAATGATATTTTTGAAGAAGCTGAGATAAATGCCACTTCTAAATGTTGTTGGCTTCTGGGCTAGAATATGTAGAGGGATTTGTCCCGACCAGGTAATGGAATTCACAAACCTTTCCTCTCTATGAATAATTGAAGCAGGATACGTAGATGAAAATATAACCTGACAATTATAAAATGAGTAATTTTTTTTACATCTTATAAAACGAGTAATTAAAAACGGGATTTTCCAATATTTGTCCATAATTTAAAAGGTACATAAATATTCATAAATCTAATGTATTTTTTGGCATGTTGAAGACAATTTCTAAAATTTTGAAAATTAGTTTTAACTTTAAAGTGTCTTTTCAAAAAACACTTTTTACAATTTTAAAAATTAAGAATTTAAACCATTTTTTAAAAATTTGAAAATTTTGAATTTATACGAAAGTATCTTTCCAAAATACACTTTCAGAAAATATGAAATTTTGAATTTGAACTCAAAATGTGTCTTGAAGAAAGATGTTCTAAAGTTTCGAAAATTATAACTTAAACTCAATATGTCTCTTGAAAATAGGGATGGCAACTGTCTAGCTTAAAAAATTAAACGAGATGAGGTTTAACTTTTGTTTTTGTTTTTATTTTTATTTATTTTAATTTTCTTTTATTATATTAAATTAATATAATTCATCAAATAAAATATTATAAATTTTTATATTAAAAAATATTTTTATTATTATTATTTATATTAGAATATAAAATCAAATAATTTCAAAATCATTTTTTAATATAATGAGGGTGGGATGGGGCATTACAATACCCGAGCCCATTCCAAATTTGGGAAAAAAAAATCAAACTTGATAAATTGATTACACATAAACCATACCCATCTCATTAGGGGCAAGGCAAGGTGAGAACTCGAAAAAAACACACCCCATTGTCATCCTTACTTGAAAAGACACTTTTCTAAAAGTGTTTTTTGAAGCACTTTCCATAATAATGAAAATTTTGAATTTAAAATAAAGTATTAATTAAATATTTACTTTTAAAAATATTAGAAATTATGAATTTAAACTGGAAGTCTCTCTTAAAGAAATACTTTCATCCCATAGATAATCTCACGTGGAGAAAACTGCCATAAAGTTAAGATATTTTTCTGGACTATGGTTTTCTTATATTTATTTTTAAAATTTTATATTATTTTTCACAAAAGTCCAATTAAAAACATAGAAATTTGTATGGAATTTCAAATTTATTTCAAATGTTTCTTAAAATAATCAATCTCTTTATTTTGATATTGTCCACTTTGGGTCTAAACTTTCATGGTTTGGTTCATAGTTTTAATAGGTGCAAGACGCAACATAATAGCCTTTTGGAGCTTTGAGGCAGGCGCACCTAAGGCACTGGTTTTTGTGAAGTGAAATGTGACCTTGAATACAAATTAATTTTATAAAATATGATTTAATGATGATTATATTAAAAAAATTTAAAAAATCCTGATATTTAAAGAAAAATCTATGAAAAGAGCAACAATATTATATAAATTTCAATATATAATGGAAATTTTCAAGAATAAAATTGTTTTAAAAATAAGTCATAATCTATAAGGCTCGCCTTTTCAGTAAGGCACATGTCTTGAAAGACAAGACCTTATAACTAGAGAGTGGTTGTGTCTTAAGCCTTAGCGTGCCTTTTAAACTATGGATTGGTTTCTAAGCTCAACCCAAAAGACCATATACTAATGAAGATATCGTTCATATTTATTAACTCATAATCATTAAGATGGAAACAGGGCTGATTGGAATGGGTCAGGATAATTCCAAACCCGTCCCCATATTATACACAAAGTCCAAGACCGAACTAAACCCATGAAAGAGGGGTGAGGCGGGTTGATCCGCCCGACTTGATCTGCAACTTGATCCGCCCCAAACTTGATCCGCCCCCAACTTGATCAAAAAAAATTGTAAACCCGTCCCCAACTTGATCCGCCCGACTCTCCCTAACGTCCTCTCTCTCTCTCTCTTTCTTTCTTCACAATCCCAAGACTTATCCAGAACGTTAAGATCCAAGATGTGCCATCTCCGTCAGAACCACTGAAATCTAGCTTCATTGTCAATTTCAGATTCCTCATCAAAGCATTTTCTCTTGGGAAGAGACACGACACGAGTGTCACGATGGTCAAGTTGCGATTTTCTGATGAATGTTGATGACATCAACGATATCTCTTTGTCCCTTAGATGTGGAAGGGGATGACTTCTCTAGTTGTGGGCCTCAACGAGGTGGGGCTCAAACACAGGCGACACCCTCAAATTTAAGAAAACTAGGGTTTCAAAGATATTAAAAAAATTTAGGAGAAACTTTTCAAAAGCAAAAAAAACAAGGAGAAAACTGTGAAACGTCCGAGGATTGGGTAGGACTGAGGGAAGGGAAGAAAGTGAGAGAAGGGAAGGGGAAATTCATGTTGTTGACGAGGCAACTTGGGCGAGGCAAGGCAGATGGGAGTGAAACTAAACCCATTCTAAACCCGATTCAAGTCTATAAAACCTTTTCCTAATCCATTTAAAAACCTGATTAAACATATACTATACCCGTTCTATTAGGGGTGGGGCTAGGCAAATACTCGAAATTCTCATTGACATGGGAGTTTGAACACAGGCCCAAAATCGAAATTCTCATTGATGTAGGAGTTTGAACGCACACCCAAAAATCCTCGTTATAAACAAAAATACTATCGAGACTCTCCTCAAAGCTACTCTTATCTAAGATGTACATGAAGATACAAAGTATACTGCCTATTTGAAAGAGCACATGGGGCTCACCATTTTCGTACGCCATCCCACATGGCTAAGTGCCAGACCTAGTTTGAACCTAATTCTGATGCCATAATATGTAAGGAATCTTATGGAATCATCTCTTTCCACATTCGTATGATATTATTAAATATCTACTTTGGGCCTAAGCTGGTATGGTTTAATTTTGTTTCTGGGCTCTACCCAAAAGGGGTTATACCGATGAAAATATTTGTAAAACCCGAGAAAAATTCAATTTTTTTTAAAAATGGCAAAACGGTAATTTGCTGCTATAGTACAAGGGAAAATCTGGAAATTCCCTAGACCTCGAGTAATGGAACGGACCTCACCAATAAATTCGTCTCGTGGAGTTTAGTTACCCTGACGAATTATGTCGAATTCTGAGGCGATGTAATTCAAGGTGAGACAGGTAAATGATATGACAACATGTGGCACGGCGCCACATGGCATCATGACTTAAAAAGGGACATGTAGCAAATGCCACATGGTGAGACCATGTGTGGTCTTGAAAAGATCAAGTGGGGAGTGGATAAGGATGGATGAAAGATAATGAGTGGTTTAGGTGTCATAGATGACACTTGTCACTAAAAAGCAAAACAAAAGGGGACACATGGGAGCCATGTGTCACACCCCTAAAGAAATATCAAGTAGTGGATAAGAATGAATGAAGGAAAAGATGGAAAAAAAAAAAAAGGAAAGGAAAGGAGAGGAGCGAGGAAGCGTCGTGACACTTCAACGGATCTCAGCAGACAAGCGACTGATCAAAACTCATCGGACGAGCCTGGGATTTATCTGCATGGCGAGAACCGTGTAGGTACGAGATCTGGGTTTTGTCAAACCTCCCGAGGGTGGGAGTTCTCTCTATTACAGTTAGTCGCTGCATGCAGGGTTATTCAATGGCCATGAGGTGTATCCTTAACAGTGGGGTTGATTTCAAGAACATGTGTGATCATCTTTGTTGGTGGTGGACTGATTTCTAGGTCTTTTACGATTTCGAGCTACTTGATTACGGAGCAAGTTGTATTTCTAACGGGGAAAATACGGGCTTGAGTATGATGATTTTGTAATTAATCGATCTTGGACCTTGGGGTACATTTATCTTTGGGCCGTGTATATTTGTTTTGAATCTGAACATGAAGATCCAGTTTTGTGTGATGTTGCTTGATTGAATGACATGCAAGTGTGTGAAAGAAAATCATGTGGATGTATGCTGAAATTGATGTATTTACATGGGTTGTATTATGGATGTAAATTGTATGTTGTAGATATGATTATCCATGAATCATAAATGTTGCATGTGGCTCTCATCATGCATGTAACATGAAAAAAGAGCGATCTGATGACATTTTGCATTGCATATGCTGCGGGGGACATTGTGAAAGCGGGTGTGAGTCGTGGCATGAAAGAACCTTGTGTTTGGTGTTTAAATGGTGGGCTCACGAGAAAAAGGGACAAGCGTCTAAGTCGCACCGGTTTGAAGTATGTGTTGGGTAGTAGCAAGAAGGGATAAACACCCCCTCAGGTGAAAGGCCTGTATTCTTGGTCAAACATATGCATCCAGCGGTGAAAATCCGTGAAAGTGTCAGAAGGTGTACGATACCTACGGTGAAACCCCGGAAAGTTGGTTACCCACAAAAGACACATGGATTTTGAATAAAGAGGTTTTTCGGAGACTGTCCAAGGAGTTGAAATATAAAACAAAAATCTTTTGTTTTGGAAATGAAGGTTTTTCATACATGGCATGTGCATGTGTGAGGCTGTGAGACCCTAGAAAATTCCAATTTTCTGAAAAATGGCAAAATCGTAATTTTGGTAAAAATCCAAAATTTGTCTATATCTCGGATGACGAAACGGATTTCACCGTTGGAATCGTCTCGCGAAATCTAGCTAACACGTCGAATTTCCTCAAATTCCGAGATAGTCGGAATTTGCACGTTTTTCGAGGAAACGAGCGTCGGGCGGGACACTTGGTGCATTATGAGTGGCACACAGTGTGCCACGTGTCAAACTCTAGTTCAATCAACTTGAGCTCAAGGTGGGACCCACGATGACACATGGCATGATGCCATTGGGTGGAAAAGTCAAAGTGGTTGGTTGAGTGGATAAGAAATCCTCTCAACCAATCATAAGGTGACATGTGGTAAAGTGAGAGACAAAAGGAGAGTTTCTTTGGGCATGAAACGTGCAGTGAGTGAGGGAGAGCTCAGTTTGCAAAAATGGTGGATTTTTAGAGAGAGAAGGTGCAACTTCTCTCTAGGATTCCGGGTGTTCGGACCGTCGGATCGCTTCGGGCCAAGAAGCAAAGTGGTTCTACGCATCGAGGACTACACGTGGGCACCAGTTTTGGGAGTTTTTGACAAACTTCGTTAGGTAGGGGTTTTATCTTACTTGTTTTACCCTTTGTTTAAGTGTGTTTATGATGCTTGAGTTGATTGAGGTCGTGAGTTGCCGTTTGATCGGTCCCAAAACTTGGGACCTAATTGTTGGAATTGTGGAGCTCATTTGAACAGTTTAGTGACAATCCACAGACTATTTGGGCAATTGATGGTATAAATTAAGCATTAAATTGTGTTTTGGTGAGTAGGAGACCGGAAATGGATGTGGAATTTAGTTGTAAGAAGAGCTAGGAGTTGGATGAGTAGAGGTACATACGGACATCACGTGCTTTGTTTTGGGAATGTAAAAACAATCCCCGGGTTTGTGTGAAATGGACCAAAAAGGTCCATGTGTTGGGTGCTTGAAATTGATGAAATGAATGGCTTGATTTGTGTGGAAATGGATAGGTTAATGCATGAACTTTGTGTATTAACATGATGTCACAATTATATGGAATATAATTGTGTGTATAGGCCATTGGAGATGAAATTGTGATTTACTCAATTATATGGAATATAATTTTGTGTATAGGCCATTGGAGATGAAATTGTGATTTGCTCAATTATATGGAATATAATTGTGTGTATGGGACATTGGAGATAAGATTGTGATTTGCTCAAGTGAGCTAATTTGGGTGATGGTTGATATTGTTGAATTACACGTAGTGTGATTGTAAAATTGAGAATATATGCATATTATATATATTGGTATAAAAAAATGGTTGAAATGGCATAATGCATTTTATATGCACTAGGTATCCTAGAAATTAGGTGTGAGTGCATGACACGAGTTTTTTGAAAAACGAACATGATTGCGAAAGGAATTTCATAGGATGATTTTCCGGAGAATGGGGTTGGGAGACAGTCCAACAGATCATTTTGGATGAGGACCATGACTGTTTCGGGAAGTTCTCCAACACATTCACCTCGGAGGGTAGTCTCATCTTTTGCTCAGTCTCGGTAGTGTATTTTCAAGAACAACAAGTTTTGTTTTGAAAATGATGTTTTTCTCATACATGGCTTAGGCAAGTGTGAGGGAGTCGGTGAGGACTCGAGACATGGGAACGAGCATGTAGACATTCAAGTAGGATCACGTATTTACTTGAGTGTGTGTTTAAATTGGATCATTGCATATGCACTTAGGTGGGGAGTAACCCATTTAGGGTGATTCCACTACTGGGCGATAGCTCACCCTATCGAAGGAATATTTTTTTAGGTACAGGGAGTGTTCGAGATGATGGCTCACTTTAGAGGCCGATTTTGAAGAAAGTCGGGTTGTGGCTTTGATGTTTTGGATAATATGTATTAGAATTATAGATTTTAATATGTATTTGTATTAAGAGTAATGAAATAACTCTTGAACTATTGGAATATAGTTGGGTATATGTTTGATGAGTGTTGATGCAGGGGCCCAAGTGGCCATTTTTACTCAAGTATGCGTCTCGTGATACGAGACGTATAGATTTTCCGCAGGTTGACGGGTAGTTAACGGACCCCTGGGTTTTGGGGCGTCACAGAGGCAGTCAATGAGGGCTTAGACATTAGCATGACATGAGAGCATTCATATAGAAATGCATATGTTTTGCTCAATGTGTTGATAAATGTTAAATTATGGCATTGCATGTGCACTTAGGTGGGGAATAACCCTTGTAGGAGAATTCCTCTACTGGGCATTGCTCACCCCTTCATGGGAAATTATTTCAGGTGCTGGAGGCCACCAGGAGATGGAACTTATATGAGGCCTTAATGGCAAAGAAGGCTAGATTATGGCTTATTTTGTATTTTGTAAAATTTTGGACAGTTATCCAGTTTTCTGTTATATAAAAGAGAAGAGTTGTAATAAAATCCATTTTGAATTGTTTAATACAGTTCGACAGGTTTTTCCCAGATTTTTATGTTACTTTATCATGTTGAGGCCATTGTGATAATTTAGAGTGTCTTGGGAAGAAGTTGGAGGTGCAAGAAATGCCAAAAAAAATGGTATTGTAGGTTTGGGCAAGTTTTAAGTCGCGATAGGGGTTTCCTAGTCGCGATAGAGTTTCTGGTCCTGTGTCGCGACATGGTTCTCAGGCTGCAGTCAATTGCTTGGTCACGACATAGTTTTTTTCATGTCGCGATAGTGCTTTGCTTCTCTATCGTGATGATGTCGCGACATAGGTTTCCATGTCAGGACCAAGACGGCCACGACAAAAGGTCAGGTGTTGCACCCTTTGTGTTGCAACAGGTTTGGCCTGGACAAGGGTTTCTATGTCGTGACAGAGTATTTTTGTGTCGCGATATAGTTTGGTCAAGGCCAGGAGTTTCTATGTCGCGACAAAGTATTTTTGTGTCACACTAGAGTTTAGCCTTAGGCAGAGATTTTATGTTGCGACAAAGTGTTTTTATGCCGCGACAGAGTTTGGTCAAGACCAAGAGTTTTTATGTCGCGACAAAATATTTTTATGTCGCGGCTTAGTTAACCAAGGTGAAATTATGTCACGGCGAGTATTTTGTGTCGCCCGACAAGGTTTTGGCCTTGGGCCCGGAGTTTTAATGTCGCGACAGAGTATTCTTACGTCGAGGTAGAGTTTGGCCTAGACAAGAGATTTTAGGTCGCGACAGAGTATTTTCTTATCGCAACCGAGTTTGGGGCAAGGGCCAAGAGAGTTTACGTCGCGATAGAGAATTTGATGTCGTGACAGAATTGCCTAAGCTTGTGTCGCAACCCGGTGAACCCTCCATCACGACAGAAAGTTCTAGGACATGGGGTTTCCATGTCGCACAAGAGTGGTGGCGCACTCGCGTCGCAAATCTCAGGCCGTGGCAAGGCAGATGCAGACACTTCGCTGCGATACAGGAAGCGTTGTGTTGGGCGTCAGCGACAAAGAAGGCCATGCGAGCGCGACAAACTAGGCCGGGCGTGCACGATAGAGGTATTCTGTCCCGACAGAGAAATCTCTATTGCGACAAAATTCTTACAGTGATCAACATAAAAAAAAAAAGAAAAAAAAAAGAGAGAGAGAGACCCCCCTGGGATTGGGGCGTCACAATATTATTGTCCATATATACTGATTAGAAGAAGAGAGTTGAAGTAGTAGTATTACCCCAAAAGCCTTTTGCAAGGGCAACGTGAAGAGCCGTGGAACCATTCTGCGGTGTGGTCAGAAGTCAAGGGCTTAAGGCCGGTGTCGCACATTTGATAGAGCCAAAAGAAAGTGTCTTTATTACCATTGAAGGCAGCCCAGTAAAGAGGGGTTGAAGAGGAAGATTCATTTCGAGCAGCCAAGAGTACTTGTTTATATCGATTACCAATTATGATAGATTTGCAAAGGTTAACGCTTCCGAGGGCGGCTGCCAAATGGAGAGGGGTATTCCCTTCATTGTTTGGTGTAGAGAGAACATATAGAGCGTCCTTTTCGGTGCGGGTATGAATGATGAGTTGAACCAGTTTTTGAGCTGTATCCTCTTGCCTGCTCCTAATTGCCATATGCAATGCTGTGTCCCCTGAGAAACCAATCTTGATAGTATGATATCTTGGATCCCGCTTGTATATTTCTACCACATTTTCCCAACTTCCCCTCATGGCTTTCATCAATAGATCTACAGATGCAGACACAGCCGCAGCCACGCCAATGTCAATAGTAGAAGCCATTCTCCCTAAGCTCACCCCCCTCTCCATCTCTATCTCCTCCGCATTTATACTCAAATCACTTGCTTATTCCATTTATGTACAATAAAAAATAATAAATATTGCTTTTATTTTCTACTCCATTCAGTTTTTTTTTCAAATTTTATGAGACATAATAAAGACGGAAATCCTTTCTTTTCTTTTCTTTTAAGCAAAGAAAAGAATGGGAAATTTGAAAAAGAAACTATGGATTTTTCTTTCAACAAGATTAAGTGGTTTTATGGTTTTATTGAGACATGTCCGACGCCCTAAGCAAAGAAAAGAATGGGAATTTGAAAAAGAAAGAAACTATGGATTTACATATTCTTGCAATAAGATTAAATGATTATATGGTTTTATTGAGACATGTACATTGCTCTAGCAAAGAAAATAATAGGAATTTGGAAAAGAAAAATTGTATATGTCTATTCTTGCACAAGATTAATAAAGTGGTTAATATGGTTTTAATAAGACATGTACATAGCTGGAGCAAAGAAAAGAATGGGGAATTTGAAAAAGAAAAACTATAGGTATGCTTGGTTTCTGTTTTTAAAAACTGTTTTTGTTCTTTGTGTTTTTTATAAAAAAAATAAAAAAAAACAAACTTTTTATCCGTGTTTCCTTGTTTTCCTTATTTTTCAAAACAAAAAACAGTTTTTGAAAATTATAAACAAACGGATCTTATATATGCATATATTCTTGCACAAAGATTAAAATGGTTATATGGTTTTAGTGATACTCTATACTTTAAGGTCCTTTCATCCATGGTGATCTACTCTTGGAGCATTCCACTTTGAGAAGGCCCAACATGTAAGCTATCGCTAGCGTCGTGTTGAGATTCTGGCGTTCAATCGTCGTTATTGTGTTCGAGGGCACTAGTTTTCTATCCTACATTCCATTTCAAGGATAGAAGACTCTATTTGAATGGCAAATGCGGCGGGTTTTATCCTAATATATTATCTAGTGACGATATTTTATTTTCGTGACTAAATCCTTGTCTCTAAATATCCTTTTTTTTTTTTTGGTAATGAACTCATAACTTGAATATTCCACACAACTACTAATGTAACTAAATCTCGTATAATACTAGTAAAGTAAGTCAAAATGTTCAAATAGAACTTAATGCAATTAACTGGTAAATAGTAGAAAGCAAAGTTTAATTTTATTACATCGTAGTGGGTTTTAACCTAATAAATTATCTATGAGTTTACTTAAATTATCAATCCTTTTTATCCTAATAGACTATTTGTGTATATTTCTCCTAAATAGTCTCTGTGTATTTCGCCATGGCACTGTTGACCAAATTGTGTATAGGGATTAAATTTCTGCTACTCTTACCCAAGGACTATTACCTAATCTCCAGTAAAGGCACCAAAAACTTGTTTAGACCAAATAAAACTTGTATGCTCATATAAAAATGGATTTGTCAATTAATTCATTGAAGATTTAGTTTGGTCATAATGCTCAAGTGCACAGGTTTTACAAGTAATAAAAGTGGACCCATAAGTCCGGATATCGTTCCCACAGAGATAAAAAAGAATTTAAAGTTTAACTATCCTAACTACTCAAGTTCCACACTATTTGAACTTCCATTTCATAAAATTTTGAGTAACCTAACTAGAATTCTACTATTTAAATTTCTACATCTATAATAAAAGGAAAATTTAAAATCCTAGACCTAAACTGGATTGAACCAGATTATTGCTGGAAGTAGACACTAGGATTTCACTACTGTGAAATTATCAATTCCTACAACATAATCTAATTATATTCTATCATGAATTGGAATCTGAAATTGTCAAAGAGGCAAGGTAGTATAGTTTGGATTTCTCCCTGAACCATACATTTCACTGATTAGAGAGTCATGTTCATTTCTGAAACATGTGTCTAACCACTACTTGTAATCGCATTTCTTATAAGACGGGTATTTTTTCTTTCAATACTTCATACCCATTTTTATGAATGCGTATTTTTGCTTCCCAAGACAGGTCATTTGCCGATTTCTACAGATAAATGATGTCTCATCCTTGAGATCTAAAGAGTACTCCTTTCTTGATTAATAGATTTAAGTTAACACTGATCAAGATCCTTCCTAGACCACAAGGAGAGATCTCTAATTGATTAAATTGATAGATCACTTCAAATTAATCTCAACCATGAGTAAATTTATGATTTATCTAAGTAATCTTTTTGTAGCTCATTAGTTTTCAATATTAGTCTAGCATACTCCATAACTTATCCATGCTCTCAAGAATCTCCAACTCCTCGTGTCACTCAAGACCTCGGGGAGCGATAACCGTCCTTTTATTACGGGTATAATTTACTAATGTTAGAATAATTCACTTCATGAACAACACCATTCAAATAAACTCAAAATTTCTAATCCAAGAAATTTCTTTTCACTCGTAAGGTGAAAGACCATAACTAACATCAGATCTTTCTCAGCGGAAGTTGTGTTTCTAGAAAACTAAATCACAGTAAACACTGAAATACTAATCAAGAAATTTCCAATGCAATTGTAACCAACTGAAAGAAATGAATTCCAGCTTTTATCTAGACTTCATTAGATTCAAACAGTAATCGAAATTGATCTTCAACAATTTAGCTCAACTTTGAAACTTCTGAACAATTCACTGTTTCAAGTCTAGTAAACAAATTGAAATTCTATGCTAAATCTAATCTAAATAGAGAATAAAAGAAAATAAAAATAATAATAACACAAAAGAGTCCTTAGCTCCCTAGATGTTCTGGTTTTTCCGCCAACTACCTGCCTCGCTTTCCTTAAATGTTTCTATTTATAGAGCCTCAGAAGTTTTGGCCCTAAATTCGAGGTTGTATTGTAGATCCCCAAAATTCTGGCCCATATTGCATTTTCTATCACGACCTGAAAGTGTGGTTGGCGCATGTAGTTTTAATTTTTATTCCAGTCTCTATCGCGAAGATATGCAGTCTGTCAGCGACCGCTTCCTATCCTTCTGAATTACCGTGATGTAGTTTTCTTATCGCGATGTATCTTTCTTTTCGCTCTTTAACAATCAGTTTTACAAGGTCTGTCGTTTATCCATTCTATGTCATGACACCTCATGTAAGCATCGGAACAACTATGTCATGACATTGTTTTGTGCGCACTTTTTTCAAATTTGTGTCACGACATAGTTTTTATGTCGCGACAATATTTCTGTTAGTTCTTGTTGCAACAATTTTTCTTGTATTGTCAGCATTCCTGTAGTGACCAGGAAAGTCTGTTGCGACAGAGTCTTGTCTCCACTTAACCTGATTTCTTGTTGCAACTTCATTTTGATATTACGATATAATCTATTGATGTTGTAGATGTTTTCTGTCGTGACCAAGTTTTTATGTCGCGACAAGACTTTTTGTATTCAGCTCATCTTTGTGTCGCAACCCAATTTGTTATGTTGCGACAAGGCCTCTCTTCCTTGTGTTGGAATCTTTGTCGCGATATAGAAAAGTTTGTCTCGACCTTGTTTATCTGTGTTCAGTTTATTTCTGTGTTGCGACATCAAAACTTCTCTTCAGCTTGAAGTTTGTCGCAACACATGGTCTTTTGTTGCAACTAGGTCAGTTCACTAAGTCAGTATCACTCGTCGCGACTTTGTTTCTCTGTCAGGACCAAAAATCTTGTCTTTCAGTGTCGCGAAATTCATTACCTTGTCATGACATAATTTTTTTCTACAGTGTCGCAACATAGATTGCCTTGTCGCGAGAAAGGTCTTTCTTTTGCGTATTCGTTCTGTCTCAACAGGCTTTTCCAAGTTGCAGTAATCAGTGTCGCAATAGGAGAAGATTATGTCACGACATAGATTTTGCCTTCTATTTTTCATTATGTCGCAAAATAAACTGATCTATCGCAATATTCTTCATGTGTTGCTCTTTAATTTCTTGTTGCGACATAAGATACCTTGTCACGACAGAATTTCTACTTTCTTCTATTTCCAATGTTGCGACAGGAGCTTTTATGTCGCGACAGGTTCTTCCTGATGTTGACATCCAGCTAGCAAACCTTGTCGCAACATTATCTTTCTTTGTCTCAGCTGACTTGTTACATTCTTCCCATGTTCTGTCGTGACAGGCTGTCTTTTGTCGTGACATAGCTCGTCTTCTATATTTAGTCCTTTTCAGGTTATGCATTAAGAAATATTGTCGAGACAGATTTCTTAGCTATTTGTTATCGTTGTCATGATTATCACGTAATAACTCTCTGTCGCGACATAGACTGCTGCAATTTCTCTTTTTCTCTTCTTTCATGCAAATTTTCCTCGAATTAAAAACCCGCAAAACATAAAGTTGGTGAATAATCCATAATTTGGCATTAAAACAAATATGAATATACTAAAAATAAGCCAGAAAAATGGATTAAAAATAGATGAGTTTAAGACTCATCAAATTCCCTTGAACTTAAAATTTTGCTTATCCCTAAACAAAGAAAAGAAAATTTTGTTTGTCCTTAAACAATTAAGCTTTATTTTTAGGGACATTTTTCTGCTTTCTATTGCAATCATTTTTTAATCAGCTTCCTAAATTGAAACTAGTTAGTTGCAACATGGTTTCAAATTTAGTTTTCAATTCAGACTTAGGAAAATTTTCCAATTACTATCACAAAACAAACTAATGATTTCTGAAATGTAAACAATTTAGTCAATTCATCATGATCTGTGAGTGTGTGATGGTCTTCTTTCCCTTTCTCCTTGGCAAAATTAGCTAATCTTCTGGGGCTTGACACGGTAACTGTATATCATTTTAAGTCTCATATGCTTGTTTTTCATATTAGTCTCCACTAATGTGGGCAAATACAACCTTCAAGATTAATTAGGTCTTTTAGGCTTGTAAAGTTTGGCTTGGGTTATTAAGTGGATAATTGGAGAATTTAGGCTAAAAATTACCCATATTCCAATCTTCACTTTTTGCATCTTTGCCTCTATCCTTCGTCTCTTTCTTTTCTATTGATGTCAAAAAAGAAAATTTTCCCCCTAACTTGATCTTGATGTATCATATTGGATACTCTCATCTTGGTAATTCTATTTGTCATTGCATTCTTATCAAGTCAGTCCCTTTAAATAGAAGCCCTTTTTGCTTTTCTTTTCACTTGTCAAAGATTTTTAGGAATAGTGCAATGTTTTGTCTTTTTAGGCTTTCTACCAATCTTAGAGAACTTTGGGTTAGCAGCTCCCATACCAGTTGGCATTAGGGTACTAAGTGTTGAAACACCCCAATGAACTTAATTGTTCAAGAAATGAAGGCCACAAGACAAAACTTATCCCAATTTGACAATGTACAATCTTAGACTTCTTCTTTTCATTCCTTTCCTTTCCTTCATTTGTTATTTTCTTTCTTCCATCCTTCATTCTTGTTTTTCCCTTCAAATAAAAAATAACATTCCCCCAATCTTGTCATTTTCTGCATTGTGAGATTCTTTTCTTGAAACCTAGGCAATAAAGGGTTCTTTATTGTAGGATTAGAATAAAGGAAGGGTTTGAGGTTCCTAATTGCTGGTTCAATGAAGAAATTAGGCAATATGGCTTAATTCTAGAACTAGAGTGTATGCTTGTGCATATTATGAGGGTAGGTTTGAAAGGCTCAAACTTCCAAGGATGGCCTATATCACTTCCTGTTAGTAATATTGCCTAGGATTTCGCCTTGACTAATAATCTAACAAGTTCTAGGACATTAGACTATTTGACTGTAAATGAACCCAAAAGATGTCCCTAATTTTTCAAAATTTGTTAAGGACTCACTTTGACCATGTAAATTGTTTTTCAGGATTTTTAGTGACCTTACTGTTTACACAACAGTCTCAAAAGCCTTATTTATGTTTCCTGTTGAGTACATCTTCCTAAATCTGATCATTTGACTTCATTTTGGCTAAACTACAACTTCCTTTTCCAATTGGGGATTAGCCTACCACAATGCATCTATTAGTGGTTGTTTGGATTTGAATTTTGCTATTGTGTTATTTTAATCAAGTAAAGAAGTTCATTTTGATTATGCATTCAGCTCACAATAAGACAACACAACCACAATTGTTCTCAAGTCATTTCACCCAAACATGCTGCAACAAATAAACAATTTGATCCAGGTAGTTGATTTCTTCTTTATTCAACCAAGCATATGACAAACAATGAAGCAAAGAAAATTAATTAAAACACACCAATAAAGCAAAAACAAAAATGAACACAAAATTTTTGCACAAATCTTTATTTTATTCAGAGGAATGGGCTTTGAATACAAAGAGGATGAGGAGATGGAAAATGTAAGGTGTTCCTTTTCATTTTATTCCTGCGCCCTCTCCTTGGCCGTCCCATCCTTAGGATATTCTCTTCCACCCTCCTCTACTAGGGTGGAGTTCCTTTTCCCGTTGTACTATGATTTCACTTTTTCTTGTTTTTTGGTATATGTGAAGAAGGGCCTACTTCAATTGAATCTGCAGATAGTATAGGTGGGTCTATAACACCCTCGAGGATTATAGTGTAGGGCTCATAATCCGAGATTCCATTTGTGCAGGGCACTTCTTCACGACACAGCCATCACCCAATCTAGGATCTTGGCATTGCTCTCCGTAAGTTCTCGCTGTCTCATAGCTAGAGATTCCAGGAGTGTCTTGTTGTTTTTTTATCTCATAGCTCATCAAGAGAAAACTCTGTTTGTTATGTCCTAGACTGTTCATGCAATTGTTATCTCTTGAGTTCATGCTTGCCTTCAGGGCATTGTCTCTATCTCTCAAGACTGTCTCACCGTGTCCCTTTTCTATTTCGTTTCCACTCTTCATCCCTTTTCTTCAGCGCATCCTCTAAAATTTTGTCCTCTTCAGCTTCATCAAATATCATCCCTGCTTCGAAGCTATGTCTTTAATCAAGTTATCTCTTTCTTTCAAGTCCCCTGGTCAAGATAGACACTCAGCCAATTTATCAATTTCGCATGATTGTAGTTTTGCTTTGAACTTTCAGCCTGTTCCTGATGAGTTTCTCTTAGCTTTGGGGAAGCATTCCATAATTGGCTTTGACTTGTCTGAGCTTCCTAAGCCAATGGAATTGGCTTTCCACTATTTCGCTCAAGCAATCTCTTCATTCCCCTTTTCTTCTTTTTTGTTTCTTTTTCCTTTCCCTTCCCTCTATTCTTTGGTCCTTTAGTTATACCGGTTAAGGTCAGAGGGGAGGCTCTGGGGTAGGTTTCGTTGGTCCCCCATTCTTCGTCAACTCCCCCTTGGATGCAGAGTCTGGTTATTATGGCTAGGTGTGGAATCATCCCCCTGCATTTTCTTTCAAAGTAACCTAAGATAGACTTTTCAATAATTTTTCCCACATTTATCTTGTAACCCTTCAGCAATGCGTAAAGGAGGATTGCTTCCTCTCTTCTCACTATGCTTAGATTCTTAGAAGGCATAAGGATAGAACTGATAAAGTAGAACCATACCTTGACTTCTTCAGTCAAGTCTTCTCTGGCAATGGATTTAAAAGGGGTTTTCTTTGTCCCTTTCCATTTTCCTTTTCCAGTCGTGAGTAGGTCTACTATTTTATGGTGTTCTAGTTCCTTGAGTTGTTTCTTGAACTTAGAACTATCCTTTTGCACCCTTAGATTAAACAATATGTTTATCTCCTCTCTACTGAACTCTACCCACTTTCCTCTGACATATACTCTTTTTCCTTCTTTCTCTACCATATTCGCAAAGAATTCTTTGACCAAAAAGGCATAACCAGGTTCCTTGTGTTCACCCAGTGATTGCCATCCTATCTTTTACAACATTTCAACAAAAGAAGAGATAACCTTTTTTAACCCTCTTTCGGCAATGAAGCCTCTGTCTTTCAGACTTCCTTCCATTAGAGTTGCTGCTTTTTCTCAAATAAAGTTCTTTGCTCTTTCTTTCATCTGTTCTGCTCTGGCTTCATCAACTCCCCTTTTTCCTTTTCTTGATTCTTCTCCCTTCTGCTATTGCTTTTCATTTTCATCTTCCCTGTCCTCAACTTGCACAAGCTGCTACTGAGAACTCGTTCATTTGATTTTCTCCAACTCAAGCGTACTTCTTTCCAAGATTTCACAGCTGAATCGTGGTGGTAAAATCAGACATGGTAGGGTCAGGACTTCGAAGCTCTAGGGTTATAGAGAATGAGATGGTGGGAATTTGAGTAAGAAGTTGAGAAGGTTGAGAGTTTATGAGAAAGGTGGCTCTTTAGTTTTCAAAAATTTTCTATATATAATCCAAATGGTTGATCTTGCCTTACATTTAATGTCACGACAACTTTGCCCTAGGGTTTGTTTTATCATTAATGCTCTATCGCGACAAACAAAAATAGTTGTTGCGACACAATGTTAAAAAAATTTTAGAGACAGAACCGTTCAATTGTGTCGCAACACAAAAATATGTTGTGACATTTCCTTTAGTGCTCTTTTAAATTTATGTCGCGACAATGGAGAATTGTGTTGTGATATAAACTTCCCTTTAAATTTGCTTCCTAATTCATCTGTGTCACGACACAGAAAAAGTATGTTGCGACATTAATCGAAGTTTTATGAATTTTCATTATTCTCTTTCTTTTCTCATAAAACATTCAAAACAACTTACATCCACTCTTACTCAATTGAACATAAGTATGAACATTTATTCAAACTATCAAAATTCTTCAAGTCAAGTATGAACACTCATCTCATTTCTTAATTCAATGTCTTTCTCTGATTTTGAGAATATATTTTTATTCAAACATGCTAACATCCCCCAAACTTTAGATACGAATTATCATTAAATACATATTTAGGGAATTAGAATTACTCCCCCTTGTGGTCATTTCCTACATATTTTCTTTTTGAAACAGTGTGCTTCTTAATAAGGATCTTCTTGAATTTTTGCTTCATTGTCCTGAAAATCAACAGCACTATCATAAAATTACTAACAGATTAAACTAAAACATCAAATATATAAAATTCTACCAATCACAACTATTTAAACTTTAAAATTAAAATTCGCTTCATGTTTCTCAAGAAGTTGTCACTAATGTCTCAGCTAGACAAAGGTTGCGAGTGTCTTCTGGCCTGCATCTCTCTTCATTTGCTCCTCTAGTCTGAGCTATTCTTCATTAAACAAGTTTCAAGACATTCTTTGTCCTACACCTTCTTGCTTCCTTGCAATTCATCATTGTTTCTCAATGTAGTTGGTGTGAGATATTTTGGATTGATCTCAGTACTACTAGGAAATGCATTTGATTTGAATAAGGGATAAGGCCAATCAGCCCTACTTGAGTCTCCCAAGTTTCTATTATGGCATTGTATTTGCTTGAAACACAATTGTGTTTTCTTGAATTTAAGGTCGAAAATCTATTTTCATACAGGCATATTCAAAATCCTTGTTTTCTGGGACATGAAATGAAGCATCCGATGTTCAAAGGATTGGTCCTTTTCTTGACCCCTCGATACTCTCCCCACTGCCTTTGCTTGTTGCTTGCTGTTCTGAACTCTAAAGGTCGGATATTACTCTGCAATTTTGTCCGTGCATAGGGTCCACTGTGTTCTCCACCATATGAAAAGTTTTCGTCTTCAGTGCCGGTATATGTGTTGGCAAGTTGAGGTTAGGCTCATGATAATCTCTTTGCCTGGTTCATACTGGGGTCTCCTCTAACTTGGTAGGTCTCTTCTCCAACTAATTCCTCAGCACTTCTTCTCATTCTTTCTTCTACTGCTCCCACTTCATGTGCAGTGTGTATTCTTCTTTCATTGTTTCCACTTTCTTTTGTCTTACTCACGATCCAGCCTTTGCTTCTATGGTTGTCATTCAATCAAGCCCTATAAGACCAGCCTTCAACCTGCTGTTACCTGCTTCAGATGGAGCCTCAGAGTTGCATTTGGCAAGGCTCAACTCCGCTTGTCATACCTCCTCTGCATTTCTTCTTTTAAAAGCCCCACAGCAGGATGCATCAATTATACCCTTGGAGGCATAATTCATAGCATGATAGAAAATATCAATTTCAGTGGTCAAATCTATTCCATGCATAGGACATCTTTTCAGCGATCTTTTGAATCTCTCCCATGCAATGTAGAGGCTCTGATCTTCCCCTTGCTTGAAGACTATTATTTCTCCTCTTCTCTCAGCAATGAGAGTTGGAGGAAAAAAATCTGCTCATATAATCTTCTACCAATTCTTCCTAAGTGTTCACTAATCCCACTAGCAATGAATCAAACCATGTTGTTGCCACATCTCTCAATGAAAATGGAAAGAGTTGCACTTTGATTACTTCTGATCTCACCCCATTCAGCTTGACTGTGTTGTGAACTAGTGTTGCTGGACCATAATAATCACGTTGGTTTCAAATAAAATTGTTTCGCTTCCACCTGCGTTGTCTTAACAGAGTATTCCTCGATGATAGCTCCAAAAGTCTCCATAAGATATTAGGCCTCTGATTTCTCTCCACTTCTTCTTCTTTCTAGAATAGTTCCAGAACCTTTCTCTTTGATTTGCCATATTTATGGATTCTGCACTGGTGATTCTTCTCAGATTCTGCAGGGTTCTCTCAATTTCAGTGTCCAAAGGCAATAGATTTGCTTTTGGTCTTCTATGCATTTAAATTCTTCTTGAAAGTAAAAACACACTAAGATCAAATGGAGTAATTGATATCAAAAATTATATATCTGTTTAGGCTTCCAAAAATATCAGTGGCCTATTTAGCCACTGCTGTTAAAACTGTTTTTGTTGTTTTTTTGAAATTTTTGTAAAGAAAAATTTCCAAATTAGCATTTCTCTCTTTTGTCATAATATTGATTTTTAAATTCCTTTTATCCTCGGCAACAACGCCAAAAACTTGTTGACCAATTTGTGTATAGGGATCAAATTTTTGCTACTCTTACTCAAGGACTATTACCTAATCCTCAATAAAGGCACCAAAAACTTGTTTAGACCAAATATAACTTGTATGCTCATAATAAAAATGGATTTGTCAATTAATTCATTGAAGATTTAGTTTGGTCATAATGCTGCAAGTGCACAAGTCATACAAGTAATAAAAGTGGACCTATAAGTCCAGATTTCGTTCCCATAGAGATCAAAAAGAATTTAAAGTTCAACTACCCTAACTACTCAAGCTCCACACTATTTGAACTTCCATTTCATAAAATTTTCAGTAACCTAACTAGAATTCTACTATTTAAATTTCTACATCTATAATAAAAGGAAAATTTAAAATCCTAGACCTAAACTAGACTGAACCAGATTATTGATGGAAGTAGACACTAGGATTTCACTGTTGTGAAATTATCAATTCCTGCAACATAATCTAATTCTATTCTATCATGAATTGGAATTTGAAATTGTGAAAGAGGCAAGGTAGACTCATCAGGCACATATCTGAATATACTAAAAATAAGCCAGAAAAATGGATTAAAAATAGATGAGTTTAAGACTCATCGGGCACAGACTAACTAACAGAGAAAATAAGGGAAGAGAGAATTGGGGAAAAGAAAATAGGGGAAGAGTAAACAAAATGTAGAAGATACATGAACTTTTGATTCATTTTCTCTTAAACTGAAACTATTTACAACAAGGTTTATATAGACATTGAAAGAACAAAGGGTTGAGTTAGTTTTGTTGTTATAACACTGGAATCTTTTTGTTGTGAAGTTGGTTCTGGAATGTTCTCTTCTGTAGAGTTGTTATGTCTATCATCCCCCCGCAAGCTCATGGCCAAAGGAAGCATAGAGAGCTTGTTTCATAGTGCACAAAATTGTCTAGTTGAAAGATGCTTTGTGAAAATGTCAACAATTTGATTAGTAGAAGGTATGTAGCATACACACAATTCATTCTGAAGAACCTTTTCACGAATAAAGTGAAGATCTAACTCAATATGTTTTGATCTAGCGTGAAAAACTGAATTATGAGCTAGGTGAGTAGCACTGATATTATCACACCAAAGAGTTGGAGTGGAAACTGGAATGCATAGTTCTTTCAATAGAGACTAAATCCAAATGAGTTATGCAAAGAGTGCAACTAACTCCTATACTCAGATTCTGCATTGCTTTTATATATAACTCTTTGTTTTACAGATGTTCAAGAGACTAGATTACCACTAAGGAAGACATAAAAACCATTGGTGTTGCGTCTGTCATCTGGTCAAGATTCCTAATCTACATCGCTATATCCTTGAAGATCAAGGATTTAAGATGGTTGAAACATCAGACTAAGAGATAGAGTACCTTTTAGATATCTGAGAATGCACTTTAGTACCTTCCAATGAGCATTTGTTTGTTGAGACATAAATTGACAAGCCCAGTTCACTGCAAAGGCTATATTTAGTCTAGTGATGGTTGCATATTGAAGGGTACCCATTAGACTCTGTATTCAGTGGAATTAGGAAGTAGTGTGCCTTTTTTCTTTTTCTTTTTCTTTTTTTTTTGACAGCTGCTTTCCATGGAAACCTAGAGTACTAGCATGTTTTGCTTCCTCCATATTTGATCGGAGTAATGTCTGATATATTTCTCAGGTCACACTTCTTGGACCCTTCGCCAAAGTGATGAAGAGGGCTTCAAACTATACTCGGGACTTTATTTGCTTTTTCGCATTGTGGCCCAAGTCTTATAACCGAATCAAAATATCATATACAAAGATACAAATAAAACTACCACTGTAGCTGTTTACAAATACACATATATACCCTAAGTCCTGTTTACATATATATATACAAAAACTGTATATTTACATTTACATAATCGCAGCGCAAACCCACGCATGTAATTCCTACTAGTTTGTCAGCCCAATAGTATGCAAGATCATGACGTCCTCCTCCGTACCTACACGGATTAAACCCGCGCTGCTTGCTTAGTGGGAAACATATAACTTTATACGATACACATGCATTAATACTTCTTGCCAGCATATAATAGTAATGTATATACAAGAGCGCATATCAAAATTCTTTTCCATGAATTCATATAACAAACTTAGACACATACTTGTACTTATAGCAGACTTATACTTGTTCAAATCTCCCGTAGGAGTTACAAAGCTTATACTTGTACGGAGGCACCCGTAGGTACTATAGAGCTTATACTTGTACAGAAGTACCCGTAGATACTACAGATCTTATACTTTTACAGAAGTACCCGTAGGTACATTCAAAGCATAACGATGTACATTACTTTACTCTTATTCGTTATTCATACTCTTATCATATAACCACACTACCCGCACTAAGAATAAGAAAATGAGTAGACACAAGACAATAAGCACTGGGCGCACAAGATAGCATCGGCAGAAGACAAAGTAGAGTGCCGGGCACTACCAGAGAGGTCATCGCACTAATCAGAGAGCACCGAAGTACTAAATGTGCCGAAGCATGGTCAGACAGTGTCGTTTCACTAATCGTGAGTATCAAGTAATTATACGTGCCTCGCCCACTACCGTAGGTGCTGTCATTCCATATCCTATTCAAGCAATTCTATAATTATGTGTTCAAGAACTTTCTATATTATCATAGGGGCATCAAGTTTGCAACATTAATTTGCTTCGCCGAGGCGGTGAGGTACGGTCTAATTTTTCCTTTACCTTACAAACATGAATGGACCCTTTCATACACTTATAGGGTCCTCATTAGTCTAATAGACAAGTCCTCGGAGCAATGGAAAAACAAAGCAAAACAAAACACCAAAAATTTCCATACTGTGAACAGTGCTACGTCGCAGCGTAGACCTTTGCCGCGGCGTACCCGAGGTTGTCCAAACCTCCTTCTCATCCACGCCGTGGCATGGACATGCCACGCCTTGGTGTGGACCTACGCTGCTATGTGGGATCACTACGCCGCGGCGTAGGACCCCAAAATTTTCCAAAATTTGCTGATTTCGTCCCTTTTTCTATAAAACCAACCAAAAACAAAAGAAAACTCATTTACTCTCTAGAAAAACATCTTCCAAGTGTGTTCTAACCCAACCAAAACCAAACATAGAGATTAAATAGGGTTTTTCCAAACCCAAACTCAAATACTTGTAAGTTAAGTTAACTTCCTAACACCCAAACATGTATCCATAAATCATAAACCAAAAATCCATACTCAAAGGGAGGATTCCATACTCATTTTGTACAAACTAGGGTTTTACCAACCCAACTTTCAACAAATCTAGGGTTAGGATGAATTCTTAACTAAACCCTAGGAATGGAACCACTAATATCTATACAAACACTTCCATACAAGTTCCATACCAAAAACATAGTCATCCATACAACAATTCCATACTCAAATAGTTTCCATACCTTTCTCAAATAGTTTCCATACCTTTCTTGGCTTCCTTCTCTTCCTCTCCCTCTCTTCACGTATTGCCCTAGCACTTCCCCCAAATGAGAGACCAACTTGGTCTTAAGTCACTTATTCTTCATAAGGCCTTGTTTGGCCACAAAATGCATTCTTTTGACTTAAGTTTCTCCCAAAATGCTCTATAGCCCACATACTTCCTCTATTTGCACTACAACTCTCATTAATCACACTTAGACATTTATTCTTTATAACTTATAGGTCCTCTTTTTCACAAATTTCCATCTTTACCCTTTTTCACTTGGGTTAATTCCCGGGTTTTCGAAATTTTCTCACTTAGCAAAATAATAATTATGAAAAATTCAAATTATACCTACAAAATACCCTAAACACATTGAAAACGACTAGGGTGTATTTCGAGGTGTTACACTTTGATTGTGCAAGATGCAAAGCTGACCCAACTTTATGAACCTAAATTCCCAAGAAATAGTTTATTTCTCCAAGGTCCCAAATTGAAAAGGCGATGTGAAGATGTTTCAGTAGATCAAATATAAGAGTTGGACCGCTACCAGTCACAAGGATGTCGTTAACATAAACTAAAAGGAAAATAAAAGCAGTAGTTTTATGATAGATGAATAAAGATGGATATGCCCGAGAAGATTGAAAACCATAAGTAGTGAGGGCAAGCTTCAATATGTGAAACCAAGCTTCCAGAGCCTGTTTGAGGCCATAAAGAGCCTTGTTGAGTTTACACACATAACCTGAATACTGAGGATGAATAAAGCCTTTTGGTTATGCCATGAATACTTCTTCTTGGAGATCCCCATTCAAGAATGCATTCTCAACATCTAATTGTCGAATTTTCCATTGAAAAGAAATAGTCAAAGCAAGAATGAGACAAATGGTGCAAGGTTTTACTACTAGACTGAAGGTATCAAAATAATCTAAACCAGCAGTCTATGTAAATCCTTAAGCAACCAAACGTACTTTGAAGCTATCCAAAGAGCCATATGATTTGTATTTAATTCTGTATATCCAACGACAACCTACAATATTGGCCTTAGTAAGGGGAGGGACAAGAGTCCATGTGTTGTTACGTAAGAGAGCCTGATAGTCAATGTTCATAGCTTGAACCCACTAGATTTTAGTTGTTTGATGAGTAAGGGCCTGTGACTCTTGTGAGAGGTATACTTTCTTTTTAATGATACTAGACTGAGCCTGCACTAGACTGATTATTTGTAATCAGGTGGGAGTCAATAGTTGGTTCAGAATAGAGAGGGGGAATTGGTTGATGGTGCCAGGGAGAGGTTCAAGAGAGGAGAAGGATTAACAATAAACTTACTTGGACTAGGCAAGGAAATAAGAGCTGGTGGCAGACTTGATGAGGAGTTGTTGATGGAGAATGAGGAAGAATAAGGAGAGTCACAAAAGGGAAATTTACGTTCATGAAATTAGATTTATAGAATCTGCCATATTTCTGTTCTAAACAAATGTAACTCCATGAAATGGAGTGAGGCATCCCAAAATATATAAGAATCTATAGAGGCTTATGAGACATGTAAGGTCTTAGGGATGGGAAGCATAAACATCCAAAGACTCTGAGGTGATGATAGTTGGGAGTTTGTTGAAACGGAACTTGAACAAGCGATTGATAGTTGAGTAATTTTGTAAGCATCAAATTGATTAGATATGCAATGGTTTGGAAAGCATGCATCCAGAATTTGTTAGGAACAAAAGCTTGCGCTAGGAAGGCTAAACTTGTCTTAACAAGGTGGCCAATCTTCATCTCAGCCCTACCATTTTGTTAGGGCATATGAGGATAAGAAAAACGATGAAGAATACCATGGGATTCAAGATATGAACGACAGCCAACAAATTCACCTCCATTATCTGATTGAACACTTTTAATAAGGGTGTTAAGTTGTTTTTCAATGTGTTTCTAAAATTCTATGAACACATTTAGAACTTGATCCTTAGTAGGTAGAAAATACACCTAGGTATATTGGGAGAATTCATCAACATTAAGTAAACAATATCTAGCCCCTGATGTAGAAGGGAAAGGAGAAGGGCCTCAAAGATCCAAATGTAACAATTATAAAGGTGAGGAAGCCTTTGAGACAAATAATGAAAAAGGCAATTGATGTGATTTAGCTAAAGGACAATATACACAACAATCATAAATTTTATTTTCCTATATGTGAAAAAAAAGGCTTACAAGAAGACAAAGCTTTAGACATTACAAGAGAAGTAGGATTACCAAGCCTAGCATGCCATAAAAGGTCTTGATTAACTGAAATTCTTGAACTGGGAGTAACAAAGGCATAAGGTGGTTGGGACCAAGAGGGGAACACATAGAGGCCATCTTTAAGGACTCCCTGAAGTAGAATTGTTCTGGTTACTTGATCTTTGACAAAGATGTGGTCAAAATATAACCAAAAAAAAAACCTTGTTATCAGTACAGAATCTCGAAACACTAATATGAAAGGAAGATGGAGAATAGGTGTGAATGAGTTTATCACCTATGTTCGAAATAAGAAGATGATGACCATCACCAATTGTAACCTGATCTGATCCTCTGTATGGCTAAACATTCAAGAGATCCTGATTGTCCCTAGTAAGATGATGTGTAGCACCCGTATCCAGAAACCAAACATCTTATTGAGAAGTAGATGTGCCAAAAGCTATCATAGCATGCAGTGAAGCAATATTCTTTGGAGGACGACAAACAGTGTGAGCGGAAGGCTGTTGTGCAGATCCAAGAAAGTTATCTGGCCCATGGTATTTATGAAGTTGTCAATGACAACATAACTGACATTGAGGCCGTGTAGGAAGAGTTTATTGAGTCTTGTTATGAAAAGAAACATAAACTTCTTGAGATGATATCTGGTTGATCGAAAGAAACCATGTAGGAGTTGAAATTGATGGAGGTTGATAGAAAATGACCTGGGCCAGAAATGTTGAAATTTTCTTGTTGCCATGAGAATCAGAATGAGTAGTCATATGTGCAGTGATAGAGGAGATATATGTAGAAGGTGTTTTTTGAATATTCAATAGTTGCTCAAACGTCAATAACATGTTGTTTACCAAATCATCATCCCTTAAGGTGAGAGAAGCAACAATCGAGTTGTATTCAAGGCCCAAACATCCTAGGATTTAAAGGATTTGATCCTTATCATAAATAGGTCCACCAATAGTAGCAAGATTATCAATTAGGTCTTTCATACGGAGAAGATATTCTATCATCGCATCGCCTCCCTTCTTGATTGTCTGGAACTCCAAACGCAATTGCATAATCTGAGCTTTGGATGTTGCAAAGAAAATCTTGTAGAGTGTCATTGAAGCCTCATGAGAAGTGTGATAACCAGGAATCTGACTCGTAATGTTTAGAGTCAATGTAGAATAAAACCAACTCATTAAACAAAG
Organism: Tetrastigma voinierianum; assembly: GCA_016808115.1. Lineage (NCBI taxonomy): Eukaryota > Viridiplantae > Streptophyta > Magnoliopsida > Vitales > Vitaceae > Tetrastigma > Tetrastigma voinierianum. The sequence goes on from JAEQBH010000591.1 coordinate 159,433, forward strand.
TCTGGATTGAGTTCTCCATATCGAATTTCCTTTTCCAGACAATGCTTGGTTCCATCTATGTAATCCTTGAATCCATTAGCATAAACAACATTCTTCATATGAGATTTCCATATAAGATAGTTGTTGCGATCCAATTTGATAGGTAAAGGATGATTGAGAAATTGGAATGATTTAATAGTTGAATCAGAGTGTTGTTAATCGGCAGAAGACTGAGTTGAAGAGTTTTTAATGACTGGAAGGTGTGAAGTTCTCTTGTGGTGAACGAAAACAGAGGGCAAAAGAAGTGAGAAAGAGAAAAAAAAATTAGGGATTCTAGAGCCAAAGCTTTGATACCATGACAAAGAAAATAAGGGAAGAGATAATTAGGGAAAAGAAAATAGGGGAAGAGCAAATAGGTTGTAGAAGATACAAGAACTTGTGATTCATTTTCTCTAAAACTGAAACTGATTACAATAGGGTTTATATAGACATTGAGATCAAAGGGCTAAGTTAGTTTTGATGTTATAACAGTGGAATCTTGTTGTTGTGAAGTTGGTTCTGGAATATTCTCTTCTATAAAGTTGTTATGTCTATCATTAACTCCACCAATTTTCATTAGATTGCAGTGCCATAGGACCATCCAATTCGGCTATTGAATTTCTCCATAATACTCCAACTGCTAGTGGACTAAAGGTGTAATTAATCAAACACATGGTGATCAGAATGCATTCTTACACACCTTATCAACAAGAAAATACATCAATATATAAAGCATGAAAGAACTATCATTGGGACCTATTTGGCTATCATCCCCCCTCAAGTGCACAGGAGAGGAAACAATTGTGAGTCGAATATTAGCAACCTGGTCAGCCGAAGGTACATATATAGCAAACCTCAGCTCATGTCGAAGAACTTTCTCCCAAATAAAATGAAGATATAATTCTTGGCTTTAGATTAATAAACTAGATTCTGAGCAAGATTTAAGGCACTTGGATGCACACCACATTAAGAGGTGGACGTAAAGATAAAATGCAAGAAGGAGTTTCATCCAAAACTTAATTCATAGATAGAGAACTAGGTTCTATATTCTGATCAGAATGTTTGAATATTATTTTTGTTAGTGGAAAATCATGGGATTGGTTGAAGTTATGAACACATAGAACCACTAGCAAATGTACCTAATTTATCAAGAAGATAATATGTCAGTCAATAGAAGCCTCTGAAGGTCAAGAGAATAGTCGGTTGGTAGATAATGAATTCCCAAATGCATAGTTCCTTTCAAATACCACAAAATACATTTGACGGCCATCTAATGAACATCAATAGGTCGTGCCATGAACTGACCAACCTTGTTAACAGCGTAGGTGATGTTAGGCCTAGTAATAGTTACATATTGTAAGGCCCCCACAATGCTACGTTATTCAGATGGATTGGAGAGAAGAGTGCCATCAATATGAGATTAAGAGTATGAGCATTCTGCTAACTGCACCTAAATGCCAAGGAAATAAGATGGAAAAAGTATTGTGAAGATAGGTGATGAACTAAGACACCATAGAAGCACTGCTACCAGTAACAAGTATATCCTCTACGTATACCAAGAGAATAAGAGTCTTAGTTGCACTGTGATGAATGAATAATGAAGGATCTGCTCGAGATGATTGAAAACCATAGTTAAGAAGAGTTATCTTGAGTTTGTCAACCAAGGTTTGGTGGGTGGTCAACCAGAGAGCCTTGTTCAGGCTGCGTACATAAGTAGGAAACCGGCATCAACTAAGTACCGGTGGTTGATCAATAAATACACTTTCCTAAGCCTACCATTGAGAAAAGCATTCTTCACATCTGATTGGCGAATAGGCCATTAAAATGAAACAACTAAGGTAAGAATTAGACGAATAGTACAAGGCTTTACAACTTTTTTTACTTCTTTTCGCTTTGCATTTTGACATCTTTTACTTTAGTTTACATCAATCAGACATAAGCATGCTCAAATTTACAAGGTCTACTCAGACAGAACCTCGACTCTTCCAGTGCCGCCTAAGCTCTTAACCACTTGAGCTTAGGTCCTTGCCGGCAATGGTACTTTACAACTTGATTCCTTATAACTCAAAACCTGCTTTATCAATTAGAAGATTCCTTCTAAATAACTTACCTAAGAAAATTTTAAGATTCCTAACATAATAAGATTTTTATTTACTTTATTCAATAGCATAAAAGTAATCAAGGGGATCCTAGAGAAATGTTTCCTTTCTTGTTGATCTAGTACATCAAACATACAAGGTTTAAACTCAAGATATTCAAGTATTAATATAACAAGTCAATATGAAATTTTTATTTGATTAGGAATGGTGGGTTAATTGGAAGCAATAAACACCATGTTTATTCTAAATTCATATATCTTGTTTGAATTGGGTCTATATTTTGTTTCTTATAACTTGGTTCTATATTTTGTTTCTTAAAGTGAACTCTAATATCTTAACTAAAATAAATTCAATATTATTTTTATGAAAATTGATGTCATCACTTGTGTAAGATTTGGAAATGGCCCAAAATTGAAAAAAAAAATCATGGCTAAAAGTATGATTTTCATAAATAATATATAATGCCCTGGAATGGGATAAATCTAATCCCACATGTATCGCACATGAGAAATCCGAATTGCTAGGGAGCCCGAGCTCGAGCCCTAGGCATCGGGCCCAATACTCGTCAATTACACATCGGGCACCTTCATGAGGGCGTTATGTCACACTTACTTCCATATTGTTCTGGCAACATCGGCACAGGATCGAAACAAATCAATCATCCATCTTCACCAGGGTTATAAAGCTGAGACCGAAATCACCGTGAGAATGCATTTAGTCATAAGAAATGGGGTGATAATGCGGATTATCATGAACTCCGCTGACATGACTTCCACTACGCACTCCACTCCCACGACACCCATCACCATGGTGGATCATGAAACAATTGTAGGAGGCCACGTGGCACCCATTAGTAGTATAAATTGATTCGTTTGTACAAAAAAAAAACGATATATTGAATTCTTTCAACAATTAGAGAGAGATAGAAATTCTTTGGAAAGTTGTAGCATTTCCATTGGCGTCGTATATGGGAACACTATCACCCACGCTTCTCTCAATTGCATTAAGATGCCCCCTTACTTCCTTCGGAGGTGACGTAATGGGGGAAATCAAACCTTCTAACCCTATGCCCTTGATGGAACAACGAATGCTATTATTGGAACAAATGCTGAAAGAAAACAGGAATCCCATAAAAAATTCAAAACATTATCATCAATTAGGCACAACCTGTCGAGAATATGTGCCAATACACAGGGGGTATAGGTGATATCACCCACCTAGGGACTTAGATAACAGAATCTGGCCTCTAATCATACTGACCCTTTTTGCCAGGCACCTGTTGAGCCTGCACCTTCCCAACAGTAGAACTCTGGTTCAGGTATATCCAAGCAGGGGTTGTGTTACGCCTCACCCAAGCGCTCCTTCGCAGCTTGTTCAACCTCCAAGTAACCCTACCAGTATCCCACCTCAAACTACTATGCATATCTCCCAGGTAGCATGGTAGGTTTCCTACAGCTCCTTAACGACCCTTTCCTTCTCGGCCTCACGGAAGACATATTTTCTTTCCAGTTCTACCTAGTGGATGCTACGAAGTTAGGACATATTCTTCTCCATCTCGGCCATGTCGCCCTCTAGCTTCCTTATTTTCTTAGCATCAACATCACAGACGGTGCGTTCTGTAATGAGCTTGCTTCATCTAATCGGGCCTTCTCCAACTCTTTTTCAAGCTCGGGCACCCGAGACTCCTCTTGTACTTGGTTGTGCAATGTCCAAGCACCTTTGCGCAAGGTAGAGAGGCGGCTAAATTGGTGTTTTTTACTGTCGTAGTACTTCGCCATGTAAACACCAAAAAGGCCATCTACACGGAAAATGAGACAAGTCTATTAGCCTTGGACAAAAATTGCGAACAATAAACCAAAAATAAAGAGAAGAGGCAAGCACATACGGCCAAAACTATTTTGAAAGTAGTAGGATCCTTCATTAGATCCCACGCTTTCACTGCATAAGCCTCTGCGTGAGACGCTTCTTCGTCCGGGACCTCCAAGGGGAGTAAAGATCCATCCATCCACTGGCCGCGCAACTCGCTAAATAAGAAGAGAATGTAAGATTTTCAATTTAGAAACTCTGTCTGATGAGGAACAATTTTTCTTCGAGCCGCCATCATTTTTTTGTTGTTATTTTATAAAGGGGAAACTGCAAGAACAAAAAAACCCTGTGAATGACTAATATGGAGTGTTGGTCTTAAAACTAGATTTCGTGTCTATCAAATTGCCTATCGAAGGTATCTCATATATGAGGTAGCACTCCCTCTAGGCCCTAACTCGTCTCTACTAGAATTGGGTATGTGGGGGGCATATGGATCTGTGATCGAGGCATAGTCTCCTAGGGCTAAACATAATCCTGGATCGACCAACCTAATTGGTATCTAGCATGCTTAAAAAACACTAACCAAAAGTATATAAATGGCGCTGCACTATGGTCTCAGCCAAGCGCCAGAGAAGTGAGGTGCTTAGTCACAGACTGGATATACAATAATTTCTTAAAATTAGATATCAAAAGCAAAGGACGCCAAGAGAAACCATGCATGGCATCTCAACCACTCATTGATGCTACCACTCTTGTGCAACCATATCTATTCATCCCAAAAAAAGGGGCTCAACAAAACACTAGATTATTGGTGCTTAACTCACCCTTTGACTCGCATAGATCCCGATTCTCCTAAGAACTAAATGAAACCATATTAACTCGAACTAAACCCCATGTGACCCTAAACATAGCCCTACACTGATCTGGTGTGAATGGGCCGGACTCAAGGTCGCTGTGTTTCAATTAAACTCGAAATCTGACGCTCACAAAACCCGAAATCGGTCAATATCTGATCTCCCAATCCGCCATCCATGAGAATAATTCTAAAATTTTTCGTAACATTCCTACGCAGTAAGGAAAGCAAAATACAAATGGCATAATCGGCTAACTAATGACTTGAATCATTGACAAATGAAACAAAGTACACCCAAATCACTAAAACTTAACAAATGAACTAGTCGATCCTGCTTTCCAACAAGTCTAGCCGGTTGATAGAGACTTCACGCCAAACCTTCTTCGAGTCAGGAATCCAAAACAAAACCAAGTAGAATCCACCCAATGATCAGAACCGACACAAACGGCTCGGAAGACCAAACTATTGTTTCAAGAACTGGATTTATTAACTGGTTGATCCTCGTTTCCCAACCAGTTCAACCGATTGAGAGAAGCTCTCAAAATTTGTCAGAACCTTCCTCAAAGAGTCAGGAATCCAAAAAAAAAAATCAAGTAGAAAGCCAACTCCGAATGACTGAGAACCACACAAATCGCGCCAAAGATCCACTCAGGCAACTCGCTGTCAGCAGAACCTGAGTCAGCGGGAAACGGATGATCCGGCTTCAACCAGCGTTCATCCGGTTGAGGCTTCAAAATTTGTCGAAACCTTCCTGCAGCTGGGAATCTAACAAAACAAATTTATCATTTCAGCTCGACTGAGAGAACCAACCAAACAAACCACATATTTTAAAAACCTAGATCATCAAAGAAATCATGGAACCTGCCTTCGCGTATGAGCGTGAAAAACTGTTCCAATAATGAGGAAAAACCTCAAATTTGGTCAGAATGTCCTTAAAAGATATGAATCAAAACAACTAAAAGGATCTCTCAATGATAGAGGTGAACCAACTTAAATTAATCCGCGGAGTTTCTAAAAACTCGAGATCGCTCAAATATAAATCGTTGAACTAGCTCTCATGATGAAAGGAAAATCTGGAAACTAAATATTGAGAAATCTCAAATTTACTATCATAATGTCCCTTAAAGAATAGAGGGAGCCAAGGTCTATTTCTTACCTCTTCCACAAAAATGCGTAAAAGAAAACTGTTAAGCATCCGAGAAAAATCTCACAGCTGTGTATCCAGCTCCGGTGCCCCTCCAAAGGTCCCTTCCATGGATCTTTCTCTCCTTTATATCATTCCCACCTCACTTAAGCCTACCTAGTGTTTTCCACCTTTGCTTTGGAAAGAACCCAATCGGGCCTCTAACCCACCTTCCCCATTAACTCCCTCCTCATTTTCCATGCAAGTTGAATCTTAAGTTTTCTAAGAGCCACCACCAAGTATCCACATACCATGGTGGGCTGTATTTGCTTGCACCAAAATGGACCCACAATACTCCTGTTGTCGAGTTGGAGATTATAACCCGAACCAGGATTTGGGCTCCAAAATCATAAAACGCTCCACACAGCCGGCCCGATCAACCAAGGAAATCAAATGTCAACTAGTTGAGCCGGTTGAGGAAAATTATGAAATTTTGATAGAATGTTCCTTGAAGAATAAGGAGACCAACAAAAAAAACGGTGCACCATTCCAAGTCCGGATGAGGGATATATGATCGAAACAAGGAGGAGTGCTCACCAAAATCACCCAAAAAAACAGTGTTGTATACATCATCGATGAACCAGTCAAACCGATCGCTAAACGGTTGACAAAAATTACAGAATTTTTAAGACAAAAATTATGAATTTTAAATATCATAGTGAATAAGGAATCGGCAAAATATGATGAAGCGATTCTGGAGTTCGAACAAAGGAGATCTGATGAAACGACTCAGTGCTCAGTTTACTTATCTCTAATATAAACTTTGATTGAAATTTTAGCCTTTGTGGGGCGCCTTTGCCTGCGATAAAGCTTTAAAAAAATAGCCGTGATGACCTTCCCCAAAGTGAGCTAATATGCCTTTCAATGGATAGCATCTGTGACGCGAGGGCTGGACAGACTAAGCTTTAAAAGAGCACCTTAATGGTGTTATATGATACTTGATGTGTGAGTGTGGCCAGCACAAACTAAATCACAATCTTTGAGGACAAAATTGAGGGTCTGGCGGGGCTCCTCAAACAACAAAGAAAAGATCTGGACGGAGGTACTCGAGGGATGGAGGAAGTTATCAAGGGGTTCAAGACTCTTCTAGTTCCTTCCTTAGACCTAGCAGTCTCCCTCTGCTGCGATCGATCTCCTTGCCCCTTTAAGATTCATATTCTGCTCTTGGGTTAAGGCGGAGGTCTACAGGCTCAGTGAAAAGTGAGATCACTTGGCCCCTCTCTGTCTCAGGCCTCTCACAGCCGGATCGACTCACGCACCCTCCTTCACTGAAGTGAGTTGCAGTTCATACTCTGCATCCCTTGGTTGCTTGGCTCCAAGCAGCTGTGACGACTTAGTCAGGGGAGGAATAAGAGGAAATTTGTTTTCCAAGTCATCCATGTCCATCTCTTTAGGTGTTCATTCCTTGATCCGATCAAGCAAGTTGCTCTGCACTATTTCCCTCGCTCAGGCATCTACTGATCAGGGTTAAATACTCGAGTTCCTGTGGAGCAGACTCTTTCGGATATGATGATTCTCCAGATATTCCCGATCATTGTGAAAAGCAGTTCCTCTCAAGGTCCGGTTAGCTCAAAACCAGCAGCAAAAGATCGAATTGAGCAAGAAAAAGGTCGTCCACCAACTTTCCATAGCCTCGACTATCTACACGAGCAAAACATATGCATCAAAAGACCCAAAGGTAAGAACAGACAAACAATAAACAAAATTTAGTATCCCAACACTCAGCCTGGTTCGGGATCCAAGTTTAACCCAAACTCCCAGAGCATCGTGTCCTTAACGTAACCCTAAGCACCGAATAGCATGACATTATCTTAGAGCTTATTCTTGCTGGTGTCAGGAAAGCTGGTAACAAGTTGAAGTAGTTTAGCATCAACCACGAAGCAATATTTTCCCAAAGTTTTCTTACTTTATGGACATCTTCCAACCCAATCGTATGTCGTACCAACGATTCAGTACACACACTCCCAGTAGGACACGTATAATGTTCACATGAGTATGAACGGGATAAAGACGGGTGTGATAAAAGAACTAGTGAACTAGCTCATGTAAAGGGAACCTTAGCCCTTCACTGATATGAACTTCAAGCCAGTAAATGAAGTTCATCCTGCCTCATCCTCCTCCGTGCAATTCGTAAACTGAGGCCTCAACGATGGGAAAGACACTCGGACGTTGAGAGGGAAAGAATACTTCTTCCAGAACGCGTCAACCCGAGCCTCCTTAACAGGCTTGAGCCACATTATAACCCCATCGGTGTTGATTTGAGTCGAGTGTCCTTAAAGCCAAAAGATAATGAATCCTGCCTAACTCAATCGAAAGGTCGGTCGGGGTTGACCCCCTTGTCACCTTCGACCGGCCTCTGAGCACCATCACCATTGATACAAGACGAAGTGGAGCCACTATGGTCACTCATCTAGCCATAAAGGAAGCAACTACACATAAGAAAACAAAAATCAAAAAAAAATGGGGTGAAACCCTGACTAAGGTGGGAGTATCAGAAAGGTCTGGGGTTGACCCCGATGGCTCCAAGAACTGGACATAAGACCACCCACTCACCTCTCCCTATATAGAAAGACCAAAGCATAAAATAAGAGATAACAAAGAGAATTCAGACACAAAGGCGTAAAGATGGCAGAGTAAAATGAAACGAAAGGAAGATAGAAGCTTTAGAAACCAAAGCGTACCTTCAGCGTGATATATCATATCACAACAGTAGTGTATAAACACTGATAGCACTACAGGAATCACCGACGATAATGACTAACAAAAGAAGTTAGAAACAGAAGAAGTGGGAGGATAAGGAAGATAGGCTTCAAAATGGTGATCAAGAAATCTCAAAAGGAAAGTTAAGGGGCAATTTAAGCCTTAAAAATCCCATCATTGTTGGTGGGATATTAATATTAATGCTCCAATTGTACACAGGCGCGACCTCGAAGCAACTTTTTATTACCTAATGCAGACTGAAATCATTTTGGAATCATTGTGCAATCATAACCAAACAACGCATAGGTATCAAAACAAAATAGCGCCACTCCAACACTACTGTCCTACACCATTAGTAAGAAGTACCATTGAGATGGGATAAGATAATCACATGTAGTGAGAAGCTTGATAACTGGGGCTGAGCTAAGCCTTCAGGCATCAGGCCTTAATACTTATGTAGATTATCATCATATGGCGTTGTTAGGTCACACTACACCCCACATCGTCTCGAACATGTATCGAATAACAGCGAGACGAGGGTGAAAATGATCATCTCATCCCTTCTTTTGTGAATATGTTTGTGGAGACTGGTGCCGCCGAAGCTGGGACTTGATCAGGATAAGAACATGGGGTGACACGTGCACTATCACGAACTCCACTAACATGACTTTCACTACGCACCCCGCTCCCACGATGTCTATCACCATGGTGGATTAGGAACCAATTATAGGAGGCCACGTGGCACCCATTAGTAGTATAAATTAATACTTTTATAACCATAAAAGATTTATTGAATTGTTTTAGCAATTAGAGAGAGATGCAAATTTTGAAGTGTGGCATTTAGGCTCACATGTCAAAATGAATAAGCAAAGAAAATGATCCCAGTTGTGTTTGCGTATCAACATTTATCAAGTTAAGCAAAAATTTGTCAAACTATATGCAAATTGATTAAATGTTGAAGAAATTAGATCTTAGTAGGCTAGTATCTTTTAAGAAATCAACATTAAAATATGGAAGTCAAATAATAAGGTGTGCCCTTAATAATCAATGCATTGGTTCTCTTTTAGTGTTACTATACTTTTAAAGATTGCAATTTGTCCTCGTACCCGACCCACCTGCTCCTATTGAGACGGGTATGAGAACTTTGGAATCGGGTTGAACTTTAAGGATGGTTTAATCAAAGTAGTCTTTTAAGAGAAATTATATTCTGTACGATAATTACCTATCTTTGTCTCCTTGTATGGCTATTTTTCATAGAAAATGTCTATACAATGAGTTGAGAAAATGGGATGTAAGTAAGTTCTCTTTTTAAGCGAATCGAGTTTACAAAGTGAAAATGGATTATACATTTGCTAGTGCTAATATGTACACAAATGTCCTTATGCTTTCACTTAATACCTAAAAACCCTAGTATGTAAACCTCTTATTTTTCCAAACCCTAAAGGGTTGGCTGCCTCCTCCTCGTCTTCTCCTCCTTCAAAATGTTGTTCTGATGAGGAAATTTGTCGACTCCTTCTCCTTTTTATTCAAAACACCATGAAGATCTTCTCCTCCTCTCGAACACAACAATGTGAGGGAATGTGTCAACTTCTTCTTCTTCTTCTTCTTCGTTTTTGGGTAGTTGGACATGGGTAACAACTGGACCAAAGGTCACTACACTGAGAAGGTGAAGCTTATCAACTCAGTTCCTGATGTGATAAGGAAGGAGGCTAAGAATTGTGATTGCTTGCAAAGGACGTGAAAATTGTTGGATTTCATTTGTTTCTACTACTTTTCGGAAGCTTGTTTGGGAAGAAATTGGATTTTGGGTCTTTTTTTAGTGCTTTGAATGTTATTAAGGATTCTCTATGGTTTTAGTAGGGTTTTCATGGAAGCTTGTCTGGGAGGAAATTGGATTTTAGGTCTTCTTTTTTCAATGCTTTGAATGTTATTAGGGATTCTTTGTAATTTTAATAGAGTTTTCATTCATTGGATCTCATGAGGATGAAGTTCAAGTTGGAATTATGCGATGGAGGAGTTGGCTGTTATGGTTAGGACTTCAACGCGAGGTAGGGCGGAGCAGGGTGGGGCGGGAAGGGGGTTATCAGATTTCCTTGTTAACAGGTCAGGAACAAACGACCCTTCCCCAACACGGGTTTGAGCCGGGGATGGGGAATAACATAGTAACTGGTCCCCAACCTGCCCTATTGCCATCCCAATAAACTTTGATTGATATTGCAATTATTTCTAAATTTAGATACTGATTAATGTCTTTTTTAAAGATATGTCAAGCCATTCTTGCAATTCTAGAAGTCAATTATAAGGCCTCAAACTTGATATATTTTCATTCTTGTCAATTTCTCAAATATCTATGGGTGTATCAAACTCTGGGCTATTTTCATAGGTCATTCATAATTTTATTCTTTAGTGCCCCAAAAGCAATTTTTTACGTACGTTTCCTTTGCTCATTGCCCAGCCTGGTCACATAACCTACCTTTCTCTTTGACCCTTAACAGAAGGGAGGTAATTTTCTTATTTTGGCCATAAGTCATCCTTTTCGCCGTTCTTATAATCAGGTTTACTTTATGAAAGTGGTTTCTTGCCCGTCCCCAGGGTTTTCTTCGTTTTCTTTTGTTGTTTTGTGTTGTTGCGCTTGACCTGCTGTAATTGTTTTTGTTGAATTGTTCTGTGCAATTTTATGCGTTAACAGTTAGCAGCTTCATGGGTTTCGTATTGGCGTTTGAGATGGCAAGTTTTGATCAAGCCAGTGTCGTATAAAAAAGCAGCAATGTTAGTTAGCGTATTTACATATCTTGATCTTAGGTATTCCCAAGTATTTTGGATTATCAAAATGTGTGACCCTTGATGTTTCTTTTGCTTCAATCACGGATGTTTGCATCATCATAAGTTTAATGCTGATTCTATATTTTTCCAGTATAATGGTAACCTAAATAAATAAATCTATCTCTTTTAAAAAAAATAGTGATTTTTTGAGTTTTCTATTTCAACAAGACTTTTTAAATACTCATAGGAGAGCTCAAGTGATAGATTGTTTATTGTTTCAAATAGGCAAAGGTTATAGGAAAAAAAAGGGTCCAAGGTTCGAATACTAATAAGGACAATTTATCACATTGAAATTCAAAAAAATACTCTTAGAAAGGTTATTGGAAAATTTTACCTTCGATTAGGATGGTCTCAAATTAATTCCACATAAGGAAGATGAAGAACAAAGAATTTGGAGTTATCTTAGCCCCAAGATCCTACAAAGTGTGGGGTTTTTTTGGAAGATTGAACACTTTCGCTCTCTCTTTCTCTCTCGCTTTGAGGTTAAAGACTATTTTATTTCTAAGAAGTGATGATATTATAACTTTTAAAAAGGTAATTTATAAGGTTCCCATATTGAGTTTAAGTGAGTTGATCCCAGAAGGCTTAAGTTCACTTAATCTAACCTAAAATGGATCTTTATTAATTAATTTATCGGTCATCCAATTAATCAATTAGGGGGGAAAAGTAAATAAAAATAAAAATAAATAGATTTAAAGTTAGTAAATGATTTCTGTTTATTACTTCAAACTTAATTTATTATTTTGATTATTTCATGCAAAGATTAAATAACTTTTTTTTACATCTTTTTACTTGGCATTACAATGTTATAATATTCTATTCTCATGAAGTTTGGAACCAGTTTTTTCTTATGTTATGTCTAACCTTTAACCACTGAGTCGGATCTTATTAGCAAGATTAAATAACTTACAAATTTATATATTTTAATTTTCTTTTATTATTTTTATAATATAATTAAATAAAATTATTTTTTTTCTTTTCTTAGTATTCACCAAACATAGAAGTATGATGGAGAAACTAGGCTAACAAGAGAATAAGTAATAAAATTTGAAACAAAATCGGACAGCCATTCTGATAGGAAGAAAGGGTGCAGTTCTCAACTTCCTCTCCAACTACCATAAAAATATCCCTATAAATGAACTCAAACTTGCTCTCATCTCACTTGTATTTTATTTCATTTTAGACTATTTTGGAATATAAAAATACTATAATTTAGGACACGATAAATAATATTTTTAAACCAAAATAACTATTTAGCTTTTTTTGTTTGTACTTTTTGGAAAAACAAATTAATAATGACATCTGTATAGAAGACGCTAATGATTTCAAAAATGTTCTTTTAAAATTTCAGAGAATGAATTTTGAGAGTATGAAATTCTATGAATTAAATTTACATCTTTGTACAATTTATGAAATCGTTGTGGAAAATCCCATTCTCTGTGGATTTTCAATCTGAATCCAGCCCAATTTCTTGCGTTTTTAGCCCATTTGAGTAGGGGCTACACCACATAGTCTAACTACCGACAGGTTTGGGCTTAAGCCCAATGAGTAGAAGAGCCCACTTTGTGTAGAGGAATACCAAAATTAACACTAGTTTTTAGGGCGAGTATAGTTTCGTTAACCGAACCCTACCACTAAAAAAATCATTTTCGATTTGGTATTTATATAAATCAAAAACCTAATCATCAACATGATAACCAAATATTTGGTTGACCATATATGGATTAACCAAAAAACCGATGTATTATATACATTATATATTACATAATACTAATATTATATTATATATATATATATATATATATATATATATATATATATTATATTAATACTCATATTTTTCGATTGATTAATCGAAGTCATGATTTTTATATATATTGAATTGAGGCAAAATCAAGTAAGATTTTGTAAAAAGCAAAGCAATCAAACTGTTCGAGATGCAGTTAACCTATTTACAGAGTTAGTCTTGATTTGGTTTTGATGTTCGATTTCTTAGGTTTTTCTCGGTCCCTCTTAGTTAACTAATTTCAATTTCATTCAATTTTTTATAATGTTTGTTAACAATTCAATCAAATTCTTTATCCGGTTCTAATTCTTTTTGTCCTTTTTCCTTTCCATTCTAGTTTTAGCTCTTTTATTAACTTTCATTATAGTTTAGTAAATATTCCTCAAAAATTACCCAATGAAAAGGAAAATTGTCTCTCCCCTTCCCCCTCCCCTCCCCTAAAAAAAATAAGAAAAATAAAATGATATTGAAGAAGCTTAGGATCTCTTAATAATTATTGTTAAGTTCGAAAAATATGTTTTTGGAAACAATTTTCAAAAATCATTCTTTAATGTTTTTTAAAACAAAAATCTATCTAACAATTTGAAATGATTCAATCTATTTTTAACATTTTTAAATATGTTTTAAATTTATTTTTTTACATTTGGAACTTTATTTTCAATCATTCTACATATTGGCATAAGTTTTTTTTTTTAACACACTTTGTAGTTATAAGGTAGTAATTTGTCCCCACTAAAACTCAAACCTAGGATCCATCCCTATGCCTATGCCTTTTGAAACAATGATATCAACGAGCTAAGCATGATAGATACTTATATAAGTATTTAAAAAACAAAAACTCACTAAAATTCAATTAGAAAATATTACCTGAGAACAACTTATTTTTCTGTTCTTAAGAATAGAAAAAAAAAAAGTTTTTTATTTTCACATTTTTTTCTTATTTTTGGTATTTAATAATAGAAAAAAAATACTTTTTGATGTTTAAAAGTTTTTTTTTATTATTATCTAGTCATGGCACAGTGGTAGAGCGTTCACTTAGTTTAAATGGCGTAGAGCATGGTTTCAAATAAGCATCTGCAGCATGAGGAGCCAGTGCCGAGTTCGAATCTGGCCAGGACCGATTTCTCTTATTAAAAGCTAATCATTTAAAAATATATATATTTTTATGATTTCTCATTCAAAAAAACATAAAAGTGATCTCAACAATAATTGTCAAAATAAACCTTTTTTCAAACCCCCTTTTTTTTTTTTCTTCTTTCTCTCCTCCGGCTCCCTCTCTCCTTCTTCTCTGCTTCCTCTCCTTCCTTCCTCTCATTCCTTCCTCTCTTCTATTCTTCCATCCTAGTTTCCTCTCATTTCTTTTTTTTCTTCTTTTCTTTCTACTCAAAGAAATCAAAGACAAAAATCACAAAGGTCAAAGATTCATTTTTTTTTGTCATTTTTGTCAACACCAACTACACATTTTCTTTAGCATAAAATTCACGTATGTATGTATTTGTGGGATTTGATTTTTTTTTTTATGGGCTATTATGATATTTATGTGAGTGGATAGAAAAAATTGCTATTGGAGAAAATTATGTAAAAAATTATTGTTAATGAAACTTATGTAATTAGCTCGAATCTTATATTTTTCTCTTATTTTATTGTATTTGAGATTAATTTGTGTTATTTGTGTAATTATATTTTTGTGTGTTAATAGTTAACTTGAAAATTTTGCATGGACTTTGGATGTCAAATATTGGGGTATAAGTTTTTTAGATGTAATTTAGATTTTAATATAATAGAAATTAGACTTGAATAATAAGAAATTAAATTTTATAATATTTGAATTTACCCTAAGTTATCATTTTGAATTGTTAATTTGACATAATTTTTATTTAATTTAGTATGAGATTGAATGGTACCATTTTATTTTGAATTAGGGTTAAATTATTAAATGTTTAAATGAGGAATGAGCAATTAATTTTTAAATTCGTTGGTTTGGCGTCAATTCAAGGCGAAACTCAGCTCCATTAAAGTAGGTAATTGCAGTAAGTCGAGTGTATCAGGCCGGCCAGTTCGAGCGTTAGTGCAGCGTAATTAGGAACCGATACATTAGTTTAAGGCGGGTGGTTTAGTACGTCGATTAGGTGCCATTGGTCAATGAAGATTCAGTCACAGGCGACCCAGTTGGTCCCAATTTCATTTCGCTAGTTCAGCCCAGTTAATTACGAGCCTGACGCTGGTGTGAAGCCCACATTCAGTCTGAAATGCGATTAAAGGCTTGCGGTTGAGTCAGGTAGTCTGGGCCAGACATAGTGGGCCCCGGGCCCCAGGTAGTTTAAAGCGTCTGATCACAGGCCCATCAAATTGAAATTCAGCCGAATTAGTTTAAGTCGTTAGTCGAAGCTCTGACCCATTAGTTCGAGCTCGTCGATCCCAGACGTCTTATTTGATATATTCTGTTCGTTTAACTTAGGTGGCGTTTGTTTTTTCTTAATCACGAAGCCCAAATAGGCTTCGGTCAAATTTGTTTGTTTTTAAATTTCATGACTTGTTGTAGAATTTTTTAAAAAGTTACGAAGAAAAAGTGAAAATATTTGAACTTCTGTTCGAGAAAAAGTCATTAATAAAATAGAAAAAAACTGATCGTTCTTCAATGAAGAAAATTTGCGATATATCTTCGCATGGATATGACGGGAGGGTTTGGGACGGGCGTCGTCCCGTCAGAACCAGTTTATTTTTTGATTCGAGCATGCCGTTTAAAAATTAAACGGGCGAAAGAAGATGGGAAAAATTCTTAAAGCTACGCACTTTGTTTACATTTTATTTTTGTTTTATCTTTTAATTTTTAATTTTTTTTTTATATTTGCTTTTTATTTTATTATATTAAAATTAATATTTTTCATAAAAATAAAAATATTATAATTTATAATTATTTATTAAAAAACATTATAATAATTATTATTATTTATATTAAAGTATAAAAATAAAATAATAAAAAATTATTTTAAAAAATATAATCGGAGCGAGGGCTTATTATTATTATTTAGATCGTAGTTCGTATTCTTCGTTACGAATTAAGTTTGTATCAAAACAATTTATTCTTTTCGGTTTACTTTATTTTAAATGAAACATGTAGTTTCGGCTTTCGAAGTTCATTAGTATCTACAGAGTCATTTGTGACTTATTCACAGGGAAAATTGGAAATTTTAAGCTTGTCTTAGAATTCGTGAAACTTTTAGGTCGCAAATTTGTAAAGGCAGATTTAACGGCCTGATCAGTTTCGATCATCGAGATCTAGAGAATTTTCTAGGCTTCCTTGAACCCTTATGACAATTTATTATTTTTATTAACATTTTACCATTTTTAAAATTTTTAAATTTTCTCGGGTTTTATAAAGTAACAAATACTTGAACTCGTTTGGTTGAGAAAATAAACTGGCCGTTAAAAACTTCGATTAAAATTAAATTAAACTTGTGTCATTAAGAGCGAGGCGGGGCGGGGCGAAATATCCGTCGCGTTATCATCACTCTTCATTCACATGTTAAAAGCAAGCAAACTTATCTTATCTTTATTAAATCTTGACCGGCGTCGCATTTCGAAAAAAGTTATTGATTAAATAAAAAGCAATGGCGCTTGTAAGACTCAACCCATTAGAGTTTAACCCATCTAGGCCCAACTTGTAGGTTGTCTAAATGTAGTCATTATTAAGTATTTGTGGCGTATTGATCATTTCTTTAGCCTCGAATTTTAAATGCTTAATTTATTAAATTTTAATTTTCTAAAATACATTTTTTTTCAATTTAATCTTAAAATTCAAGTCTTCCAAAAACTCAAGTACTAAATTTTCATTTATCATTTTTTTAAATTTAAATATTCAATTTTCAAAAATTCAAATTCACATTTTCTCATCTTCTAAAATTCAACTTTTCAACTCTAAAATTCAATTCCCTTAATTTTCAATTTCGTTTATTTCCCAGTTTTTTTTTTTTTCCAATTTACAAATTTCTCAATTTCAAAAATTTAAGTGTCATAATCTAAAAATAATAAGTATCCTGATTTCCAATTTCAAATTTTAAAGTTTCCAATTTCAAATTTACAATTTCTCAATCCCAAAGTTCAAAGTTTCATAATTTAAAAATTCAAATATCTCAATTTCTAAATTCCAAATCTCAAATTTATAAAATTCAAGTTCTTAATTTAAAAATTCAATTTCCAAAATCCCAATTCAAAATTCCCAAACTTCAAATTCATTTCAAAAATTCTCAATTTCCAAAATTTCAAACTTTCTATTTTCAAATTTTTCATTTCAAATCAGTTTTCAAAAATTTCAAACACATGATTAATTCTATAGTTCCTATAAAATTGAATCTTGTGGAGTTAATTTGTGTAACATATAAATGGGCTCGGGTGGGGCCCGACATCTCATGTATCATTTTAACAAATAATTCGACTTATTGATCTATAACCGTTTTTTTTTAATGTGAATATTCTATATTGTTGCGTCGAACTAACATGATTTTTTATTGATAGCGCTCTCGATTCGCCGCCAAGGTACACATTTCTTCTCTTTAATTTTGCTGTTTATGTGTCATCTACATAATTTATTGGTATCCGTAATTAATTGATTGATTGTCACAGTTCCTTAAACTTGTTTAGTAGAGATACGTTTTATATGGGAGCACAGAAGTCTTCACGACTGCTAAAATTACCTTCGATAGGTAACATATTGTCAAAATTCGGACTTAGTTTTCATGGACCGTCTTTCTAAATAAGGAATCGCCTTTGGGAACATTTAACATTTTGTTTTTACTTTTTAAAATAACAAAATAAGTGGGCGACTCGAAAATGCATTTTTTTTAAATTGTTTTCAAAGAAATAAAAATAAAGCGAGTCTCGCCATCAAGTGGGCCAGCGCATGAAAATCGCAAAGTCCGCAAAATGGCGACTCCAGCGAGGATTTTTGAGTGGAGTGACTTGAATATAATTTGAGGAAAATGTAATTGATTGATTGATTGTTTGATATCTACTCTTTGTTCCAATAACACATTGAGTGTTGTTTGTTTTTATTTTATTTTATTTTTATTTTTATTAATTAATTTGCTTCATCATGATGTATTCTTGTTGTATATTTTCTACATTTTGATTTATTGATTGTGTATAGATACTTGTGTTTCGCATGACTGCTTGTTGTATGACTACCCCTCTCTTGCTTAACTTCATGTTGCTTGTCTATGTGGGACACACATTATCCCATTTATCTCCGACTCCTTAGTCTCAGTCTACTTTGCCCCTTTTGTTATTGTGTTTGATGTTTGATTGGAGACTTGTTGCTCCTTGTTTGATCTTCGACCGAGCTAATGATTAGGAGTAAGGTCCAGCGATGGATTATATCTATGTTTGGGAGCATTCCAAAGGTGGTCGACATATTGATGCTTAGGAGTCCGATCTTTGAAGTCTTGTATAGCCTAGAGCTAGATTTCAGGATATTTGTATGGCCAGTGTGCTCTTCTTTGTGTTAGATTTATTAGGGGTTTTTTCGGATGCACCACACACTCCTTGTACACTAGTTTAATTACGAGATGCGAGAGTAGTGAGAGCCTTTACCATAGGCTACCCCCTGGGATGTCGAGGAAGTGCATGTTTGGAGTTGATGACCACCTTGCATGAAAGCGCTTTGTCTCTTCGGAGACGTGTAGGAGGTTGTGTACCACTAGAGGGTACAATCACTCCTGCTAGGGACCCCTTTAAATGACCTACCTACCCTTGTCTTTTTAGAGCCACCATTGACCTTCTAGGTTGAGTTTAGATCCTACTGATTAGGACTCGGCGTCATGTGGGTCCATCCTATGGGCTTGAGGCCCGATTTAGTCGCGTGGATCAGTTTCTCTATTTTGGTTTCCTCTCAGTGTATACGAGATTGATCAGTATTAAGTTTGATGTGATTTGTGCATAGTGATGGATTGCTTGACCCCGGTTTCATTATACGACATTCTTTTGGTTCGACATGGACTCCACCTTATTTGTTTCGGTTACACTTTCAGGATTCATTGACACAGACTAAGACCATATTCGTGGGTTATAGTTGAGGGTAGATTAGTACGTGCATCAGATCAGACAGATATGGATCCACATGCAATGGCTATTGAGAAGATTGCTACGACTGTCGCCACGCTCCAAGATACAGTACTTGGCCTCAGTTAAAGTTGATAGGCAATGAGGCCACCAGTTTCGGCCTGCAGGGAGGATGCTCGAGTTTGACATGGGGCACCACCTCCGCCTCCATCGGTAAACCCGGATGGCACCTCGCCTATTCCTCAGGCACTCGCTTTTATCATCGAGCTGAGAGTGATCCGCCACACGCGATTTTCGATTCGGACTATTGGTGCCCGATGATCACATACATAAGTAGAGCGGATGTAGGCGGTTAAGGATTGCGGAGGTATGGATCGCGTGGGATGGATTTGATGGTGCTGTGACCCCCGCTACGACTAAATTGTGGATGTCTGACATGGAGCGGTATACAGGCAGAGGATGTCCACGTACTCATTTGAGGATATATAGTCAGTTGATGAGGGGCATGGGTTTGGATGAGGCTCGGTTGATCATGTTGCTCCCTTCGTCACTGAGCAATGTGGCACAGAGCTGGTTTGCCACCTTGGATGCTTCTGCAGCGGACTGAGAGGATCTTGCCGGAGTTTATTGACGATTCTCTTTCAACTTTGTCATAGATGTCACTAAGAGAGGCTTGAGGCTATGGCGGGGAACTCATGGGGCTACCATCATTCATCTCCTTTAGAGGAGAAGGTTATTGAATGATTGTTCGTCCGTGAAGAAGCGATTAGCATGATGATGAGGAGTTTCTGACCCGATTCTGGTAGAGCATCTTATAGATTTATGCCGTTATGGATTACAAAGCTTTGATAAAGGCATTGTATGGTATCGAGGATGGTATGGCGCGCTCTTTATGGTTGAATTCTTCCTCTTCTGATAGTAAGGGGAAGAGCCATCTGGATCATATAGACCAAGGGAGGTAGGAGCCATCGGTTTCGCTAGACGAGGGGTACCTAGGCCATGATGTGTCTCGGCCTGAAGACTTCCTACACCCAGAGTTTAGTTCAATATAGACCTTCCATACCACCTCAGTCGCTTAGGTTACCAGCTTCATATACTCCACCACACCCAGTTTGTGCTGCACAAGTAGTACAGAGACCACCTACTACTCATCTTAGACCCCGAGCACCCACAGTTCCTACACAGCAGCCTACACAGCTCAGACACTTTACGCTACTAGGCATGCCTTTGGGTGAGGTCTTACAGACATTAATGACTGTTGGATTGCTCAGTCCATTAGCACCGAGGCCATTACCACAGGTTGTTCACTCTCATTTTCGGATGGACCTACATTGTGCTTATCATTAGGGCCCTGGACATACTACATATTAGTGCAATGCTTTGAGACACTCTATTCAGGACTTGATTGACTAGGGTATTATGCAGTTGGGACAGCCCCAGCATTAGTTCTAACCCCCTTTCGACTTACTCTACACATGCGGTTCCTCCTCCAGCGGGAGGTGTTCGTTCTATTGATTTTGCTAAGTTTGAGGATCGCATCCATATGTTATCATGGGATGATCAGAGCCCGGAGCCATAGCATTTGATGATGGTTATGGCGATGGCGGGGTTCATGAGGTGTTTTCAAGCCAGCAGATTCACTCACATGTCATTTCAGCACCAGGCATTACTCCAGTTTGGATCCCTTCATCGAGGCCAGTGACTTTGCCTTGTTATGGTGTTCAGACTCCTTTTATTTTGACTCCACACCGAGGGACAGTTGATACACCAAAGATTTAGTGTGTTATCAGAGGAGGTAGAGTGGTCAGACAGCAGCCTCTAGTTCCATCTCGACCCATAGATCCTGATACTACTAGAGACGAGACAGTGAGAGAGGATGATGAGATCCTCGAAGCATTCTAGTACCGCAGGCTCGTATCTTTATTGAGTTGTTAGCTTCCTCTACCCTTAGAGAGACTTTGATTAGGGCTTTGGGCGATTGATTAACCTGACCCACACAATCGCGAGGAGAGATCGCAGTACATATGCTGCAACTAGTCGAGCGATTTGCATTGTTTTCTATGAGGATGACACCTGGAGAGTTGAGACCACTCGACTTTGCGTATATCGGTTGGTTGTTTTAGTCGTGTTCCATTTTGTTCTCTTAGGCGATGGATTTTCCCTAAATGTGCGTCCCGCCTGGCGCTATTGCTCTAGGATATAGGCCCACAGATTTTGAGCCATCTACACAGACAGTGAGAGCTTATGACAATACTCGTAGAGAGGTGATGGGCACCTTGACTCTAGATCTGATGATTGGGCCGGTTGTTTTTCAAGTTATGTTTTAGATTTTGAGGATCCTTGTCCTTTAGCTTTGCTCTTAGTAGCCATTTGGATTCATAGTGCTAGTGTTATCCCATCTTCCCTTCATTTGAAGGTGAAGTTCATTCATGATGGTTGAGTGATCACTATTTCATCTACAGGAGGGGCACATTTGACTTCTAAGCCGGTATTGGAGATTAGCCATGGGGGTGATGATTTGCTTATGACCGGATTCGCTTTTGATGAGGTACAGACCATGGAGCCAGGGGATTTTGTCAGAGATTCAATACCCATGTCATTTGATTAGCATAGCAACACAATCGTTTTAGACATGATGAGGATCATGTTATACATGCTTGGTTTGGGTTTAGGGCGTCGTCAACATGGTTGTAGCGAATTTATCACAATTTTGGACCACGACCCACCCTTTGGCTTAGGATTTGTACCCGTAGAGGCATATTTTCGATGCATGGCACAACTGTGCCAGGAGAGGGTCAGATCTCGACTTCATCACATTCCATTTGACTATCCTTTTCATCCTTACAGTTTGAGGTTAACTAGCTATTTTATGAGGGCTTCAGAGCCATTATTGCATCCCGATGGATCGATTGATGAGCCTATTGATATCTAGCATGTTGAGCTGCATCAGCTTTTTTCACAGCTTCAGTTACATGGTGGGGCTCCTGACACTTCTACCACCTTGATCACTCCTCCTTCCCCTGGGAGGTCTAGTGTGCTCACTATGTGCTTTCCGGATGAGATAGTTGATTATGGGGGTATTGATGGGGTTATGTCGTCTAATGATTATGTTAAGGAGCTACTCCGGATGGTTATTAGTCAGCCCGAGCCAGATTCTGCACTTAGTTACTTTCGTGTGCTTGCTTTGAGAGATGATGAGGATGCTCCTCCTGCTCCAAATGATGATGCGATTATGGATGATGTTATTGTTGATATTGCATCTCCTGATATTCTAGGACATGTTGTGGGAGAGTCTGATTCTATGGACCCACCACTTTCTTTTGATGTTTTGTCAAGATTTATCTCACGTTCTGATGATATACTTGCCTTTTCATTTATGGATTTTAGCATTTTAAAGTATTCACCTATCTCTTTTATTGATGATATTGATGCATGTGCACCTCATCCACCCATATCACAGATTCATGATATTAATGATGAGCCTTTGCAGCCTGATTTTTATGATAGCCTCTGGGGTCAGACTCCGATCATAGCTTTCTTGATGGCGATTTCACCTCGCTGATAACCTTGAGGCAGTTGACCTTGAATTACGGACCAACCTAGAGAGTTGAGGATCGGTACCACTTTGTCTGCAGATGAGAGGGATAGTTTGCTCAGGTTACTCGGATCATACTTGGATGTTTTTGCGTGGTCATATGAGGACATGCCAGGCCTCGACCCTTCTATAGTTCAGCATCATCTACCACTTGTGCCACATACTAGACCGGTTAAGTAAAAATTGAGGCAATTACACCCCCGATGGAGTTTACAGGTGAAGGAGGAGATTCAAAAGCAACTTAGTGTTGGCTTCATATCAGTGGTTTAGTATCCCGAGTGGCTGGCTAATGTCGCCCCTTTTCCCAAAAAGAACGGCAAGGTTAGAGTTTGTGTGGACTTTAGAAATCTCAACAAGGCCAGCCCTAAGGATGATTTTCCTCTCCCACATATTGACATGCTAGTTGATAATACTGCAGGGCATGCAATGTTGTCTTTTATGGATGGATTCTCTAGTTATAATTAGATTATGATGGCTCCCGAGGATAGGGAAAATACATCTTTTATCACTGAGTGGGGCACCTACTGTTATAGAGTCATGTCGTTTGGGTTGAAGAACGCAGGTGCTACCTATCAGGCGACTCTTGCTTTGTTTCGTGACATGATGCACGGGGATGTTGAAGTCTATGTGGATGATATGATTGTGAGAATCAGTGATAGGGGCGGATCAGCGGGCGACTCTAGCGCTTCTTCGGAGGATCGGATACTTTAGATTGGGCGGATCTAAGATGTGCACTTTTGGAGTGACTTTTGGGAAGCTCTTGGGCTACATGATTAGTGAGAGAGGTATCGAGGCAGATCCTGATAAGATCAGAGCTATCCTTAACATGTCTGCCTTGACTAAGGCGAGATATGGGGTTTCTTAGGTAGGTTACAGCCATATTGGTTTTATTATTGGTGGCGGATACTTGTGAGCTATCTTTCGAAAATCTAAGGAAGAAACAACCCTAAGGTTTGGGATGATCGGTGCCGACGGGCGTTTGGCGATTAGGAGTATTTTCTTTCCCCTCTTGTTTTAATTTCGCATATTATGCGCACAGACGACCTCTCTTGTTATATTTTTCAGTTTCAAATATCGCTTTGGGGTGCAGGCTAGCCCAGCTTGATGATTCCGGCAGGGAGCGAGCTATCTATTATCTAAGTAAGAGGATGTTAGAGTATGAGACGAGGTACATTATGATTGAGCGCTTCTGCTTAGCTTTGGTTTGGGCCACTCGGAGATTGAGACATTACATGGCCAATTATTAGTGTAAGCGAACACCGTTTAGATCCTTTGAGATATACATTTGACATACCGGTTTGGCGAAGCGAGACTTGAGATAACCTTCTTGTTGATGAGTTTAATATTCGGTATGTCACTTAAAAAGTCTATAAAGGGAGTGTGTTAGTAGATCGCTTGGCCTCACTTCGATTACAGCGGTAGAGTGATTGATGATGATTTTCGGATGAGAGATCGTGGGGTGACTAGTTCGTCTTCGGTTGGCGCATGTACTTTGATAAGATGCGGCTAACCGTGACGGATATGGGATAGGTGTTCTATTGATTTCTTCGCATGGTGATGTATCCGAGATCGGTCGTTTGGCCTTCAGCGGTTGTTATCAGACGCACGAAACAACATTGTTAAGTATGAGGCTGTATCCTTAGGTTAAAGGCGCATTTGAGCTTGCAGGATTAGAGGATGGAGATATTCGGTGATTCAATCTAGTGATTAAGACGGATCGAGGGGTGATTAGAAGACCCGGAGATGTGAAGCTTAGGCCATATCGTGTATTTAGAGTTACTGGTAAGATTTGATGACTTGAGCTACACTCACCTACCTAGAGTGCAGAACCAGTTCATCGATGCTCTGGCTACTTTAGCTTCCATGATTGACATTCCTGAAGGTGTATTAGTTAAGCCCCACAGGATTGAGGCCCAGAAGGGTTCCTGCTTATTGTTGAATTGACGAGTCAAGGTTTGAAGATGGTTTGTCGTGGTATCATGATATTTATTAGTTTCTTAGATATGACACATACCCTGAGACCGTGACGACCAAGGATGGGAGAGCTTTGAGACAGTTGGCCACCCGCTTTGTGATACATGGAGAGACACTATATAGACGTATAGCTGATGGTATGTTATTGTTGTGCTTAGATTGAGATTCAGCTAACCAGGTAATGAGAGAGGTCCATGCTGGAGTTTGTGGGCCCCATATGGGAGGACATATGTTGGCTCGTAAGATTAATGAGGACTGGCTATTTTGGTTGACCATGGAGACAAATTGTTGTCAGTTTGTTCAGAGATGTACTTAGTGTCAGATGCATGGAGATCTCATAC
Organism: Tetrastigma voinierianum; assembly: GCA_016808115.1. NCBI lineage: Eukaryota > Viridiplantae > Streptophyta > Magnoliopsida > Vitales > Vitaceae > Tetrastigma > Tetrastigma voinierianum. The sequence goes on from JAEQBH010000591.1 coordinate 184,668, forward strand.
ACGTTCCACCATCAAAGTTGCATGCATTGACCTCACCTTGGTCGTTTTCAGTCTGGGGCATAGATATTATTGGGAAGATTTCACCGAAGTCTTCTAGTGGTCATGAGTTCATTACAGTAAGCGTAATTATTTCACGGAAATTAGTAGAACAACTTCTTATGCAAAAGAAATTTAAATCTCTGGTAAGTGGCCACCTTTATCATATCGCACATTATCTGCAGATATGGGGTTCCTCATGAGTTGATATCGGACAGAGGTGTGCATTTCAAGGGTGAGGTTGACACTTTATTACAGAGATATGGCATCTAACATCCGCGGATCAAATGCGCGTATAGGCCACGGACAAATGGGGCGATAGGAGCGCGAGCAAAATATTAAGAGGATTCTATGAAAGATGATTGAGACTTCTCGAGACTGGTCTGAGAAGCTTCCTTTCGCATTATGAGCGTATCGCACCTCCCTTCGCACTTCTACAAGAGCCACACCTTATTCTCTAGTTTATGGCATGGAGGTAGTTTTGCCCGTTGAGATATAGATGGGATCCTTAAGAGTAGCCCTAGAGCAGCAGATTTCAGAGGCGAAGTGGGTTCAGTCATGGTTTGATCAGCTTAGCCTGTTAGATGAGAGGATATTGAGTTGCTAACTATATTCAGGCTTACCAAATGAAGATGGTAGTGCTTTAGCGGGTCAAACTGAACTTTCACTATAAGCGAGGCTATTTGGTTTTTAAGAATCCCCAGAGGATTAGTCACCAGCTTCAGAGGAAGTTTAGACCCAATTGGAGCGGACCTTACATTATTAGAGAGTTGACCCCAGAGGGAGCTACATGATTGATGGACTTAGATGGAAACCAATTCTCAGAGCCAACCAACGTGGATCAACTGAAAAAGTTTTACGTTTGAGACCTTGGTCGCCGGATGGGTGGCCATCATTTCGGTTAGCCATATACCTTATCACTTGTTACTCACATTTTTTTTACCATTGCTAGCCCATTGAGCCTCACGCATGCATTTTGGCCTATTTTTCTCTTATAACCCCGCTTACCTTTTCATACCTAGGATAGGGGCCCTCTGGTGTGTGGATGCCTTAGTTTTGGGATCTTTTGAGTTATGGACACATTGACATGTTCTTTATATCGCTTTACCACATTCACTTCCTTGTATCCGTTAGATTTCATAGTATGTCTTCACCACTTTCTTTCTATTTGACTTCTCGTTATATCTCATTATTTCCCACTTAGATTGGTGATCTACTCATTTTAGTGCATGGGGGTTTGTCATGTCATCCCTTCACTCATTCCATCGACATTTATTCAAAGACTTTTAGTTTGAGAGGCTTATGTCATTTCATTGGAGTTATTTTATTGTACCTTCATGCTTGGAGATATGTTAATTTATTTGGTTTGTCTCTCATTGTTTTATTTAGTCTATTCGCAAAAAAAAACAAAAAACAAAAAAACCAAAAAACAAAAAACAATAAAAACAAAAAACAAAAACAAAAGGAAGAAAATAAAAGAAAATAAAAGAGAATATATATATATATATATATATATATATATATATATATATATATATATATATATATAAATAAATGAGGCGTGTATGTATTCGGTATAAGTATTCCTTGAGTACGTATATGGATTTATGGTGATCATTGTTTTGAGTGTATGTATTACTTGTGGGAGTTCGTATGTGAGCTTCCCGAGATCGTCGTATCATGTGCTTACTTTGAGATTTTATTAGTGGTATATGAGATGACTAATCCTCTCCTAGGGGCTCCGAGTTAGTGTCATATTCATCATCCAATTTGTCGACGACATGTCTTCCTCATGCAGTGATTTGGGTAGATTCATCATATCATCATCAGTTTTTTCCATACTATTATTTATCTTTTTTGACTTACTCTGCTCTCATTTTCGCATTTATCACCCTCCTTATGTTTTATTGATTTCGAGTTGATGTTTCACTCTGCATCCTTTTCCTCCTTACCTATCTCACCACATATTTACACTTTTTTGCATCACATCTTTGTTATTAGCACTTCCATTGGATGTTCTTGTGTCCATGGCTCATGAGACTTCTTATGCATGTGGCATTCCACACACAAGGGCATGGGGTTGATCATTGGGTGTTTAAGCCTAGTTTCCCTTCATTTCTTTTATCTTATCACCCTAAGCCTACATTACAGTCGGTGTCATAAGACCACCCTGAGACCATGGGATTTAATGTTTTCTTTGACAGCACTTACTTTGATAGGTATTTGAGACTTGGTCGATATCTGGACATTATTATATGGCTTTTTCTAGGAGACGCCTTGCTAGCGTTGGGATCCATTTCTAGTTGCGGTTCTAGATGACCCGAGGTTGCCTTTTTTTTTTGGGGATGCAGATATTTAGATTGATTCCTTTACATGCCATACTAGGGCTTACCCCCTATCTGTCGGGATCATTTGGATGTGTTTGTTTGTGTAGACAGATTATTGCTGAGATGTTGAGCCATATTTTGATATTTGGGGGTTTCATCACATCTCAATTGGATGGCATACATGTCATACTTAGGCCTGACCCTTATCATGGGGATCGCATTTGGAATTTGTTTGTTTGTGCATACAATTATTATCGAGAGGATGAGTCTTGTTATGACATTTTTGGGATTTCATCAAGTTTTGATATATGCCACACTAGGGCATATCCCTTATCTTTTAGGATCATACGGAGGTGGTCGGTTTGTCCAGACAGTTCTTATTAAGGATATGAGCCATTGTTATGACATTTTTGGACTTCATCATGTTTCTATTGGATGTCATACTAGGGCATACCCCTCTAACTTCGCCTTTAATATCTTCAGTTCAAACATTCAGACTTCATCTTCTGCATATTATGTGTTCAGACTTCGCCTTCACTTATGGATCGAGATGTTGGACCATCTGCATCCACGTTGCTAGCCTGACAAATTAGACATTCAGACTTAGTCTCCCTCATGTCGGGCGTTCGGACCGTGTGGCGCCCGAATCAAGTCAGATTGACTACCCGTCAACCGCGGAATACTCGTGGATATCGGGTGACGGGCATTCCACGAAATCGGGAGGGAGAATCGCTTTGTACGGGAGCTGCCCAGATACCATGCTCTGCATATCTGTCCCTGACGATTACCAATATTATCAATATATATCAATACGGCCACTTGGGCCATAAACAGTACTCAATATACATGCCAACTATGAATCAACTATATACCCGATAGTTTACAAAGTTAATATGTTTTACTCTTATACGACATATATCAAACTTATAGAGTTCTAATACATGTTTAAATCGGGAACCAAAGCCTGGCTTCGGCTTTCTTCTAAACTTCGGCCTCTAGGACGAGTCGTCTCTAACACGCTCCTATACACGTAAAAAATGGGGTCCTGACAGGTAGGCTAATGCTCGATGGGAGAATCGCCACAAGTGGTACTACGCTTTAAGTGCGGTACAATGTTCCAAATTAAATACACATTCAAGCAAATGTGATCCTCGCGAATGACTGCATGACCAACTCGGATCCGAAGTCCCTCTGACTCCCTCACACTACGCTAAGCCTCGTATGAGAATTTCTATTTTTGTTTGTTTGTAAAGACCCAGCCCTCGATGTATATATATCAATTGGGCCGCTCGGAAGCGATTGATATATTATTTGTTGTGGACTACCCTCAGGTGAATATCGATTGGGCGATCCAATGATTGATATTTTTTAATTTGTACCCTCGAATTAGTGTATTTTTAGACAGCCCTCGAACCATTTTCTCTAGACTCATCTCATGCACTCACTCCTATAGTAGGAATTTCGGTGCGTATGGAATGTATGTATGCCGGTTCAATGCGTAATCACATGCAAATACCATATACATGAATATACTCGCATAATTCCAAATCACCCAATCATGTTATGTAATTATACATTTTATCACATCAAAAAATTAGCTCACTTGGGCTAATAATCAAACACGAGCAATTTACTTGAATTGCTCGACCAAAACTACATTAATTAAAATATATTTTAGAGCGATTCGGGAATAGTGAAACCTCGGTACTATTCAGAAAAATCTAAATCATCGGTTCCACTTTGTGAGCAGGTTTCACGGCGTTTTAGGCCTCGATAATCAACGAGTTAACACTTGGATGAAGAATTAAATCACCGAGCGGTGTGGGGCGATCCACGGGCTGCTCCATTTTCTTTCAAAAATTTTATCGGTCGGTCCAGTTTTGGGACCGATCAAGCTTTCAGCCCACATCACGGCTCATTCAAACTCAAGCATTAGTAAAACACTTAAAATGGGAGTAAAAGCTGAGTAGGAGAGAAACTCCTGCCACTCTTGGAGTTTGTCAGCTTCCATGAATCAGTGTCGCGTAGCCCTCTCACTCGTAGAAGCGAGTTCTACATGCTTGTCAGAAGGCTAGGCGGTCGGATCGCCCCGTATTTTTAGAGAAGTGGACAATCTCTCTCTGTAAACTCAAATCTGTAACTTCGCTTATGTAAGTTTTCTCCCCTCTACGTTTTGTCTTGGTTTTAATGAAGGAGATGGTCGTATTAGTATTTTGGCGTTTGTGAGCTCATCCAATTAAAATAGCGAATTTATATCGCCGTTTACGATTTGACATTCGGCACTATCTCGTGATCCATTTACATCATTTCTCTACTCATACCATTTATGGCACATGAGTACTTGTTATATGTGACTTTAAGTAGCATCGAGAAATTAGTTTTACGTGGCGGCGCGATCACGCCGGCGATGTAAGTGCGTCTCGAGATTGACGAAATTTGCGTGCTAGCTAGATTTGAAACGATTCAGCGGTGAAATCCGTTTCATCGTAGAGATCTAAAATACAATTCCAGTTTTAACACAATTACAATTTTGTAATTGAAATTACGATTTTGCCCTTTTTCCATAAATTGAAATTTCTCGGGTCTTACACTTCGCCTTTATATGGATCAAATGTTCAAACTCCATCTGCATCACATTCGCTATACCCGGCCAGTCAGGCGTTGAGACTTCGTTTCTATATCGGCGTTGAGCCACCTTCATATGGACGGATGTTCGGACTTCATACGCATCCACATTTGCCCCCTGCTACGGCCAAATTAGACGTTCAAACTTTGTCTTATGCATATCAAGCATTCAGACTTCGCCTTTATATGGATCGGTCTTGGACTTCATACGCATCACATTTGCTAGCACATTGGAGAGACGTAGACTTAAATCTGCAGCCATATCAGGCTTCGAGACTTCGCCTTCCTTATACCGTCAGATGTTTAGGCTTCATACGCATCACATTTTCTGCCTAAAGATCGGAGAGATTCAAACCGTCTTACGTATCAAAGCGTTGAACTTATTTATATGGATAAAATGTTCGAGACTTCATTTGCATCACATTTGCCCAGCGCCATGAAATTAGGCGGGTCGAGCTCCGTGTTACGCATATCGAGCGTTCGAGACTTAGCCTTCATATGGATCGAGATGTTCATACTTCATACGCATCACATTTGCCTAGCCTGACTCATCAGGCGTTCGAACCGTCTTCTACATATCGAGGCTTTGGACGCCGTCTTTATATGGATCGGATGTTGGACTTCATGCCGTCACATTATTGCTGTACTTCTGGTTGCCATTCAGACTTTGTCTTCTGCATATCAGGTTTCAGACCTCGCCTTTATATGGATCAAATGTTCAGAATTAATCTACATCACATTCGCTAGCCGCAGTTAGGGACGTTCGAGACTTTGTTTTTTTACATATCGAGCATTGGACTTAGTCTTCATATGGATCCCGGATGTTAGGAACTTCATTTTGCATCACATTCTTCTTATGAGAAGATCAGACGATTCGGCTTCGTCTTATATCGGGCATTCAAACTTCACCTTTATATATGGTCGGATGTTCGGACTTAAATCTGGCATGACATTAGCCTAGCCGCGGCGTATCGGGCGTTGACCGTTTTACATATCAAGCGTTCGGACTTCGCCTTCACTTATGGATCGGATATTCGAGACTTCATCACGCATCATGTGCTGGCATCGCCTTAGCCCGTTGAACTTTGTCTTACGCATATCAAGCGTTCGGACTTCACCTTCATATAGTTGGATGTTGGACTTCATGCGCATCACGTAATAACTAGCATAGCGGATCGGACGGTGAGCACATGTACATATCGGGCGTTCGGACTTCGCCTTACGCATATCGGCGTTCGGACTTAGCCTTATGGTTCGGATGTTGAGCCATCACGCATCACATGTGTGCTAACACCATAGTTTAGTCGTTTAGACTTCGTCTTCTGCATATCAAGTGTTTAGACTTCGCCTTTATATGGATCAAATGTTGAGGCTTAAATGCAAATCGCATTATTGCCTGCGGATCAAACGTTCGGACTTCGCGCACACATACTGCGTCTTGAATAAAGGCGTTTGAAACTAAACCTTTTTGTTTCCTCGTTTCAAGCTAGACATTTCAATGCCTTCACCATAGTTCAGACTCTCAGATTTCGTCTTTATCATAAATATCGCTCTCGTATTCATGGTCGTTATCATCCCGCACCGCTGATCACATGGTTTATTTCGGTTATCGTACTCTCAGCTTGCCTTTGTGAGTTTCTCCGACGGGTGTTGATCGTTATCTGGTCTTGCATGACCATTCTATCACCCATGCCGTCGGCCAGATTTTAGCTTGTTTCGAGGTTTTAGATATAGGTTTTCACCTTTAGGAGGACCTTCTTAGAGAAAACTTGGATCTATGTCATGACTTCGCTGGCCTTCATGTTGTTTTGTCCTTTTGTTGTTTGCTTTTGATGTTTTTTAGAACTTATTTTAATTTGCTTGAGTTTGAGAGGTTAGTGTTCTTCGTGGACTAGCTTTTGAGGGATCTCGTTTATTTTAGATGGGTTGTCTCGTTTATTCGAGCACCCCAACACTTTCAGCTGAATTCCATTGTTCGCATTTGTTCTGTTTCGTAGATACTACCAAGAGAGACATGTTGTAGACCCAAGAATTTGCTCACACATTATATTTATTATTATTATTAAATTTTACTTTTGATTTTGTTTTTATTATTATTACTATTTTTTTATTTTATTTATTTTATTTATTTTCTAGCTCCTCCCATTCCCCCCCTCCCCTCCTCTCTGCCCCTCTCCCAACCGGTTTGCTCTCCTTCCTCTCCTTCTTCTCTCACGCGCCCTCTCCAGCTCCTCTTCTTCTCTTCCCTACTCTCACACAGCCCCCTCCCCCCCTTTTTTTGATTTTTTTTCTTTCTCTCCTTCGGCCCCCCCTCTTCTTCTCTTCTTCCTCTCCTTCCTTCCTCTTTTCTTTTCTTCCTTCCTAGTTTCCTCTCATTTCTTCTTTTTTTCTTTTTTTTTTCTTCTTTTCTTTCATACTCAAAGAAATCAAAAACAAAAATCACAAAGGTAAAAGATTCATACCTTCTTTTTTATTTATTTTTTATTTTTTATTTTTTTGTCATTTTTGTCAACACCCACTACACATTTTCTTTAGTATAAAATTTACACATATATGTATTTGTGGGATTATATTTTTCTTATATAGGCTATTATGAGATTTATGTGTGTGGATAGGAAACATTGCTATTGGTGAAACTTATGTGAAAAATTATTGTTAGTGAAACTATGTAATTAACCCAGATCTAACATTTTCTTTTACTTTATTGTATTTGGGTTTAATTTGTATTTGTGCAATTATATTTTTGTGTGTTAATAGTTTAGCAGAAAATTTTGCATGGACTTTGGAGTTTTTCAAATATTAAATTATAAAGAAGTTTTTTTTAGATGTAATTTAGATTTTAATATGTGAAATTAGTCTTGAATAATAGGAAATTAAATTTTATAATATTGAATTTACCCTAAGTTATCATTTTTGAATTGTTAATTGACATAATTTTATTTAATTTAATATGATTGAATGTTAGAATTTTATTTTGAATTAAGAGTTAAATTATTAAACATTCATATTATGCAAATAAGTAATTTAAAACCCATTAGTTTAGGCCCATCAAATTAGGCCCAACCCATTAGTTTAAAAGCCCGTCAAGTGAAATATTTATTAGTTTAATAAAATTTAGTTTAAGCTTCAACAATTAGGAAATTTCCAATAAATCTAGTTGGTACAAATTATTCTAGGCTCCAGCGCAATGCGTTTAAGCGTTAAGTTTAAATGTCAGTTTGGCGACCATTTAGTTCAAGTCCGTTAGTGGCTTCGCGTAATTGGGCTAGCGCGTGTCCCAGGCGACGTAGTGGAGTCAGGCGTTCAGTTGATGGTGATGCGAGCGTGTTTCATTGATCTGGGCTATCAAATTAGGCCTGCACTAGTTCAAGCCCCTTGATGCATCTTGCGACGTAGTGGCCGACCGGTAGTTTAGGCGCAACATAATTGGGTAAAACCGTTGGATTTAGCATATTAATTACAGGCCCGTCAAATTAGGCTCAACTGTTAGTTTAAGTCCATTAGTTTAGCTCATTGGTCTAAGCGCAAATTAGGAACAACCCATTAGTTCAAGCTCGATATAGTCTAGGCTCAGTATCATGGCCAAAATCCCAATACAGCCATTATCTTAGACCTAGCAAGTTAGGTTTGCTTGCTCCCTAGACTAGCCATAGGTTAGTCTGTCGATACTTTAGGTCATTCGGCCGTAGCCCCAGCCATGCATTACGATCGACTGCCGAGCCCGTCAATTCTGCTTAATTTATTAAATTTACTCTCATTTATAAAATTCATTTTTTTTCAGAACAATCTTAAAATTCAAGTATTCAAAATTCAAGTACTAAATTTTCATTCTCATTTTTTTTAAAATTTTAATATCAATTTCAAAAATTCAAATTCATTTTTCTCATCTTCTAAAAATTCAACTTTTCAACTCTAAAATTCAATTCTCTTAATTTCAATTTAGTTTTTCTCGATTTTCATTTTCCAATTTACAAAATTCTCATTTCAAAAAATTTAAGTGTCATAATCTAGTAAGTCTCTAATTTCCAATTTCAAATTTACAATTTCTCAATCCCAAAATTCAAAGTTTCATAGTTTAAAAAATTCAAACATCTCAATTTCTAAATTCCAAATCTCAAATTTATAAAATTCAAGTTCTTAATTTAAAAATTCAATTTCCAAAATCCCAATTCAAAATTCTCAAACTTGAGTGTTTAAAAAATTCTGATTTAAAATTTGAACTTAGGCTTTCAAATCAGTTTTTCAAAAATTTCAAACACATGATTGAATACCATAGTTCTATAAAATTGAATCTTATGGAGTTAATTTGTGTAACACCATAATGAAACTGAGTGGGGCCCGACATCTCATATATCATTTTAACAAATAATTCGACTTCTGATCTATAATCGTTTTTTTTTAATGTGAATATTACATGTGTTCGCGTCAGTAACATGATTTTTTTGATGATAAGCTCTCGATTCGCCGCCAAGGTACACATTTTGCTCTTTATGTGTCATGTACATGATTTATTAGTATCCGTAATTAATTGATCGATTGTCGTAGTTCGCAAGCTTGTTTAGTAGAGGCCTAGTTTTATCTGAACAGAGGGTGCTATAAAAAGCCTCATGTAAAACTCCCAGATGAGTAACGTGACCTCGGTCGGACTTGGTTTTAGTGGAATGCGTCTTTTCCCGAATAAAGAATTCGCATAGGATTTTTATTTGCTTTATTTATTTTGTTTTTACTTTAAAAAAATACTTTCAAAAATAAGTAGCGTCCAAAAACCTTTTTAAAAATGGGTTTCAAAGAAAATAAAAATAAGCGAGTCTCGCATCCAGTGAGGCACATAATGCGGGATCCACACAAAGATTAAGTGATTTTATAAGTCTTGTATAGCTTCTCTTCAAGGTTCAACCCCGTTGGTTCAAATAACTCTAGACAATTTCACTTGATCAAAAAATTGTTTCAAATCTTTAGGATGAGTGGATGATAATTTTGAAAGATTAATATTTATACTCTATAGAAAAAGTCATAAAAATAATTAAAACTCAAAATGTCAACTTTTTCAATATTTGTATACTTTGGCAGTCTTTAAAAAGTATAATTCAATAAGCATTGCCTTTGTAATTCCATAATCCAGTACACCTCCTTGAATTTTGCATCCTTTTTAGATTCGAATAAATTATAAGGAATATGCCATGCATGCCTTCCTTTATACTTTTTTTATTTATTTTTTTCTTTTAATCTTATATTGTCTCTCTCAATCAACATACAAGATCCTCTCAATGTGACTCTCTTGTATTTCTTCTCTTGAAGCATGATGGGGTAGTACTTCCTCAACCCCCCACAAAAATATTCTCTTGAAATTTCCCTCTCCAAATTTTCAAGTCCCATATTCTATACTTTTCCCTAGGAACAACTTCCCTTTTGGTAGATGATAATATTAGAATATTTTTTTTGACTACTATTTGAACTTATACTTGATTGCATTTGTTGACTAAAAAAACTCCAATGCCATGTGCACTCCCCTCACAAGCACAAATGGAGAGAGAAATTAATTCATGACCGATATTATCAACTTTCCTTTGCTTTTTTTTTTTTTTTTTTTTCATTTTATTGACCCCCCAATCATATATGCCATAATGGTACTTCTAGTGCCATAGTCTTGAGATATCTAGAAATGTTCATGAACCCTACACCATATTTTTCTTCTACAATAATGAGTATGGATTGGACTTTACATCATATCATTCGTAATCACATCCAAGAAGTCTTCTTTTCTTTCTGTTTGTTTGAAAAGAAAATCCTTAAAGAAAGTTTTGGGATCAATGGGTGATGGACTAACTTCCAACCATGATGAGTTTGGCAAGGTTGAGGTAGGGGATGAGGCTTATCTTTTTTAGTGGGTATTGCATGACGATGAGATATAAGTCATTCGATAAAGATATAAATATGTAAGATTATGGTTGAAATAAATTAAATCAATACAAATATGTAAGATTATGGTTGAAATAAATTTTGACAAGTAATTTGACATCATATAGGAGTTAAGGAAGACTATTGTTATAAATAGTGCTACGTCTTTTATAGTTAAAAAAAATGATTAGTGGTTGAACTATATAAATGCATAAAAGTGGGAAATTTGAAATTTAAGATGGAATCATTTTATATAACCTTTTTTTATGGAAAATTATGGGTATGTTTGACTCATGATTTTGAAAATTATATTTGGGAGTAGTTTTTTAAAACACGGAAAATACCATTTTGGTTTTCTTTGAAAATTATTTTACTATCTGAATTAAATGTTTATATGTTATTTTGTTTTCATAATTAAAAAGAAAATTAGACCCAAATGTATTATATATTCCTTGTTCTCCTTGGCTTTTCAAAACAAAAAACAATTTTTAAAAACCATAAACAAATAGCCCTATAGTTTCATATGCATTCTCTTTTCAATTTTTTTAATCATAGACAAGATATGATGATCTTAGTGACACTAATTTATTTGACTCAAAAATTTTATGTGATATTAAGAGTTGGAATAAAATTAACACTCAAGAATTACTAAAAATTGGATTCAAAATTAAACTTATTTAAGAATGAAGTTAATACAAATTATTTAGACATCACTCAATTCAATATGATTCTGATTTGTATGTAAATATTTTCACCAAAGGCCTTTCCCTAAAAGAGATTTTTATTTCTATCAAAATATTTTAAGAACAAATTACAAATTACATAGTCCTTTCAAATTATAAAACATGAATGTTTTGTTATGTTTACTATTACAATTAAACGATTTTATTCACTTCTTTTGCCCCTACCCCTTTCTAAATTTTCTTAAAGGCTTCATGCATGTAGATAATTTGAAGAACCAACCTTTACCCTTGGAATCTAAATAGGAAAACCCCAGTTAGATATTAAAATGTATTCCAAAAAAAAAAATTTAAAATTAAATGAACAAGAAGTAATATTTTGTGTGAAGAAAATTAGACCCAATAATATACAGTAGGAGCGAGTTTTTTTTGAAAAGAATAATTTACTATTGTATGATAGGGAAATTGAACCAACGTGGTAGATTTTTCCCCAATAATATGCATGAAATTTAAATCATTGAACTATAACCCAAATTATAAAATTTACAAAAACTTAAGTTACTTAATTTTACCCCACTCAAATCGAATCTCTGCCACTAATCTTAGGGTCAAACTCCTCCTGATGCAAATAAGTTAGAAATTCAATCACTTGGGGAGGTATTGTAGTGGTAAGGGACTGTTTGGAACCCCACAAATCAATCAGTCATATCAGGGTGGAAATGGAGAGAAAATAATTTCCCACAATAGAAAATGAGAGTAGATAATATTTTTGTGTAAGAACAAAACAGAGGGCCCCAACTTGGGAGAGTAAAACAAAATGAGAAAATCCAGCCAAAGTTTCCCCATCTCAAATACAGTTCCCACAAAGACACCATTTGTAGAAATTGTCAAGATATTCATTTTCCTACTCAAAATCTACATGTCAAGCCCCCCATTGTCCCGTGCGTCTCACGTGCCTTTTTCCCAATCATATGTCCACATCATACTTGTTCCAAGAATTCATTTTCCTTTCCCGGAATCCTGGTGGAAAATGGGAGGTAGTGGGAATTGTTGAAACATGGTGGAGTTGAAATATGGAGGAAACGCAACCTCATATTTTAAGTCACTTTCTGATTTGGCTTTTCCTAATCACGGCTCTTTTTTTTTTATTTATTTTTTATGGATAAAGAATTCCTCAAAGTGTTTGTGTAACAAATTCAATCATCATGGTCAATAATAAAAATAATGATAATAATAATAATAAATCTTTCTCTTTAATTTGATGACGTAAACAGTAAACAATTCATGTCTCTTGCTTTCTTCAATTATCTTCCTCAAAGAATACAACCAAAAAGTCTCATGTTAGGAATACAAAGAAAAAGCATCCATATATGTTTCAAATAAAAAAGTATCGATGTTTTATTAGGTAAAAATAAAGTATATATAAACGCTTGAAGTAAAGGGATATTTGGGCGGGTTTTAGGGCATGTGATCTACATTATTTTCATTTATTACTTTATCTTGAAATATTAAATGGGAGATTGTTTAGGCGAGTATGAATCCATTATTAAAATCACGATCTTTATTTTAAATAGCTATTATATTAAAATTGATATATATTTATAAATAAATAAGATATTATATTTTTTATAATTTTATTTTAATAAAATAGTATTATTGTTATTATAAATTAAAATATAAATAAAAATGAAATACTTTTCAAATCATTTTTAATATAATTAGGGTGGAGTAAGACTAAACACGGCCTAAACCTACAAAACTTCGATTATATTAATCTCAAATCCATAAAAAATCCGATTATATTAACCTCATATCCATCCCATTAGGGACAAGGCGAAGCAAGAATCCAAAAAAGCCCGCTTCGTTGTCATCCCTACTCTTAGGGGACGTTAATTTTTTTTACTTAATGTTGAATAAACTTTTATTTTGTTAAATGCTAAATAAAGCTTAATAGTATTAAATATGAAGGTGTTTTTTTTTATATTGTATTTCTATAAAATATTAAGTTGTTTTTTATATGCTTAAAATCAATGTCTTAATTATATTAAAAATAATTTAAGTTCATACTTGTTTGTGTAATGATGATATAACTTTATAATTTTGATAAAATAAAAAATATTTATATAATTAATGTTTAACATATTAACATATTTACAAAAAATTAAAATGATAAAACTATTATGATAAATAGTTTATTATTATCATTAAAAGTTAAACAATGCACCACTCTAAACCCTAGCCTTCTTTTTCTTAATTTTTTCTTTGCTAGCCTCTTTTCTTTAAGTAAAGATGTGTGATTTTTATTTATGCATTTTGGCGCAAATGTTTCATTTATCACTCTTTCCGTATTTTTTAACTGCTACCGATAAAGTGGATTTATTAAAGCGCGATTTAGATTTTTATTTGTTTTTTTGTGATTTAGTTGTCACCTTGGTGCGCATGTGGTTATCGTCCTCTTTGTGTGGTGGGTGGTTATGTCATCTCCGTATAACACTTTGGTTTTTGTGGTCATGATGTGGTGTTTATTTATGTTTGAGCGATTCAGACAAACAAAGTATATACGATCAAAGACAATAAATCAAATCAATAGTCATCAAAATGCTTCGAAACTTGAGTCATGAGTATTTTAGTCACAATAGTAATATCAAATGTATAGGTTCAACTATCAAATGTATACATTTTGAATCGATTCATTATATTATTAAACTGAATGTTGTTTCATCTTTTATGGTTTTTAGCGATTTTGATTCTATATTTCTACTAGTTTGAATCAGATGAAATTGCTTTTCTCTTCAAAAAATATAGAATGTATAAAATTAATCATTTTTAAAAATAATAATAAAATGATGAAACCAAAACTAAATATAGTGTTTTTTAAATATTTTGAAATATTAATTTTTAAAATATATATATTGAAATATTTGTTAGGTAATAATTCTACATAACGAGCAGACGAAGATATGGGGCCGAACCGATAAAGCGTTTGATGAAAACAATTTGCAGAACCTATATCAGTATGACTGTGAGAAACTGTTTGCAAAATAAACATAATAAAAATTAAAGCAATAAGTTGAAACATGTTTGCAGTAATTAGGAATGATCAAGTCTTGTGTTAGACACAATCTCCTTAAGACAAATTATTGCCCTCGTAGTGGTGCCGAAGGTTATTAGCGATTTGTGCCACGAATAAAATGATGCCGGCGTAAAAACCACTTATTTTTTGTTGGGTGTCAGAAACCAAAATGTGCGAGAACTGGAGTCTCTCGAAACAAAGATGATAATGAACGGAAGAATGAATGAATGAAAAAAAAAATGAGTGATTGTGTGGCCTATATATAGACCTGCTCATGACTGTTCGGTACAGTCATGAAGCTTGGGGATGTGTCATGTTTGTTATGTTCATGGTGAACAAACACAGTCGCGTCTACATGGAGAAGACGCTTCAATCCAATTCAAAGCAGTGACATCGATGGTAACCTAAACATGCCAAAGCGTATTTTAACGCCAAAAAAATGAGTTTAAGCCCGACTCGAACCCGGCCGGTTCGAAGTAGTGAAGGCGCGGCGGCTCATGCGTGTGTGGTGAACCGAGGCATGAAGTGGTCGCCAGCCATGGCGAGTGCGCCAAGACTGAGCCCGACTCTGGTAGGTGTATATATACCCTTTAAAGTCTTGTTCTGTCCGATGTGAGGTCTGGCTTTCCGCAACTTAAACCTTTTGTTCGCAATTTTAGTGGTGATGTTTAGGCGATTTAATTCACTCCTTAATGGTTTTGAGCAACTTAATAGATAATTTTCATCTCCTCATGGAGGAGAACACATTCCCATGTGGACCCACTACAAAGAGTTTGTGGGACCCATTTTACACTACAAAAAGTTTGTGGGACCCATTTTAATTTTAGCTCAAAGATAGCTAATTCCTAATGCTCAAACTATTTTTGACAATCACGCATGAATGAAATTGGTAGAAAGTAATGCAAATGACGATGTTGACTTGAGAAAGTTCAATTGTAAATTTTTGTATAGGAAGGTAACGTATGAACCTTCAGCCTTTAAGAAATAATGCTCCCGGGGTCTTGATTGATCGGTGAAACGTAATCTTGTGATCAATCATCTGTGTAAACGAAACCGATAGCATTCGCGCAGAATCTTTCTGCGGTTAGTTACTCGCAATTGTGTTCATTTGAAAACCCTAAACAATTCTGGTTTCATGAGTGCTCTTAGGAATTTGCTTTATCATTCTCATAGAAATAGACGGTTCTCACTCACATAGGTGACTTCTTATGGAAGGTGATACATATACCCACTTGTCTTTAACAAGATATAAGAATCATTAAAGCGTGGCTCCCCACACATTCGGCCTTCTGAGGCATCACTATTTTGATTATAGGAATGAGTAGGAGATTTGTTCTCCATAGTGATCTTCAATGAGTCACACAAAATTCAGTTGTCCCTTTGAACCTAGATCTTGGGATCTCCAGTCAACTAGGTTGGGTTGCCATTCTGGCGACTCTTTAGTGTATAGGCTTTAAACCCATTCCCCTCGATGATTTACTTACTTGCTCTCTGGTCAAACCTTTGGTTAACGGATCCACAATGTTCTCTTTTGACCTTATGTATTCAATGGTCATAATACCATTAGAGAGAAGTTGTCTTACGGTATTATGTCTTCAACGAATATGTCGAGACTTACCATTATATATATGACTTTGTGCTCTTCCAATTGCTAATTGACTATCGCAATGAATGCAGATAGCAGGCACAGGTTGTGGCCACATTAGAATATCTTCTAAGAAATTACGAAGCCACTCTGCTTCTTCACCATCTTTATCTAATGCAATAAACTTAGATTCCATCGTGGATCTAGCAATGCACGTTTTCTTAGAAGATTTCCAAGACACCACTCCACCACCAAGTGTAAATAGATAGCCACTTATGGACTTCGAGTCTTTGGTGTCGGATATTCAATTTGCGTCACAGTATCCTTCAAGTACTACTGGATATTTTGAGTAGTGCAATCCATAGTTTTGGGTGTATTTCAAATACCTCAAAACTCCTAGCTATTAACCCTCCCAATGAATTAGAACTGTGGATTACTTGTGTATCTACTCAATTTTTTGACAACGTAAGCTATATACGGAATGAGGTGGAGTTCATGACATACATCGGCGCAATTGCTTGTGCATATTCTTATTGTGAAAGGCTTTTGCCATTATTTTTGGATAAATGTAGATTTACATCTACAGGTGTTCTCATTGGATTGCTATCATCTTGTTTAAATTTCTTAAGAATTTTCTCAATGTAATGTGATTGAGATAATATTAGTTCATCCCGATGTTTAGAGATCTTTATCGAGTATAACATCGTGACATTCAAGTCTTCCATGTCAGACTTATTGTTGAACATTTCCTTAGTAGTTTTAGCGGCTTCATTATTGCTACCCATGATGAAGATATATCATCAACATAGAGAATGATAATGATGAGCCCATGTTCAATGTTCTTGACATATACACATTTGTCACACTCTTTGATTTTGAATCCATTTTGTCACATCATTACCTTTGTCGAATTTCTTATGCACTACATTGGTGCTTGCTTTAATCCATAAAGGGATTTAACAAGCGAGCAAACTTTTTTCTTGACACGGAACAATAAACCCCTCGGGTTGTTCCGCAATAGATTTCTTCATCCAGGTTACCATTTAGAAAAGTCTTTACATCCATTGATGTATCTCAAAATTGTGTATAGTTCTTGATAGCTATTAACATTCGAGATGGATGATATTCTTATTCTTGGTGAATAGGTATCAAAAGAGTCGAGCCTTCTTTTTTGCTTAGCAACCTTGATAACAGTCAGGCCTTATATTTATCAATAGATCCATGCGATTTTCATTTTCTTCTTGAATATCCATTTATATCCTAGAGGTTTGAACACGGTGCAGAAGATCCTTTAGTTCCGCGTATGATTTTTGCGAGATGGATTCTACTTCATCGTTTATAGCCTGTTTCCAATATGGAGCTTCAGGGCTCTACATTGCTTCCTTAAAGCTTTGAGGCTCATCTTCTAACAAATACGTTAGAAAATTTTGACCAAAAGATTTTGACGTTCTAGTTCTTTTGCTGTGTCTAGGTTCATCATCATCTTGTTGGCGCCGACTCACCGCTTTGTGCGATATCATGAGTTCTTTTTTGCTTGAGTTCGACTCGTATTGGATTTGTAAGGAAATACATTTTCCAAAAGAAAGATGCATTCCTTGATTCGATGTGTATTAACATATCGATAAATTACGATTTATGAATCAAAAATGATATGCACTACTATTATGTGCATATCAATGAAAACACAATCAAGCGTTTTTGGTCATATTTTAACCTTTTTTAAGTATGGAAATCTGCGACTTTATTAAAACACCCCCGCACTTTTAAGTATTTGTAAGAAGGTCTTTGACCTTTCCACAACTCATAGGGGGATTTATTGGTTTTATTTTGAGGTATTTTGTTGAGAATATAATTTGCGGAAAGAATTTATTCCCCCTACAAATTTTAAGGTAGTCCAGAACTTAATAGTAATGCATTCGTCATTTCTTTTAAAGTTCTGTTCTTGCGTTCAGCAACCTCATTTTGTTGAGGTGAATAGGGTGCAATAGTTTGGTGTATTATACCATTTTGTGAACAAAAATCACCAAAAGGTGCTTCATATTCACCACCTCTATCACTTCTTATCACCTTGATCTTTCTATCAAGTTGGTTCTCCACCTCACTTTTGAAATGTTGAAACATTTCCAATGCCTCATCTTTACTTCTCAATAAGTAAACATAACAGTATCTTGTGCAATCATCAATTAATGTAAGAAAATATTTCTTACCATCTCTCGTTTGAATAAATTTTAGATCATAGATATCTGAATGTATTAACTCTAGAGGTTCACTACTTCTTTCAATTGATTGGAAAGAAGTTCTTGTAAGTTTAGATTTTACACAAATCTCACATTTATGATTTGGATCTAGTTTAAATTTGGGCAAGCATTCCATATTAATTAATTTGTGCAATGTATCATAATTAACATGTCCTAGTCTACCATGTCACACATTTGAATATTCAAGCATATAAGCAGAAGACGTGTTCTTATTATTAATATTCTTAATAGGAGGTACAATAGTCACTACATTCATTTTGAAGAGCCCATTGCTCATATACCCCTTCCCCACATACATCCCATTTTTGGTGAGGATGAAGTTGTCTGAGACAAACACCAACTTGAAGCCCTTCTTACTCAACAATGATCCAGACACTAGATTCTTTCGAATTTCTGGCACATGCAACACATCATTGAGAGTAAGTTCCTTGCCATGTCATCTTCAATACTACCTTCCCTTGGCCTTCAACCTTGGAGGAGAGTTATGCAGAAGTTGTTCTCCATTATCTATCTTTATGATATGATGAGAACATCTTCTTGTCGAACAAACATGACGACAGCCTGTGTCCACCCACCATTCCTTGGTATTCTTTGCCAATGAAGTTCACCTTGGAGACTCACGGTGGGGAGTTCATATCACGGTTATGATCTACGCCAGTCTACGTGGCAAAGGCGTTTCTTCTTTAGATTCCCTTGTTCCTTGCGACTATGACAGTCCTTAGCATGATGCCCTTACTTGTTGCACACATAACACTTGCCTTGGAACTTTTTCGTAGGACCTTGCTCGGGGCCATTGTCATTGTGCTTCCTCTTCTTGTTGTTGTGGGAGATCTGCCCTTGTTCCACAACATTGGCCTTGGATTCCATGATGCCCTTGCCTGCCTTCTTCTCAAATGCATGGTTATCTTCCTCTATTCTCAGCCTTACTATCAAGTCTTCAAAATTATCATTTCCTTAAACATGCTTTAGGTAATTCTTGAATTAACCGTAGTGGTGGCAATTTTGATAATTGCGGCCACTTGGAAGGATCAACGAGGAACATCCCTTCTGCATGTATGTCATGCAAAATCACTTGTAGATCTTGAACTTGGTTGATCCAACGTCTTTGAATCGGGCGTCTTGTAGTGCAGGAATCTTATGGCCTCTGGCTTAAGCCGCATCCTGTTCTTGTACTTTTTGTCGAGGATTCCCACGAGTTCTCTTGCGTGTGGAAACGCGATACACATTATACGAGTGTGTTGTGGCCATTCGAGAGGTAGTTGCGACCTGAAATCGACATGCTTCCATGCTTCCATAAGCGACAACCACTTGCCTATAAGTTTTATTTTTCCTTGATGCGGGAGCATCCTCTTGAAGAAGCGGACTAAATTTAAGGTGGTCGGTCAGAGCGACATCTTTATTTGTCACCTTTTGAATTTTTGTCATTAAGCACCAGGCTTCTCTCCGTGACTCACGGTCATTGGCGCGAAATAACGGGCGTTGGAGGAGGCACCACGGTAGGAGGAGAATCGATGGTCATTCCAGGCAGAATTACATTTCGAAGCAGTGCTGTTAAAATTAAAAAACTCTTGACTTTGCCAAATTGAACAAAAAATAAAGCAATTATTAAATCAAAAATGGCATCTCATTCACGAAACAATATAAAAATTAAAAAATATGACTCAGCCAAATTCTAAGCAAAAATAAGAACAGTATTAAATCAAAGTGGCTACTGTTCACAGAAACATTATATTAAAATTTTAAGAAATAACTAAACTAAGTTCTAAGCAATAAAAAAATATATTAAAACAAACATATTATCGCTTTTGCATAATTGAGCAATAAAACAATATTAAAAACAAACATTATACTGTTTTGCAGAATTGAGCAATAAAACAATATTAAAACTGATATGTAAATGTAAGAACAAAGTAATTTGTCTTAAGATTGTTAGGTAATAATTCTACATAACAGAATGAACATAAGAGATGAGACGAACAAATAAAACGTTTGATGAAAACAGTTTGCAGAACCTACTCTCGGTATGGTGGCTTGTTTGCAAAACAAATAGAATAAAATTAAAAGCGATAAGTTGAACTATTTGCAATGTCGGGAATGATCCAAGTCTTATATTTGGACACAATCTCCTTAAGACAAATTATTGCCTACATGATGAGTCTTTGAGTTATTGGCAATTGATATAGGGATAAAATGATCTCCCAAACCTGAAAAAGTACTTCTTTTTGTTGGTACATTGAAACTCAAATAAATGTGCGAGACTTCGGTCTCACCAGAAAGCGAAGATGATAATGAACGGAAGAAGGAATAAATGAAAAAAAAAATGAGTGATTGTGGTCTATGGAGCACGCTCATGGTATTTGGTGCGGTCGTGAAGCTTGGGGATGGAGTCGTGTACGTGCGTTCGTGGCGAACAAAGCGGGGTGTGATCTGCTTGGAGAAGGCGTTTCAATCCATTCGAACGGCGTCGATGGTAACTAAACGCCTGGCAAAGCGGCCAGCGTTTTGATGCCAAAAAATGAGTTTAAGCCCGACTCGAACCGGAGTTTGGTCTGGCGCGGCAGCTGCATAGTGAACCAAGCATAAATTAGGTCACTCCTTCAGCAAAAGCTGAGGTGCCACAGCAGAGACCCCAGACTCAACTTCTGAGTAGGTTTATATATCTTGGCTAAAATGTGTTCCGTAATGTGGGGTGTGAGCTTTCCCATGGTAAACGCTTTTGTTCTGATTCCAGTGGTGATGTTTGGAGGCAATTTAAATTCGTTTCTTTGTGGTTTGAAGTAACTTAATATCTTCATCTCCTCATAGAGAAGAACACATTCCCATGTGGACCCACTACAAAAAGTTTGTGGGACCTATTTTAATTTTATCTCAAAGATAGCTAATTCCTAATGCTCAAACCCATTTTTTCCAACAATATTATGTGTGAATTTTTAAAGATTTTAAAATATATTGTGTAAATTCTAAAATATGTCTTTTTTTATTTAGAAAAGGCCAAGTATTTTGGTTTTTTCTATTCAAAGAAAAATTTAAAAACTCGTATATAAGTTATGCAAAAAAAGAAAAAGAAATAAACAGTCTAAAGTCAAAAGCAAATTGTTTTCGGAAAAAAGCAAAAAAACAAACAAACCCCCCTTAGTCAATTATTCTTTAATTAGTAATTTTTGGTAGGATTTTTGTTTGATCAAATTTATTAATTATGATACAAAAAAAATTTACATGAATAGATTCTTTTGTTTAAAAATTTAATCCAGAGATATCATTGTTTTTGTTTTTTAAGTCTGCGTTTTATTAGAGATTCACCTATTGAGGTTTTAAAATAACCCAAGAAATGATTTTAATACCAAAGTATAGATATCATGGTTTTTTTTTGTTTTAGAGTGTTTTATTAGAGATTCACCTATTGGAGTGTTTTACAGTAAAATTTTAGAAATGATAGTATGCAAAGTATTGTCTATATATATATATATATATATATATATATATATATATATATATATATATATATATATATATATATATATATATATATATATATATATATGTGTGTGTGTGTGTGTGTAAATGATTTTCTTAAAAATACTTTAATGTCTGACATACTCCAAGATTGTGTTCGTTTATTATATTTAATTTTAAATGAAACTTAAAATTAAATAATATTTAATGATATAAAGTGAATTTCTTAAAAATACTTTAATGTCTGACATACTCCAAGATTGTATTCGTTTATTATATTCAATTTTAAATGAAACTTAAAATTAAATAATACTTTATATTTAATGATATAAAGTATTAGATTGTTTTTATAATATTTTATCGTATTAAAATTGAAAGTTAGAAAATTCAAACTATATTACTTTTCTATTAGAAATCAAATAATTTTCTATTCAACTAAAGTTTACATAAGTTATGAAAGAGGAGAAACACAAACAATTTAAAGTTTGAAAATAAATTACTTTTCCTAAAAAGCTAAAAAAAAACATCTTTTATGTATTTTGTAAAATTTTATAAGTGCTTATTTACATTGTAATTAAATTTTTTTTCATATTTTCAAAATTTTATCAAACTGTTTGCACCCAAATTAAAATTTGGGAGGTCCGATATTAGGGTAGGCCTAAGCGAAAGTCCATGAGTAAAAGTCCAAATAAAAATGGGCCCGGATCCATTTGAGTAAGCCCAACGAAAAGCCCAAGGTATTTTTATAAATTTTTAAATTTTTTTTAAATTCAAACTAAGCATTTTCTCAAATATCATAAGTGGTATAAATGTAGGGCAGTTATTTGTGTTAAATTATATTATATTATAGAATAAAATATATTCCTATTATTCTTAGGATTCTTTTTCTATTTTGGTAGGTTTCTTATTCTTAGTACTTTAAAGTTTGTTTCCTATTAGGAATTTTTATAAGGATGATTCATTCTAATAAGAATTTTAGTTTTCTCTTGTTATCAATTAGGTTTCCTAAGTTTAACATTGTATCAGAGCAAGTTTCTTTAATTTGATTTGATCGGGGGTTGTAGGGGACAGCGCTCCCTGCAACCGAGCCTCTGCTTGGGGTTCCGAGCTGAGCTCCATAAATTCTTCTCTTGAGGTTCTGGAACATCTTGGGTCTTGTTGAATCGAGGGGTTTTCTATTTGGTGGTGAAGCTTTAACTTTTCAATTTTTTGATTATTTTTCAGATTTTGTTGGTGGGTTTCTAGTCTTAAACTCTTAGTTCAATTTCGGTAGTCGTTGGATTTGACGAGTCGGTTTTGGCAATTCTTTATTCTTTCAAATTATTCTGCGAGTTTCTAGTTTTGTTTTTAATTTGGTTTGGTTGATATTCTATTAGGGGATTATTAGTTTTATTTATCTTTTAATATATAGAGTAAATTTACATCTTCCACTTTCTTGGCTGATTTTAACTCTTTTTCAATTTAAGGATTAAATTGAAAAGTTTGGTGTTTTCTTTTTCAATTATCATTATTTGAGTGTTGAGGGTTTGGCAGAAAAAGTCAAGGTTTAGTGATAGGATTTATGGGGTGTTTGAAGATTGGTTGTGGATCAAGCATTGGAGGATAGAAGGACAGGACAAATGAATTTTTAGGTGGCTTTAGGATTTGTTGCGGCATATGAGGTGGAATTTAAGGTTTTGTGTTGGAATTTGAATGTAGCTTTGACTTTGGTATTGACATTGGTATGGGTATTTGCATTGGCATCAGCATTGACATTGGTATTGATATTGGCATCGGCATCAGAATTGGTATTGGTATTGGTATTGGAATTAGCATCAGCATCGACATCGACATTTGCATTGGCATTGGCATTGGTATCGGCATTGACATTGACATTGGCATTAGCATTGACATTGGCATTGGCATTGACATTGGTATTGGCATCAACATTGGCATTGATATTGGCAACGGTATTGGTTTTGACATTGACATTCGGATTTGTTTATGCGTTTTCAGCATTTGGGTTCTTTTCTTTTGAAATTGTTTCTCTCTCTAACTATCTTCCTATTTCTGTTGCTTTCTCTCTCTCTAACTGTTTCTCTTCTGATTTCTTTTGAAATTGTTTCTCTTTGTCGATCTTCTGATTTCTTCTACTTTCTCTCTTTACAATTATTTATCTTCCCATTTCTTTTGAAATTATTTCTCTTTGTCAATCTTTTGATTTCTGATGTTTTCTCTCTCTACAATTGTTTATCTTCTGATTTCTTTTGAAATTGTTTCTCTCTCTCTATCGATCTTCTAATTTCTTTTGCTTTCTCTCTCTACAATTGTTTAAGCAGATTTTTAAAATTGTTTCTCTCTTCTAATCACGGTATCAATAGGCATTACATTTCTGGTTTGTTTCTGGATTAGCAAACTCTCGATGCTTATAGCAGTAGTCACATCGTGAGTTTGAGGGGAGTCATTAAATTATATTATATTATAAATATAATATATTCCTATTATTTTTAGAGGATTTTTTTTTTTGTTATGGTAGGTTTCTTATTCTTAGCACTTTAGAGTTTGTTTCCTATTAGGATTCTCCTAGTAAGTCTATACAAAGACATTTGTAATGTAATTTTTATAAGGATTATTCATTATAATAAGAATTTCAATTTTCTCTTGTTATCAATTGAGATTATGAAGTTTAACAATTTGCATACGTGGAATTTCCTTGAGGAACAAACCTTCTAAGTAGAGACGTGAATAAATTTCTTGAGGAACAAACCTTTCTAATGGAGACATGGATAGTTACTTGAGGAACAAACTTTCTAATAGAAGACGTGAGTAGTGGCTTCAGGAAGTGGAGAGAGTAGATAAAATGGAGACTTGGGCGTGATTAGGACGTGCATCGCGAGACAAACCGTCAATCAATCAACCAACCAATTAACAAATTAATCGATTCAACATTGTCAATCTACTTCATCAATTCTTAGCTTTTCAATTAGCTTTCATCAATTTGAGCACTGTTCCTAGTTTCAACCAAGTTTACATCCAATTTTCGGTCTGATTGTTATTTCCATTCGTATAGTGAAATGCAATATTTCTTAATGATTCCAACATTCTATATCCAAGTTTCATTCAAGTCAATCAATTTTCTAGTACTGTGTTATTTCATTCCTTCATAGGGAAATGTAATATTTTTCTTTAGCATTTGATTCCTACAATATTTCCATTGGTACAACATTTTCTACTTTGATTATGAGAAATTATTAAGGGAACCAAGAAACCAATATAGTCTGATTAGAAGTTTAATCTTACAAGTCATTTTAGTTTAGAAACACTTTAATTTTATGGCACATCTGCACACTTGTATTTTATATGTTCGTGTGAAATTAAAAAATCACCACAACACAAACACCTACATTTTATCAAAATTATTTTTTAGGCCAAACGAAACCTATAAAGGGAAGTTTTTTAGGCTTAGTACATGATTAGTTACTGCATCAATTTCATTAAAAAAATATTTCCCTTCTAGATACCCAAATTTAAAAATGTTATATTTTCCTTTTGTTAATCATTGATTTGTAAGGTAGACAAGCAATTCTTCTTTGTAGACATCTTGTAATGGAAAAATGTTAATAATTGACTTATAAGGTTTCCTTTTGTTAATAATTGATTTCCAAGGTAGACAAGCAAACATCTTGTGTGTGTGTCTGTGCGCGCGCACTTTTCAATTGCACTTATCATAAATGAGAATAAAGTCTTAATTTTCTTTCTTTTTTCTCAACATCTATTTATTTTACAATACATCGTAATAATATAATTTTTTTTCATAAATTTGTCCTCATTGGAACTCTATCCCTAGATCCCTTCCCTCTTTATGCTCGTTTGAGCTCTTAACTACTTAAATTAGGTTTTATTGGCAAAATCTCAATTGTCTTTAAAATAGTTTTATGTTATAAAAAATAAAAACTTACAGTAACATATTTGATTATCATAAAATAGATAAATTTTCTTGTCTTGATGTTTTTCTCAAAAAAAAAAATATTTGAATTGTTTTCACTTATTTTCTAAAAATTTTTGAAACCCTTATTTTCTAAAATTTATTTTAAAATACAAGTATACAAAATTATAAAGAATGATTATATATACATCGTTAGAATAAAAATTACCTTTTAAGCATTCAAATATATATATATATATATATATATATATATACTCTATATATATATATATATATATATATATATATAAAGATGTCCCTAAATCAATCTCTCCTTTTAATGGAGTGTAAACGATTTATTACTTAATTTATTTTTATTGAAGTAATAAAAATTATTAATACTAACGATAACTAAGATAGGTATAATTAACAATAGGGAGGTGGTTTAAAAAAGTAGGACAAATTGAAAACTACTAGTTTTGAGAAGTAGGTGTTTAGTAAAACTTAGGTGGCTTTTGTTCTTTTTTATTTAATGTTGTATAGAACTTTTGTTCTAAATAGGATTAAGTATTTTGTTTTTTGTTTTTTCTATAAAAAAATACATATGATTTATTTAATTAGCATGAAATATATAATGAAAGTGTCAATTGGACCATAAAGTATGACTTTCTCATATTTCAATATTTAGTTTTTAATAGAAATTCAAAAAAAAGCGATTAAGAAAAGCCAAAAAACCAAATGTTTTGATTTTTCTATTAAGCAAAAAGTTTCAAAAATTCAACAATAAGTAAACAAAAAGGTAAAAAACAAATAGTCTAAATGCTAAATGCTATTTTCATTTTAGAAAAAAAAAAAAAAGTCAAAAAACAACGACACCGTAATCTTTATGACTTTATTATTTATGTTGACTTTAAATTAAATTATAGTTAAGTTGTTAACTTATATCTTAATTTTTTTAACTTAGGCATTAAATTATTAGATAAAATTAACTTAGAATACAGTATTCATCATCATATATTGTAATTAGAACAAATGAGATGGAATAATGAAAGAATTTGTAAAGTAATAAAACGGATTGTAAGGTAATTCGGTTTTTCAGTAAGACACGAAATATATCATATAAAATATTCAAAATGATTCCACAAGATCAAGTTTCATTCAAATAACGTATCCTAATCAATTGAAAGGATAGCAACCGAAAGGGATTGCGGGGGTAATTAGAGCAAATGAAGATAAAAATACGAAATGAAATATATACTTAAAAAAAAAGTTGATTCTTTTTACTTTTCAGTTAAAGTTGGTTTTTTATTTTAAGTCATACAGTTAACTTATTTTTCAAATATATTTAATATTTTAAAATAAGTTATTAAATTATTGTCAATGAGACTTGACTCAATGATTAAAGATTGAACAAAATATAAGAAATAATGAGGTTTGAGTCTTAATGAGAAAAAAAATACTATAACATTGTTTATTATATCACTTTTTAAATGATTATAAGTTGGTTTATCAAGCATCTAGAAGAGGATAATAAATATTCTCTTCATTCCAAATTCCCACCAAATTAAGTTGGTAGTTATCAATAAAGGCATCATTATCAATAGGTATAAAGTAACTGAAAATAAGAAGGAGGATTTCTACCAAACCTTATTGAAATTATAAGTCTTCTTCAGTCAAGTGCATGCATTTGCCTTCCTTTTTTCTCTTTTATTACAATGTATCCTCATTGGGATTCATGTTCCTTCCCATCTCAACTTTCTCTTTTCATAGTTTTTAATTCATGATACTTTTCCCTTTTTCAAAAAGATTATTCTTCTTAATTCTTTTATTTTTGTCATTATTATCATTGACCCTTGTTGAAATCGAATGTCAACTTTGTAATTACCTAGTTCAAACTATCCTAATTGCAAAGACCAATTTTCTTATTTTTTTTTATAAATAATTGGGGTTTCTATTAATTTGGACTGCATGAAATGGCTAGATAAGAGAAAGGCATTATTTCTATATGGGATAAAGAGTTAAATTTTGATTTTTAGCACAACTTTAACATATAATTAATATCATACATACCGATGCCTATAATATCTAACTTAAGAATTAGAGCGTTCACCGTTAAAACATGTATAAGGGCATAGAGAAAATGTTCCATAGTTTATGTGGGGATAATTTATTATCTTGAAACTAAAGTGTATTAAAAAAATCATCATACAAACTAATAAATCATTATTTGTCAAAATTAATGATTAACAAACTGTTTTGTTTCTATTTTTGAAAATTATTTTATGTTCTAAAAAATAAGGAGAATAGGGAAAACAGAAAGAAGACATTTGGTTCCCTTTTTTTTAATATGAAAAGCACAGAGAACACAAAAAACTTAGAGAAAAATAACAGTTTTCAAATAACACCAAAATGGTTCTCTGTGTTCTCAAAATTTGTTTTCAATAATAGTTTTTAAAAATAGAAGCCAAATAGATCATAAGTTTATGTTTTTTGTTCGATATAATATAGATTATGCTCGATAATATTTCCACTCCCAATGGTTTTAATGGAAGTGTCTTCTTATAAAAATACTTTTAGGATAATCACTTATCATTTTTGTTTCTCAAAAAACAATTCAAATGATCATTTAAAATTTTATCAAATATTTAAGGGTCTTTTTGTTTAATGTTTTTTAAAACTATTTTCTTCTCGAAACATAGTAGAACAAGGAAAAGCGCAAATATCATCTTTGATTCTTTTTTTCTTTTTTTTTATTTTAAAAGCAGCGAGGAAACCTTAATGACCAAATTTAAAAAATAAGAATAGTTTTAAGAAACATCGAAATGATTTTATAGTGTTTTGAAATTATTAACTAATATAATAGTTTTAAGCATGAGCCAGAAACGTGTCTTGGGTTTTTTTTTTTTTGTCCCAAGTACCTTTTACACTAAAAATGTTTTTGTAGAATCACCATTGAACGGTCTTCAAATATTTGAACATAAGTTATGAGATTAACTACTCCTAATTAAGTTGGTTTAACAATTATGAACTAATTTTTAATTTGGAAGAAGTTGATGACCATGAACTCCTTTACACGCCTAATGCTATCTCCCATGGCCATCTCTACCCATCCAAATCCTAAACACTTTTAATACACAACCATGTATAAAAATGCTTACACCTTTTCTCATAATAAAAATTGATTTATTAATAAAATGAGGTCACCAAAAAGTTGTTTCCCATTGCCTAGAATCCAAACAAAAGAAGAAAGTAGAGTATATCATGGAGCACTACAAGTACTATAATCTCTCTCTCTCTCATCCTTTACCAAACAATGCTATGTATGAACTTACCCCATTCGTGGACCAACCCAAAAGAAAAGAATTCTTGCCCTTGATTAATTTGTTAGTGAAAAGTGAAAATGAAATGTTCTAATGATTAAATATTTAGGACTTGGTTCTTACTTTTTTAAATTGTTCTTATTTTTTAAATTTAAAAATATTTATATTTTCTATGTTTTAGAATAAAAAAAAAGAAAAGAAAAGAATCTAACATGTTTTCTAATTTATTTTTTTTAAAGAAATAAAAAATAATTTTCAAAAACTGCGATCAAATAAAATAAACCCTTAAGCATGGAAAATAATGGTATATGAATTTTGATTTTGAAAGAATAGTGTTATAATTCATTAAAAAATAAATAAATTAATGTGGGTAAATATGTAGCATATTGAGTGATTGTATTGTGAGGGGGGAGGAAAGGAAGGGCCAGGTATCGACGTGTGCAGTGAAATGCACGTGGCAGGATGAGTTGGCCGGAAAGATAAGTTTGTCATTTCCCAATTTGTCCTCCTCTCTGAGAGTCCAAATTCTTTTAGAAGACAGACCTTTTTCTCCCCCAACTTTCTCGCTTGCCAATCAGTGGAGTGGTGTGGAAGTGAGACCCACTCGGAGCCGTTTTTCGTTAGTAAAAAGTGCTCTGTCCCCACCAACCGTATCCTTATTCTCCACCGTCCTCTCTCTCTATATATTCCCTCCATTCAAATGCGCATGCTCTGTAAGTCTCAACTCTCTCTCTCTCTCTCTCTCTCTCTCTCCTAAGTCCCTTCTTCACATTCTTCTTCAGTACTCATCATCTTCTCCAACAATGAGGCTCCAGCTCCGACCTCCATGCACGACTCGCTTCCTACCTCGTCACTCACACCACAGCCAGCGGCACCGAGTCGCGACTCAGTGCGTGAAGCGGCTGAGGCTGACGGTGACTAACTCAGCCGTCCTCCACCAGTCATTTGAGTCCAGTGTGGACGGAGCTGTCAATTCGGCTAAGCTCGGAAGCAAATGGATGGAGTATCAAGGTCTTTACAACTGGGACGGCTTGCTCGACCCTCTCGACGATACTCTCCGAAACGAGATTCTCCGGTACGGCAAGTTTGTGGAAGCTACTTATCGCTCTTTCGACTTCGACCCCGACTCCTCCACTTACGGCGAGTCCAAGTTTTCCAGAAAAAATCTGTTAAATGGGTCAGAAATCGGGTATACCGGTTATGAACTCACGAGCAACTTACGAGCAACTTGTGGAGTGGGATTGGGAATGCCACGTTGGTTAGATAGGACCCCAGCTTGGATGTCCACGAGGTCCAGCTGGATCGGTTACGTGGCAGTATGTCAAGACAAGGACGAGATCGCCCGACTGGGCCGCCGGGACGTCGTCATTGCTTTCCGAGGCACCGCCACTTGCATGGAGTGGGTTGAGAATCTACGCGCCACCCTCACCTCCTTGGTGGGCTCCACCAACAACGGCGGCGGCCCCATGGTGGAGAGTGGTTTCTGGAGTCTCTACACCTCCAAGCTGCCCACCTGTCCAAGCCTGCAAGAGATGGTGAGAGCGGAGATCGGGAGTGTCATCAGATCGTACGGAGACGAGCCCATCAGCATCACCATCACCGGGCACAGCCTCGGCGCCGCCCTGGCCACCCTCGCCGCCTACGACATCGCCACCACGTTCGACCACGCGCCGATGGTGACGGTGGTTTCCTTTGGCGGGCCACGTGTAGGAAACACAAGCTTTCGGTGCCAGATGGAGAAGAGTGGGACCAAGATACTTCGGATTGTGAACTCCGACGACGTCATCACCAAGGTTCCGGGATTCGTGATTGACAACAATGACGTGGCAGTCAAGACGGCGGGGCTGCCAAGCTGGCTCCGGAAGCGCGTGGAGGCTATGCAGTTGGGGTACGCTAACGTGGGGCAGGGCTGAGGACTGAGCGGCAGAGTCGCCTACCTCAATGAAACGATGTTGTCACGTGTGCGATCCACAGACCCGTACCTTCACTTAGTGAACGGTTTTGTGAGCTCCGATGTCCTTTTAGAACCCCAGCAGCCACGAGGATGCTTGAGAGGCAAACTAGAGAAAAAGCTTTTATTTGAGCTTACTTGTACAGTTTTGATTGGTACACGTGTCAATAACTGTATATAACATATCACTAGCATGAGCAATGGCTAATGAGGATGTGCTCTCATTTTATTCTTTTTGGGTTTGGGAGTTTTCGCTTTCCTGTTTGTTTTCTTTCTGTTAACGGAATTTTTTTAAATTATCATATTTTCTTTTTGTTCTTGCTTTCCTTTATCTACCACATAAAAACCATAATCATAATAATTAAAAACAGTAATTCCGAGAAATGCACGCTAAAAGGTGTCAAACGAGAATACTACAATATAATATATAAAATAAATAAATAATAAGGAACCTAAATATGTAAATCATGACATAGCTTCAAAGGTTATGAATCATGACATGACTTCAAAAAGATCAAGTTCCAATTAGATCCATCATGGTATTACAAATGAAGAAATTCAAAGATGTATTTAATAGGCGAATTCTTGGAGGCTCATCAAACATGGTCCATGTGTCTAATAAAGATGCATCAACATTATTCAAGTTCGTTATATTCAAAAATATTCAAACTTATTAGAATTCTTTTTTATAGATGTTGCAATTCAATTTCTATTTGTATAATTGAAGTTGAAATTTCAAAAAGTTCAAAATTTTATTTTTATTGCTCTAAAATAAGATTTTTGATAACTGGTATCCATACAATTACATGAAGAATGTTAGGGTTATTTTCACTTCAAATCTTGGGGGTTGAATGGTTGATATGTGACATAACCATCATACCCTTAAAACAATTTCATGATGTTTCTATTTAACGACACCATTTTGTTGTTGAGTATGGATAAAAAACAAGATGCACAATATATTTTCAATGATATAGGTTTAAAAGGTATGAAATTCAATCTCATTCTCCCCAATCAATTTACAAGAATTTGATTTATGACGTAAATTACAAGTTGACTTAAGTTTTAAAGTTAACAAAGGTTTTGATAGCTTCAAATTTATTGCAGAGTAAAATTAATTTAAAATTTACATTGTGTTCTATAAGTTTTTGAAATATAGAATTTAAAATTTTGTGAGACATATTATTTATAGTCACACTTCAGATATTGAAAAGTGCTTCAGCTATAAATTAGAAGAATAAATTTTTTTGAACATATATAATTAAAACTCATCGAACTTAAAATTATTTTCTTTAAATTTTTATTGCACATATTAAAATCAACAAGAAGAGGAATTACAAATGAAGTCTAGATTCAACAATTTTGAAGAGCATGGGAAGAAAATTTCACCGAGAATCGGTCAGAAAATGAAGGAAATTTTTCCTCTAAAGTGGATTTCCACGGTTAGATTATAAGTTGAATCCGTCTAAGATACATGGCCAAAATAACGACGGGGCACGTCCGCAGTTTTTCTATAGGTAGAAAATTACGTCTTTGCCCTTGACTCTAAAATCTCATGTAACTCATGGTCCCCTTTTTCGCTGATATGGCGGCGCATGCAATAATAAACTTTTCTTTTTGTTTTTTTCTTTCCTAACTTTCTATTTTATTTTATTTTAAAATTAAAATACTTTGAAAATCCTCAAATAACAAATAAATAAATAAATAAATTTTGTTTTGATTCATTTCATACATGTGGAATTCTGTAATACCATAGTTTTGAAATTATATTATGTAATATTTGAAATTATATTAAAATATAATTGAATTTTTTGAAAATAGATAATTTTATTCATTCAAACTAATAATATATTCGATAAAAATACAAAATTTTAAAGTATGATGCAACATATAAGTTAATAGTATAATGAATCGATTCAGAGTCTACTGTTTTGTTTGGAACTCGAAAAATACTAAAGAAATAAACCACGGAGGAAAATAGAGAAGAAAGTGGAATGAAAGAAAATTTTGAGGAAAATAAAAAATGAGTGAGCTTAATAAATTAATTTTATATGATTATTGAGCTAAATTTTATTTGTTTCTGCTTTTGTAATATAAGGATTAAATTTAAAAATGTGTAAATTTTGAGGAATTTTGATTAAAATTTGATTTTTTTATATTTTTGCAGTGAAACCAAACATAAACTCAAGTTCCCTTGTGTTTTCTTTCGTAGTAGTTTCAGGATTCGAATGGCTATACATTTAATAATTTTATAATACTACAATACTTATAACTCGAGTTATGAAGCATATGGACGATTATGATTTGATTTATTGTTTCTATTTGATCGAATATGCTCTGCCATTTGATTACCCATATACTAATAAACGTTACAACAAGATATCGAAAAACCAACTATCATACCAAAACGACATAATCAAATGCATGTTCAACAAGTCAACATCAAAATAAAAAATTAAAATTAAAAATTAATATCTATGTGAAAGAACCACTTTATTAAGAAAAAAAATGATAAAAAGAAATGTAAAAAGATTATTTCACACAAAAAATGACAAAAAAACATCATTCCTCATTTCTAACGAAAAAGGGATTAGAAGAGAATAGATGAGAGAAAATGATGGGCGGCTAAAGTTTCCTCTCAAAAAACTAAAATAGAATTGAAATTATTAAAAATTAAAAAAACAACAAAATGCTAAAGGTAATAACATGATAAGATTAAGTTCCAAATTTTTGTTAAATTAAAAAATGTAAATATTTGATTTTTATTTAATTAAAAATAATTTATAACATAATTCGAAAACGAACTTGTTCTTCGTGTGTTGAATTTTATTACATCGATTAAATACTTGTAATCGAATAGAAAAAGTCCAATTATATTACTTTCCCTATCCAACTAAAAAATATATACCAAGGCTATATTTGGTTCCTAAAAGAGTTAGAGAATGTAGAATATGTGTGCAGAAATTTGTCGAAGTTAGTTATGCTAAGCGAATTATCAGTTGTTATACTCTTCATTATATATATATATATATATATATATATATATATATATATATATATATATATATATATATATATATATATATTTGTACCAGTCATTTTGTATGAATGTGTGTTAGATAAATAAAATAAATCTTTCAGTACTGTTTGGTTCTCCCTATTCAAACTCCATGGCACTGTTCATGGTATCAGAGCACGTTGTAGCTACAACACGGTGAACGGCGATCTCTTTTCTTCTTCATTCTTTCATCCTATCATTTCTATCATCGCTTTTCCGGAATGGCTTCCGAAATCGGTGGAAACTCCATAGATGACAGGGATCTTGACAACGATGCTGATTTTCTTCAAAACAGAGGATACGACTCAATTCGTTCAATGTTTCTGCATAATTATGATCATCCTGGTATGGTTTTGGTTACTGCTCCTCTCATCGGATCGAATTACCTTACTTGGAGTCGATCGATGAAGATTGCCTTGATTGCCAAGCAGAAGCTAGGGTTTGTCAATGGTAAATGTGTACAGCCTGATATGAATTCTAAAGAATACGAAGCATGGTTGAGAGCAGATAGTATGGTAATTTCCTGGATTCTAAACTCTATTTCCAAAGATAGTGTGGATGCATTTCTTTATCTGAATGCTGCAAAAGAATTGTATGGGATAGACTTGGTGAAAGATTTGGAGAGTGTAATGGTCCCCTCATTTACCAAATTCAAAGAGAAATAGCTTCGATCAAGGAACAATGAGTGTATCTCAATATTATACCAAAATTAAAAAGGCTTGGGATGAATTAAAGCCCATTTTGATGCTGTTCCCTAGCGCTCATGCAGGCCATGCACTTGTGGAAATGTCGGCGGTTGCTGATATCCTCTCTAATAACCCCGACTCATGCAATTCCTCATGGGATTAAATGAGTCTTTTGATATTGTATTCGAAGTCAAATATACGCTAGATCGGCTTCAGCCGGTAAACAGTCTACTCCATGGTACTTAGAATTGAAAAACAACGAGAAGTTTCGATCTCTTCACTTTGAAAATCTTGAAAATATTGCTTTCTATTGCAGATCATCTTTCACCGCCAACGGGCGAAGCCATGAAGTCTTGCCTTTGGTCATCTGAGGGCCTACGGGAATCAAATTCATTCTTGAGAAGCAAAGGATGCAAACCACCGGTCGATTAAGAAACAATTAAGTAATTGTGACTATTCGCGATAATGATGGCGTGAGGACACTTGCTTTTACGTCTCCATGGTA
Source organism: Tetrastigma voinierianum (assembly GCA_016808115.1). Lineage (NCBI taxonomy): Eukaryota > Viridiplantae > Streptophyta > Magnoliopsida > Vitales > Vitaceae > Tetrastigma > Tetrastigma voinierianum. The sequence continues at coordinate 220,027 of JAEQBH010000591.1, forward strand.
TCACGATTAATTTACAAGGAATATAAAAATTCGCACACATCTTTTGCTAACATGGTGAGACTCCTCTCGAGGAATACTTGACTTCTTTCTTGTGCCTCTGCATCTGACCCATCAACATCCTTGATCTGACCCATTTGCTCATCTTGAACATTTTCTTGGTATTCACCAAGCTTTGCATTCAACACTTTCGAATTCCTACAATATTGGGACTTGGATAGTGGATCTGGGAGGATCACTCATATGGCCTTTGAAATTCTCTTTGCCTTGTCAACCACACCCAATTTTGACTAGCCCACTGTGCATGTATCCTTACGATGGTTCCCAAATCTCGGTCGATTACAAACGCTTACTTTGTGGTCCCTCGATACAATCTTGAACTCCATAATGTCCTTTACATCCCAAAATTCCAATTTAATCTCCTTTCAGTTCCAAAACTAGCTGCTACCTCCAATATTATTTTCAAATTTTATCCTAACAATTGCATTTTACAGAACCTAAAGACTTAGCACTTAGTAGTTGTGGTCAAGCTTGTCAACCATCTCTACATTCTCGATCAATCCAGCTTTCAGATTGACTCTACTGTCACTATTTTACCTGCTTGTAATAATGCAGCGTGGTATATCACTTCTTTGGCACCAACGCTTAGGTCATGTACTTCCTATAGGACACTTCATCACTTACAGTATGTCTGAATCTTCTGTACAATCACCTCCTTATCATGTATGTCCTTTAGCCCGAGCAATCTAATTTGCCATTCCTATAAACATATTCATCTTGAGTGTTTTGATATTTTACATATTGATATTTGGGGCCCTTATAAAATTCCATCTTTAACTGGTGCACGGTTTTTTCTTACTATTGTGGATGACTTTAAGTAGAAGACCACTTGGACCTTTCTTTTGCATCATAAGGCCATTATATTTCACATATTCTCCACATTTCGACCATGGTTCCTACTCGATTTAAAACTGTGTCTAGACTATTCGCGTGTGATGGTGGTGAATTCCTTAGCACTCGTTTTGAACGCTTAATGTTAAAACTGGCCAGGGTCGGGTTTGGGGTCATGCCATTCTGTGGCAGCCTCGTTATCAATCGACTGCCTTCGTCTCTTCTTTCTTGGAAAACCCCCTTTGAATTTTTATATCAAAAACCCCCTACCTATGACCTACTCAAGGTCTTTGGTTGTCTCTGTTTTGCAACCATCACACAACCTCATAGGGATAAATTCAGCCCTCGTGCCACCCGCTGCATCTTCCTTGGTCTTTCCCCTGGCCAAAAGGCATTTAAGCTTTACGATCTCTCCACACATAATATATTTGTCTCTAGGGATGTCAAGTTTCATGAGCACATTTTTCCTTTCAAGAAGACACCATCACGGTCAATTCCCTACGCCTCTCTCAGCCACCCTTCTTTGACAATCCAACCTCTTCTCACCACTACACCTATTATTCCTACCCCGTCTCCTACACTATTCTTCCTACTCCGTCTCCTCCTATTCTTGCTCAACCACCCTCCGCCCCTCAATCCTGGCTCCACGCCATGATGCAGCCTCACTTCCGCCCCGGCTTAGCTCTATCTCGGTTTTCAGAGGTCCATTTGCTTCCCTCCGACTCTTGTTTCTTCTATAAGTGCTCAGTTTCAAGCTCATGTTTCTTCTTCTTTTCATCCCATCTTTGACCCATCTTATGTTTCCTTCTCAGAAAACATCTCCTCCATTTCTGAACTTACTTCATATAAGTAAGCTTCTCAAGGAACACCGTGATTTGGTTATGGAAGCCCGAACTTAATGCCACAGAACAAAATCACATGGGATCTTACTTATCTTCCCTCTGGTAGTCTCAGTTGGCTCTAAATGGGTATACAAACTAAACTTCCTACGATGGTGCGTGTGATTTAAAAGCACGGTTAGTAGCAAAAGGCTACCATCAAATTGAGGGTATTGATTACAATGATCGATTTTCTCCCGTGGCTAAACTTGTTACCGTGCGATTATTCTTCACCATTGCTACTACCAAAGCTTGGCTTATTCATCAATTGGACATCAACAATGCTTTTCTTCATGGTTATCTTCCTGAAGAAGTCTACATGCTTCCTCCTGATGGCTACACTAAAGCTGCCCCGGGTCAAGTGTGTCGTTTACGTCGATCTCTTTATGGTTTAAAACAAGCCTCACGCCAATGGAATCTGGAATTTTGTTCCAAACTTACTCAATTTGGTTTTACTCAATCTGCACATGATCATTGCCTCATCATTAAGTGCTCTTCTAACTCATTTTTGGCATTGCTAGTTTATGTTGATGATGTGCTCATCACTGGCACCAATGAGGATGACATATTGCAGGTTAAACGATTCCTTCATTCAGTTTTCAGCATCAAAGACCTTGGCTACGCTAAATATTTTCTGGGCCTAGAGATTGCCTGCAGTCCTAAAGGCACGTTTCTACACTAGCGCAAATATGTGCTGGATATTCTTACTGATGTTGGCCTCCTACATGCGAAGAGTGCTCCTACTCCCATACAAAGAGGTCACAAATTCTCTACCAATTCTTCTCTCGGGTGAGCCTGAACGTTATCGACGCCTTTTATATGTTACAATGACACGTCCCGATATCACATTTGTTCTTGCGACTCTTCAGTAACACGTTTACACTCCGTGAGAAGCTCATTGGGATGCGGCTCTTTAATCTGCCGTTATCTCAAGCTCTCTCCATCTACTGGTATTTTTATATCCAGCAATAATGATCTACAATTATCAGCTTACTGTGATGTTGATTGGGCCTCTTGCTCCGAAACTAGACGTTCTCTTATGGGATATTGTATCTTCCTTGGTCAGACACTTGTATCTTGGAAAACTAAGAAGCAAGCCACTGTTTCTCGTTCATCAATTTGAAGGCGAATGCTCCAGACCCTCGCTTCCCTTGTTTGAGCTCTTATGGATATCGTATATCTTATTGATTTTGATATTCTTGTTCCTCTTCACATACCTTTTTGGTGTGATAATCAAGCGACCCTCCATATTGTCGGCCCAACCTGTTTTTCATGGGCGCACTAAGCACTTGGATGCTCCGGTGCCACCTTGTTCGTGATCAATTAAGCTTGGCTTCATTCACCCTCGACATATTCCTTCACGTCTTCAAGTGGCGGTTATTTACGAGCATTGTCTCCCAGGTTTCGTTTTAATGTTCGAGTTAGAAGTTGTTGATCCTTTGACCCGACTTGAGGAAATTTATGGGAATATGTTATTATTCTAGAAGCTGCCAGAGTTAGTTATGCTAAACCGAATTTGTTAGGTTGTTTTACTCTTCATTATATATATATATATTTGTACTAGTCATTTTGTATGAATGTGTGATAGATAAATAAAATAAATCTTTCAGTACTGTTTGGTTCTCCCTGTTCAAACTCCATGGCAGTGTTCAGAGAAAACAAACGAAAAATTAGGGAGGAAAAATAAAAATAAGGATTCGTCTTAATTATTATTTTGTTGTAAATAAAACACCAAAAAAAGCAACACGGAACCAAAAAAAATGTCACAATAACAAACAAACAATCACCAATTTACTTGAGAAAGAAAAATCAGAGTATCAAGAATCAATTCATTGTGAATAGAGCATCAAGAGTTTATTCACTTTTACAAAGGATCACAACCTACCACTCTCCTTGAAATAAAAAAATACTCAGAGAATTTTCTCAATTCCCCTCAATGCTTACTCTGTTTCTCAGAAAAAAAAAAAAAACAACAGAAGATTATGATATTCTTTGAGCTCTCTCTTTATCTCATTTATGTAAAAAAAATTAAACAATTTTAGAATATGCAAGTTTCTAAATAATTTATATTCAATTTTTCTTACCATTTTTGCACAACCTAATAATAATTAAAAAAAAATAAAAATCTCATGAGCATCCTTCTATGCAAAAATGTTCTGGTTCAATGTAACAAAACAAAGGTTTAATAGAAATTTTTGGACTCATAGATTTAGACGAAAATGGCTTGAAGAGGAGAAAAAGGAAAATGCAAAGTGGAACACGGAATTAAAGACAAAAATAATATATTTGTGGTATAGTGACACAAGTAAAGGAGGTTATAGACCATACATGCCAATAAATTTGATGACATATCTATTTATAGTCATTGAAGAACTATAGACAAATTACTAGATATTCCTAGTCCTTAGAATTTTGTAAGTGAAAGGAAAAAAAATTGGAGAAAAATAATTGATTAAGAAATTTTAAAATATATAAAATTTTGATTATATTTAATTTTTATTTTATATGTTCTATAGTGAAACCAAACATGAGAAAGTTATTTTCTTTAATAATTTTTTTTCCTAATACTTTTTGGGTTCCAAGTATAGTCTAAGAAAAAATGATTTTCATGGTTGGTTTCACCATGGAAAGTATCAAAGAAAACTAAATGTAATCAAAATTCCTAAAAGTTTTATATATTTTAAAAAAATTTTAGTCCTTATTTAATAGAGGGAAATAAATAAAATGAGTTTGATTAAACATATAAAATTAATTTATTAAGTTTAGACTTATTTTTTATTTTCCTCAAAATTTTCTTTCTCTCTATTTTCTTCTTTGTTTTTTTTTCCTTAATATTTTCCGAGTTCCAAACAAAATCGAAAAGTACTAAAAAAAGAAAAAAAAGCAATAAGAAAAATGATTTTTTTCTCTCCTGTTTTGTTTCACTGTGAAATATAAAAAATAAAATATAATCAAAATTAACTTCAAAATTATATATATTTTTAAATTTTGTAGTCCCTTATATATTAGAGATAAACAAATAAATTGAGTTTTGAATAAACGTATATAATTAATTTGTTAATTTTAAATCTATTTTTATTTTTTCCAATTTTTTTTTCTTTTCACTTTTCCTCTATATTTTCTTCCCTTAGGCTCTATTTGAAAAACATAAATTAATATATATATATATATATATATATATATATATATATATATATATATATATATATATATTACATCCAAAATTTAAATTTTAGTCCTTATAATAAAAAAACAAAATAAAATGAGTTTGAATAAATATATAAAAAAATTAATTTATTAAACTTAAATATGTATTTTTTTCTCCTATTTTTCAATATATTTTCTTTCGAAATTTGAATAAATATATAAAATTAATTTAATGAGTTTAAACTTATTTTTTTATTTTGCTCTATTTTTATTTTCCTACTTTTTTATCTTTATTTTCTTTTCTTTAGTACTATGGAGCCTTAGTAATTTTTACATTTTTAATATGATTTTCCTCTATCTTTACATTTTTAAGGTACTTTCTTTAGTACTTTCTTTTCTTTCCTTTATTACTTTCTAGGGAGCTTTTTTGAAAAATAATAAAATAAAAAAATATATAGTTTGAAAAACAATCTTGGCTTATAATATAGTTTTCTTCACACAAGTAAAATAATTTTAAAATTTGTGTATTTTTAAAGATCACTAAAAATTTGAAAAGCGAAAGTGTATCTTGAAGGAGATACTCTTAACTTAAATTCAGGAATTTTTAAAAATATACAAAGTGTATCTTCAGTCACTCATTATTATAAAGTGCGTTTTAACGTTTTTTGTGTAAAATTTTCTAATTTTTTGAAAATGTCTGTAAAAGCAATTTTAAAAAGACAACTTTTAAAAGTATCGGCACTGAGAGACATTTTTATCTGACAAGCTATATTATATTTAGAAATATTTTTAAACTATATTATTTAAAAAAAAATTATTTTTCCGCTAAATATCCTAAAAAGAAGCCCCTACTTTTAGTCTCCTTAGTGGTTAAAAGGGTTGCAGGGCCCAAATTCAAGTCCGATAAAGGGACAAAATTATGCACTTATACGAAAAAATAAGATTTCTAAAATCTTATCAAATATTTTATTATAGGACCTGACCTTTCGAATATCAAAAGGCTCTCTAATTGTATCCAAAACCAATTCTCGTCCAATGCATATGTATAATATAAAAAACGAAAAGAATAATGGATTTGAACATATACTTGAACCTAATAATTAAGGGTTTGAGACAACTTATAAATATACATAACGCTTATATTAATTTATTAGCTATTAATTATGTAAAACCCATCAAATTCTAGAAGGTTTTAAAATTGTCATTCTTTTAATTTTTTTTTATGAAAAATAGAACCGAATTTAAATATTAAATTCCACGAGAGAGAAACTACAAATGAAGACAAGCAAAAGGGTGCGAATATTTGATTCAAGACTTTTAAGATTTGGGGAAAGAAAATTTTACGAAGAATCAGTCAGAAAATGAAGGAAAAGTTTTTGCTTCAAACTTCAAAGTGGTCTCCACACGCATCGTTTCAAAGTTGAAACTCGAAACCCCCCGTCCAAAGATACTTAACCACAACACAACAACGAATAGCACGTGCGCAGCTTTCCTAATGGTTAAAATTACGTTTATGCCCTTTGCTCTAAAATCTCATGTTACTCATGCCTCCCTTTTTGCACACATCAATCACCTTCTCTTTTGTTTCTCCATTTTTTTCTTCTTTCCTAAATTTCCACTTTCTTCTCTTTTGGTGCTCTAATGTATATTTTATTTTCTAAATTTTTTTTTTCTTCCTCAAAACTTTACATATTTTTAAATTTTTTTAGTCCTTATATTGAATAAATATATAAAAAATTAGTTTATTAAATTTAATTTTTTATTTTCCTCCATATTTTCTCTTTTTCTACTTTTACTCTAAATTTTCTTGTCTATTTTCTTTTCTTAATAATTTCTGGGTTTCTAACGGAGTTTTAGAGAAAGAAAAAAAAATTAAGAAAAATAATTTTACCGTGTTTTGTTTAAATACATCAAAATATAAAATCAAATCAAATATAATCAAAATTCCTCAAAATTGTATATATTTTAAAATTTATGAGTAAAGAAACAAATAAAATGAGTTTGATAGACATATAGAATTAATTATTAAGCTTAAATATATATTTTTTACTCTCCTCCAATTTTTTTTCATTCCACTTTTCCTTTCTATTTTCCTCTAATGGTCTACTAAAACTTTTCCCAAAAAAAAACTTATTATTTCTACATTTGTTAATATAGTAAAAGCTCTAGCCACCAATTTATCATCGTAACATGTTAATCTAATACGATTTATTAATATAAAGTTTATGGTATAATGAATCATATATTTATTGGAATTTATAGAATTTTATATTTATAATTTATTAAACATTGTTTTATTTATTACTGAATTATGCCCTCTCATTATTTATAATTTATTAAAAAAATTACTACTAAATTATGCCCCTGAACAAAAATTCTAGGTCCACTACTGATTCTCCTTACACCCACCATTTGTTAGCAATGACTTTATCACACTTAACCATTTCACTAAAATCTCTTAAAACCTAATCGAATTAATGACGAGTTTAGATATTATATAATTATTGAAACCTTGATTGAATCAAATAAGAAAATAAATAAAAACTTTTGTTTTGATTCACTTTATAGGGGTTGATATTTGTCCAGCTCCAACACATCACTGATAACATGGATTTAAATTTAAGATAACTATGAAATTTATAAAGATGAATTTAAAAAATGTCCACTCGTTAAAATTAGCTTAAAATTATATTCCATATAAGGAACTTTCTTTATGAGGTTGTATAAAATCGTATGAGATGTATTAGTAAATAATAATACTAATTTATTATAGATTTTATTTAGATTATATAAGAAATTATTTTGTATTGTTGTACCTATATAGATTAACTCGATTTAGTTCAATAAATGAGAAATGGAAGAGCAATTTTTGGGAGTCCTAAAACTATCCGAAAACTATTATGAGAAAAACACACATCTATAATCTCTATGAAAAAATTGTTTTTGTATTTAATATATGAATTTTTTAGGATCTTTATGTTTGTATTTGGCTCCGACCCATAAAGTACTAAAGAAAATAAAATATTTTCTAATATCAGTTATATAATAGAAAAATTTAAAATCAAACATAAGTAAAATTGCTGTCAAATTTACCTATTATAAGTTGTTTAATAGTTTTTTGACAACAAGTTATTAAATAATTAAAATAAATAAAATTGGTTTAAAATGAAAAATAAAAATAATATATCAGATTCAACTATATTCATATTTTCTTTTCATTTCATTTTTCGGGAACCAAGCCTAACCTAACTGAAATTATTACTTCCATCAAATATATATATATATTAATTAATGTGTTGAAGGCTCTTTCATTTGAGTTATACGTGATAGTGATAGATAGTTTTTTTTTTTGAAGGATGATAGGCAATTTATTTTAAATATTAAAAATGTAAAATTATATCTTTGACAGTCTTTAGCATCTAATAACATATATATTTATTATTATTATTATTTAAAAAAAAAGAAAGGATACAAGAGCAACGACTGCTTCTTGGATAATAATGATTGTGGGTGGATGAACCCTGTAACAAATATTTCTGCATTCAATGTAACCAAAAAAAAAAACATAATTGTAATGGAAAATGTTGGCCTCATTGACGGAGACAAATAATGAAGGAGAAGAAGAAGCGGAACATGAAACACGCGAAAAACTGAAAAAAATATTGGCCGGTCAACCCGTCCGCACTTGGCGAATTTTCACCATGCACGTTGACTAACTAATTATACCCTAAATAAAAATAGCAGCAATTTAGTACTCTAAGGACCTATTTTGTTAAGGTTTATTTTAATAAAAATTATTATTTTGATGTTATCTAAAAATTGTTTTTATTATCTGTTATGTGTTTTTTATTACAAAAAAAATAGGAATCAAATGTGTTCTTTATATTTTATTTTTTAGAATGAAAAATAATTTCCAAAAACTGTAATAAAATAGATACTTAGTTCGTTTTTTTATTTTTGAAAAACATAAAAACATAAAAGCGATTAAATTTAGAGAATAAAATAGTTTTGAAACCTTTAAAATAATATTATTTGTGTTTTAAAAATTACCGAAAATATTTTGAAAAAAGCGGAATCAAACCGGCCTAACACACATTTTTATTTCCTAGTATTAATATTGATTATTGGCATATTCAAAGAGCAGTGCTAGCATAAACAAAGAGCCATATGTGTAGAGAGGATAATATATGTGTCAAAATCAGATAATATATAGTCGATTGGAAAAACTTAGTATGTGACAAATTAATAGATAAACATGTACGTGAAAATTGATCTTATTTTGCACTTTATTTTATCTTCCAAAAAATAATATCTTGCATATTCAACAAAAATTATGGTTTTTAATGAGACTCCCTTTCATGGTTTGTTTGACGGAGATGGCAGTGGGTCGGTTTTTTTGTCCTAATCCCATTCCGTTTATTAGAAATAATTCTTTTTTTTTTTTTTTTGAAAAGGTTATTAGAAATAATTTTGTGCCCTTAAAAAAAAAAAAAAAATAAAAAAATAAAAAAATAAACGGACATTATGATATATAGATATTCCCAATACTTATCATGTCTTGCCTTGCTTTTCTTTTCTTTTTATTTTTAATTTTAATTATTTTAAAATTATTTACATTAAATAAATATAATTTATAAATAAGCAAATTTCATAAATTTTCATGACTTTTTAAAAGAAATGCAATATTTATTATTATTATTATTTTTGACATCTATTATAATGTTTGTTCTTACATATTCGGCATGGAACCTTATATACCTTGTCCCATTACTTTGTGCAAAAATTGAAACTTGAGAGCTTGAGGTTATTATTGTGTTACGAGAGATAAAAGCAAATTTATTGATTAATAGTAATACATTTATAAAAACATAGAATAAAAAATCGTTAAAAATCATAATAGTATAATGAGTTGTGGTCATCATTTTAATAATTATAAAATATTTATGACAAAATAATAATTATAAAACTTGAAATATATAATTTTTTTTTATATTTATTTACTTTGTATATTGGATTGTAATACTTATTTTTACAAAGATACGAACTTAAATTTGTAAATCCAGTAGCTCAGTTTCCACTATTTATCATTTGAGTTTTGAATTAGGTTTTAAGTACAAAATATACAATAATTTTAAAATTATTTTCAATCGGTAATAAATTTCCTTCGAATATCTTTACATAATTCCTTAATATTCTCAAAAACAATATTATAATTAATCTTGATCTTGTTTTTATTATCATTATTTGAAAAGAAAAGAAGAAAAAGGAGTCAAATAACCCAAATACCTTTGGTAGTTGTTTGTTTGCTTTTTTATTCATTGTTGAAATTTTAAAAAAAGTTTTGAATAGAAAAAATGAAAATGTTGGAGCTTTATTCGGGTTATTTACTACTATCAAAACAAGAAAAACTTCGTAGATTCATGCAGCAAATAGAAGGGCTAATAATATACGTCATTTAGGGATGTGTGAGAATGTTTAGGACGGAAGTAATGCTTATCTCGTCCATTTCATTTATTTTTGGTCAGCATGCATTTAAAAAATTAAATGGGGTCGGGTGAGGATAAGAGAATTCCCAAACCCATCCCGTTTATATTTGATTTTTGTTTTTTTATATATTAAAATTAATATATTTCATAAAAAATAAAAATATTATGAATTACATAAATTATTTATTATTAAAAAACATTCTAATTATTATTGTTATTTATATTAAAGTATAAAATAAAATAATAAAAAATTATTTTTAAAATATAATTGGGATGGGCGAGATGTGATACTGAATCCATCAGAGGCAAAATGTCGAATTTGAAAATAGCCGTCAGTTAATAGATTCTTATTAAAGCGGCTCGTCTCGTTAAGAGCGATGTGAGGCGGGAATCAGAAAAATCGAGTGCCATTCATAATCAATCTTCCATTATCCCAATGTTAAAAACAAACCGTTTTAATCTTAATGTTATTAAGTCACTGTCGATAAGAGCAAAATAGATTATCGGATTATCAAATAAAAAAATCGCCTTCTTTTTAAGCCGCCGTCGAAGCCACATTCTAAATAGAGCGGCGCCGCAGTCGGTGCCTTCTACGGCTTCACGTAAGCCGCGTGCCCGCGCTGATGAGTCACTTTCGATTAGTGGGTGAAGACTTAGGCTTAGGCTTAGGCTTAGGCTTCTCATTTCTCAGTTCTTCCATGATTTGATCCCATCACATATTTGGGGAATTGGCTTGTCTTTTCTATAGCTTACGTTTGCACCGACCTGAAAATCAAGTTTTGTTTTATTATTTGGACCCCCCCTCGTAAATGTTTCCAAACTTGAGGCATGGTTTAATGTTTATCTACTACAAACAGGGGCCGAGTTAAGATTTGATTTTGGTGGGGCATCTTTAAGTGGTATAAGTTTGTCAAAGATTAATAAACGTTGGTTGTGCCTATTACCAAAGGGTTTAAGGGGTTTTTACTTTTTAATGGGGGCTACAACCTTGCTCTCATGTTTGAGTATCTTTGGGCATAAGAACGGAACAGGTGCACTTGTCTTTTTGATAAGAGTATAGTATTATTTATCTCCTTTAAGTTGAAGAACTTGAAATATGAAGCAATCCTGAGCAGCACTATCTTTGTAATTGGTTTAAATCCAATTATTGTATACGTGTTCAGAGTAAAATCGGAACATCCTAATATCACAAATTTTAGAATTTTATACTAACAAAAATTTTGTAAATCTCAACTTTCAAGTATCAACTGTCATAAAAGTTTAAAAATAATTAATATACGCTTTTAAAAGCGACTCAGAAAGTTAAAAGTAGAATGAACAAAAACCCATTAACCAAACAAGATCCATAAGGAAATTCAAAATCATAATCTAATAAATCTGAGTCGAACTAGTCATCGCTTGCTAAGCTAAAGCTAGGAGTGAAAAATAGTTATGAAGGGGAATGAGTTGGAAGTCTGATAAGATAGATTAATGCAATTCATGGATAAAACATTTTCTATTCACGGGCAAGATAGGATATATTATCATTTATCATTTCCATAAAACTTTTTGTTTGAGTATCCAAATCTTCAAACCAAGTACTTCAATTTTAGATCCAAACATTTTCATATCAAATTCAATTAAAACATTAATTAAATTTTTTATTTTAACAGTCAAATCGAATATCAAAATGGTCTTATAGTCGTATGAGACTTTCAAATAGTTTAATGTAAACTATTATATCATGTTGACCATGACTGAATATTGTCATTATTATGTTCGATTGGCATGTTTGGATATTGTATTATCTTATGCCGTTGATGGGGTCAAAAGCTTGGCCAGGAGTCAAAACATAATTTCATAAATTAAATTTATAAAACATAACATCTTCACAATTTCTGTCACCACCAAAACATAATGCCTAGCATGTATTTCATGCAAAACATGTTGATCCATATTGTAAGCAAATACACTACAAATATTTTTGAATTTACATATAAAACATTTAGAAAAAAACTGCCTTTACCGCAAACTAACACTTAAAAAACTTTGCATAAACTAATGCGAAAATCTAGAAGGTATTTCACCTAGCATAATTAATTATTTCTAAAATTATATGCTTGAAAGTCCTAATAATCTCATATTGTTCAAATTATCAATCCTAATGATATATTAAAAATCTAATTATTAATAATTTAATTAGTGAGTTTCAAAACTTTTATAAAAGTCGAATTCCTTCCTAATATGATTTCAAATATTTATTTATTTTACATTCTTAATTAAATCAACTATTCTACTAAAAATAATTTTTATCAATAGATTTTATATCATGTATTTACTCAATATTTACCTTAACAGTATTATCTAGATAAATTCTCAAATTTTAACAAATATCTATTTGCCAAAATATCTTCAAATAAATATATTTATAAAATAAGTTTTAGCTTCCAAATGTATGGTATTTGTTTATTATTATTTTCTTTTAGAAATTTATCTACAAATATTATTTTCTTTCAAAAAATTATCCATAAATATTTGTTTTTTATAAAACAAAATTTGAATATTAAAACTATTCTTATTTTTATTATTTTTTATTTTCAAGCATCCTGAGACCCTGAATTTTCTAGGCATCCATACTTGGTTTTCTGTCCTATTTTATGAGGTTTTAGGCCCTAATTAATTTTTAGGAATATTTGATTAAAAGGGACAAAATAATGGGGAAATTGAAAAACTAGCCCATCACACTTTTTGACATATAACTCTTTTAGGACAATTTTGTCTTCCTTTATTTCAACAATTTACTATGTTTTACTTTCTCTCTCATTCTTCTTTCTCTTATCCGGAAAGCATCCCTCTCATTTTTCTTTCTCTTACCTAGAAAGGCCTAAAAAAATGAGAAGCCATTTAATTTTTGGTTCGAATTTGGTTAGGAAAAACATCCCTATATCTATTGTATGTGTTTAAATATCTTTTATCTCCATTCTTCTATTTAATTTTAGGTTTTTTTTTGTGGGTTGCTTCCATGAAATGAAGGGAAGAAGCTAACTTGTGGAGGTTGGTTGAAAAACAATGTTTGGAGGAAAACCAAAAGGAGTTGAGTGATATTCTCTTGGAGTTTAAAGCAAGAAACATTATTAGGTTTGTCATTGCTATTTTTCTTCTCTTTACATGGTTCGATACGTGAATAGCCAAACTCTATTTGAAGCGTTTATTCAATAAAGTGTGCAATTTTTACAGATTTATGTTGTTTGGTTTTAGATTTTTGTTTTCCCTTTGTTATTATGCATATTTTTGTGCACATCACTTTTTGTTCATTTCTTTGATATTTTGTGCCATGAAACTTTCACTTTGATATATGTAGCTAACATCTCGATTTTTTATTTTCTTGGCTATGTTACAGAGATATGGAATTTGTATGCCTAATAGCATGATATTGTGGTTGAACATTGTGGAAATTTAGAAAAATGAGGGCTAAAACTCATGGGTTGAAGTTGAGGTAGGTGCTTTATGATTTTTTTTTTAATGAAAATAGGGCTTAAAACTAAGGTAGATGTTTGCTGAAAATTTAATGAAAACAATAACTGAAATTGTGGTGGATGTTTATTGATTTTAAAAAAAAAATAAAAATAGTGGTAGAAACTAAGATAGATGCTTGATGAATTTGTGATGAAAACAAAGCTGAAACTTAGATGGAAGTGTGTTGAAAATGTAATAAAAACATGTCAAACTAAGGTGAATGTTTGTTGGAAATTCAAGGAGAACTATGGTTAAAACCTTGATGGTTGGGTTTAAGAAATTTATTTAAAATATGGCTGAAGTACATATGAATTGGTTTATGAATTTTTAAGAGAGAATCATATAGTAAGTTAATTTACATGTTGTTGAATTTTCATTAAGAGTTGTGCCTGAAATTTAAGTGGAGGAATATGAGAGAAATGGAAGTGAATGTAGTTGAATTTTCATGGAGGATTATAATGAAAACTTGTGTGCATTATTGCCGAAATTTCCATGGAAATTTAATGGGGAGAAACTGACTAAACGTGCTGAATTTTCATTGGGAAGTGGTGCTTATATGGAACATCTAAGCTTACTAAAGTTACTGACTATTTTTTAAGTACAAATTTGGCATTTTGGTGGTTGATTTTTTTTTTTAAATGTAATTCAAATAAAAACATGGCTGTAATTTATATTTGAAACTTTATATTTATTTTCAAGTATACATGAAAAATGAACTTACATTATACTAATTATCGATTCATCAACAATGGCAAATATGAAAGAATCGAGTAAGAAGGTAAATACTATAGGTATTAATTATGATTTTAATATCTTAATCATTACCATAGATAACAAATTGAAATAACAAATAATCTAGTTGTTATTTTTTACATGTGCAAAAATATAATCACAAAAATCGAGTAAGTGTGTATTTACTTTGTATGTTTGACCACTTTAATGTATTTATATAACTATATTTATCTAACTTTATTAACATAAACTTTTGTTATTTATGCAATAGTAGTGATTGTGGCATGCTTTTTTTTTTTATTATCAAATATGTGAAGTATCTTATGCACAACTATCCAATAGACACGTTAACAGGCGAACAAGTGAGATGGTTTGGAGATTAAAAATGTGACGTCCCAATTTTCGGAGGTCATTTTTTTTTCCTGGGTCCCACTGGATTAGAAACCAGATTTGTAAAACTCATGTGACAGTGTCCATGAATAGTCCCATGAACAGTAGCGCAAAAAGTGCATATCAAGATGAGTGTGCTCTTTGAGCTGACTATGTCATGCACGTAGGTCACCCGGTGCTATCAGCGCGCATTGTGTGCGCGTAGTCGTGAGCGAGCTTTATGCGCACCGCGTGCGAGCCTATCATGCGCCTAGCATCTCGTGTGCGCGAGGCTTGCCACGTGGGTCGAGGCGAAAAACACCTATCGCGACACACCACCCTTGGGAAATCTTGTTGCGACATAAAAGTCTTCGTCGTGATAAGAATGTCCCGCGCCAGGAAAACTGCATCGCGACCTGAGCCTTGTCTGACCTAAACCGGCCCGACCTAAACCCTATCGCGACACTAAATTTTTGCCACGGCATAGGGCCAAAAAATCTATGTCATGACAGAGAAAACCTCTGTCGCGACCCAAACCACCCAGCTACATTGGGAACCATGTCACAACATGAATGACTGTCGCGACACAAAGCCTAAAAGTTATGTTGCGCACGCCTCTTAGCAGTTTGCGCGTGCTTGTTGTGCGCTAGCTTGAGGGCCCTGTCGCGACTGAGGACCACATTTGCAACATAGGACCAGCATTCTCTGTTGCGACAGAGACCCGAAAATGGGCAGTATCCCATTTAGGTCCTCTGCACCTCCATTTTTTTCCCTTTTTCTTTTCTTTCCAAGCACTATAAATTTAACACACAATTTATAAAATGAGTTTTTATAAATGCATGAAACCTAGAAAACTCGCCAAAATGCATTAATCATATAAAATGAGTTTAATTGCAACTCTGTTCTTTTTACATAAACAAAACTGGGTTTTCTACCCAAAATTTACAAATATAAAATAAGGCCAAATCTGACATTTTCTTCATCACTAAGGTCTTGGATGGGCTTAATTCCCTCCGTGTCTTTCACAGTACGAAATATTTTCACACGGCCGGGGTGAGCAATGCCCGATGGATTGGTTTTTCTTACAGGGTTACTCCGCTAAATGCCGCGTCTGATGACACACCTGCTTGTCATCTGTCTAAAATCTGAAAATGAAATCCTCATGGAATATATATGTCATGCATGAGATGAAACTCTTCATGCCCACAACCCGAGTCTCGACCAACTCCCTCACACCTGCAATGCCAAGTGTGAAAACCAGTCATTTATCAATCCTCTAATATTGGATGACTTAAACTATTGGACAATCCTCTAATATACATCTTAATTTATCAACTCCCGTGTGTTTATTTGAATGTGGCGCATTTCGGGTCCTGCGACATGAGCCTTAGACACTTTCGTGAACTTTCATCGCTGAATACATATGTCTAACCAAGAATAAAATTTGGGTTTTTCACCCTGGGGGGATCTTCCCCATATTGCTTCACCCAAACACATGAAGTTTACCATTTTTATTGTTTTATACAACCGTGAGTCTTGATTTTGGACATTGTTCCATATCCAAGCTCACCACACATTCACCAAGAATGATGAATGACCGATACCATGCACACACGACTTGATGATATGGCCAAGTGAATATGAAATGCAATTATGCCATTTCAAGTTATACCATGCTACATGCACAATAACAGCTACATGCAACATTTATACGTTCCGGATAATTATATTTTTCTACAATATAATTCACATTATCAAGCAATTCAAGTTAATACATCATTTGAGCATGTAATAACAAGATTTTTAACAAGAAGAACATGTTATTCATTTTAGCAATAACACATAAATAGCACACATGGACCAATAATAGTCCGAAAATTAGTCCTAGGACTACCCAGAATAGTCAAAAAAGCCAGCATTTGGACCCAAATCTTTGGGGATGAAATGCACAGCCGTTCATGCCCTAAATACCTTAGTCATTTGAATGGCTCTTAAACGGTCGCCAAGTGGGAGAAAAAGCCACACCTCTTGGGTTGTCTAAACTCCGTTCGATCTCTATTTGAAGCCCTCGGCTGGCATTAGACTGACTTTGCCTCTTCTTCGGCTGGTGAATGGTTGATCTCAGAAATTTAGAGAGAAGGAGCTAAATCTTCTCTATCAAATTTTCTCCACTCTTTTCTTTCTTTCATACTCTTTCTCTGAGATTGGTCAAACTTGCTCAAGTGGGATGTCCTCCCATTGCCACGTGTCACCTCTCGGAGTGGCACCTGCCCCGGATTTGCCTCTTTATCGGTCTTTGGATTTCCATTAAATCTCGAGTTATGAGCCACGTATCACGCATAGGTCGAAACTTAAACAATTTGTTTGGTACTAACTCGATTTGGCCAGCGTGAGCAGTATGAAGTAATCCAATATGCTCTTGATGTTCTTAGTCGTTTTCGGTGCGGCAGAAAAGCGTGAAATTTTGGTATCTTGGGGTCGTGGGAGTAAGCCCAGATTCAGCGAGACTGGTCGCCAGTGGTGTTTATCAAATCTGAGATCTAGAAAAATTACGGATTTTCAGGCGAAATTACGCTTTCTCGATTTTGAGAAAATTGAATTTTTCGGGTTTACTAAAAATGACATTGGAGTTTTACTTTAATCTAGATCTTCTAATATAGTCTCCCACTTGTAATTCAATATTGATGAACATGGTTGTGTTGTTACAATATATTTTTTTATAAAGTGTTTATGTATCTAATGACTCCTACGTATCTAGTGAGAAGGTTTATAAATCATTGTATAATTGATAAATGTGACTAAATGATTATATTGTTTGTAGATAGATCTTAAAAATAGTGTAGTTTAGGTGAACTTAGAAATAACATGGACATGTACAAGAAACTTAACTTTAGTTATGTTCAGGTAAAATTATTTTACTGAAAACTTAACTACTATTAAGTCCAGGTCAAATCGTTTAACTAAAAACTTAACCAGTGTTAAGTTCAATGTAGGAGAAACTTAATAACAGTTAAGTTTAGGTAAAGTTGTTTAACTGAAAACTTAACCATTGTCAAAATGTTAATAAATCTCTTATCCCAACAAAAAAACTTTAACTTCTCATTACAAATGAGTTGATATTGAGGGATGAACTTAAACTTAATTTTTAAATCTTAAGGTCAATGTTCAATCACAAGCTAGTAACAAATATAATAGATGTTGTTTCCCTTTTCACAATTTAAAAAAGAATTACAACATTAACAAAAATATGAGCTATGAAAGTAGTTTCATCGACAATTTACTAATGCTCAAATTGTAATGAAAAATATTGTAATGTGATTGGTCATTTGCAAGAGTTTCGGTGATGACCATAATCACCATGCACATCAACCACACCGTCGTATGCATTTACTCTCACCACCCAAAGGGATTATTTCTTTTCTTTGTCTTCCAGTTGGTCGCCTTCAAAGTGGTATATGTTTATGTTTTGCACCAAATCTCCTTCATATAATAGCTTTATTACCACATCATCAATCACTGTAACAAAATAAAATTAAAATAAAATAATAATCAATTATTGATATTAAAATGAATTTTAAAATAATAGTTGTGTAGGTATGAATTTTATCTTTACTACAAACTTAGCTTGTTAAGTTTAATGTAAAAAAAACTTAACCGTAGTTACGTTCAGATAAAGTTGTTTTACTATAAGCTTAACAAATATTAAATTATTTGTAAAAGAAACTTAACTATATTTTCGTTCAAGTAAAATTGTTTTACTATAAACTTAACTTCTATAAAATTCTTTGTAAAAGAAACTTAATTGTAATTACGTTAAGGTAAAGTTGTTTTACAACAAACTTAACAAATGTTAAATTCTTTGTAAAAGAAACTTAATTGTAGTTACATTTAGGTAAATTTTTACAAAAAAAATTAACAATCATTAAGTTCTTTATAAAATAAACTTACCTTTAGTTACATCTAGGTTTTACATGTTACAATATGAATTTTACTCTTTTGATGCAGAACCTCTTTACAAACATTTTATTTCATGTTTATTCTAAAATTTTCATTTTCCACCATAACCAAATAATGCCAAAGTAAAAAAAAAAATCGCCATTATATTTTCCCCAAATATATTTATATACCTTAATTTGATCTTGCCATATGTTAAGAATAATTTCTTGGGTGTTACAGTCTTGGTGAATGACAGAATAAGGAGCGTTCATATTTTGAACTGTACTGTGTTGAATGTTGATGTGTTTTCGCGATCTTTGATAATGACTTGGTAAAATCGATACAATATGAGGTATGAAAGCTGAACTTATAGAGGAGATGATGACCAAAATTGAATGTGAAGAGAGCTGAACTTTTAGAGGGGATGAAGACTTGAATTCAAACCAAAATTTTGGAGGGATATTTTATGAGAGAGAAAGAGCAAGAACAGTTTGATATATTTTTGGAGGGAAATAAATAAGGGTAAAATTGCCCAAACAAGGTTATATCTCAAAAGTTTTAAGAGGAAGGGTTAGTTTTCTGAATTCCCTTTTATTTTGTTCATTTTAAGCAAATATCCATCATTTTTAAATGATATTAACCATGGCCAAATATATGTCCATATTAGCTTTCTCATGTCCATTTTTGTCTTTCAATTATACCAAAACAAAATCATGCAGATTACCGTTTTGAGCTTTTCAGCACCACTTACTTGGCCACACCTCTTACTGTTCGCCCAAGCTTCGAAGTATGTGATCGCTTTGTACACTTTATCTCTTTTTTTTCTTTTTTAATCTGTTTCTTGGTACAATTGGTCCTAAGCCGTCATAATTCAGACATATTGGTTTGATCCAAAAATTAAAGAAAATCAAAGTGTTTACCAAAAAATCTAGAAAATAAGTAAAAGATCTTACCTTTGGAATTACTTCCAATTAAATGTGACTCCTTAGTTTTTACGAAACTTTTTGAATGAGGGAAACTATACAAATAGAACCGAAACAATCTATTATTATTATTATTAAAATCACTATTCTCTTATAATAGAAAGAGATCTAGAAAAACAAACTCACTTTGAAAACCTTTCTTTCAAACGATAGTTCTTGGATTGCTACGATTAGGAGAGCCTACTTAGAGAGAAACAAATGATTCAATGACTAATGATATTTTCTATTTTTTTAAATTTAAACCTAGGGTTTTATAGGCAAATTACTCTTATGCCCTTCTTTTAATTTTTAAAGAATGGTGCCCTACTTCTTTAAAGTGCGAGGGTGGTACATAGCCCAATGCTGGATCCGCCCTGGACTACAAAGGGTAATTGTATTATACATTAGTACAGATTGAATAAAATTAATGACATTCAAATGAGCAAAAGATTTACCCATGTTTAGAATCTTAAGATTCCATTTGGAACCTTAAAAGTACTAATGAAAGAAAATAAATAGGAAAATAAGAAATAGGTATGTTTATTTAAACTTTTTTTTGTTTCTCTTTATTATATAATGTCTAAGAAATTTAAAAAGATGTAAAATTAATATGAATTTTGATTATATTTGATTTTTTTTTATATTTCCTACGGTGAAATCAAATAAAAGAAAATAAATTTTTTTGTATTTGTTTTCGTCAGTACTTTTCAAGTTCCAAATGGGCTTAAGAGTCATTGAAAAACCAAATCATTGACAATCTTGAAGTTTAAAAGTCAATCTTTTCTCTTTCGTGAAGTCTATAAAAATAGAGTCAGAGTCTTCAAGGTGGAAGAGGCTCAAGTTTAGAAAGTCGCAAGTTTAAAAGCCTTGATGACATATTTTATTAGAGCTAGATTAGTTTTTGATTCACTTAGGTGCCTAAAAGCGTTTTAATAATTATGTAAGGTTGTACAAGAGTTAGTAAATAACATCTACGGATTGGGCTAATTGATTAATTGAAACCCTTATGGGTTAATTAATCAATTAAAACCCATTAGTTTTATTTAGATTAAGTGATCCAAGCTTTAAGTAAGTGACTATTAGATTAAGTAATCCAAGCTCCATGTATAGTCAATGAAAAATGAAAATTTGTTTGGTTAACAAACAGGTGTTGTATCAGTTGTTGCATCAATTGATCCAACATTGTTTGGACTGAGATCTACTAGAATATATATCAATGATTAATCACGAAAATAAAATTGTAAGAGATGTATAAAGATTAACCAACATACACGCATAGACATAATAGATTGGTTATGTGGTTCAGTCAAGCCTATATCCATGGAGGCCGTGCCGAGATATATATCAATTGATCCATTTCTCTTCTTTCTTCTCTTCTTTACCTTTCTCCTTTTCCTTTTCCTTTTCCTTTTCATTCTCCTTCGCACTCTCTCTTCTTCTCTTTCCCTTTCCCTTTCCCTTTCTTATGATTTTTTGGGTTTTTTGTCTTGATAGGGTGTAGGCCAATGCGAAGAACGATTTTCGCTTAACTGTAATTTTTGAGATGCAAAGGGTGATTTTGTAATTCTTTGAGGTGGCTGTAACTTCTATGTAATGAAATTTTGTATTCAACTGTAGTTCCTTTGAAATAAAGAACAATCTTTGCGAATTACGTGCTTCTTCCACCCAGGCCCCTTCGAGCCTTACTTCTGGCTCTATCATTGTAACTTATTGTTTGGTCCACCATAACATCAAACAACTTAAAAAATGGAAATAGAGTGTTATTTGAAATCAGGATGGTGGATTTTTATTACAGACTACGTTCCGGGGTCTTATTGGTAGAATCGTTTGAGATGTTCAGCGTTCCATGAGTGGGGTAGGGTTTTTCCTTCTTCCGTTTAGAGCTCATAGTTGCTAGGTCGGATTATGCAAGATATGATGTAGGGCCCTTCCTAATTTGATCCCAGCTTCCCATGTGAGGGGTCCTTTCTTGCTGGTACAAGTTTTTTCAAAACTAGGTCACCTGGCTTGTAACTCTTGGGCTTGACCCTTTGGTCATAATACCTCGCTGTCTTCCTGTGATAGTCTTACATACGTTTCAGGACTTGCTCGTGTTTTTCTTCTAGGAGATCCAGGTTTAGGCGAAGGCACCTACCGTTGTGTTCAGCGTTTTCTAGCTCGATCCTTGGAGATTTTAGTCAGGCCTCGGTGGGTCCCTCTTTGCCCGGTGCGAGGCCATGACGGGGTTTCCTGGTCGACTTACTGGCGTGGTTACGTACGCTCATAATACCTCGGGAGAGTACTCTTATTTTCCTTTTAGGTCTTCCAGTTTGGTTTTCAGTGCTGCCTTTAGAGTTCTTATAGTGACCTCTGCTTGTCCATTGGACTGCGGATGAGCTGGGGACTAGTAGTAGTTCTTGATTCCGAGCTCGGCGCAGAAATCCCTAAACTTAGGATTGTCGAATTGTTTCCCATTATCAGACACAAGGGACCTCGGGATCCAAAACCTGCATATTATAAAACTCCAGATGAAGTTGCATACCTTATGTTCTGTGATTGTTGCTAAGGGTTCGGCTTCGGCCCATTTGGTAAAATAGTCCACGACCACAATGATAAATTTGCATTGGCCCCTTTCCGATGGGTAGAGGTCCCAATATGTCCTATTCATTGTTGAAAGGCCGAGGGGCTTGTGGTACATCGTTAAGCATTTCGAATGAGATATGAGATATCTTATGCTCCTGTGGTGCATTTTCTAACCAATTCTGTCGCGTCTTTGAGCATTGTGGGCCAGTAGTACCCCTGCCTAAGTGTTTTCCCTACCAAGGTTCGAGCTCCGATGTGGTTGCCACATATGCCCTCGTGTACTTCCCTGAGTATGTAGTTGGCGTCTTCCTTCCCTACGCACTTAAGAATGGGCACAAAGAAGCCTCGTTTATAAAGGGTTCCCTGATGAACGATGAATCTTGTCGACCTTGCTTTGAGTTTGGACGCCTCCTTTGGGTCGCTTGGCAATTTACCATCTACTAAATAATCCCATATGGGGTCCATCCAGCTCGGCTCGGACATCATAGGGAGACTACTCAGATGCGGGGGTTCCGGAAGGGACAACAAATGGGTATCGGTCCTTGAGTCTTCTTATGAGAAATTTGTCGCCGGGTTTTCTTGAGGCATCGACAGGAATTCTCGATCTTTGGTACATAGTTTGGCTGAACATCTCAGGAACTTCTCAAGTAGCTCATGCCTTTTTTGAGATCTGAGATCATCTTCTCGCCTGCGGCCTCGTAGGAGTCTTCTGTTGTTTACCACCAGTTAGGTTCGTTGCTCACCTCCGGGTGATCTGCTTCTGTAGGTGGGGCGAGGTTAAGTCAAGCTCTGACAACCTCATATTCGGCCTCGTTATTGGAGGCTTGGAGGCCGAATGCGGGCGTATTAAAGTATCTATTCCGTGCGGAGAGGTCGGGATTAGCCACAGCTTCCTTGGAAGGCGTTAGTGGCCGTCGACGGATACTTCGGATGGGGAGGTCGGGTGCGATTAAGGTAGCCTCGTAGGCAGATGTTTGGAGTGAATTACATGTTAAATCTACGAGGTCTTCCCTTTACTCACATCCTTGGTTTATGTACGATGTCAAATTCACTTTCCGGCTCACATAGCCCACTTCATCTGACCTTTAAGGTTAGGGTTTATCTGATGTTGCTTCATCGGATATTCGATTAGGACTTCGACGGTATGAGCTTGGAAGTAAGGTCGGAGTTTTATGGATGTGGTTACCAATGTCAGGATCAGCTTTTCCACCTTTGGGTACCTTTCTTTTGCTCTCCTCAGAGCTCAGTTGCAATAGTAGACTAGTTGCTGCACCTTGTCCCGTTCTCTTACCAGGGCGACACTAGTTGCAAAGTCTAAAACGGCCAGGTAAAGAGTGAGGAGTTCTCCCTCGGAAGAGCTAACCAGAATAGGGAGGCTCGAGTTGGTTTTTGAGTCATAAGTAAAACGCCTCACGGCAATGCGCGTCCCAGCTGGAAGGCCTTTTGGAACCTGAAGAAGGCCGACATTTGTCGCCCAGCCCCAGATCTGAAGCGACTCAAGCGCGGTATTCTCCACAATGGGGCATTGAATGTCTTTAATGTTCGACGGAGGCAACATATCAAGCCGCGACCTTTATCTTATGCGGGTTTGCCTCTATTCCTGCATTGTTGAATATAAAACACAGAACTTCTCGGCGGAGACTCGAAGCGCATTTGGCTGGGTTTAGCTTCATATTATAGCTTTTCAGGTCCTGGAATGCCTTGGCTAAATGGGTTATGTGGAGCTCGGCTTTTATCGATTTTACCAACATGAAGTCTATATATACCTCCACAAATGTCCCAATTTGTTTCTGGAACATCCTATTCACCAGCCTTTGGTAGGTGGCTCCTGCATTCTTTAGCTCGAAGGGCATTACTTTCGATATGATAGGTTCCACTGGCCAGGTGACAAATGAGGTCTTCTCTTGGTCGCTGGGGTCCATACTAATCTGGTTGTAGCCCGAGAAGGCGTCCATGAAGCTGAGGAGTTCGTGACCGGCAGTAGTGTCTACTATGAGATCAATTCGAGGTAGGGGGAAGCTATCCTTTGGGCAGGCCCTGTTGATGTTTGTGAAATCGATGCAAAGTCGTCGCTTGTCGTTTTCTTTTTTGATGAGAACAACGTTGGCCAACCATTCCGGGTACTCTACTTCTCTGATTGCCTTTGCTTGGAGGGCTGCAAACCTCTTCATTAATCGCCTTACGTATTTACGGGGCAAAACCTTCTCTTTTTGCTTGGCCAGAAGCAAAGGAGGGATTAACGTTTAACTTGTGGGTGATCGTGCCGGTCGACCCACCCGTATCTTCTTTGTTTCCGAGCCAAATGCCTCCGTGTTACGCTCTGAAAATGAATGAGAGAGCTTAGATGCCCATGCAACTTGGACCACATGTAGAAGAGGTGTTACGGTAGTCACTTAAGGTTATGCGGGCTCCTAATTCTTCTAGGGCGCAAGTTGGGTGATTACCTCGTCTCTCATGTCGAGGTCGTTCATGTAAATGTTGTTAAACATGTTTTGCTTCATTGATGCTGAGTAACATTCCCTGGCTATGCGTTGGTTTCCTCGGACCATTCCTACTCCATTTGCAGTTGGAAATTTGATAACCATGTGATAATCGGAGGGAACGACCCCTATGGCATTGAGAGAGGGCCTACCCAGTAGCATATTGTGGCCCAGGCGGGGGCGTCACTATGGGGAATCATCGTTGTTGTAGCTGGCATGGGGTCTCTAAGTGAGCACTAAGCATGCAGATCCCCGAGAAGTACTGCTTTCCCACGAAAATTGGTAGTAAGTGGACATTGACACGCTCTAGTTCTCCTTCCAATGCCCATCTTGTCGGCGATGCGAAGATGATATGTTAGGAGCTTAGTTGTCGACGAGGACCACATTGGATCGTTTATTAGCTCTTGTGGTTTCATCACAAGCGGGTTGTCATGGGGTGTTGGCGACCTTCCATCGAAGTCAGAAAGGTTATGGTAGTATCGACCAAAGAGGAAGCTTGGATCACTATTTGTACTTCTAGGTTTCCTTGATCGATCTTTGTGAAGTGGGCTTCCCGGCGAGGTGGACTCTCAGCCTCTGCAAACCCTCAGAGATTACATGGATTTCTCTAAAAGGCGGCGTCTTGAGCCCAGGGTTAGGCGGCGAGGTGGTGGTGGCTGGACTCGCTCCCGCCCTTCTAAGGCGACGTATCGGCTGAGATGTCCACGTCGGATCAAGTATTCAATCTCTTTTTTTAGTTGAATGCAGTCATCTATTCGATATCCATGGTCCTTGTGGAACTCACAGTATTTGGTGTCGTCTCTTCTAGCGGTGTCTGACTTCATCTAGGATGGCCACCTCAGGAACCTTTCATGTTGCGCCGTGGGACTACGTGCGGGAATTTGTCGAGGAGTGTATTGCTAAGGTGAATACCTGTAACATCCGAAATATACCCTAGCATTTTTCGGACTTGTTTAGGGTATATTATAAGCTAAATGGAATTTTCGGGAAATAAAATTTGAGACCCAGAATTAATTCGAGAGCTAAGGGTAAAGTGGTAATTGGGTAAAGTGGTAATTTACCACTTGAGGACCCAAAGGTAATAAAGCCAAAAGATTGGATGCCAAAATAGAAATTTAATAAGTTATGGGATTAAAGGCAAATATAGAAAAGATGGAATAGAAATAGAGTTGAAATGGGGGGACCTAAATGCAATTATGAAGACTTAAACAAAAATGGGTTTTTATTGTTTTGGCCAAACATGGCCTTAACAAACATGGGTTTTAAGTCAAGTTGGTCTCCAAATAGGGAGAAGAAACCGTAGAGAGGGAGGAGGAAAGAGAGAAGAAGAGAAGGAAGAGGAGCGAGATCAAAGCGAACTAAGGAAGGTATGGAACCATGGGTTTTTAAAGTTTGGAACTGTTTTTCCATACAATTGATGATTATTAGGTTGTCTCTAAAAACCTAGGGTTTTGTCGACTTTCCCAACCCAGAATTTTAAAAGTGTTTGGTAAAAACCTAAATCCAGCACAAAGAAAGTAGGGAAATCCTCCCTCAGGTGAATTCTGGTTGGCCGACAAGCAATTAGTTAGTTTAGACTAAACCCCAAATAAACCTTTTGGTTTAGCTTATAAAGGGTTAAGACCCATATTAGAAAATGAGCTTTAAAGAAACCCAAGATAGGTCTCTTGAAATAAGAGAAGGGATTTGAACATAAACAGTAGAAAATAGACTATAAGATGAATTTGAAGTGGTCTTGAAGTGTATATGAACCATAGAGACAAATCATGGAAAAATATAAAATTAAAGAAAATATAATCAGACTTAGACTTGCAACTGCACAATTTGAACTTGTACCGGTACAACTTGTAATTTGGTCATTTAATAGTTGAAATCTGTGACAACTTGAGTTTGTACCGTACAACTGAGCCCCTTGTTTTTTTCCGGTTTCCGACCGCTTTTGTATTTTGGCCACAACTACTCATTTCTTATCTTATTTGAGTGATGCAAAATAAATAAAATAGACTTCAAGGAGAACAAACCATATTTTTATAGGTATTCCAAATTATGACTCCTAGCCCAAACATTCACTCCAAGTACATGTGCAGTCTACTTCCTGTAATCGCTAATCATAGAGTAGTCCGAGTTGTTTCAACGAACTCGAGTTCCTGCTCCAATTGGTGATTCCAGTTGAATATAACCCCTAGCACCTTAGCTTTTAATGATTATAAGGACATAGTGTCAAATATAAATTTAAGACCCCGGAAAAAAAATGAGTACATGAACTGTCATTAGAAAAATTATAATGACTATTATATGAAATACATAACTTTAGTTTGATGATCCGATTGGATTGATTCCAATTCTAAGTAAACTGTAATATCTACAGAGGAATGAGACTATATGAATGAGGTGTGATTCATGTACATCATACTCATAAGTATATGAAGCGCTATAGGTAATAGCCATGAAACAAGAAAAATATAGAAATGCAATATGGCGATATGTTCATAAAAACATGAATATGATAGGTATAAGTCAAATGGGATAGAATATGATATGAATATAGGATTATATGATATGACTATAAGGATGTACATAACGAAAGGAATAAGATGAAACATGCTAGGAACACATGATAGAAAATGTATAAATGATAAGAACGATATAGATAGTAAAGACGACAGCATAGAATGGGTAATTTGTACAGAATATAGATATTATAGTCAGACATGATGTAGGTAATATGGAAAGTACATGAAATACAATATAAAGGCATCCTGACAAGAAGCAAAGAAAGAGAATATCTCAATCTGATCTCATCTGACTCATCATTGATCATCCCCATAATAATCTGAATGTTGTCATTACTTAATTATATCTGAAATGCACATATCCCTGACGCGAGAACACGGCGCGAACCGCACGAACCACATCATCGCGTCACTGTTACACTGATCGTTATTCGCGCTTTGCGAGATATGTGGCCGTAAAATGTAATAAAGTCATTATTCGCTGTGACTCCGGTAGAGGGATAGATAGTACGCCATGTAAAGATACAGCTTGGTCAGCGATATCATAGATTGCATATTGAGGGCTCCGCTTGGGTCGGCGATATATCCCGGTTGACGTGGCCTGGCAAGGGTCACCACACAGATGATCACCTGCACAGCTGATAGTCCCTGGCACCGATAAGAGGATATAGTCACCCTGTCTGCATGCATGATACCTTCGAAGCACTGCGAGATCACCCATCAGACAGTATAAAAAATTTTGCACATAGTTTCCGTATCCGTTTCTAAGGTATTTGCATGAAGAACCAAAAGAGCGATACGATAGAAGATATATGACTGATACGAAGCATAGCACCATATGCTGTATGAAAGTATAGACAATTACAAGAACAAGAAGTACGTTATAACTTCTGATATGAAAATAAGATATAACATGTTAAGAAAGTAATTGTTATAAAGCACAAAGTATATGATATTAGATAGAATATGAATGTTCGATAGTACAAGCATGAATATGTATGTAGAAAAGATAGATGCAAATTAATTTTGATAGTCAAAGATAGAATAGAGACCTGATTATAACATGAAAAGACTAGAGACAAATAAGTAAAAGACATAAGTAAAGAACGTGATATAAAAGGTATAAGAATGTAGATAAAACGTATACGATATACAGATGGGTTATATGAGTATACAGACATGGTAAAGCACAGGAAACTTGTAAAGAACATGATACAAGAAATACACAAATAGACTACATACATATAAGCAAGAATGCAAACAACTATTTCAGATAGAGTAATGATATGATATATTTGATATATATCAATAATCATAGAACCAAAGATATGATGAATTGAGATGTTATGTATCTGATTAAGAAGATTGAAAAGATATATACTGTTTTGAAAGATGAACGATGATAAGTGATAAGTAATGCGTAAAAGATTCAATATAATATTAAAAGAGTAAATAAAAGCAGAGATACAGCATATGAACATAATAAAAAGATTCATACAATAAGAACGCATATATAATCATATGAGAGAAATATGTTTATGATATGAGAATGCATATGGGAGCAGCCAGGACATCACATTATATTGTCTGATGCGATGTTCCCACTAAGCCGTGAAGCTTTAGCACCCGTGTTCAATCCGTAGTACGGAGCAAGACAAGATAGAGACAGATATTCTTGCCACCACAGTGCCGCACCGACTGCAGATAAAAACACGCCATTCGTCACACCCCAAGCTTTGTAATAGTAAAATTGTAATATACAAGAAAGCACTCAGATACGTGTATAGATCAGATGGACACCACCCATGGCAGTTTTGTGCCGCATAAAATGATTTTGCTTTTAAATTATTTAGTTCTGCCGTACGTACATCAAGAAGAACAGCGAATAGGATCCAGTAGAAAGCATATGATATATATAGATAGCATCATGCCCTGACTTCGGTCGACCTACCAACCTTGGCCGGGCTAGATCGGGGCGTGACAATACCGCTGTCGCACCGGGTCGAGGGTCCCTCATGATCCTGACGCTCCTCGCCTTGTCGCGATTCGCCTCGCTTTACCTCCCTCCTCGGGGATCTGTCCCTCGTCGCCTGCCTCTTAGGGGGGCTTGGGTTTTTTGTCGCCTCGGCTTCTTTCTTTGAGTAGCAGCTTTGCTCGACAGAGGGGCTTCTTCACCACATATATTTCACTTGACAGGACTCTCGCTGCCATGTTTGTATCAGTGTCTTTGAGATAGAGAACATTAGGTTTTTTGATCGCACCTCACCCGCAATGAAAGCAAGAATGGGCCGAACTTCTCGTCGAGAATATCCACCTTAGTGACTCCGTGAGCAAACCTTTACGCCATATGACCTCAAGCCAGAGCTCGCTTTACGGTCGAAGGTGATAACTCTGGCTCCTATATGTCTCCAAGTTCGATAAAGTGGGAGACAACATGGCGGAAAGTTCGTGGAATCCATGAGACGGAGGACTCATGGGCTTCTCCTGTTGAAACCGTGCCAATGGGCCCTGTGATAGCCGAAGGCTCGCATCGTACTCGGGTCCCTCATATCCAAAATCCAGACATCTGATTTTCGCACGTGACGAGGTGGTCTACGGGGTCTTTGTTCCGTCGAACTGCCTCAATCTACATTCTCGAACTTTGCCAGCAGTGCATCACCCCAAGAATGAATGGAGATCGGTTTGTTGCACCGGTGGCGCCCATGGAGATCGGAGTCGAGGCTCTTTATCGCCACCTTCATGTGGCTGATTATTGATGTGTCCCCGAACCTTTGCTCACACGACCTCTCTCCTCGCGCGACACTCCGGGTTTGGTAAGGACTGCGCTTCCTAGTGTGGCTAGTTTTCTATCCGCTGACGAGGGTCAAGGTGTTGCTCTTCCTAACCGGGTTTTGGTCTGGGCCCGTCTGCGGTTCTCGGGGGCTGTCAGATTTTCTTGTGAGTTGCCCAAATTCTTTAGCGTGTTGGTTGCGACTGAGCGCCCATCCGCTCGTGGTTGGCCTCGCACCGCCTCTAACGCGCCTGGAGGTTGGTCACCCACGCCGCCGACCGGGGTCTTGCATCTCGGAGATCAAGGTCTCGCCAGGTTCCAGTCGATACCACTGGCCACGGGAGAGCACACTTTTATTTGTGCTGAACCATATTCTACGTATGTTTCTAAACTGATGATGCTTTTTCAACCTGAATCCAGTTTGAGCGTGCTAGGATTACTGGCCTCACGACTCCGCGCGCGACTCTCTCAAAGAAACAAGAAACAAAAAGGATCGCATGGGCCTCGCCTGTCGGGGTCTGATGCCTAAGTCATTTCTTTCCGGGGGAAGAGAAGATCAATTGCCGTGAATGAAACTTTCTCAGGCGTAAGTCTCGCACACTTCGCCCATGAGGTGGCTTGGTATTTATAATGGATGATTAAGACAACTTCTTCCTAATCGATGATGATACCAATAGTATGTTTGCTTGTTGCAGGATGATAATATTTCTTCCCATCGGGGTAGAGATTTTATTTCCTATCAGAACCGGTTAATAAGGGATAATTGATGGGCACAATTGGGAAACATCTTACTTTCCGACAGAGATCGGAGTGTTTTTCCTTAATATGCATTCCTGGTCAAGAAGCCTTTGGGCGGTCACCTCGCTTCGTGCCCGCCTTGAGGGATGCCTGGCTAAGGGCTTTATTACTAGTACTGAACCCATTTTTAATCTCGACGTTTGGGCTTATATCTTCGGCTTGTGCGCCTACTATTTCTCAACCTAATTACACGTAAATCTTTTAAATTTAAAACATACTTTTTATGCATTCTCTGTGAATCTTTTAAATTAAATAAACTTTTTATTTTTATAAACTATTTATGTTACTTAATTAGTTTATAATTTGAGATAAAAATTTTAATTAGCCATTAACTCTTTGAAGCTTCTAGCATTTGCGATTTATTATATGAACACAAGTTTAGTGATTTTATTTTCAACTATTTTATTTTTAGTTATTTGGAAAAAGGAAAAAAAGGTTTTGATTTATTTATTTTATTTATAGGACATCAGGTTTTGATTTGTGGTCAGAAAACTTAATTTACGGTGAGCACGCAAAAATCTAAACTGAAAATGAAACAAAGACAAATAAATGAGATCAACTTGCAAGACAAATGCACATGTGCCACATTACCTGAAAACATCAACATTTAGAACAAAAATTATTGAATGCTTCAAAATAATTGTGATAAAAAAAAAGGCAAAAAAAGAAACGATAGAAAAACATAGATTTATATGGAAATCGTAGGAGGGAAAAACCATGAATAGAGAAGGAAAAATCCATTATATTATATACAAACTCTAAAATACATCATATATTTATAGGTATTTCAAAATATGTATTGTAAGGTTGTATCCCCTGCAATAACACCACCCCTCCCTCGTTCGATCTAATCTATCTGCTACCATAAATCTCTTAAATCTAATATCGCACTATGAAACTTTGAAGCTCACTAAACGAAATTCAAATCACATAACCGGCTTGTCAATTTAAGTACCTTGCTACAAAATTATTGAAGATAATTGAACATTTGTAGGGATTTTTCTTTAGTGTAACCCTTAAATACTTGAGCCCTTAAATGGTAAATGGTAGAACAGTCATTTAGCGTTCTAGGCTTGGATCCTTATAGAAACAAAATACTACAAGTTTATAATGTAGACAGGGCAAATGAGTTAGATGTCAAATTGTAAATATTCTTAAATGTTTGATTTGACATATTTTCATAATTGATATATATATATATATATATATATATATATATATATATATATATATATATATATATATATATATATATATATATTTGTAACAATAATAAATACTATTAATACATTTTAATTTGTAAATGATGACTATAATATAACATTTTTGTGAGACTTCGATAATCAAAACCATTTATGAAAGGGTAAATGGTAATTTCGACAAAATCCGTAATTTTTCTAGATCTCTGATAAACGAACTCCCACTGCAGAATATTATCGCGAATCTAGCTATCTACATCAATTTACCGACCTCGGCACAAAGATAAATTCCACGACATCGGTGAGTAAGATATAATTTTGCATTTAAACGAGCTACTTCACAATGTGCCACATGTCAAGCGTAGTCGAAATAAACATCGTTTGTACCTAGACCTATGAGACACGTGACAACATGTGATCGTGCCAAACTGCATTGATAAGGATATGGGGAATCCAAGTCAACTAATGTAGGTCGGATGCAAAAGTGAAGAGACAAAGCCTCTTCGATCAACTTCTCCCAAATCAGCTCGGGAGGGAAAAAGAGAGAAAAGAGAGAGGAAAGAGAAGAAGGAAGGGAAGGTTTTTAGAGAGAGAGAGAGAGAGTCTACCTTATTCTGTGTTTTTCGATGATCTGGACTGTCGACCTTCGAGATTGAAGATAAGAAAACATCCCACCTGCAAAGAGCTACGCGCTGGTACCGCAAGGGTTTCGACAAACTCCGGCAGGTAGGGGATTTCTCCTACTTGTTTTTATTCTTTTGCTAAGAGTCATTCGAATTAATTCGAGATATCTTGAGGCCTAGAGGGCCATATTTTCAATCCCAAAGATCGGGACCGAGCAGGAAATCCCTGGGTGGGGACACTCCGAGACCGGGCTGGACTGCCCATGTGACCTTGTGTGTTGTTGTGTCTTATTTGGTGTAATTTTGCGGGTCCAAGATGGACTACCTAATTGTTTATTAGTCCATGTGGAGCTTACCTCGTGTTATTGCTAAGTGAGTTGAATAACATGTTGATTGCGTATAAATTCGTTAGTATACGTGACGCTAATATATTAACATGAATTGTTGTAAATGACATATTGCATTTCCTCATATGCATTAAAACCTAGAATAATAGGTGTGAGTGCATGATATGAAAATGTGGTTTCTAAAATGGATTTATGAAGATTTTTCACACTGTTCGAGAGTTATCCAACAAGCCTTATCTCTAAAACGACCTATGAATCGTTTAGAAGGATTATCTAGCAATTCACCTCAGAGGGTTGTTCAATAGAATTTTATCGGAAATTGGTATTATGTTTTCGTTAACAAAACTTTGCTTTAAAACTGCTTTCTCACACTTGGCTTACATGCGTGAGGAGCAGGTGAGGGCTCACATGTGGGATACACATCTTCATCCATAACATGTAGACATTTGAGTAGGGACTTGTATGTTTTACTTGAATGTTTGGTGTGCACGCACTGTTGATCTCAGCTGGTGGCAGAACCCATGTAGAATAATTCCACTAATCGTATCGCTTCACCGTTTATAAAAAAATTATTTCGGGTACCAAAGGTTCACCGGGATGAGACGTGATCCGGTCTTAGAGACGAAGAAAATGACCATATATATGGTATTGTTATGTATTTTTGTAAAATCAGGCAGAAAAGACTCCGCCATAATTTGTAATCAAAACGAATTGTAAATAACTCATTTTTGTATAAGATATACATTTTGGTGGAGTATGGATGGGCCGGGTTAACGTGACCATTTTTATCACATATGGGTTCCATGAGCATGCAGACACAGTTTCCGTGAGGGTCACGCAGTCAACGGACCCTGAATGGGCCGTCAAAATATTTGTTGTTGCCTCACTCTCTATGTACCTCCCTTCCCTTCCACTACAAGAAAAAAAACATATGGTGACTTTTATACCCACAGGTAAAGAGTCAAATAAATTTTGATTTTTCATGGATTTTCAAATAATCAAATGATGATTCAAATTACAAAGAGAGGTATTGAACCTAGAACTTTCTACCAAGTCAAGATCTAATATCATGTTAAACTACCAACGCACCTACAAGCTTGACTACCAACTCACCTACAAACTCATGTTTGTAGGATTTGAATTTAATATAAATATCACATCTTTTAACACTTGTGAAAGATATGATTAATTAACCCATAAATTATCTAAAATTATAATAATAAATCATTTATTATAAAATTATCTAAAACAAAATATATTAAAATATTCTTCTCTATAATTTATTTGAAAAGAGTTCTTTTTAGAAAATTTTAAGTATTTATAAATATTACAACCTAAAAAATTTATTTCTAAAAGAATTTATCAATTAAACAAGAAATAAGATTATTATTTAAATAAAAAAATAAATTAAACCACTTTATTCTAAAATTATCTAAATAAAATATATTAAAATATGTTTTGTAATTACTTATGTAGAAATTAATTATAATGATTGTATTTAAATAATAATAATAATGAATTTATTCCAAATTATCAAACAAAATATTAAAATATTATTCTCTATAATTTGTCGTGTGAAAGAGTTTTTAGAAATTCAAAGTATTTATAAATATTACAACCTAAAAATTATTTCTAAGTAATTGAACAATTAAGAAGAAATAAGATTATTATTTAAAGAAAAAAACACAAATCACTTTATTCCAAAAAATTATCTAAACAAAATATATTATAAATGTTATTCTTTATAATTAATTATATAGAAATGACTAAGATATAAATTATTTTACTATACATAAAATTTTGCTTTATTTTTTAGATGAAATGAACTTCTATTTATGGATATAAAATTTTATTTATTGAAGATATCAAATAAATCATTTTTTATATTATTTTGTTGTGATTATACTTATAAAAAAAAACTGTCATGGGTTTTTGGATACAAGAAAATATAGAAGAAGATGATTATTTGGGTTATGCACCTTTATGAACTTTTAAGTCATATGTGTCATTATTTTAACAAATAACACAAAAAATAGTCACACCATAAATTGTTTTTATAGTAGTGCTCCTAAACATGAGTCATGAGTTTATGGCTCCACAATTGCTAGAGTCTAATCACTAGATATAGAAGTACCAACCTTCTCCATATTTCAAAATTGTGATGAAAATGCAAAAAGATATTAACGAGAGAGCTTTGTTGCGTTCTCTGGGTCTAGATTTTTTAATATGATATATACAAGTACAACGTTCACCATCTACAGCCACATACTATTCCTTTGTTTAGTTTCCACTATCTCATACGAAATGACCAGCTAATATTTGTATGATTGATTTCATTATCAAAAAACTTCAAAGCCCTCTTGTTATCATGTTGAACTTTCTCACACTCTCCACTTGGGATAATCAACTTCTCTTTCTTCATTTTCATCATTATGGATTTCTTCCCAATACCCATGACTTATTAGAACAAGGACAACTTTACCCACAATCATTAAGTCATGAAATGATAGATTTCTCAATAACTCATTCAAACACAATTTCAATATATGATTCAATTCATCCATCTACATGCACTAGATTTGGAAACCCTTTTACTTTTTCAAAAGATATTTGTGTAATAAAGAATTAGTTGGAAATGATTTCTAATAATGCAACCCTAGATTACTAAATAGAATTAGTTGATCCCATCACATATTTGGGGAATTGGCTTGTCTTTTCTACAGCTTACGTTTGCACCGACCTGAAAATCAAGTTTTGTTTTATTATTTGGACCCCCCCTCATAAATGTTTCCAAACTTGAGGCATTGTTTAATGTTTATCTACTACAAACAGGGGCCGAGTTAAGATTTGATTTTGGTGGGGCATCTTTAAGTTGTATAAGTTTGTCAAAGATTAATAAGTGTTGGTTGTGCCTATTACCAAAGAGTTTATGGGTTTTTACTTTTTAATGGGGGCTACAACCTTGTTCTCATGTCATAAGAACGGAACAATTGCACTTGTCTTGTTGATAAGGGGTATGACTATTATTTTATACCTCAAGTTTGGAGACTCGAAATATGAAATGATACAATCCTTTATCTTTGTAATTAGTTTAAATCCAATTATTGTATACGCGTTTAGAGTAAAAACGGAACATTCTAATATCACAAATTTCAAAATTTCATACTAACAAAATTTTTGTAAATCTCAACCTTCAAGTATCAAGTGTCGTAAAAGTTCAAAAATAATTATCTATACACTTTTAAATCAACTCCAAAAGTTAAAAATTCAAATAAACAAAAACCTCATCAACTAAACAATATCCATAAGGAAATTCAAAATCAGAATCCTAATAAATATGAATCCTTAACCTAGTCAATAATATTGCTCAAAAACTAGGAGTACCTGAAAAATAGTTAACAAAGGGGAATGAGTTGAAAGCTTGATAAGATAGATTAATGTGATAGGATATATTATCATTTATCATTTCCATAAAAATTTTTGTTAGAGTATTCGAATCTTTAAACCAAGTACTTCCATACCATATCCAAACATTTTCATATCAAATTCAATTAAAACATTCAAATAAAAAATTTTCTTTTCTTTGATCATCAAATATCAAAATTCACGCCTTAATCGTATAAGACTTTCAAATTCCGCTTTGAACGCCAACTATTATTTCTTGTCGACCAAAGTACAGAATATCAAGGACTATTATATCTCATTAACATGATTATATATTGTCAATTATTATATCTCACTGACAAAATTCTCGTGAGGTTATTAACTATTATATCCCATTAATATGACTAGATATTGTCAACTATAATATCTCATTGACGGGTCCGAACCAATCAGAGTCAAAACAAAATTTCATAAATTAAATTCATAAAACATAACATCTTCACAATTTTTGTCACCACCAAAACATAATGCCCAACATGTATTTCATGTAAAACATGTTGATCCATACTGTAAGCAAATATACCATAAATATTTTGAATTTACTATATATAAAAACATTTAGAAAAAAGACTGCTCTTACTCAAACTAATACTTAAAAACTTTGAAAAACTAATATGAAGAATCTCGATGAACTATTTCTACCCTTAGCATAATAAGAAGGGAATTATTATCATTAATTATTTATCTAAAAATTATATGCTTGGAAATCCTAATAACTTACATATTGTTCAAATTATGAATCCTAATGATATATTAAAATCCTAATTATTAATAATTTAATTGGTGAGTTTCAAATCTTTATAAAAATTCGAATTCCTTCCAATATGATTTCAACATTTATTTATTCTACATTCTTAATTAAATCAACTACTTTACTCAAAATAATTTTTATCAATAGATTTTATATCATTTTATTTCTCAATATTTACCTTAATAACCATATTATCTAGATAAAATTTCTAAATCTTAATAAATATCTATCTACTAAAAAATATATCTTCAAATACTTATGAATACATATATTTATAAACAAGTTTTAGCTTCAAATGTATGGTATCTGTTTATTATTATTTTCTTTAAAATTTATCCACAAATATTATTTTTTTAAAATTATCCATATATATATATATATATATATATATATATATATTATTTTATAAACAAAATTTGAATATTTAAACCATTCTTATTTTTAATATTATTTTTCAAGCATCCATCAAGACCTGAATTTTCTAGGCATCCCATATCTAAGTTTTCATGACTTACTTTATGAAGGTTTTTAGGCATAATTAATTTTTAGGAATATTTGATTAAAAATGACAAAATAAAGGGGAATTTGAAAAACTAGCTCATCAAACTTTTGACATATAACCCTTTTTGGACCATTTTGTCCTCCTTTATTTCAACAATTTACTATTTTCTCTCCCATTCTTCGTTCTCTTATCTAGAAAGCCTCCCTCTCATTTTTGTTTTCCTTACCTAGAAAGCCCTAACAAAATGAGAAGTCCCATTCTTCGTTCTCTTATCTAGAAAGCCTCCCTCTCATTTTTGTTTTCCTTACCTAGAAAGCCCTAACAAAATGAGAAGCCGATTTAATTTTTGGTTCGGATTTGGTTAGGAAAAACATCCCTATATCTATTGTACGTGTTTAAATATCTTTTATCTCCATTCTTCTATTTAATTTTTAGGTTTTTTTTTTGTGGGTTGCTTCCATGAAATGAAGGGAAGAAGCTAACTTGTGGAAGTTGGTTGAAAAGCAATGGTTGGAGGAAAACCAAAAAGGAGTTGAGCTAATATTGCTATTAGGTTTAAAGCAAGAAACATTATTAGGGTTTGTCATTGCTATTTTCTTCTCTCTACATGGTTCAATAATGAATAACCAAACTCTATTTGAAGCATTTATTCAATAAAGTGTGCAATTTACAGATTTATGTTGTTTGTTTTTAGATTTATTTTCCCATTGTTATTATGCAGCTATTTTTGTACAATATCACTTTGTTCATTTCTTTCTTTGATATTGTGTCATGGAACTTTCACTTTGATATATGTAGCTAGCATCTCAATTTTTTTATTTTATTGGCTATGTTAGAGAGATAATGAATTTGTATGCCTAATTGCATGATATTGTGGTTGAACATTGTGGAAATTTAGAAATATGAGGGCTAAAACTCATGGATTGAAGTTGAGGTAGGTGTTTTATGATTTTTTTTTTAATAAAAACATGGCTTAAAACTAAGGTAGATGTTTGCTGAAAATTTAATGAAAATAATAACTGAAATTGTGGTGGATGTTTGTTGAATTTTTTTTTTTAAACGAAAATAGTGGTAGGAACTAAGATAGATGCTTGATGAATTTGTGATGAAAACAAAGCTGAAACTTAGATGGAAGTGTGTTGAAAATGTAGGATATGATTTAATTAACCTAGATCACCATGTTAGAATACAAAACATAATTTTAATGGAGAGAATATGAATATTATATTTTTTGATTTGGAATCATGATATCAGCTGTGATGGGAATTGATGAAGACACTATAAGAAGCGACACCAGAATGCAAGTCTTCTCCCAAAGTTATTTATGATGACAACGGCTTAAATGAGAATGCCTCTCGCGGTTAGAGAAAATCTCTCGAGAATGCGTATGTGAGAATGATATCACGTATCCTTAGGGTTTGGGAGGACTTGAGCCTTCTTTATCCTCGTGAGTTCGCCACGGGCCTCTCAGTTATGGTAGGGCGATCTTCGGCCTTGCGTTTTCTTGAGCCCAGCATTATGGTTTATTAGAATCTAATAATCTCACTTAATTAGACCGAATAAATCCAGTTAATGATCAAATTAATAAAGCCCACTTTATGAAAATCTAACATTCTCCCCACTTGAAGCGTGTTAATTGACATAAGCGTGTGCACACCTTTATGTTAATTAGGGTGTATTCTTAATAGTCAATCCAGGTCCATAAAGTCTCGAACAACGAATCATGGTGGTAATTGTGTACTCCACTTGGCCTTCCATGGTCCACGAGTGCTCAGCTTTGCGATAATAAGTTCAATATGGTAGTGTGTTTAAATGGACAATACCTCATAATGAGTGATACTTCATCTGTGTTATCCATTTTGTTAGTCAAATTCTCTCCTTAAGTGTCCTGAAAACCTAGTGTGTCACCGGAGAATATAAGTCATGGATTTCAATGAACTTTGTATATATCATTACTATAATAAGGTAACTTTGTTTTTATCAGTAACAAAACATGCTGTTTAGGCCAGCGCCAAGAATGCCCCATGCTTTTATATTTCGGGTTTCACACACAATGCCTTGAGATTTTCAACAATTATATGTACTAAACAGATGACCACCTACCGCATTCCACAAAAATACCTTATTGAATGTAAAAGAGTTGTCTGAAATTCAGTAATACCAAAAATGTAATGAAATTGGATTCATCCTTCATAAGAGCAACATAAAACTTAATAGCTCCCACTAATTTAGATATCGCTGATACTCCTAAGCCCGTGTTAATGACATGTCGATCAAAATACCAGTGACGCTAGTTAGCAGATACTGCCCGATCGCGTAAATGCGGTGATATGTGCTCCACTGCAACGTCACTGTTTTGAACTTTTTCCTTTATGGTCAGATACTTGACTTCCGTGGCGCCGGAGCCCCTTGGAGACCCTCTGTTGTTGTTAATAAACAACCTTTGCGAGGATATTGTCTGTCTGATTATGGGCCTATCACGCCAAATCTAAACATGGTTAACTCCTTAATGAGGAGTTTCGAACTGAAATTGCACAGTAGTTCTTTGAAAAGCATGCTCTGAAACTCTGCTTGCATGGTAGAGGATGCAATTGATTTTGTTTCAGCTTTTAGAAATCTTGCACCTCACTAACTTAAAGATATAACCAGTTGTTGACTTCTTTTCATCCTGACTGACGATAAAAGTCTGAATCAGAGCCACCGACTAGGCATGGAGTCTGAACATGTTTGTAAATCAACATATAGTCTTTTGTCTCTTTAAGGAGTACCTCAGCAACCTTCTTGTAAGCGGCAACTTGATGATCATGTCACGGGTTTTGGCGTGATATCTGCCTAGAAGTCTGCATTTATAAAGCGCCAATATCACGATCCACCTGAGTGCGTACTTGAGCATACATAATACTCCCAGTGAACTAGCATAAGGTACATTCTTCATTTGGGCTTTCTCTATACGAATGAGGACATTGTGATAGGCACCGACTTATCGCCTTCTGGGAACGGGACAATTCTGCCCAGTTTACATAGTTGCATGTTGAATCTTTTAAATACGATCCAGCTTGCCATGTACTCTCGAGATAAACCAATGATGCACGAAGAGCGATTCTGTGAATCTCAATGCTGAAGACGAAAGACGCCTCACCAAGGTGCCGTATCGAGGATTCTTTTTGACAAGCACGTTCCGGCTTTGTCTGTACGATAAACCAAGGTCGTAGCACCCAGCGGGGATATCATCCACATAGAGTATTAGGAAAATAAATTTCCTCCCACTTGACCTTCTTGATATATACATTGATCTACTTTGATTCTCCTTAAAACCGTGTGGAGCAACAACACTATGAAACTTTAGAAGTACCATTGTCCTAGAAGCTTGCTTGAGACCATAAATAGACTTTTTTAGTCTACATACAAGTTACCCTGAATCATTTTGCCACAAAGGCACCGGGTTGCATCATATAAACTAACTTGTTAAAGGTCTCCGTTGAAGAGCGGTTTAACATCCATGCGGTGTAACTCCATATCAAAATGAGCAACTAGTGCCATGATCACTCTGAAAGAATCTTTAGAAGAAATTTGGAGAGAAAAGTTGCTTCATAGTCTCCTTCTACGGTGAAACCTTTGGCTACTAGTCGGCACGACTTCTCAGCACTTTCCTTTAGAAGTCCCTTTTAGTCTTATACACCCCATTTGCGACCAATGGGTCTATGACATCAGGTAATTGATAAGTTCCCAAATAAATTTATGCCTCATGGATTGAATTTCATCTCTCATTGCATCTAACCCACCGGTTCGATTGAGGGCGAAACAGCTTCCTCATAAGTTATTGGATGGATCCACGAGTAGATATACGTAGTCTTGCTACTATATAGACTAAATAGTCCGGTGGTATAGCTGATCGTTTCTCCACTAGTGGATCTCCTTCTTGGAGTAGTAATTGCCATTACTTTGAGCCTTGATGAACATCATTGGGAGTTGTCTCAACAAGCAGGGATCCTAGTCTCAGCAGTTGACATGGTGTGTGGGAAGTTTCCACAATTATGCGTATGGGAGGAGATACGAGATACCGGTACCGCAGGTACTATCGGCCGCCGATAGTGCGTAGGCCGATTACTTTCTTCGGCCACATCCCGAGCTCGAAGCTTAGGCACATGCGTGATTCCACAATTCTTGTGCCTGTGGGATTATAGAACCTATATCCCTTGAATGTTGGGGGTAAGATACATAGTAACACCAGTGGTTGCAGGTCAACTTACTTAATGTTGGATTATATAATACTTGCGGGACATCCCGAGCCTTAAGATGGTTTAAGCTAGGCTTACGCCCAGTCCATAACTCAAAAGGAGTCAATGGAGCGACTTTTTGTAGTTACCACGATTCAAAAATATACCATTTGTTTTCAAACTTCACCCCATAAGCAGGGTAAATTTGTCCTACTAATCATACTCCTTACCATTTCCATGAAATACGATTGCGCCTTTCGGCTATACCATTTGCTCGGGACTCGGGCATAGTAAAGCGTACCCACTATCAGAGTCCTCTAAGTATTTCAGCGAATGGCCCTTAAGGCAATCGACATCGCCATGTTTGCCATAATACTCTCCACCTGGTCGGATCTAACAACCTTTATGACTTTTTCCCAATTGTTTCTCGACCCCGGTCAGAAAATCTTAGAACTTGTCAAAGAGACTGGACTTTCTTTAGTCAAGTACAAATAACCATATCGAGAATATTCATCAATAAATGTGATGAAATAAAAATTTCTACACAAGGTTGCCACATAAGGTCCACTTATATCGGTGTGAATGACTTCCAACAAGTCAGAACTACGGACTGCAGTTTTCTTTCTTATCTTGGTCATTTTACCCCTACAACAGTCTACGCATATCTCTAAGTCATTTTAAGAAGCGAGAGCGGGATGTTAGTCTTTATCGACCTTTCTACTCTTATCCTTAGAGATATGGCGGCGCCCGTTATGCCATAATGCATAAGACTCTTCCTTAGGTAGTGGTCTCTTAGAAAACAACCTTTTACGCCGGTATAAGCGACGTATATGTCATTGGGGAGACAAACTTAATACGCCCTTAATCCAGTTGGACATATGTGACACTGACCTTATTTGAATTAAATATTGAAATAACATTGCTTTTAATTTCAAAGTAATCATATGAATCGACATGATCTTTGAGCTAAATTCCGTCTAAAGGAAGGTACATAAAATGTGTCTTTCAACATCAATTTAAAACCAGAATCTAAAACTAAGATTACATCTCCCACGAACATGACATCAGCCTTCTCGTTGTTTCCCACAGTGAGCTTTGATTCATCCTTGTTTGGCTTCCTCCGGTTTATGAATCACGTATGGTAATCTGGCGCGATTAGTTAATATTATCGGAAACCACCAGGCTGGATGGTGCTTAGGATAGGTTGGATTCACAAACAAGTGTTAAAAAATCATTACTGTAAGCCCATGTTTGGACATCCAAGCTTTAAATTTGCTGTGCTCATGCCCCATTGTGACGCTTTCTTGCTACAAAAAGCGATCACCATCCTTTTTCAAGAATGTCTTCTTTGGACCCATATTGTCAGACTGACCGGTAGTTTCTTGAGTGCCTTTATGAGTTCGACTTTTGAACTTCTTATTTTTTTTTTTTTTCCCTTTTATGGGGACTAGCGACATATAAGACCACATGCTCTTTCTCCTTCTTCCAGTTTCTCTTCTTACGCCCTTGCCCTTGCTATTAAGTCATTAAGCGACCAAGTCTCATCTACAGGAATTGTAGTTTGTAACATAATCCGAAATGCGGGTGGAGGTGTTTAGGGCTTGATGCTGTGAAGCATGCGGAATGGTAACATTGAGCTTGGAGCTTCGTCTTTGG
This sequence comes from Tetrastigma voinierianum, assembly GCA_016808115.1. Taxonomy (NCBI): domain Eukaryota; kingdom Viridiplantae; phylum Streptophyta; class Magnoliopsida; order Vitales; family Vitaceae; genus Tetrastigma; species Tetrastigma voinierianum. Next base: position 263,782 of record JAEQBH010000591.1, read on the forward strand.
GTCTACCGTCCTCGGGACATAATCTCGGCTTAATTTGTACCATCATACTTCATGTTGAAGAGCTTTTGAAGAAGAGAGTTCAACCTCGGCATTAGATGAGCTCGATTTCTAGCCTCATGGGCTGTAGTCGTTTCATGCTTGATACGGTCAGTAGTAAGCCGCCGGTTCTTGTATGGATTTCTTCATTGTCGATAAGCAAATCATTGCTCCTTTCCCAGTAGCATAGTCAGTTTTTCACCGACGATTACTAGTGGTTGTGATATCTTAAACATCCATTGTAAACACCATGTGAACATCATCAGCTCCATTCCCGAATAGAAGTCCTCTTTCCATGTTTCTTGAAATTCAATCTAGTAAGGACCTCGGTGAAATGGAATTGCGGATTCGCTGAAAATTGAGCTGAAAAATAAAAGCAACAATCTGATCAGCATCATGTGGAATACTCATACAGAATTACACATATCATAATCACCTTTGGGACCGAGAAAAATATGACATGCGATTGTACATTCCTCCGCATGGCCGTGACCACGAGAACATATTCTAATCTTTTGTGAAATCACCACCTTTGGGTGTATGAACCCGCTAAAGATCGATCATTCTGGCAGCATGCGTACATGTATCCTCCATGAACCTTAACCTGAGATCACCTCCTTTGGGAGTATGATCATGTAATAAAGCAGGGAGACATCCCACCACATGATATGAGGCCCGAGTATTTCTCAGAGCCAATCAAGTGTGCCACTTTGGCGGTCACAACCCAATTGAATCATGAAAATCTCTCATCTAAGGGGATATAAACTTTATGTATCATTATATATATATATCATAATACCAATTATCTTTATTCAATTCATTCATGAACAATGAATTTAGACTCTACGATCCTTATGCGATGATATACATGTTAGCTACCATATGTATTTAAAAACCATAGAAATACCTTAAAGGCGTAAAAAATACCCTAATTTCTAGGCGTACATAAGGGTTACATACGCATTTTCATATCTGTAAGCTTGAGCATGCAAGTAGGAATATATCACATTGTAGAATTTAAATACGAGGTTTGCGGATATCAAGATTGCTTGAAATACCCTCAGCGCGCCCTCGCGCGCCACCGGAAAGGCTCGGCGTGTGGCGTAGCGTCTTGGCGAGTAGCTGGGTTTGTTGGCCGGGTCGAGGGCGTTGGCCGGTAGTCGTTGACTTGGGTGGCGGCGGGTCCTTGGCCGGTCGGGTCAATGTCGGGTGGTCGTTGGCCGGGTCGGTCGATATCGGTCGTGTCATTTGGCCGGGTTTGGTCAGGCGGTCGGGGATAGCGTCATGATCCACGTCGGCGTCCGCGTCGGTGTCCCGCGTAAGCATTACCACGTCGACTTCCGCGTCGGCATCCACTAAGCGAGCCCAGGGTCAAAAAAGCGGATCGGGCGAAGCCGGTTGGCCGGTCGATCAATGGCTTGAATGCCGTCGCGTCGGCATGGCGTCGGCGTGAGCGACGGGAGAGCGGATGCGCGTGTCCTTCCGGCGATGGTCTTCAATGCGTGCGTGGCGTGGCGCGCGTGAGGGGCACGTCCGGCCACCTTCGGCGACGTGCCACCCACCGATCTGATCGTCTCGTCGTTGTGGGTCCAAATATGCAAAAAATTTAATTTTTGGATTTGTAGAAAATCTCGGCCCCGGACGAATGCCGTTGAAAACGAATAAACATATTAGATTCGCATGCTTTGAATTCTAATCCATAGATTTGGCTCGATACCAAGCTGTAGGATATGATTGAGTAACCTAGATCACCATGTTAGAATATAAAACATAATTTTAATGGAGAGAATATAGATATTATGTACTGATTTGGAATCCATGGAATGTCTTCTTGATGCGGAATTGATGAAGACACGCAAGAAAAGCGACCTCAGATCTAGTCTTCTCGAATGGCCCCTTGATGACACTGGCTTAAATGAGAATGCCTCTCACTTGGTTAGAGAAAAATCTGCCGAGAATACGTGTGAGAATGATGTCACATTATCCTTAGGGTTTGGGAGGGACTTGAACCTTCTTTATATATTGAGTTCGACCAGACCTCTCATTGCAGCAGGGCCATACTCGACCCACACACTTACCGACCCCATATGGTTTATTAAGAATCCTAATAATCTCAATTAATTAGACCGAATAAATCCAGTTAATAAATCCAATTAATAAAGCCCACTTTATGAAAATCTAACAGAAAATGTAATAAAAACATGTCAAAACTAAGGTGAATGTTTGTTGGAAATTCAAGAAGAACTATGGTTAAAACCTTGATGGTTGGGTTTAAGAAATTTATTTAAAATATGGCTGAAGTACATATGAATTGGTTTATGAATTTTTAAGAGAGAATCATATAGTAAGTTAATTTACATGTTGTTGAATTTTCATCAAGAGTTGTGCCAGAAATTTAATTGGAGGAATATGAGAGAAATGGAAGTGAATGTAGTTGAATTTTTATGGAGGATTATAACTAAAGCTTGTGTGTATTATTGCTGAAATTTCCATGGAAATTTAATGCGGAGAAACTTGACTAAACATTGCTGAATTTTCATTGGGAAATTGGTCTTATATGGAACATCTAAGCTTACTAAAGTAACTGACTATTTTTAAGGTACAAATTTGGCATTTTGGTGGTTGATTTTTTTTTTTTAAGTGTAATTCAAATAAAAACATGGCTGTAATTTCTATTTGAAACTTTATATTTATTTTTCAAGGATACACAAAAAATGAACTTACATTATACTAATTATCGATTCATCAACAATGGCAAATATGGAAGAATCGAGTGAGAAGGTAAATACTGTAGGTATTAATTATGATTTTTTTTAATGTTAATCATTACCATAGATAGCAAATTTAAATAACAAACAATCTAGTTGTTACTTTTTACATGTGCAGAAAAATAATCACATAAATCGAGTAAGTGTGTATTTACTTTGTATGTTTGACCACTTCAATGTATTTATATAATTATATTTATCTAATTTTGTTAACATAAACTTTTGTTATTTATGCAATAGTAGTGATTATGGCATGCTTTTTTTTTTTTTTTTTTTTATCAAATATGTGAAGTATTTTATGCATAACCATCCAATAAACACATTAACAGGCGAACGAGTAAGATGCTTTAGAGATTAAAAATGACAATGGAGTTTTACTTTCATCTAGATCTTCCAATATAGTCTCCCATTTGTAATTTGATATTGATGAACATGGTTGCGTTGTTACAATATAATTTTTTATAAAGTGTTTATGTATGTAATGACTCCTACGTATCTAGTGAGAAGGTTTATAAATTATTGTATCTATTGATAAATGTGACTATATGATTATATTGTTTGTAGAGAGATCTTAAAAATAGTGTAGTTTAGGTGAACTTAGAAATGATATGGACATATACAAGAAACTTAACTTTAGTTACGTTTAGGTAAAATTATTTTACTGAAAACTTAACTACTATTAAGTCCAAGTCAAATCGTTTAACTGAAAACTTAACCAGTGTTAAGTTCAATGTAGGAGAAATTTAATAACAGTTAAGTTCAAGTAAAGTTGTTTAATTGAAAACTTAACCATTGTCAAAATGTTAATAAATCTCTTACCCCAACAAAAAAACTTTAACTTTTCATTACAAATGAGTTGATATTGAGGGATGAAGTTAAACATAATTTTTAAATCTTAAGGTCAATGCTCAATCACAAGCTAGTAACAAAATATGATAATGTTTTTGTTTCCCTTCTCACAATTTAAAAAAAAAATTACAACATTACAAAACATGAGCCATGAAAGTAGTCTCATTGACAATTTCACTAATGCTCTAATTATGAGGAAAAATCTTGCAATGTGATTGGTCATTTGCATGAGTTTCGATTATGACCATAATCACCATGCACATCAACCACACCATCATATGCGTTTACTCTCACCACTCGAAGGGATTCTCTATTTTCAGCAGTCTTCGAATTTACAATTAGCCTTCCAAGTGGTATATGTTTCCATTTTGCACCAAATCTTCTGCATATAATAGCATTATTCCCACACCATTAATCATTGTAACAAAATAAAATTAAAATTAAATAATAATCAATTATTGATATAAAAATGAATTTTAAAATAATAGTTGGCAAAGGATTGAATTTTATCTTTGCTACAAACCTTGTTAGGATTTAATGTAAAAGAAACTTATAGTAGTTACGTTCGAATAAAAGTTGTTTACTATAAACTTAACAAGCTGACTAAATTCTTTGTAAGAAACTTAGCTATATTTACGTTCAGGTAAAAATTGTTTTACTATGAACCAGCACGTAAAGTTCTTTGTAAAAGAAAGCAGTAGCGCTTAATTAAATGCGGGTAAAGGATTGTTTTACAAAAAACTTAACAAATGTTAAATTCTTTTTAAAAGAAACTTAATTGTAGTTATATTCAGGTAAATTTTTACAAAAAAAACTTAACAATCATTAAGTTCTTTATAACATAAAGTTACCTTTAGTTACGTCTAGGTTTTACATGCTAAAATACAAATTTTACTTTTTTGACGCAAAACCTCTTTACAAACATTTTATTTCATGTTTATTCTAAAAATTTCATTTTCCACAATAACCAAATAATGCCAAAGTAAAAAAAAAAAATCACCATTATATTTTCCCTAATTATATTTATATACCTTAATTTGATCTTGCCATATGTTAAGAATAACTTCTTGGGTGTTATAGTCTTGGTGAATGACAAAATAAGGAGCATTCATATGTTGAATTGTACTGTGCTAAATGTTGAAGTGTTTTCTCGATATTTGGTGATGACTTGGTAAAAAAGATACAATTTGAGGTATGAGAGCTGAACTTTTAGAGGAGATGATGACCAAAATTGAATGTGATGAGAGTTGAAAGATGATGTGAGCTGAACTTTTAGAGGGGACGAAGACTTGAATTCAAACCAAAATTTTGGAGGGACATTCTATAAGAGAGAAGGAGCAAGTACAATTTGATATATTTTTGGAGGGAAATAGATATGGGCAAAATTGTCGAAACAAGGTTATATCTCAAAAGTTTTAAGAGGAAGGATTAATTTTCCGAATTCCCCTTTATTTTGTCTATTTTAAGCAAATATCCCTCATTTTTAAATGATATTAACCATGACAATATGTCCATGTTAAATTTTTACTACATGTCCATTTTTGTCTTTCCAAGTACACCAAACAAAATCGTACCAAGATTGGTGACTTTTCAACCTGCCCTTACACCCACTCTTCACCAAAGCTATTGATTATTTATTTATTTTTAATTCTCAAACTCAAAGTATGTGGTCCTCTATTACCTTTATCTCTTTTTTTCTTTTTTTTAATCTACACTTTCATAGTACATGATAGGGTTTGAAAAATAGTATATGGCCCATTTCTTGGCGAGGAAACAATGGAGTGGCGCTTGGCGCAGTGTAGTACGAATGACTCAGTGCCGAGGCCGATAATATGGATAATTGAGAAGGCGCGTCTTTGCGAATCGGGTGAATCTAGCCGATAAGGGAAGTAGAATAATCCATAACATCTTTATCCTGTGAATCCTTCATCTCCGAAATGAGGAAAATGGGATGGTCGATAAGCGAGCATCATAGCATGTCAATAGGATCTCTGATAAGGAGAAGGATAATTCTCGATAAGCTTGCTCATGATATCTTTATTAAATCCGATAAAGGTGAAAATATCTCATCCGATAGGAAAGAATCCCTTCTACTTACTTTCCGATTGGGAAAGCATCACAGCTTTATATATATATATATATATATATATATATATATATATATATATATATATATATATCGAGCCAAATCTCTACCGATTGAAAGGTACGCGAGAACATTACGCCCTCTAAGCGAGTTGATCTTTTCTCATCCAGGAAGAGCCGACTTAGGCATCGGAGCGCAGAGCGGGCCCCGTAGGTCTTCTTTGTTTCTTGTTTTTGCAAAGGTCGGCGTCAGGTGCGGCGGATCGGCCCGAGCGATTCAGGTTCGGGCCGGCGATCGTGCGCTCCCGGCCCGATTCGGTTAAAAAGCATCATCAGTACAACTAGTCCCCTACTATCTTTCTTTTTTTTTCTTTTTTTCTTTTTAATTCGGACATCTTTGGTTGATCCAAAAATTAAAGAAAATCAAAGCGTTTACACCAAAAAAATCTAGAAAAATAAATAAGAAAGATTTTACCTTTCAAATTACTTCTTCAATTCTAGATGTGACTCCTTAGTTTTTACGAAACGTTTTGAGTGAGGGAAACTATACAAAAAGAACCGAAACTATATTATTATTATTATTAAAATCACTATTCTCTTATACTAGAAAAAGATCTAGAAAAACAAACTCACCTTGAAAACCTTTTTTTCAAACTATAGTTCTTGGATTTCGACGATCAGGAGAGTCTATGTAGAGAGAAACAAATGGTTCAATGAATAATGATATTTTATATATATTTTAATTTAAACCTTGGGTTTTATAGGCAAATTACTCTTATGCCCTTCTTTTAATTTTTAAAAGAATGATTTTTCTACCTCTTTAAAAATTACGGGGGTGTTACAAAGCCCTATGCTAGATCCGCCTTGGACTACAAAGGGTAATTGTATTATACATTAGAACAGATTGAATAAAATTAACGACATTCAAATGAGCAAAAGATTTTACCCATGTTTAGAATCTTAAGATTCAATTTGGAACCTTAAAAGTACTAATGAAAGAAAATAAAGAGAGAGGAAAATGGGGAGGAAAAGTGGAAGGAAATAAAATTTAGAGGAAAATAAGAAATAGGTTTAAGGTAATAAATTAATTATATATGTTTATTTAAACTCTTTTTTTTTGTTTCTCTCTATTATATAACGTCTAAGAAATTTAAAAAGATGTAAAATTAATAGGAATTTTGATTATATTTGGTTTTCTTTTATATTTCCTACGGTGAAATCAAATAAGAGAAAATAATTTTTTTTTGTATTTGTTTTCGTTAGTACTTTTCAAGTTCCAAATGGGGCTTAAGAGTCATTGAAAAACCAAATCATTGGCTTGTAAAACCAGGAGAAAATTCAATTTTTGGAGAAGGGTAAGGCAGAAGATAATTTCTTTTACTAGTATAGGTTGAAAACTTTAGATTTTCTAGATATCGGAGGTGATGAAATGGATTTGTAGTTAGATTCGTCTGCGAAAATCCTAAGTTATCTAATTCGAATTTCGTAGGATTGAGACAATTGGAATTCCAGTTTTTACTACAGTCTTGGGTGTCGGAATTGACACATGATGTGGTCATGCATGGTGGGATAAATGTGGATGCCACATGGCACCTTAGGATATGGACACATGACATGATAGTCATGTGGTGTAGCAAGTGACACATGACACTTGGTTGAATGGCTTATGTAGAGTCATGTGTCAAGTTGTGAGGAGAAGAGAGGAGATTGAGAGGAAGGCTTCGCCGGCAGAGAGATAGGAACGAAAAAAAAAAAAAAAAAAAAAAGAGAGAGGGAGCAAACAACAATTCGGTGGATAAGGTGAGAGAAAGGAAAACCAAAAAGGAAGAAAAAGAGAAAAGAAGGAAGAAATGAAAAAAAAAACAAAGCCATGCGTGAGAGGGAGAGGAAAAAGAGGATTTATCGTTAGATGTCCCGACCGATGGTCCGAGAATTAAAGTTAGTCCGCATAGCGAGAGCTACGATATTAGATGCAGAATCAGTGTTTAGTCAAACTCTAGAGGTAAGAGTTCTCTAACTTTGGTTATTATTTGTGCAGAGCCATCGTGATAGCCATGAGACGATAGCTCGATGATGGGGGGTGGTTTCACAGTAGTTTATATCAAACTATAGGTGAGTTAAGGACCAGTTCTAAGTCTTCACATTCCACAGAGACCCTTTGTCTGGAGCAGGGGTATGGTAATAAGAAAAACATGAAATTGGAGTGTGATGTTTTGGGGTGACGTGTCTTTATTGAATATGGACTGACATGTGAAATTGGTTGTGAGATTCACGGTCGGGCGAAAACCCGGGTTGCGTGTTGTTAACTTGTGTGAAAGACCAACATGTTGGATGTGTGAAAGATCGTGTTGATGTATGCTATTTGATGTATTAACATGGAATGTATGATGGATGAAAATTATATGTAGAAAATATAATTATCCATGATTTATAAATGTTACATGTATTGAATTGGCATGAAATGACATGTTGCATTTCATATGCACAGGGACACCGCATAGTACTTGGTGTGGGTGCATGGTTATGGTCATTCATCATTCTTGGTGAATGGGTGGTGAGCTCGGAAACAGGACAACATCCAAAATGAGTCTCATGGTTACATAGCATGAAAAGGGAAAATACGTGTGTTGGGTGGAGCAAGTTGGGGTAGATACCCCCGGGGTGGAGCAGATTCATCCTTGATTAGACATGATCACCAGGCGGTGAGAAAGACCATAAAAATCATTGGAAGGCGTGCGGCGGCGTCTGCGGTGCGGCTTGAAAAATAAAATTGGCCAGAGCTAATGCATAAACACCGCGAGTTTGATAAAATTAAAATGAACATTGGAGTTTTTGTCGATGGGTTATGAGTTTTAAAAACAAAAGTTTTGTTTTAGAAAAAAAAAGGATCACATTGGGTGAAACACCAATGGCGGGTTTTTCACACTTGACATTTTACTGCATGTGTGAGGAGTGGTGAGGAGACTCGGGACATGGGATAGGGTGAGTCACATTCTCATCCATGGCATGTAGACATTTGAGTAGGAATGTCCATATTTTTACTTGAATGTGTGTGTGTTTCTTCCAAACTAGTGTGTCTTAAGTAGGGAGTAGCCGGCTGTGGGGAGAATTATAACTGAGTTTGCTCTTTCCATCATGGAAAATATTTTTAGGTGTTGGAGGTACACTAAGAGGTGGACATAGTTGAGGTCCTAGTTGGGAAGAAGGCCAGGGTTTGGCTTTGTTATGTAATTCGTAAAATTTTGGACAGTTTATCCAGTTTTGTATATGTAAATGAGAAGTTTTATAATAAAAAACTTATTTTGACTTGTTCAATATTGTGTTGGAAAGTTTTCCCAGATTTTATATTGCTTGTATAACATGTATAGAGGTAGTAGTATTGGTCATCGTGGGAGAGTTGGAGGTGCGAGGAAATGCCAAAAAAATAGGCTCTTTTGCATATTTGGGTCGCGAATGAGTTCCTATTAAGTCATATAGAATGCGAGGAAAAGGCCTAAAAGAGGCTAATGCATGTTTGGGTCGCGATAAGGAATTCCTGGTCGCGATAGAGTTCTTGTCTGGTTTTGTGTTGCGACAGGAATTCCTGTGTCACGACATGGTTCTCAAATTTTAAGCCATAGAGCGTCTGTGTAAACTTTCGCTTGTTGCGGCCAGAGGTTCCTGCTACTGTCGTGACGATGTCGTCGATAAACGCTTTCTTGTCGTGATCAAGACGACCAAGACAAGAGGTTAGGTGTTGCGACAGAGTTTAGGCTTGGGCAAGGAATTTCATGTTGCGATAGAGTATTTTAGGTCGTGACCGAGTTTGATCAAGACCAAGGGTTGTTCTTGTCACAACAGGGTATTTTTATGTCGCTATGTCGCGACAGAGTTCTGGCCAAGGCCAGAAGGTTTCTTGTCGCGACAATATATTTTTAGGTCACGATAGACTTTGGCCAAGACAAAAAGGGTTTCGCATCGCTACAAAGTATTTTGTGTCGCGATAGGGTGTGGCCAAGACCAAGGGGCCTTGTGTTGTGACAAAGCAGTTCGTGTCGTGACAGAGCTTGGCTGAGGCAAAGGAATTTTATGTTGCGATAGGAATATTTTATGTCCGACAACAATTCATAGAATGGTGTTGCGAAGTAATTGTTATTAATAATGCGCGACCGATCCGGCGGGAAATAACGGGCTTCTTGTTGTTGCTGACGAAGGGTTTTATGTCAAGAAACGAGGTTGGCTAGACCCCGGGGATTTTTTGCAATCGCGACATCATGTTTTTTGGTTGCGATAGAGTTGGCAATGGTGGAGAGTTTTATGTCGCGATAGAGTGTTGCTAAGGTTAAGAGATTTTGTGTTGCAACAAGAAAATTATGTTGCGACATGGTTAAGCGGATGGAAAGATTTACGCCGTGGCCCAGATGGCCAAGGTAAGGAGAAATTATGTCATGACAGGGAATGGAGGCAATAGAAGGTTTAGTGTTGCGACAGGACTTCTCGTGTTACGACAGAGGTTGTCTTGACGAGGGGATTTTTCGATCGCGACATAGGCTTTTAAGTCGCGACAGAGAACGGGCATGAAAGAAAATCCCATGTCATAACGAGGTTTTTTCTATGTGTGCGACGAGAGGCGAGAGCGACAAAGGGCTTTATGTCGTGCTCTGGACTTTTCAGGTGTCTGACGAGAGAGATGTGTAGGTTGTGGAAGCTAGGCCGCGACAAGAAAATTTTAGGTTCACGGCGAGGAGTTCATGTGTCACCGGCGGAAAAGGACCCAGCGGCTGTGCGGCGGCAAGAAGCTTGTGGCGATAAGGCGCAGCGGCATGACTAAGGCACTACGCGCCTACGGCGAAGATGCTCTGTCGCGCAGCCGAGAGATGCTGTCGCTCGCTGACAAAGGCTGGGGCGATACCGCGACGGGCGTGCGTATTTCTTGCGTCACACGCGTACGACCAGTGCGAGCTCGGCGGTATTCTATCCACGAAGCAGAGATTTCTTTGTGGTGTGGACGCTAGACAAATAACAAAAAAAAAAAAAAAAAAAGACCCTGAGATTTGGGGTGTCACATTGACAATCTTGAAGTTTAAAAGTCAATCCTTTCTCTTTCGTGAAGTCTATAAAAATAGTGTCAGAGTCTTCAAGGTGGAAGAGACTTAAGTTTAGAAAGTTGCAAGTTTCAAAGCTACTATTGTCATATGAGTTCCAATAGTCCTCACTCAAGTTTGTATACCTTGATGACATATTTTATTAGAGCTAGATTAGTTTTTGATTCACTTAGGTGCCTAAAAGCGTTTTAATAATTATCTGAGGTTATCCAAAGGGGATTAGTAAATAACATATCGGATCAGAGCTAATTGATTAATTGAAACCCTTATAGGTTAATTAATAAATTAAAACCCATTAGTTTTATTTAGATTAAGTGATCCAAGCTATAAGTAAGTGACCATTAGATTAAGTAATCCAAGCTCCAGGTAAAGTCAATGAAAAATATAAAGCGTTTGGTTAACAAGCGAAGAACATTATATAAGTTGTTGCATCAATTGATCCAGCTTGGTAATGCGGGGACTGAGATCTACTAGGATATATATCAATGATTAACCACAAAAATAAAATTGTAGGAGATGTATAAAGATAAATCAGCATACACGCATAGACACAATGGATTGGTTACGCGGTTTAGTCAAGCCTATATCCACGGGGGTTGTGCCCAGATGCAAAGGATTCTCCTATTTTTAATTAGGTTACTTTGGTCTTACATGAGACAAGACTCCCCATCTTTCTAACGCAAATTTTCACATTATTTTCTCTTAGTGAGAGGCATAGATGAGATCACTAATTCTAAAGCATGTCTCCATCTAGACACCCGCATTACTAAAATTCTCTCTACATACACTCATGCTTGTACACATAAGAATGATCTCTTACCATGTCTCAATCCATGGAAACTCTTAAGCCACCGAATCTGAATTTGACTCTAGTATGGTTGGAGGGACTGCAAAACGTCTTCTAGTCCCATTTTATTCTCGTGCTACAATATCTATTCAACATTCTCCTTGATTTGTGAGGTGATCTCGTCAGGTGTTTATGGAAGGTTCCCTTAAGCTGTTTGCAGGTATCACTATTATCAAATTTTATCTCCGCCAAATATCTCTATAAAAAATATTATGATTTTTAGCTCATCAAATATTCTGATTTTATCCCACAAATATCATAGTGGAATATTTGTCTCTCATAGAAAACTCACCAAATGTTATCCATTCAGTCTTCCTTATTTGTCCTAGGGATATTGTCTCTTGATATGCAGAATATTTGCTCCAGAATATTTGCTCCAAAATCGGATTTGATTGAATATGATAAGTTTTGTCACACAACTTGATGCATCAACTCGTGAAACATCAGCTGTGGTATCCCTTGTTACACCATCTTATAGCCTTAGTTTAAGGACTGAAACATGCATTACATTTTTACCTAAGATTATGCTAAAACATTTTCCTTAACAATCAAGTCACTTAAACTCAACTAGGAACTTATAAATATCCTTTTTAAGCGTTAGGGATTTAGATTTTTCTCATCCTTCCTTAATTAAGTAGGTTGTACAAAAGTTAGTGAAACATATCTCTAGATTAATTAAAGTCTTGTCCTGTTAATTAATCAAATAAGACCTTTTTTGTAGGCCATGTTAAGTGGCCCAAGTCAAGGTGATTCACTTGTACCCAAGGTTTGAAATATTGAATATGTCCCTAGTCGATGAAGGTCAACATGATATATCCCATCGATAGTCGATCCCGACGGAATTTGTGTTTTATCACCATTATCGGTGATATTTGTCGATATATAATTCTTGATTTTTCGAGATAATTCCCCGGAATTTCAACATCTATATCAATCAACTTCGATCAAACCCACAAAATGGGTTTGTTTGGGGTTCGAAGCATGCCCAAAACTGAGATAATCAACTACCCATCCACCAAGCTATGTGAGCCTATCATATATATTGTGCAAAAAAGTTATATATTGTTTATTTTACTCATTTATAATAACTAAATATAAATATATAAATATATAATTAAAAAATATTATATTCTATTTTACGTTATTATTACAACTACAAAATTTCAAAATTAACTTTTGAATAAAATATTTTGTATAAATCATATAAAAATAATTTATTTTTTAAATGTTATTAAATATATTTTAATAAAAATAATTTTATTTTTTAATAAATAAATGTAAAAAAAGTAAAAGAATATAAAAAATCAAATCTAATTGAAATGATCATTTCCTATGTTTTCAAAATAATTTTGATATGTAACCTAAATATATTTTTAATTTTGAGTAATTTTTATATATCTCCAATATATCCGTGGAAGTCGATTTAATATATTTGTCAAGCGGGAAAGTATTTTCATCATTACTTGTATACGGGGAGCTTATAACCTTAGGTTAGGGATTTGGAGCTTTCTCTTTCTCTATTATTTTCAGAAAAAGAACCTAGCTCTACCTTTTAAATCTCCAGCATCTAAGTGCTTAGCTTTAAGCAGCAATCATCGAGTGGAAAATCAATAGGTTTGATATATATATATATATATATATATATATATATATATATATATATGTTTTTTTTTAATTTATAAACTCCATAAATTCAATAACATTTTTCCATTATAATAGGAATCAATTTGGGAAAACTTAGATCTTGGTAAGAACTTCTAATCTTTATATCTAGATTCTAATTTTGTTTTGGAACCTTTCATTACTGAGATAAAAGTTATTATTGGATAGTTGCATGTACCTAATAAGATTTAGGGCCAAAGAATGAAGTAAACCAAGATTTCTATTATAGAAATTACCATATAAAGAAACAAATACTCTCAACTTGGCTTTGGAAGCCTTCTGTTATGATATGGTACCCAAATTTCTTGACAACGCTAACATGGCGTATAAAAATGAGAATTGTGTTTTTAATCATTCTTTTTGAAATGAAAATCTAAAAAAAATTCTAAGATGGAAAAAAAAAAAATCTCTTAGTGAAAATTTTAATAAAATCTAAATGGAAATGTGCTCCCTTTTAAAAAAATGTAAATTAATTTTTAAAATTTTAAACAACAAAAATAATAGTAATTAAATATTATTACAAAAATATTTATAATTAGTTTTAATATATTAATATCGAACTGAAATTTAAACAAAAACTAAATTTTATTTAATATCCGTATTCATTTTTTTCTTTTCATTCAAATTTTTTCTTTTTTACGGTTATTTTTATGGTTACGACAGCTTAAATCATAAAGAATAATGCTTATGAAAACATTGTAGTAACTTATATTTTACTTTGAAACGGATATAATATGGTTCCATCAAGACATAGGTCTTATTTGGTTGTTTAATCAAAAAAAAAAAAAAAAAGGTCTTGGCCCGGTTGAGCTCTTGTAGGGTGCTCGGTAAAGACACTTTATCAACTACTGATAGCTGATCACGACTAAACAACTAGTTGATTAGGGCCAAACAGTTCATGATAAGAAAAAGCTATAAATCGTAGTTTTTTCCTAAATATACTATAAAAAATATTGTATTTTACTTTTATCATTTTATCTCATTCACATTAATCTTACAAAAATTTTAAACACACACTATGCATTCTATGTGAATCTTTAAATTTCTCAAATAAACTTTTAATTTGCATAAACTATTTGTATTGTAATTAAGTTTATAATTTTTGAGATAAATTTTTACTGTGGCACGATTAACCTTTGAAGCTTCTCGCATTTGGTGATTTATTATGTGAAACACAAGTTTTTAGTAAAAGATTTTATTTTCAACTATTTTATTTTTAGTTATTTGAAAAAGGAAAAAAAAAAAGGTTTTGATATATTTATTTATTTATAGACATCAGGTTTTGATTTGGTGTCTATGAAAATCTTAATCTCCACTTATGAAAGCACGCAAAAAATCTAAACTATAATTTGGATGGAAGTGCTGAAAATGAAACAAAGACAAATAAATGAGATCAACTTGTAAGACACTATGATCTAAAAGCTCATACATTTTCTATTTGAAAAATATCAACATTTATAGCAAAAATTATTGAATGGCTGAAATAATTCTGATAAAAAAAAAAGGCAAAAAAAAAATGATAGAAAAAACATAGATTTATGTGGAAATCGTAGGAGGAAAAACATAGAATAGAGAAGGAAAAATCTCATTATATCAAAGAAAGAGTATAAGAATGGAATATTACGGCTGAGGGGAAAACATTATAATATTAATTATATGAATGCATCACTGTATTTATAGGTATTTTCAAAATATGTATTGTAAAGGTTGTATCCCCTGCAATAACACCACCCCTCCCTCGTTCGATCCTAATCTATTCATTACTACCAATCTCTTAAATCTATAATATCGCACTATGACTTTTTGACTCAGTCAAACAGAAATTCAAATCACATAACTCTATTAATAATTTAAAATGTTTGCTACAAAATTATTAACATAATTGAACATTTGTAGGGATTTTCTCTTTGGTTTTAAATCTCTCTTAAATAACTGAGCCGTTTGTTTCTCCAAGTGGTGTTAAATAGTAGAATGAAATCTGGGAAGGTTCTAGGCTCGGTCGTTTGTAGGAAAAAAAAAAAAACTACAAGTCTATAATATGATACAAAGTCAATAGATGTCAAATTGTAATTATTTCTTAAATGTTTGATTTGATATATTTTCATATTGATATATATATATATATATATATATATATATATTATTTAATTTTGTAATAATAATAAATACTATTAATACCTTTTAATTTTGTAAATGAATTTACTATAATATAACATTTTTTGTTGTTGCCTCCCCCTCCCTATGTACACTCCTTCCTCACTACAAGGAAAAAAAAAAAAAAACATATGAGTTGACTTTACATACCCCAGGGCAAAAGTGTAAACAAATTTTGGTTATTCATGGATTTACAGTAATCAAATGATAATTCAAGTCTGAGAGAGAGGTCAGTAAACCGGAATCTTCTACCAAGTCAAGATCTAATACCATGTTAAACTACCAACGTACCTACAAGCTTGACTACCAACTCACCTACAAACTCTATGAATATCATGTCTTTTAACACTTATGAAGATATGATTAATTAACCCACATAAATTATCTAAAGTACCATGTAATAAATAATTTATTTATAATTATCTAAAAAAATATATTAAAATATTCTTCTCTATAATTTATTTAAAAAGAGTTATTTTTAGAAAATTTTAAGTATTTGTAAATATTACAACCTAAAAAATTTATTTATAAAAGAATTGACTAATTAAACAAGAAATAAGATTATTATTTAAATAAAAAAAATAAATTAAATCACTTTATTCTAAAATTATCTAAACAAAAATATATTAAAGTATGTTTCTTTTGTAATTACTTATATAAGAAATTAATTATTATACGTTAAGTATTTAAAAAAATAATAATAAATCAATTTATTCCCAATTATCGAAACAAAATATTAAAATATTATTCTCTATAATTTATCAGGAAAGAGTTTTTAGAATTTTTCAAGTATTTATAAATATTACAACCTAAAAAATTTATTTCTTAAACAATTGAACAATTCAAGAAGAAATAAGTTATTATTTAAAAGAAAAAAGAAACTCACTTTTGTTTCCAAAATTATCTAAACAAAATATATTAAAATATTATTCTCTATAATTAATTATATAGAAATGACTAAGATATAAATTATTTTACTATACATAAAAATTCTTGCTTTATTTTTTAGATGAAAATGAACTTATTTATGGGATATAGTAAATTTATTTGTGAATATCAAGCGTCATTTGTTACTGTTATTTTGTTGTGATTATACTTTATTAAAAAAAAACTCTTATAGGTTTATGGATGTAAGAAAGTATAAAAGAAGATGATGGTTCAGGTTATGCAATAAAATTTTATATATCAATGATACGCAAAAATAATAAACTTTTTATATTTTGTTCCTAACGAGTATACATGATAAAATGACTATTGAGTTATAAAATTTAAAATTTTGTATACATTGTCATTTTCCAAAAAGGACACCATAAATAAAAAAAGTTCAATATGATGACACATTCAAAAAATGACACCATAATCTAAAATTAGCATAATCTAGTTACTTCAACACATTTTAAAAATTTTTTTATATATTGTCACTTTCAAAATGACACCATAAACTTAAAACTAGCATTTCCAATTAAATATTTTTTATTTAATGTATCACATTTATGAATTTTTAAGTCATATGTGTCATTATTTTAACAAATAACACAAAAAATAGTCACACCATAAATTGTTTTTGTAGTAGTATCTAAACATGAGGTTATGGCTCCTGATTATAGAGTCTAATCACTAGATATAGGAGTACCAACCTTCTCCATATTTTTCAAAATTGTGATGATAATGCAAAAAGAAATTAACGAGAGAGAGCTTTGTTGGGTTCTCTGGGTCTGGATTTTTTAATATGATATGTACAAGTACAAACTTCACCATCTACAGCCACATACTATTCCTTTGTTTAGTTTCCACTATCTCTTACGAAACCAAACCAACTAATATTTGTATGATTGATTTCATTATCAAAAAACTTCCCTCTAGTTATCATGTTGGTTTCTCCTTTCTCTACTTGGGATAATCAACTTCTCTTTCTTCATTTCATCATTATGGATTTCTTCCCCAATACCCATGTCTTATTAGAACAGGGACCAAATTGACCCACAATCATTAAGTCATAAAGAATGAGATTTCTCAAGAACTGATTCAACCTGATTTCAATATTTGATTCAATTTCATCCATCTACCATGCACTAGATTTGAACCCTTTTTTTTTTTTTTTTCAAAAAGATATTTGTAATAAATAATTAGTTGAAATGATTTCTAATAATACGACTACAGTTACATCTCATCCGTTAACTATTCAAATATGGTCTCAATAATCATATTTCGCATGGTGATGGTGGATTTAAATCGTCACAGTGGGTTTGAAAAATAGGCGTGCGTGCCGCTCATCAAGCCCAGTAGGTTTGAGAAAGAAGATTTATAGCGAGGCCCGATGTAAAATGCCGGACTCACAGCCTTTGGCCCCCAAGGGAGCCCGGTTCATTAGCCCCAGTACAATAACACGGACAGCCTAAAGAGCCCATATCCTGTAAAATCAAATCGAATCTCACTAATAGGGGAAGTAGGATAATTCTCAATAACCGCCCTCTAATTATCCCTTATTAATCTAATACCAATAAAGACAGAAAATCCCCCGTCCAATAAGAAGGAATCCTCGTCGTCATCAAATTGGGAAGAACATCTGCCCATAAATACGTGGCTGGGTCGGTGAAGTTACGGGAGCAATTCGCTCTCGCGGTCGATCTTTTCTCTCCGCGGGGAAAGAATTGACTTAGGCATAGAGCGGCGGGCGAGGAAGCCCCGCCCCGATCCCCCCTTTGTTCTTGTTTTTGCCGGTCGAGCGTCACAGAGCCACGGATCGACCCGGCCAGTAGTTCCGGTTTCGGTCCAACTTGATCTGACAGCTCGGTGATTCCGGTTGAAAAAAAAATCATCGAGGTGGGCGCCGTCTGTGGGAATGGAACCCACGGTGAGGCGCTAGAGGCGCAATGATTGGGTTTGAAAATGAGTGCCTTGACCCAGCTCACGAGCCAGTAGGTTTGAAAGAAGATTTATAAACGGAAACCCAGTAAACGCCTAGGCTCGGCACTTAGGCTGAGGAGCCAGTTCATTACGCCCGAGGCTAATAACAGCACGAAGCATTCTAGTGCCATATCTTGTAAATCAAGTCGAATCTCGCTAATAAGGGTAGGATAATTCTCAATAACCGCCCTACAATTATCCACTTTATTAATGCGATAGCGATAGGATAAAAATTCCCGAATCGATAGAAGAATCTCGTCATCGATCGATTGGGAAGAACATCTATATAAATACTAAGGTACCGGGTCGATTGAAAGGTACCGCGGAGACATTCGCCCTCTAGCGGTCGATCTTTTCTCCATAGGAAAGAGCCGGCAAGGCATCGGAGCAACGGCGGGTGGCCCGTAGATCCCCCTTTGTTTCTTGTTTTTGCGGAGGTCGAGACGTCCGAGGCCGCGGACTCGACTAGCAGCTTTGCAGTTCGATTCCGACCGCGATCTAACACGCTCGGCCGATTCGGGTTGAAAAAGCATCATCGGTTAACTTGCCGTCGTGAGGCAACCGGTTCGCTACGAATAAAAAGCTGATCTCACCGATGGTGATGGTATCAACTTGGAATCTGGCGAGCCATGCCAATCTCGGATGCAAGACCGGCCCGGTGGGGTGGATGGCCGACCTCGAGGCGCATTAGAACCAATGCGAGGCGACCGCAGGGCGAGGTGGAACTACTTTGTCTCTGACCAATGCTTGATATGGGAGTTGAGCGCTCCCAGCGGATGCAATGCCAACGCAGGCGCGACGCGGGACAGGAGATATGCAACACCACCCCTCTGGGAGGGCCGGCTGCACCTCGGCCCCTCCTGGGGCGACGGAATCCCGGCAAACTAGGGGCCTGTTGGGACCTCACCTAGCCCTAGAGAGGGTGCAATTTATAAAGAGGCCGGGAGCACTCGAGAAAAATCGCTGTCGTTTCCGATTCTCCATAAGCCATCGATTCTCCATATTAGCATTAGGAACTTACTTTCGCATCTTTCAGGGAATGGAAGTCGAATCGACGCATGGAGCCTCATTTCAGTTTGAAGAGCTGGCTTGCTCTGACAAAGGCACAGTAGCCCGAGAGCAAGTTATTTCGGGAAGATTAGCCCACAGGCCTCGGTAGCTTAGTTTTACGAAGGCTCGGCCCTTTCCCGACTAAGGCCTGGTAGCCACGAGCAAGTTAAGCTCGGGAAGATTAGCCCGTAGACCTGGCCTTCCGGTTGCAGGAACTCAGCGCGCTGAGGCGAGGCCGTATAGCCACGATCGAGTCATCGAGGTAAGGCGGCATCGAGCCGATTATAAAAGAAGAAAAAAAAAAAAAAAAAGAGCGAGGAGGGAATGAAAACTAGGTGTTATTTCATTGAGAGCGGCATCAGCATTATATCCAGGGTTCAAAGCCTAACGTAAAAAAAAAAAAAAAAAAAAAAAAAAACAAAAGCAAAATTATCTGAGAAGTTTTGGGCGTTCGGGCGGGAGTGGGAGCGAGGCGAAGAGGGAGCGAGCCTTGCGGGGTGGTTTGGCTCCCGGAACAGTCGATTGGAAAGGATTCTTGCCTCCTCATCAGGGATATCAAAGTTAAGGTCGAACACGGGTAGCATTAGCAACCCTCCTGCGAAAGCAAGCCATCTAAGAAGCCCATGAGGTGCGGGAAGCCTCATCCCTTAAACCGCTATGGCTCGGTCCCATACGAATAACTTCGTTTCTGCCTCTGAGTCCCCTCATGACCCTTGGCACTCCTCGGACGGGGCGTTGATGAGCTGACACCAGGAAGCTTCCACGACCAGAACTACTTATCTATGCTTGGCCCCTTTTATTACGTGGCTCGTCTCTGGCAGCATGGGCTCTTACCACGAGTTACCGCGAGGCTCATTTTGGATGATTGCAGCTCATCACGACTACGAAGCTCGATGCGGGCGGCTTCGCGGCCCACGTCATACGGCCACCGGCCAGAATCATCTTGCGGGCAACTGCGGCATCCTGGCCTCCGAGAGCTTGCCTGGCGTCTAAGCCGTTCGGGCCTTTTAACTACCCTCGGCCACGGCGCTGGCGCCATCGTGGTATGCCTCGAAGTCGAACTGAGATTCACGGCCCATCCTCAGTCATATTTTGCATTGATTAGATCTGAGTTCGGCTCACTCGGAGTGCGAGCATCCACTCTCTCGCTTTGTAGGCTCACGGCGGCTGACGTGACCCTCGTTCGATCGGCCCTTTTTCCAAACTCTTAAGATGGGTAGCCACACAATGACACCCGACATAAAGTCAACACACAACTCAAAACCAGATCAGAGAGTAGACCGCGGAAAGAAAGCGAGAGACTACGGAGGCAGCCCCTTGGAGGGATAGAGCAGAACTTCCTGAAGCGGGACACAGCTTTTAGACCTCTTGAGATCGGAATCCGAGGACGGACGAGATCGCACCGGCCAGTGGCTTCGGCATTGAAAAGGCAAGAATCCCCATCTCCATCAGCTTCCGGGCGCTTCCTCCTCAACTCTTCCGCTCTCAAAGGAGGAGGCTCAACCCTACGCACGAGGACTCGTATTATAGCGGGCATAGCATGACGGGGCTTAAGCGACCTCCCAGGGGAATCTTTGGCGCGAGGCAGGCAATTTGCGAACTTGGGATACAGGAACCTTGGCCGGAGCGGCAACACTGCCCACTGCACCGAACATGGGGCGGAGGTGATGAAGAAGACATTCCCGACCTCGGGTTTTATCTCGAGGCTGGGTGGCCTTTCTTAAGGAGTGGGTTCGAGCTTCACCTTTATGAGATCTCAGGGACAACGATCTCCCAGGAAGCTTGGCCCCGCTCTCCCAGCAGTGGGCTTGACGGGAGGCCCTTCGTGAGAGAACTTCATAGCGGATGAGGTGAAGGCCTCAGTAGCGAGATGGGAGGACCTCGAACACGAGAGAGATCCCGGAATGTCAGGCCGATGGGGCTCGAGTGGAGCGCGGAGACCTTGGCCAACTTGAGGCTTTGATCTTGTCTTCGGGGCTAAGATCAGGGCGAATACCTGAAAAGCTTGCAGCCAATGGAAAATTAGGGATACCTTATAATTTATGAAAACTAGACCAGAAACAAGCCAAAGTGAAGCTCACGGGATTACAGGTGGGTCCCGGATAAGCCGGAACGCCTAGGGTGTCTTCCTTATCAAGGGGATCGTACTCCCAACTGCAGCCACTAACAAAAAAGTAACGTTCTTTCCAAAATTTATGGGAGAGGCGGGAGGTCAGTGATCGGAGAACATTGGCAGCAGATAAATAAAGAAAGCCCTCGGCTTTGACTTCCTTCACTAAAAGGAGTCCGAGGAACACCTTAGCTATATTGGGAACACCCAAGCTCTTATCCCTACAGAAAACCAACAGCCCAATTAGAATACCCCAAAAATGGGGTGAAAGTTGAGAGGGGCAGACGTTGAAATGTTACAAGACCCTTTTTATAAAGGGATGTAGAGGAAAACGGAGGCCATTGTCGAAGGCCACCTCGAAGAAGCACACCATCTTAGGCACTTGCACAACGTAGGAGGTCAAAACGTCGGGAGACCAGACCTGAACACCAAACGGGGGCCTATATCGTCTCGCAAAAATTTCCCCATATAAAGGCTCAACTCTGCTAGGTCCCACCGCCAGAGCATTCTGCACGGCTGACTTCAGATATTCCGACCCCACAGGGTATTTAATCTCATCAATTCTACCCTTGCCTTTACCCAAGGGGAGAGGAGGTTCCCCCGGGGCATCTTGAAGAGCAACCACATCTAAACGATGGGATTCACCACCTGTTCGCCCTGAATTGGGTACCGCAGAGGAGTCACCTCCTATATGCAAAGAAGAGGAACGACTCGGACCCATGGGAGAATTAGATGATAAGAACAAGACCTCACCAAGCACCCCCAGCGCACTCCGCTATAGTTACTCAAGAGACACAAAAAAACGCACCACCCTAGGAACGTAACGGTGCGGTGACCCCAAGCAAGGTATCACAAAACGCCAAAAGAGATTCTGAACAGAAGGTCAGACAAATGTTAAGAAAGGTTCGAACTCGCGTGGGGTGCAAAAGCTTCCAAGACCGTGGGAACACAAGGCTAATCTGGCCGAGGATGTTCCCTAAGGTTACGAGGAACTAGAGGAAATGAGTGCGAAAGTCGAAAAGTCATCATTATCACAGGACATATGACGGCGACAAAGCCCTAACCAAACCAACCCTGAACGGCCACGTGGAAGTTGCACCCGATTCAAGAAACGATACGTTCTCGCTTCACACTCCGCCGTGAACTAAAGGGCCGGGGTACCGATCGGGTTTGCGCGCGCAGGTCCACTCACCAAGCCCAAGAAGTAGGTTTGAAAGAAGATTTATAAGCAAGCCCAATGGAACTGTCCGGCCTCGGTAACGCCCAGTGTTGGAGCTCATCGCGCCCTAAGGGGCTAGCTAACACCTGGACAAATTCTAGTTGAGCCCCATATCATGTAAAATCAAATCGAATCTCACTATCAGGGAAGGGATAATTCTCAATAACCCGCTCTAATTATCCCTTATTAACTGGATAGCATAAGGACAAAATCCTCGTCTAATAAGAAGGAATCCTCGCTATCATCCAATTGGGGAAGAACATCTACTATAAATACCCAAAGCCACCTGGTCTGAAAGGTAATGAACATTCCGCCTCTAAACAAATGATCTTTTCTCTCTATAAGAGCACCCACTTAGGCATCGAGCGACGACGTGGCGAGCCCCAAATTTGATCCCCTTTGTTTCTTTTTTTGTAGAGGATTCGAACGCCCGTGAGCCACCTGACCGCTCTTAACGACAGCTCCAAAGGTTCGCCCAACGTTCCCACACACGCCTCCAAAATTCTGGCTCACAAAAGCATCATCAATACCTTTACTCAATACTATTTCGTGATCTTTAATATTGCTCTATATATATATATATATATATATATATATATATATATATATATATATATATATATATATATATATATGATTGGAATTATACCGTATATGATTTACTCAGACAAAATCAAAAGAAACTTCGTAAAGTTACATCTTAGCGTGAATAAAATTTTATAATTTAATTGTGTGACTAACATGTCTATCACAAAAAACTAGAATAGAAAAAAAAATGACATAACATAAAGGTTTACGTGAAAATCCTTAAAAAGAAAACACAGACAAACTCATTATGTCAAAGATGGGTATAAAAGTAAAATATTGCAACTACAAGTGAAATATCAATCCAAAAAATTCTAAATTACATCGTATATATTTTTAACCATTTCAAATAGAACAAGTTCATATCATGGGACTAAACTCCATCAACAATATCATATCACGTACTTTTTAGGTCAGATCTATTAACTATTCAAACACGGTCTCAATAATCAAATTGTTGGGTTTGAGATTGTCCCTATCTATCTTCGTCTTAAGGGTTCTACAAGAAGATGTCTATCTCGTGAGCCCAAGTTTGACTTAAGATTTGATGAATAGGAAACTGTGAAGTAGTTTGGACTCAAGGTGTCCCTCTCTAGTGCAAGGACGTGCCAAACTTAAAGAGTCTAGACTAGGGTTAGAGTTGACGTGAGACGCAAGTCAGGTCTGGAATCTTAGAGTCCAAGGTACTTGGTGTTGTATAGGACCGTGGAATGCTAGGACGCCTGCGAATCAGAGATGTTTGGAACAATATGCAGAGAAGGAAAAACATAGAGGAACCAGTGTAGGTGAGGCGTGTTTAAAAACATTGTCCTTAGGAATTTTATTCATTAGGATCCTTCAATAGCTCTTCAGAGAGGGACTTTAGAACAAAAACAACAGAGAAGATGATGTCTAGTTTCCTTCACAATCAAATTGAATTTATAGAATGATAAAACGTAACATTTGGTTTGAATTTAAAAAATATGGTTGTTGGAGGGAGGGGGACTTACTGATTTTCACTGAAATGGGATTTTGTCTCATTTCTTGTGCACGTGAGGCCTCCCCTCTTCTCAAGCCTTATACAAGCACAAGAAGGTATTTTAGTATATAAACCCCAAAAAGTTTTTATACTTTTCCCATATGGGACAAGGTTCTTTTTGAAAAAACCATCAAACAATAACAATCCCCCACATTTTTCAAAAAGTCATTTGAAATCAAAACATTTTTTCTGGGTTATAGAAGAAGGTAAGTGCCTTAAATTTGGTGTTCAATGAATTATGAACCAAATATAGATGGATAAGATTTAATTTACAGAGTATTGATGAAGCTTATATGAACCATAGTACTCTTGATTGTAAATTAGAGACCTTATCATTAGCACTACACATCACAAATCTTGATGTTCAACATTGTCAGGTGCGACAGCTATGCGCGATTCGATCATTTCATAAGTGCTCTAGGAATTACCAAATGCTTCATGGGAGCGGCCCCACTCCACACACTTACAGGTTATTTCATCAAGTGCATACGTATTTATATGTACTACCTATAAGGGAAATGAAACATTAAGAGTATAACTCAAATTCTTAAGATGCAAATTGCACCATGCACACACTATAGGAAGGGACAATTTATCTGCGGTTAGCAGGATTAAAACACTGTTATCGCCATATGAATCTTCATGGGATCTCCAAATTACAAAGGTCGGGTTCCTGGGTTTCACCGAACCAAACACACATACAAATTTATGACACTATACTAAAGGACTATTAGTCTAACCCTAAGAACGGCACCAAAACCCGTTAACCGACCAAAGAACTCGCATAAATTTATGACACTATTACCAAAGGACTATTGTCTAACTGAACTAAGGCCAAAACTTGTTATCCTTATACTATATAAACCACCAATCTCTTAGAGTAAATCATTTTCAGTTATTTTGGTCCGATATCGCAAGTGCACGTGTGTCGACAAGTAATAAAATGGATTTAAGTCCGCATATATCGATCCTACGTGAGATCTCAAGAATTTTAAATCAACTACCCCGACTACCTCAATTTCCATACTATTCGACCACAAATGATAGTGTGGATCCAGCAAAGATTAAGGTGCCGGAAAATTAAACTAACAAAAGGAAAATAACTAAACCATCCAACATACCGGGAAAATAAAGAATAAAGAATAGTTAATTTCTAATAAAGAAATGAATATCGAATAGTTATCCTCGTAAGACACATCAATAGAAACAATATAGTGAACTATCGATTCTCGTAGTTAATTCTGATAAAATTTCGATATCTCAAGTTTCAAAACTGTCTGCGCCAGTGCGCTGATTCACACCACACATCAACATATCTGACAGACCATTTTCAACATGTGAACAACAGATAATCACTTTTAAAAAGACTTCCTTAATCCGGGTATTTTCTTTTCTGCAATACTTCATACCCATTTTATGGACTCAGAACCTTAACCCCAAGTTACTTCCACAAGCAAGGATATACAACTTCCGTATCGTTCCTCCGAAATTGCATTAGATCAACCTTTCCTTGATTAGATCACACGAACACGTGGATTGGCCCACTATCCGACCGAGGTGAACTTTCGGCTTGTTTAAATAGATAACTCATTCAACTCGCTCTTGATTTCAAGTGAGAAGAGGATTTATCTAAGTGAACTTACAAAGCTCAAAAGATCCCTAATAGCGGTGTTAGTATACCTTCAAAGAAATGTACATTACCTTCGTGAATGTCTTCCCTGCGGTCACCTGTGAGGACCTCCTTGAAATCAGAGCAATGACGCAAATCTTAACCCGTATAAGAAACTGATATTCAGATCCCAAGACACAAACCCAAACCGTAAGCAAACTCATTAACCCGAAATTAACAAGCCGCCGGAACGACTACGTGAAAGATAAATTCGACTCATAACGCTCAATTTAATGGAAGTCGGATTCCCACCACTCGACTACACGATACAACATTCGATCATAAGAATAATCGCAATTTGAAACTCGAAACAATCGAATTCCGTAAATTCGTCTCAACTTCAAACATTCCGTAGTAATTTGAAAAGAAATTGAAATATGCATTCAAACAAATTCTAAACGATAACATCCGTATCTCGTAAAATACAACGAAATAAAAATACGAGAGCATAATCAGCTTCTAAAACGACGAAATAAAAATTAAGAAAATAAAAGAAAAGAAAAGAAAATAAAGAAACGAAGCCACTATCCGCACTCCTGGCCCCGTGGGCCGCCAAGTCATGAATGAAATGGGATAGCGTCAGCAGTATTTATGTGGTTCCCAATCAAATTCCTAATCCCAATGTAGCCCCGTCGTGGATTTTGAGTATCCAGCCCAAGTCACCGCTCAAGTCGCGAGACTTCAGCCTCGTCGTGACATCATCGATGTCGCGACATCAATCTCACGCTACGACATCAACTTACTCTATGTAGCCTTGATTTATTCTTGATGTCGCGACATCACTATCTCGTCGCTACATCTTCTCACGCCTTGGCGTGTTTCAATTGTTCTTCTTCCTCGATGTCGCACGCTTCGATATCTTGTCGCGACCTCGCCATTTCATCTCAGCTTCAATCGATGTCTTCTTGATGTCGCGACATCAATCTTTTGTCGCGACATCAGCTTATGGAACCGTAGGTTTCAATCGGTCGCCCCGATGTCAATGACATCGTATATCTCGGTCGCGACCTCACTTTTACAGTTTCACCTTCAATCGAAAGCAGTGTCCGGTGTCGCGACTCTCGACCCCATGTCGCGACATCGCCTATGGCTTGCGCCTTCTCTCGGCGGTTCTGATGTCATGACTTCAAATTTCTCGTCAGACATCATCACGTCGTGACATCAATCTCACCGTCAGTGGACATCAACTTAGTTCCTCCTCGGGCTTTCAATCGTTGTTCCCGATGTCGCGACCTCGATCCCACGTCCGCGACATCGCCTAAGTCTTTTGCGCCTTTAACTGCCTTCTGATGTCGCGACATCAATATATCGTCATTCATGTCGCGACCAATCGATTTCCTTCACTTCCTCGATGTCGCACTCATGACCTGGATCGTAAACCTAAACCGCATCAATGACTCCGGCCCGCTCTTTCATTCTCGCCTCTCCGCTATCTGGACCGCACTTTTCCTCCACTTATTGTCGTATTTTTCTACTCTTCTTCTCTCTTCCCGCTAATAACAATTTGGTGAGTTTCTTCATATTTCGTATATTAATTATTCATTTCTAGATGAAAATCAAATGTAAAAATGGACTAAAAAATAGATGACTTTAAGCCTATCAGTTCCTATCGCATTGCCACCAAAGACTATTCAACTTCGGTAACAAATCAAAACTCGTTTCTTTAAGACCAAATTTGACCAAGAAATTCAGATCACACCAAAGACTATCCAAATTCTCGATAACGACGCCAAAATCGATTAGGATCGAAGATATAAAATATGTTGCCTGACTCAGGATGAGAATGCTTCATTTAAAAATGTGTTTTGGTCTAGATCACTGCAAGTGCACAGGTCATACAAGTAATAAAAGTGGATTTAAGTCTAAATATCATTCTCACGAGGAATGATGAGAAATCTAAAGATCAATTACCCCATCTACTCAAGATCTTTACTATTTGAACTCCAAAGTTTAAAAGTGATTTGTTTAAGCTAAAGGAAGTGCTAGATCAATTAAAATTCTATAACTATACATAAAGAATTTCAACATAATTGAATTGAAAGTTCACTGGTGAAGTTAACACTGGAAATAGATTAGAAGGTACAATTATCACCCTCGTTAATATTTTATAACATAGTTCAGCCATTAGTTTGAACTTTGAACTTGTTAAAGATGCAAGGTAATATAGTTTGGATTCCTCCATACACCATACATTTCACTGGTTAGAGATCCATGTTCCTTCCAGATACATGAGGCTAATAAGTTACTTGTAGGATATAATCCTCTTCTGATCCGTATTTTTCCTTTCCAAGACTTCACACCTAATTCTTAGGATCAAGAATTCCTCGCCCCATGCATGTGATAATGCATATCTTCTTCAATCTAATTGGTATCTTATCCTTCGAACTGGAGCAAAATTCTCTATCTCCTCGACAGATCTCTACTAACATGGATAAAGATCCTTTCTACTCGAAAAGAAAAGAAACTTCCGACGACTAAATTGATATATCATCTAACTAATCCTCACACCATGAGTAAATTAAGGATCTATGGAAGTAATATTTTAGAGTTTATTAGTTCCATAATATTAGTCTAACATACCCCCATGTAACTGCTCCATACTCCCAGGAATCTCCATCTCCATGTCACTCAGAGGGCCTCCTAGAAATTAGAGCAAGATACAGTCATTTTCTGGGTACACTCTACTAATATTCAGAACAATTAAATTCAAGAACAACACTAATTAAATAAATTAAAGATTTATAACTATAATATTCTTTCAAATTGTGCATACTACAATAATTAACATCGATCCATTCCCAAAGGGAGCTCAGTCTTTCAAAACTGGATTATAGATAACAGTGACTAACTAATTAGGAAAATTCACCGACATTGCAATCGAACTAAAATAAATGAACTCCATAAAATTTCCAATTTCCATTGAAATAAGACAATAATGAAAACTAAAATTTTACAATGAACCCAACTCGAAACTTCACACTAGATCACTACTCAATTCCAAGAAAAATTAAACTAAAACTAAATTGACGGAAAAGAAATAAAATAAAAATAAAGGAAAAAAATAAAATTAATATACAAAGGAGTCTCCAGCTACCTGTGGTTCCAGGTTCGACTAAGCCGCACATAGTGCCCTAGGCTTCTATTTATAGATTAATGACAATGTGACTCGAGTCAAACTGGTGGATCCCGAAAATCAAGTTCGGGCCGATGGTTTCTGGCTTCGTGACATAGAAAATTATGTCGCCGGCCATAGTCAGCCATCTCATCCTCCAAATGCTTTGTTGTGGCTTTTGCGCATTCTCGTCACACATAGTTTTGTGCCTTTTTCCTTAATTATGTCACGACATAAAATTTATGTGTCGCGACAGAGTTTCTCACCCTTCAGCTTGTTTTATGTCGTGACATAATTTTGAAATGTCACGACATAAATTAAATATTTTGCCTCGGGACCGTATTCTGACAATTTCTATTCTCTTATAGGCGAAGCTTTCAATTTATGTCATGACATCGTTTTCGATTGTCGTGAATAAATATCTCTCGCTTTCAAATTTTTCATTAAGTCGCGACATAAATTACTATGTCACAACATTCTTTTGTAGTTCTTTTCAACCCTCATTTGCGACAATAACTTCCCCATGTTGCGACATAGTTTCATCTCACCAGGTTGCGGGTTGTTGCGACATAAAACTTTTCTATCACACATAGCCTTTTGCCTTGTGATGTGCTATCTCGAACTCTATGTCGCGACATGCTTTGAAAATGTCACGTGCATATTTCCTCGCCTTGATCTTGTTACTCACAATACCAAGGTAACATAAAAACCTCATTTGCGACCAACTTGTCTCACTTCATTTAATTACTCTATCATTTTCTCGTCAGCGACATATTTTGTTGTGTTACAACAATCTTCTTCCTCTTCACTCTTTTATGTCACCTAGCACATGTGTTCGATTATCGTAACAATTCTCTACTGCCATTTGGTTGGATCAATGTCGCGACAGAATTAAGGAATGTCGCGACATTCTTCTTCAAGAACTTCTTAAGCAATGTCGCGACATAAAAATCCTTTGTCACAACAAAGTTTTGTCTTATGATTTCCATTATGTTGCACATTCATTTCTTTGTTGCAACATTTATCATTCAATCTCACTCATATTATGTCGCACTAAGTCAGAAAATGTCACGACACCTTCACTTCTTTAAGTCGAAGTTCAATATCTTGTTGCACATATTATTGCTTTTTGCAACATAGCTCTATTGGTTACCTTGAGATTGTGTTGCAACATTATGAAATTATGTCGCGACATTTCTGCTTTAGCCAATTTTATTCTTTTCTTGTTGGAATTGTTTTTTTTTTTAATTCAAAACCTGCAAAATACAAAGTTGGTGAATATTTCATAATTCAACATTAAAATGAATTATAAACTTTTAAGAATATGCTGTAAAATGATTAAAATGAGATGAGTTTAGGACTCATCAAATTCCCCCAAACTTAAAGTTTTTCTTGTCCTCAAGAAAGGAAAAGGAAGATTTTGTTTTGTCTCTTTCAAACAATTCTAGCTTTTTATTTTAAGGACATTTTTCGGGCTTTGCACTAGACATCTTTCCCTTGTATCCACAATTTTAGTCGAAAACAGGTTAGTTGTAAAATTACTTTTGAACATGTTTCCAATCCAGAACCAAGAAGATTTTCAATTAAGTTCACTAAACAGGCAAATAATTCCCATAGTGTCAAGAGTTCAATTATTTAACCCGACGTGAGTGTGTGATGGTTTTTTCCTCGCGCATTAGTTAACTATGGGACAATACTCGACATTAGACTTCTCCTTGATCCTTCTAAGTCCTATACACTTGTTTGTCATGTATTATTCCACTAATGTAGGCATATACCACCTCAAGATCAATTATGTCTTTTAGCCTTGTAAATGTTCGCTTCAGTAATCAGTAGATAAATCACAATTTAGGCCTGAGTTACCTGCATTCCACTTGCAACTCAGCATATTTGCCTTCATTCTTCATCCCTTACCTTTCCATTGATGTGTTAACCCTTCAAACAAACCCAAAGTGGTTTCGGTGCATCATTCCGCATACTCTCTTATCAGGTTATTTTTCTCACCATATTCCAATTATAAATTAAATTCCTCATATTAGAAGTTTTTTTTTATTAAATTTTTTTCACTTTCGCTTTCCCGTCAAGGCTTGTGGAACAATGCAATGTGTCTTTTTAAGCTTTTTAATCTTTAGTAACTTTGGGTTAGTAACTCCCATACTAGTTGGCATTGGGTACTAAGTTTTGAAACACCCCTAAGAACTTAATTGTTCAAGGGAGGAAGGCTACAAGACAAAACTCATTCCTCCTTGATACTTTGTATTTTCACATCTTCTTTTCTTCCTTCTTTTTCCTCATTCCTCATCTCAATTGGTTTTCCTTTCTCAACCTTTCTTTTTATCCTCCTTTGCATTTCAGAATAATATTCTCTCAAACTTGTCCTCTCTTATTATTTATGTACTTGCTATGCAACTGGTAAACAAGGGTTCTTTACTATAAGATTAGATTTAAGGAGGGATTTAGGCTTTTCATTTGCTGGTTGATGATGGCATTGGCTTTTGGCTCAAATAAGAAACTAAGGAATATGCATATGCATATTACAAGGGTAGACTTTGAAAGGTTCAAACTTCTAAGAATGACTTATATCATTTCCTGTTAGTGGTATTGTATAGGATTTCGCCTTAACTACACCAACAAGTTTTAGGACTTTATGAGATTAAACCGTGATGGATCCTAAGATGTCCCTAATCTAGTACAATATAAGCTGCAGGTACTTGACCATGCATTGTTTTCGTGATTCATAATAACCAGACGCTTACAAAAATAATTATAAGTCTTATTTGTTCCATTATTTGTTTAAATCTTCCTAAATCTTAAAGTTCAACTTATTCATTGATAATATTACGACTTCCTCTTTCAATTCATCTCATCCTACCCCAATTTCATCTATAACTTTCTTGTTTGGTTTCTGGACATGTTGCTATGTTATTTTACAACTCAAAAGCTTACATAAATCAAACCATTCAATTCAGAAAAGTTTCCACATAGCAAGCGACTCAATTCAATTCATCATTCAAATTCCACCAAACAATCCATAGCTACCCAATTCATCAATCAAACTTCATTTCAGAAGAGTACAAAAACTTTCAACACGACAAGTTTTGCATTATTTATTCAAAGATATTTCATTTAACTCTTTAGATAATTACAAATGTGTATTCATGTAAAGCAATTACACAAGATTTTCATTCTCTTTTGGTGTTGCATTTCGAGGTTTTTTGAGGATTTTTCGTCAGCTCCTTTTCAAATATTCTTCAACTTCCTCTAATGGGGTTAGTTCTTTCCTTCTTATTGTACTAGAGGTTTTATTTTGAGACGGTGCTTTACAAGGTACAAAAGGTATTTCTTCACCTGGATTTAGGGTTAGAAAATGTATGAGGGTCTATGACATCCTAAGGCCCTATCTGTAAAAGTGTATCGGATATTCTAATTTGTGGAAGTGGCACTTTCTTTGCTTGAGACTGTCTTCATAGCCCAATCCAAAATCTTTGCATTGCTCTCTAGAAGTTCACGCTCTTGGCCAATGATTCCATGAGGTCCTCATTGCTGATTTTCCATGAGTCATTAGTCTAAAGCTTTTGCAATGCTCAAGACTATTCAACTACCGTACCTTGATCTCTGTGGCTACCTTCTACGGCATTGTCTCTATCCTCCGACATTTTCACTAAACTCGCCCTATGTATGCCTCAAGCTTCATTCCAAAAGGCTACTTCTATCTCTTAATACTTCTTTCATTCCGTCTCTTTTTCCACCCTGCCCTCCATTCTAAATCCCTTTGCTTTATTTCTTCTCCCCAGTACCGATCTCTCCTTCTCAGTTCCTTATCCAGATATTTGTCTCTTAACTGTAGTTACAATTTCAGTTATCTATCCATTTCTTGCATTTCTTGCCTCATTTGTTTCAATATCTCCTTCAATTATGCATTATTGCTTTGTTGTCCCGAGCTCAACCACTTCGATGGGCTTCTTACATCCTGAGATACATTCTAGTCAGCTCAAGTTTCTCTCGTGATCTATTGTTGCTCTTGAGATGGGGTTCCAATGGCTTGCTCATTTTCACCGCCATCCCTTCATCTTTTCAGCTTGTACTTGTTTCTCCTTGCCTGCTCGTCCCTTTGTTATTCCAGCTTAATGTCGAGAGACTCAGACATGTTTCTTCTTCTTCCCAATCTCCTTCCACACCTCCCATGATGCAAATCATGATTAGTGTCGATGGTACTAACCTTCAGAACGTCAGAGTAAATCTCTATTATTTTCCACACTAAATTCTATATCCCATCAAGATAGCATACAAAGAGTATCTCCTCCTTCCGGCCTTATCAGAACAGGTGTTTAGATGTGGTAAAAGGATCGGTGGAAATAAAATAGAACCAAACCTTGGCTTCTTCTGTCAATGAGCCTCAGAATAGGACTCACGAGGGTTCTTCCTCAGAGAATTCCATTTCCCCTTTCCATCAATCAACAAATCCTTTCACCAATTTCTTAAACTTCGAACCATTCTTTCTCTCATTCAAATTGAAAGTTTCATCGATTTTCTCCCTACTGAACGATATCCACTGACCTCTGACGAAGCAAGTCTTTTCCTTCAGTCCCACCATGTTCGAGTAAAATTCCTTAACTACATCCACAAATCCAAGAGCCTTGTGCTCACAAAATAGGTGCCATCCTTCTTTCCTCACCATTTCTAGGAAGGGTGGAATTAACTTGTTAAACCCTCTTCACGATGAAATCTGTACCATGTACCTTATATTTCCAAGCGAAATACGCAAGCTCAGAGATAAAATCACTTACTTTTTCTTTTCTCTGCTTAGTTTCAGCTTTCTCAGCTCCCCTTTTTCTTGTTTCTTCAATTGGTTGCTCACCGTTTGTTTGGTCTTTCTTCCTTTAATCGCTTCCCAACCTGAGCCTCCTGAACAACTTCTTCCTCAATCTCTGCGTATTCTTCCATTATTTCATTCAAGTTTGGAATCATATTCGATGGTTCAGACATGGTTGAAATACGATTTGGGGATTTAGGGTTTTCGAAGGAAGATGAGAGAGAAATTTGGTGAAGGTAAATGAGTGGTTTGATGGTTTATGAGGAGGGTGGCCTTTTAGATTTCAAAATTTATTTATAAAGAAAATGATTATTTTCAGGTTTTTCTAATCTTCGCAACATTAAAAATTTATGTCGCAACATAAACTTTAGGTTTTTAGGCTTAAGTTATGTTGTGACATAAAAATAATTGTTGCGACAAACCATTAACCTAGGGTTTTTGGAACTTATGTCATGACAAAGAAGAAGTATGTCGCGACATAGTTCATTTAGCTCAAGTAAAATAATGTCGCGACATAAAAACTATGTCACGACATAATTTCCTGCAACTTCTAAAAGGCTAAACCAATCTTTGTCATGACAAAGAGAAATAATGTCGCGACATAGTAGAATTAATGTCGCGACAAAAGAAAGTATGTCACGATAATCCAATGAATTTTCCTCAAAATTACACAATTAACATTTTTCAACCAATTGACACACAAAACAGTATGCATTACATTCATACCACTCAAAACTTACTTGTGAAGACATATCTAACATCAAAGAATCTCAATTCAAGTATGAGAAACTCATCTCATTTCTTCACTCAATATAATTCAACATAATGATGGTCAAAATATTCAGGGAATGGGTACAACAAAGCTACTATTCATTTATGCTTTATAAAAATGCACTCCCCTAAACTTCAACTATGCATTATCATTAAAGAACAAGTTAGGGAAAAAAAAAAACTCCCTCAGAGCACTTTCTCGTATAATGAGTCCGGCAGCAAATGCTTCCAAATAAAATCCATCTATAATACAGCCTACTGTTCTAAAAATCAACAAAATCACAAATAAAAATTAAAACAAAATTAAAACAAAATTTCAAACACACAATTTAACAAAATCAAGTTAACTATGAAAATTAAAAATCGGGCTTGGTTGTCTCCTAAGAAGTCAGCTTCATGTTTAATGTCTTTAATAGATGTTTGCTATAGATTTTCCTTTTCAAAGAAGTTCTTCAATCTCTTCCAAATTGAACTAACTTACTATGTTCCCTACAAGATAATGTTTTACCCGACGATCACTTTAAACTCATTTCCAAAATCGCCAATGTTAACGCTCTCTAAAGGGTGTACTTGCTATTACTATGTAAGTGAATTAATTCATCTTGAATTTCGCTCGAAACAAATGAAGCTTGAATTGTATAGCAAGACTAGCTCCCTTGCTTTGAATTCTCTCCTAAGAATTTTCTAAACATGCCACTTCTTTGTCTTATCCTTGTAGATTATGGCATTATCATAAGCTTCATTCCTTAACTCTTCCAGTTCATTCATTTAGAGTAATCTCTTTTCCTCAGAAGAAATCAATTTAGTTTCTTGATGGCCCACATAACTTTATATTCAAGTTCAAGAGGGAGATGACAAGGTTTCCCAAATACAATCCTGCATGGGGACATTCTAATAGGTGTTTTGTGCGGGCTCTATAAGCCCACAATACATTATCTAGCTTTATAGGCCAGTTTTTTCTGCTTGAGTTCACTGTTTTCTCTAAGATTTTCTTTATCTCCCTATTGGAAATCTCAGCTTGCCCATTTGACTAAGGGTGATAAGCCAATCCCATGACATGTCTGATTCCATATCTACTCATGAGTTTTGCAAAAACCTTGTTTGCAAAATGGCTTTCCTCATCATTAATGATTGTTCTCGGTGCTCCAAATCCGCTTCAAAATATTTTCAATAAACCCAACCACTCGTGTCGGGCATCATTTTCGGGATGCTTATTGCTTCCACCCATTTAGATACATAATCCACTGATAGGAGAATGTATAGATTTCAAAATGAGGATGGGAAAGGTCCCATGAAGTCTATCCTCCATACATAAAAAATCTACACTAATTAGGATTGCGGCCATCTTGTTTCTTCTCGCTTTACGTTGCCATTTCTTTGACATTTATCACAATGTTTTACCCATTCAAAACAGTCTTTGAATAGAGAAATAATAAAACTTGATTGAGAATCTTATGTTGTTCTATCTCCTACAAAGTGTCCTCCATATGGTGATGCATGACATTTATCAAAAATTTCACCTTGTTATGTTTCTGGTACACATCTCCTAATGATCATATTTGCTCATCTTCTGAAAAGTAATGGGTCATCCCAAATATAAAATCAAGTATCAATTCTCAACTTTCTTTCTGCTGGTGGCCGAACTCGTGGGCATAATTCCATAGGATAAGTAATTCATAATATCAAAGATACTTAGTAGCTAGACCGATAACAAAAACAAATGCTCATCAAAGAAAAACATGCTTACTGAACTTTCCTTCAATAGTCTTTCTAAAGATAGAAGGCCGATCAACTATCACATTGCCACTACCCTTTGTCTTTGATTTCTAAATCAAACTCTTACAACAAAGAATACCCATATGATCGCCTGGGTTTGACATCTTTCTTTGCCATTAGATATTTAATAGTAGCATGATCAATGTGTATTATAACATGGGACCCCAATATGTAAGGCCTGAATTTTTCACAAGCAAACACCATTGCAAGAGATCTCCTTTCATGGTGTAGTAGTTCTCTCAGGCCTCATCAAGGTTTTTCCGCATAGTATATGGCCTTGAATATCTTCTTAGTTCTTTGCCTCAATATTGCACCAATTGCATAGTCACTAGCATCACACATTATTTCAAACTCCTTGTTCCAGTCAGGTGTTACTATGATGGGAGTTGTAACCAATATGGACTTAATTTCTTCAAATGCAGCTTTGCATGATTCATCAAAATCAAAATTTGCATATTTTTCCAACAATTTGCATAATGGTCTAAAGATTTTTGAGAAGTCTGATTAGTACCCAAATAGTGCTATTTTGAACCCTGTTCATTGTAGGTTTTGAGCACTTTTTGTGTACTAATAAACTTAATTAACTCGATTGACACATTAAAGTCCTTGTTATACTTCTCTTATTGAGAGTGTTAATGCTCAATAAATGCCATCTCTCAAAAGGAAAAATTACTAAGGTTTAGGTTTTATAGCTAAATGAAGATCCTGTTCGGGAAATGACTATAGGTCATCCTCCCAAACACAGGAATAGGGCCCGAGGACCCCCGCTCTTGTGAGCTCAACCCAATAGCCTGATACTTCAAGGAGTTTTCTTTATATTTTTCCACTTATTCAGCTTATTTCAAGTTTTAACCATCACAAACTCCATCAAGCTACCAAAAACCTTAATCCAAACCAAATTCACCATTTTGGACTTAATTGCAAATCATTTGTGCGAAGAAAACCCATCCATGTGTTCAACCCTAGAGCCACTATAATCAAGCAAAGAGGGGCCATGCTACTTAGTAGGAGGTATTAGGTTTATAAATTTTGTTGATTCTTGACCACCCTCCGTGCTTCACGAATCAAATGGCGCCGTTGCCGGGGATGGTTCCTTAGAGCAAGTGATGAGCTGTTGAACTTGTGATCCTCATCACAAGTGTTGGTGAACTCTCTTTCAATTTTCCTAGCAGTTCACTACTAGGTTAATTTAGTTTTTTTTCTACTTCAGCCCATATACAATTTTTTTAGCCAAATAAAGAACCTTTTGGTGGTTTTTGTTTCGTTGGTTTTCTGCTTGCTCATATAAGAGTTTATGTACTGGGATAGGAACACAACAGTATGTGTTAGAAAGAATCAAGTTGCCCCACAAGAACAAGGTCATGAATGAGTTTAATGAAGGATCGACGGAGCCTTTATCTAAGAAATAGCAGATCCAATAGGGGATATAGAGGAATCCCAATGCATATAGGTCCATGAGGGACCATATACATCCCCTAAGGGTGAGTGCACCCTCATGTATTGTGCCCCCACCAGAGGACATGATTGTCAAACCTTACATTATGCCTCTACTCTCCATGGTATGGAGAACAGAACCCCTACTCACACATTTGAGTTTGAGAAGTCTCGCAACACCTTCAAAGAGGAGCTCCAAGATGGACCCACGTAGGCTTGAATTTTCCTCTAACTCTAGAGGATAAGGCCAAGATTTGGCTAAACTCTCTGAGATCGAGGACCATTCGGAATTGGACAGAAATGCAGGCTGAGTTCTTGAAGAAAATTTTCTCCACACACAGAACCAATAGTCTGAAGAGGTTGATTTACACCTTTGTAGCCCATGAAATGAGAAACTACCAAAGACCGGAAGTACTTTGAAACCATCAATGCTTGTCCTCACCCATGATGTTAGTCAATCATTTTACGAGGAATGTCCCTACAGGAACAATTATTAGAGACTACGTATGAGGGAACTCATGAGCAAGTATCCCATAGCTTCATGACTTCCTAAACTATGTGTGTAGACACCCTAAAGCTCGGGATGAACCAAACCCAAGAGAAGTGTAGAGAGGATGAGGCCCACAATGATCTTGAAGTGAGTAAGTAATGTATTCCATCACTTCGAGGACATGGAAATGAAGGCAAAGCTATCCACTTAGCAAGAAGGTTGAAGGAGCTTGAAATGAGGGAATCTAAATATGAGGTGCGAGCAAAGAGTCGAGACACCCGCCAACTGTGACTTCGTTTCATTCGTTTGGCCTACCGAAAGCACCAAGGAGAGCATCGTCCAACCATTCCTTCTTTCCACGAGGAGACGACAAATGAACAAGCCAATGTCATGGGTCAATACAAACTACTAGCCAATGCCCCATAAGCATCAACACATATAATCCCAATCGAGGAACCATCCTAACTCTCCTGAAACCAAAGCCTCCTTCGCGATATGTAAAATTTCCGGTGCACAAAGAACAATATGGTTCCTCATCTCAACCAATAACTACCACCATCCTCATTCCAGCTAAGCAAGCTATAATGAATTCGAGCAAAGTGGTGGGCGCTTGTGGAAGAACAAGGTAGTGAATGCCTGCTAATCTGATGATTGATACAAATGAAACCATTAATCGAATAAGAAGATCGAGAACCCGTACCGATATTGCCTAGAAATTTGACAACTTGTAGTATTCAATTTCTAGAATGACTAACCAGTAGTAAGGGCAGGAGAAAGGAAAATTTCCTTCCCAAACATAGCCTAATCTCAGAGGAGTGCATGAATTAAGCTCTTCCAAAGGAACCAACCCAAGGATGGATGAAGTCAAGGCAAGTATCACGCTGAGGAGTGGTAAGAAGATTGAAGAACCAAATTCTCAAACCAAATAAGGCGCATGGAGGAAAAGGAAGCTGAACTAGAGAAAATTGTGATCAACGAAGATGCAATGAAGAAGAGCACACCCCTATCTTTTCCTCAAGCACTAAAAGGCAAGAAGAAGGCTATAAACCAGGTTGAAATCCTAAAAGTGTTGAGGTAGGTGAACGACCGGTCAGATAACCATCTCTATGGAACATCGAAGGAACTTGTGTGTAGAAGGCAATCGCTTAATTTGGGGGCCGTGTCAACCCGCCTTATTCAGCAGGCTGCCGCCCTGGGCCGAGAGCTTAAGTCCACCACCATCACATTGTCCCTAGAAGATAGATCCATAAAAATCCTGAAGGGCACTATGGAGGATGTTTTGATACAGGTGGACAAATTCTACTATCCTTTAGATTTGTTGTGTTTCGATACAGTAACCGCCTGCGTGGGAGCTAATTATGTGCCCGTAATTGAAGACCATTCTAGCCACCCCAATGCGATCATAAATTGTCGAAATGGAGTTATGCAACTTACATTTGGGAACATGACTTGAGCTCAATATTTTCCATTTTGGAAAGCAAAAAGCATATGCATGCATGGAAAAGGGCCCAGAGGAGGTATGCTTAATCTGACACTATCTTCAGAAGAACAGCCGAAAGCAAAGCACAAAGAAGAACATGATAGCCGACTGAGAGCCGCGATTGTTCCGAAGAGCTGCAAGAAACCCAAGAACCATGTGTCAGACATGAAGCGATGAGAAAGGAAGTCCTACCGCGCATCGAGGAAGACAAGGAAAAAAAGGAATTGTTAATGAGCCTCAAAGTTTCGATTCAAGCCTCTACTCTATGGAATTGAAGGCATGTATATTTAGGAAGAGAATGACCAATGCCTCATTGTTGTCTCTTCACCGCCTACAATGCCTCATAAGAGAGCAAATTGGCTAGGGAGGTCCCGATAAGAACAAAGCAAGCATTTGGGTGGAAAATCTCGACTTGGAAGGGAATTGCATCTTGTAGTTTGCACCCATCAGCATCTATATCTGGAAGAGCTAGCAAAACCAAGTAGACAAATTAAGAGGAGATTGAATCCTCATATGCAAGAGGTGGTTCGTGCAGAAGTTCTCAAGTTGCTACAGGACGACATCATATACCCGATATCCGATAGCACCTAGGTGAGTCTAACTCAGGTAGTGCCCAAGAAGTCTGGGGTGACCACTGTGTGCAATGAGAAAGGGGAGGAGGTGCCCACCCGCCTTACCACAGGTTGGAGGGTATGCATTGATTAGATCAATATGATGAAGAAAAGATCACTTTTACCCTTCATGACCATCTCCTTGAAAGAATTTACGGGCATCCATACATCGCTTCTTGGATGGTTACTTAGGCTACTTTTAGATAGAGATCGCAGCAGAAGACCAAGAGAAGACTACCTTCACCTGTCCATTTGGGACTTATGCTTGGCGTAAGAATGCCTGCATATGCAACAATGCCTTGCCATCTTCCAAAGATGCATGCCCGCATTTTCAGTTGGATTTGATCGGAGCGCATTATGGAGGTCTAAAAGGATGACATCACAATATATGTGTAGTTTTGAAGAATGCTCGATCAACCTAGAAACGTCTCTCGCATAGGTGTATTGAGAAAAATTTGGTGTTGAACTGGGAAAAATGTCATTTTATGGTCAACCAAGGGATTGTGCTGGGACATATCATATCCAACAGGGGAATTGAGGTTGACAAGGCGAAAATTGAGTTAATTTCTAAACTTCCTTCCCCCACAAATGTGAAAATGGTGAGACACCCCTCGACATGGCCACTGGAGGTTCATCAAAGACTTTTTGAAGATTGCAAAGCCTCTTTACAAGCTGCTGGAAAAGGATGCCAAATTTTCCTGGGATAGAGACTTCCAAAGGAGTTTCAAGGAGCTCAAATCCTACTTAACCACTGCACCAATAGTGAGGTCACCAAACTAGCAATTGCCCTTTGAGGTTATGTACGATGCAAGTGACCTGCTACCGTGAGCATTTCCTGTGGCAAAGAGAAGAAGGGAACCTTATGTGGTTTACTATGCAAGCAAGACTCAATGAGGCACAAAGGAACTACACCACAATGTAAAAGAGCTAACACCAAAGAGTCTATGCTGGATAATTTCACGACTTGATGGGGTTGAACATCATTATCTTCATATATCATTCAATCAAGACGCCTCTTGGCCATAAGATGACAAGGCTAGACTCATTAGATGGGTCCTTCGCTAGAATCTAACTTTAGATTAAAGACAAAAAGTGAGTAGAAAATGTCAGTGGTGGTAATTCACCATCCAGACCGACTACAGCACACGCAACACCACAGCCCCTAAATCAATGATGAGCTCTGGAAAAGTCCCTCCCGCAAAGGGAAAATAATTCCCATGGTATACTCACATTGCCAATTTCTTGGCAACAGAAGAAATTCTAGTTGATTGGAAGGCACAAGACAAGAAGTTCTTCTTTGCAAAGATTCATTCCTATTATTGGGAAGAGCCATTCTTGTTCAAATATTATGCTGGCCAGATAATTAGAAGATGTGTGCCTAAGGAAGAACAGTAAGGAATACTCAGTCACTGCCATGAGAATGCATGTGGAGGTCATTTTGCTTCCTTAAGACCGACATGAAGGTGCCCAATCTGGTTCACCATTTCTCTTCAAGGATGCCTACAACATATGCCAAGAATGCGATGATGCAATATTAGGAAAGATTTCTCGTCACATGATGCCTCTAAAACCTAATTTTAGTAGTTGATTTAATCGATGTTTGGGGCATCTAATTTTACGTGGGCCATTTCTCTTCCTTCTGGATATATATATGAGACTGGAGTCACCATGCGCCGCTATGCTGAAGCAAAGCATTACATATTAGCGTATCATGTAGAGCGGTGCTAGATTTTTGAAAGAAAAAACATATTTTCTAGATTTGGGGTTCCTAAGGCCATAATCATGATGGAGGTTCATTTTTGCAAATAAACCCGAGAAACTCCGACTAAATACTGAAACACAAAGTGGCCACCCCACCATCCCTGCACTAGTGGTCAAGTTGAGCCCGCCTAATAGGGAAATTAAGACCATACTGATGAAAGTGGTGAACTCCAACAAAGAAGATCGGTCTCTGATTACTGGGCTCCTTGTGTGGCTATATGTAATTAACCTTCCAAGACTATTCTGAATGTTTCCTCTGACGCCACTTATATGCCACGCCATCCGCCCGTGGAGATTGGAATATAAGGCATGGTGCAACCGGCGTTTCAACCTCGGATCAAGAGCCGGGCCTTAAAAAGGGCCTCGTCATCAATGAGCTAAGAGTTGAGAAATGATGCCTACT
Source organism: Tetrastigma voinierianum (assembly GCA_016808115.1). Classification (NCBI taxonomy): domain Eukaryota; kingdom Viridiplantae; phylum Streptophyta; class Magnoliopsida; order Vitales; family Vitaceae; genus Tetrastigma; species Tetrastigma voinierianum. The sequence continues at coordinate 306,476 of JAEQBH010000591.1, forward strand.
AACCTGGTGATTGTAAGAAAGACAAAGAAATGGCATGAGCAGCCGATAACCCGTAAAACGCCAAGGATATCAAGGTTTTGCACTGCTTCAACTCTCTTCCCCGGCAAGCTCAAGTCAAGACGATCGGTCCATACATCATCCATCAAGTTCATCCTAATGGATAGGTGGACTTGCTAAATTCTATGATAGCAGTGATATTCAAAGTCAGAACAGGAGGTTGAAGCTCCATGTAATGCAGTTCATAGGCAAACAAAGAGAGATCCTCCTCGACTTCTCCATAAGTTTATCCGGCTACTTTGAGTTAGCTTGGTCCTTATCGAGATCAAATGCCACCATTTTGTTTGAACTCCTTAATTATTTCATTTTTCAGTTATAGCTTAGTTTTTATTTGCAGTTTTTAACTTTCCTATGCTTATTTTTGGTATTCGCTTTCAGTAGAGTCACGTTTAGACGGCCGGAATTGAAGTCCCAAGGCAAATTTCACAAGTTCGTGCTGCAAAATTTTCGCCGCCTACTTACGTCTCTTCGTCTTCTCCCTGCTCTTCCCAACGACTTTCTGCCTCATCCCGCATTTTTGAATCCCAGTTCTTAGTGTCCATTTATGGACACTAAATAGGGTAAACCTTCCACCTTCCCTGCTCCCTCTATATAAACCCCAACCCCTTTCTTGTTAATTCATTTCTTTTGGTTTCTTGAAGAAGAGAACCTCTCCACCCTCTCCATCTCTTCCCTAATCTAAACATGGCCAAGACCCGCAGAGGGCACAGCTATAGGCCTCGTGTGCGGCCTTCCTCCCCTCCTCCTACTGGCGCCGTGTCGCATACTGCTGGTCCTTCTTCCGTCGATCCCGTGAGCCGTCCCGCCGCGCCCGACCATTCCCATCGCTACGGCCGTCGAGGCTCTAGCCCATGTTCCCGCCGCCTCGCCCCACGCATGATACACGGGTCGGGCCTCGCCTCCCTCTCACCCTTTCACCCAAGGGCCTCTGAGGGCCTCAACCCAAAGAGGGCTTAGGACTTATCCCTGTGAGTAATCAACTGAGGATGACCGGAGCCCATTTCCCACACTGTGACCACTACCGACACTTCCCGCTTGGATCTCGTCCCCCGGCTTATTTATCGAAGGCCCACCTTCCATTATGGCCCAATTATAGGAAATTCGGATTGCAATGCCAAGGAGCTGCACGACGAGACTTTTTATGACATTCCTATTGCAGCCACCCTTCCTGAGTTCAGAGATTCCATGCGTCAGTGTAGACTTTGAGGCCTTCATGACCCCGCCGGTTTTTCACTCCCCGAGTGGTCATCGAGTTCACCACACTATGATATCAAGCCAGTCCCCATCCCACGCCATCCACTTCTCTAATGATGGCTTTGAGGGGACACTCTGGCTGTAGCTACATTCAATCTCCCGCTTGTCCTCGCCAACCTTGGGCTGAGTATAGACAAGGCCCCACCCCCGCCTGAGATGGTTCGACTCTCATCCGCACACGACAACAAGACTCATCCTATTTCTGAGGCATCTTTCTCTAGTTTTTCCTATCAGATCATCACTGTGGTCTAACCTATTTCCACTCCAACACTATTCACAGAGGAGAGGGATCCATCTGAGGTACCCATACTCACTGATCCTGAAAATTTTCAGGTTTTAGCTCCGCTGGTTTAGTCATGATCTCCAAATCACTCAGACAGATCCACCCAGAACCTAACTCAGGCTGAGTCCATTCCCCTCCTATTCCCGAGACTACTATGTCAGGTGTTAGAACATCTTGGTTTTCCTGCTGAGCCCCGACTAGAGCACCGTCGAGATTACGAGGCCATTTTCACTATTAACAAGAGGTAGCTTATGCCCCTTGTGCATAACCTCCCAACCTGGACATAGTTGAGGATAAGCGGCTGGAGGACCGTCCCTACGGAGGATCAACCACCTCTTATAGTGCATACGAGGCCCAGTTCCGAGTATCGCAGCTCCGGCGATCCAACTGCTCCATTACTACATCACCCTACATCCCTGCACCTCCGATTGCCTCCCAGCCAACCCGGACTCAGTTTGAACCCGATGCGTCGGCACCACCTTTACAACATATCTACATATCCACAGGGATTTCACGGCTTATGGATGCGGTCCGCTGCTTCGTATGTCCGCATCTTTGCGGTTGCCTACTCCTGACCTTAAGTGGGGCGATGACACGCATAAAGGCCGCTCGTCGTTTAGACCACCGCCTTGCTCACACAGAACCAAGCCATCCTCAATAAAACAAAGTCACCTGGGCTTTGATCTCTCCATGATGCGCGAGGCTTCTTGATTCATCCTCGATAGAGCCGGCCAACACCCACCCATCCTGCTCCCCAGCGCGATATTGGGTACGCTGCGGCAACGGCCTAGCGAGATACTCCTCGATTTCATCAACGACCCCTCACTTTGCCCGGGATGAGGATGACATCCACCGGTACACACCGAGAGGTAGCACTTCCTTCTCTAGCTTTCCAATCCGAGCCCCATTGCGGACAATGTGACATTTGGTTGGGGGGAGAGTTAGCGAAGGAAGTGGCTTTTACATTTATGCTTTTGTTACTATTTTGAGCAAGCCCTTTTGGTGTTGTTCAGTGGCTAGCTGTTAGTTTTTTTTTGTAAAGCCGAAAATATAACCATATTGTTTTTTTATACATACCATACAGTTCACGCTTATAGTTTCAAAATTGCACCCATTTTTTTTTTTGTGAGTTTTTCTTAGCTTGCAGTTTGAAAATTGAAACATTGTCCAATTCTGTTGATGTTAGATTGGTTCCATGCCTAATTGAGTGGATGATTAGTTGAATTCTTGTTGCTTTCATCCTTTTTCTTCTACCTCTAACTAACCCCACACTATACACATTAGGTTTCAACAATAAGCTGAAAAATTGCCTAGCCTCCTAAATCTTGCAAAAGCCTGACCTAGTATTGTTGATCACCTTTAATAGGTTAAGGACCCCCATGAAAAGAAGGGCAATTAGTCTTCTAAAATAAAAAGAAGTGAAAAAGAAAAACAAAAACAAAAAAAAAAAAAAAAAAAAAAAGAAAAGAAAAAGAAAAGAAAAAAATTGCAACGCTGCCTTGAAGCAGAGCACGGTGCGAGGGTATATGGCGAAAGTCTTTAAAGCCGGTGCCACTAAGCCCACGACCCTAGTTGGGAGTCAGGCTTTGTTGCTTTCGTTACATGGGTGGATGGGCGAAGTTTAGCAAGTTATAGGTGCTGGAGTCTCGAGATCATTCAAAGTCCAAGGTGAAACCTGAAGAGTTTGTGGTTGAAAGATCCTTATGCCTTGATGCCCTATGCCTTAATTGGTTGGGATTCATCGGTGGATCCCCGTTACATGGAATTTGGTGAAGTCGATTCCTCAGCATTACACCCCTACAATGTAAAAATAATTGTGGAATAAGAGTGGGTCCTGATCTATTTAGGTCGGTTAGTGTACTAGGTTGTGGCGGTAGCTAGGTTAGGGGGAGAGCACAGTTCGACAGTTTATTGTTAGCTGATCCTTATAAACAGGTTTTTGGTGGAAGTCCTAGGATTGATTCTCTAGAGAAGGAAACTCTTTTGATGCTTGATTTTGTATGGCATTCACTCTCTCGAGATGGTTTTTGGGCAGGGTTTTGGTGATTCTTATTGAGGGTTGGGCATTACTCATTCACATTTTTTTGAAATACCATTTTTTTGTGAACATAATTTGATATTACATTTGCTCTTTCTTTCATTGCTAAGAAGTATGATGTGTCGGTTCAGGGGGTGATTAGTACCCAAATAGTGCTATTTTGAACCCTATTCATTGTAGGTTTTGAGCACTTTTTGTGTACTAATCAACTTAATTAACCCGATTGGCACATTAAGGTCCTTGCTATACTACTCATCGCATTTTGTGGCAAATTTTGTAGTTTTTGAAAGCTAACCATGCCAAAATTATTGAGTCAACTCAAGCGTAAAGAATACTAGTTGAACTTCGGAGAGTATGTCGAAACGGGAGAGATAAGAAGCCAAGAAAATGAGAAGAAGTGGAAATGACTTGAAATTTCGCGGGTTGTGAATTTTCATATGACTCTCTAGTTTGTCCCATTTGACCCCCGTTTGACCATTTTTTGTAATCTTTCCTAATTGCCTTAAATATAATAGTGGTAGTTGAGTCTTTTTGTAATTTTTCTTATCTTGGGCACTATATAAGCCCAGTGTATAGGCTTTAAAGGAAGCCGATTAATAAATTTTTGAGCGCGTAGAAGCTTTAACTCTTACGCGCTTTCATTTCTTCTCCCTCTCTCATTTTCTTGCCTTGAGCACCACTACGAGGTTGAATGACTGAGGAGGATGGATTCCATTAGAACCTCTTCATCCTTGAAGAGGAGGGCTACTAGGCTACGGATCTAAGGTAACGGAGGTTTCTCTTGTTTTTAACGCATGCATTTATTGACATTTATGTCTCTGGTTTTCACTTTAGTTCAAACCCCTTTGATGCACCTTGAATGATAATTTTTAGCGATCTTTTTAGGAGTTCGAGTGGAAGCTTATTGTTGAATCCCACTTGAGTTGTGGTTGCCATTTATTAATCACTATAAGATGGGTCGAGGAGTGTAAGTTTTCCCTTTATGCGAGGCGTTAATGCTCAATAAATTCCATCTCTCAAAAGGAAAAATTACTAAGGTTTAGGTTTTATAGCTAAATGAAGATCCGGTTCGGGAAATGACTATAGGCCATCCTCCTAAAAGCGAGGAATAGGGCCCGAGGACCCCTCAGTTCCTTTTAGAGCTCAAATCTAGTAGCCTGATACTTCAAGGAGTTTTCTTTTATATTTTTCTCCAGTTTATTTCAAGTTTTAACCATCACAACCCATTGTTTTTACCAAAAACCTTGAATCCAAACCAAATTCACCATTTTGGACTTAGTACAAATCATTTATGCGCGAAAACCCATCCCTGTGTTCGACCCTAGAGCCACTATACTGCAGTAGCCATGCTATGGCAGTAGGAGGTATTAGGTTTATAAATTTTGTTGATTCCGGACCACCCTTCGTGCTTCACAAATCAAAGTCCCTTATAAATCTTTTGTAAATCCCGGCTATGTCCTAGAAACTTCATATTCCTTTAAGCTGTAGGTGGTAGGAGAGTTTTATGACAAACTTTTTGCTTGGTCCACTTCTAACTTGGTATAGAAATCTTGTGCCCCTAAGACAATGCCCTCTGTTATATCAAAATTACATTTTCCCAATTTAAAAGCTAAATTCTTGTCTTAGCACCTCGACGTCTTTGTTGGAATTTTTCTAAGCATTTCTAAAAAAATGGATCGAGTATCTTGAAGTAATCCATGAAGATTTCCATAGCCTTTTCCACCAAATCGAAACATAGACATCATACATCTTGAAGGTGGCGGGAGCATTACATAATCTAAATGACATCCTTAAAGCAAAGGTTCCATAAGGACATGTGAATGTAGTCTTCTCACGATCCTCGAGGCCTATGGCGATCTGGTTATATCGAATATCCATCAAGAAAACAATAATGGGGGTGTCACCTTTAACGTCCAAAAATTTGGTCAATGAAAGGTAAATGATAATGATCATTTCTAGTACTTGATATTAAGTTTTGTGGTCGTACATACCCTCCATCTTGTCCGCAGTTCTTGTAGGAATCAATTCATTATTCTAATTTTTATCACGGTGGAATCCACCCTTCTTGGGAACCACACCGCAATTGGGGCTCACCCAAGGGGTATGCGAGATTGCATATATGAAGCCTGCATTTAGCCATTTCAGTACTTCTTTTACAAAAACTTCTTTCATTACTGGATTCATTCTTCTTTGATGTTCAATGGAGGTCTTTGCATTATGATTAAGAGGATTTTATGCATGCAGATGTAATGACTAATTCCTTTCAAATCTTCTATTGACCAAGCAATTACTTCCTTGTATTTTCTAAGAATCTTTAGCAGTTGTTGTTCTTCAAGCACAGTTAATGCAACTGATATAATAATAGGTTTTGCTTTTACGGTTCCTAGAAGAATACTTGAATGTGCGGGTAATTCTTAAGGAGTTAACCCTTACGAACTTGTTTCTATTTCTTTTGCCTTCTACTTCATTGTTGCTTGATTTTTACGTCTTTGTTCTCATTTTAAACTTAAGTAGTTTCCTTTAAATTAAAACTGGAATTTAGAAATCCAAAATCAAGATCATCAAGATACTAGAAATTCACCTCATTTTCATTGATTGAATTCTAATAATTACAACCAAAAGTTAGTTAAGGACTAATAGGAACTATAGTTTCTACAGCCTTACAATCTGTACTTTCACATTCAGACTGTTTCAGGCTTTTGTTCAAGTTGAAGTGTATTGCTTCTTTTCCCACCACGAGGAAGCGAGATTATCTCTTTTTTAACATCTATGAGGTAGCTCCAGTTTCGGAAAGGTCTTCCAGCGGTAGTGGAACTTGTAGTAATGCCTCCATAACCATAACTACAAAGTCCACAGGGGAAAATGGGTGCCCACCTTGATAGAATACATCTTCAAGGACTCCCTCTGGTTGTAGCATTGTTCTATCTACCATTTACAAAATTATAGGCGTAGAGTCGCTCTCCCAAACCTAAGTCTCTTTACCACTAATAATGACATCAAGTTGATGCTAGCTCCTGAGTCACATAAAGCCTTCTTGAATTCAAAATTCCCAATGGTGCAGGGAATGGTGAAGCTGTCAGGATCCTGCATGTTCTCTGGTAAGCTTCTTTGGATCACTATACTGCATGTGGTTGTCAAATTCACCACTCACTTTTCAGAAAATTTTCTCTTCTTACTCAGAATGTCCTTCGGAGCTTAGTTAGGCGTTGGTCGATGCCTCTATGAGGGTGGGTTAATCACATCTTCTTGAAGACATTCAAGAATCTAGAGAACTGCTCCTCCATTTTTGCTTTCTGAAGCCTCTGAGGGAAAGGAACAGCAGGCATGTAAGCTTGTTCTTCTTCTTTCTTTTTCAATTCTCCTTTCTCCACTTGCTGCTCAGTTTGTACCTCTTCTTTCTCAGTCTCTTCAACCAAGTTTGAATTGCTAAACTTGGTCTCTTTTCCAGTTTCTTCTTTCTCTACTTTTTTAGTCTTTTTCTTCTTCTCTTCTTTTCTTCTTTCTATTTCGCCACTCTCGAGTCACCACCGTACAATCCTTAGTATTCTTCTTTGTATCCACTTAGGGAAGGCATCCTTGGATTGATTAAAATGCTAGAGACTCTTGCCTACTTGTGTCTCTCTAGATTTTAAGAGAGGCATTCATGTTGGCTGAAACACGCAGTATTTGCACAAATCTTGCCTAGCTCAACAAATTTCTACTCATGAATATTCAAACGACCTCTTATTTTCTCCACATGGATATCGACATTTTCTCTTCAAGGATTAAGATCTCAGCAATCACGATTTTACTACGCTCTCTGACTCCACCTTCTTTGTTGTCCTTGGAACCCACATGTGGAGCATCTTTGCGTTGTTCAGAAAGATGCTGGTCTTGGACCTTGATGTGCTCCACCTCCATATAGAAAAATTCTCATGGTTCTTAGGTCTTGATTGTATAGTGAGTTGTGGGTGGGGTTTGGCAAAGTTGTAACTTCGTAGCATTGAAATTGTGCCTCCTCGACTTGATAAGGACCCTGTAGGCTAGTCCCTCACTTGACTACTCTTGCACTCATTTCCATCCATTTCTTCCACTTCATGTCTTTGAGTGTATTCTTATCTTGGTCGTGATGCATCGAGTTTTGCTTATGTGGTCATTTTGTTAAGCTCTATCACCCTTCTTCCTTCCCAGGTCTTCCTAGTGCTCCACAGTCTGGTTGAGTTTCTATAGTTGCATTTGGCAAGATCTTCAATCAACTGTTTTGCCTCTTCAACACTCTTCCTCTTGAATGCTCCACAGCCGGCTACATCAATTATACCTTTGGAGGTGTAGTTCATAGAGTGATAAAAGATTTCCATCTGGGTGGTCAAATCTATTCCACATTGGTATTTTTAATCTATTATCTTTCCCATGCATTCTAGAGACTTTCATCTCTCCTTGTTTAAACACTATGATTCCACTTCTCCTTTTTGAACAAGAAATGGAAAAGGAAAATGTGCTCAGTAGCCTCCATGACCCTTCCTAATTGTTCATTGATCCACAAGGAAGCGATTCAAACCAATTGGCTACCACATCTCTGAGTGAAAAAGGGAAAAGTTGCATCTTGATCACCTCGAGTTCACCCCAGTCGACTTCTTGTGTTTGTCATCCATAAATCTTCTCATATGCTTATTGGGGTCTTCACTTCCAGGATGTCAGTCATGTGATCTTTGCTACACCATTGTGATCAAAGCTAGCTTTAGCTCAAAATTGTTGGCCTCTATAGCAGGTTGTCTCACAGCAGAGTATTCATCTTTAATAACTGGCCTCCAAAAATCCTTCATAGTCCTTTGCAGGAGTCTCTCTTCTGCTTCTTAAGATTAGGTTCTCGATATCTCTACACTTTGCCGTAGTTGTTGATTCGACACTTTTTACTTTCCTAAGATTTCTTAATGCTCTGGATTCTGTGTCCAAAGGCGGCAATTTGCTTATGGTTTTCTATGCATGTAAGATCTTCCTGAAATAGAAACACGCTAAGATCAAATGAAATCTGTGGAAAACAGCTATATCAATTTAAACTCGAAAATATTTTTAGTAGCTTACTTCATTGTCACGATTAAAACTATTTTTGTAAATTTTATGAAATTTTGATAAAATAGAAAAATGTCCAAATTAGCAATTCTCTCTTTGGTTGGAATATTGATTTTTAAATTCTTCTTTCAATCCCCGAACAACGGTGCCAAAAACTTGTTTAAGACCAAATTTGACCCGAAATTAAATGTACCACCAAAGTGTCGGTCCCGAGCAACAACACCAAAACTGTTTGAATAATTTGACCAAGAAATTCACACTGCCACCAAAGACTATTCAATCCTCGGCAGCAGCGTAAAACAGTTAGAGCCAGAAGATATAAAATATGTTATGCACCTTGTATGAGAAGGCTTCATTTAAAAATGTGTTTTAGTTTAGATCCTCTGAAGTGCACAAGTCATACAAGTAAAGTGGATTTAAGTCAGAGATATCATTTTCACGAGGATTGATGAGAAATCCTAAAGATCGATTACCCCATCTCTCAAGATCCTTACTATTTGAACTCAAGTTTAAAAGTGATTTGTTTAAACTAAAGGAAAGTAAGACTAATTAAAATTCTATAACTATACATAAAGAATTCAAAATAATTGGATTGGAAAGTTCACTGAGTGAAGTTAACTTTGCGAAATAGATCAGTGTACAATTATCAATTTCTGCATAATTTTATAACATAGTTCAACCATTAATTTATAGTTTTGGATTCCTAGTTACACCATACATTTCCTTTGGTTAGGAATCCCGTTGTTTCTTCTAGATACATGAGGCTAATCCCGGTTACTGTAGGATATAATCCTCTTTTAAGATGCGGGTATTTTTCCTTTCCGATTATCACTAATTCTTAGGGTGAAGAATTGTTGCCCCCACCATATCTGAGATAATGCATATCTTCCAATCCTAATTGGTATCTATCCTTGAATGCGATAAAATTCTCTATCTCCTTGATTAGATCTTTGCTAACATGGGATCAAGATTTTTTCATCAGAAAGAGCAGAAACCTCTGATCGACTAAATTGATACATCATCCAACTAATCCTCACACCATGAGTAAATTAGTGATCTATCGAAGTAATCTTTCAGAGTTCATTAGTTCCATAATATTAGTCTAACATACCCCCAAGTAACTACTCCATACTCCTAGGAATCTCCATCTCTATGTCACTCAGAGGGCCTCTTGGAAATCAAAGCAAGATATAGTCATTTTCTGGGTACACGCTACTAATATTCAGAACAATTAAATTCAAGAACAACACCAATTAAATAAATTCAAGATTTCTAACTATGATGTTCTTTCAAATTGTGCAAAAAACAATAATTAACATAGATCCATTCCTAAAGGGAGCTTAGTCTTTCAAAACTGGATTATAGATAGCAGTGACTAACTGATTAGGAAAATTCACTGAAATTGCAATCAAACAAAAATAAATGAATTCCAGAAAATTTCCAAATTTCATTGAAATAAGACAGTAATGAAAACTAAAATTTTATAATGAACCCAACTCGAAACTTCGCACCAGATCGACGCTCAATTCCAAGAAAAATTAACTAAAAAGCTAAACTAAAACTAATTTGACGGAAAGAAATAAAAGAAAAAATAAAAAATTAATATACAAAGGAGTCTCCAGCTACCTAGAAGTTCTAGGTTTGATAGAATCTACGCACAGTGCCTTAGGTGTTTCTATTTATAGATTTTCGAATGATGGGCCTCACTTTGAGGTTGAAATTGTGGATCCTCAAAAATTTGCCTAGTTGGTGGCTTTGTCGTGACATAGAAAAATCATGTCGCGATATAGTTGCCATCTTTGTCCTCCAGCTTTGTTGTGGCTTGTAGTGTTCTGTCGCGACATAGTTTTGTGCCTTTTTCTTGAATTATGTGCGTGATAAAATTTTGTGTCCACGATAGAGTTTCTCACCGCCTGACTTTGTTTTATGTTGCGACATAATTTTGAAATATCCGACATAATTAATCTTTGCTTAGAGCGTATGCGATGATCTTGTTCTCTTCTAGGCGTTTCTCTTCAATTTATGTCGCGACATTGTTTCCGATTGTCGCGACAAATATATATGCCTTCAGCTCTTCATTATTTCGCGACATAAATTACTGTGTCGCGACATTATTTTTATAATTCTTCGGCCTTTGTCGGAATGAATTTCATCTCGATGCTGTGTTGTGGTTGTCGAGACATAAGCTTATCTGTTGCTGACATAGTCTTTTTGCCTTGCGATGCTATCTCTAAACTTTATGTTGCGACATACTTTGACAATGTTGCTACATATTTCCTGCCTTGATCTTTTCATTTGTTGAAATGTTTGTTGTAACATTAAAACCTTTATCGCAACCAACTTGTCTTGACTTGTTTCATTACTCTACCATTTTCTGTTGCGACATAGTTTTGTTGTGTCGTGACATTCTTTCTTCCCTCTTCAGCTCTTTATGTTGTGACATAGGTTTGATTGTCGTGACAATTCATTCTTTACGCCATTTTCAAGAACTACTCAAGCAATGTCTCGATATAAAATCCATTTAACCGCAACAAAGTTACGCCTTTTGATTTCCATTATGTCGCAACATTCATTTTCTTTGTTGCAACGTTATCATTCAATCCCACTCATATTATGTAGACCAAGTTGTGAAATGTCGCGACAAATCTGTGCTTTTAAGTTGGTTCATCTTATGCTATTGCAACATATTGTGCTTTTGCAACATAACTCACACTGGTCATAGATTTATTATTATTGACATTTTACGCCTTATCTAATTTTCACTTATTTCTTGGAATTGTTTCTTTTCATTCAAAACACCTTAAACACAAAGTTGGTGAATATTCCATAATTCACGATTAAAATGAATCATAAACTTCTAAAAATATGTAAAAAAAATGGACTAAAAATAGATGAGTTTACGACTCATTAGGTTCCTATCACTGCTAATCTCTAATTGGCTTGAGTCTTATTCTTCTCAATGTTTCAAAGATCAGTTTACTCCCCAAGGGTTTTGAAGGAGAATTGGCCCAAATTCACTTCTAACTTTACATAGTCAATGGAAATAATTTCATCTTCTAACAACTGTTTCACAACCTCATGTCTTAGACAAATGTGTCTATTTTTCCCATTGATTGTTTTATTCTTTGTAATTGATATTGCTGCTTGGCAATCACAATGCATAGTTTCAAGGTTGGCTGCATTCCAAGATTCCATATAGGAGTTCCTTAACCATAATTTTACCAAGCAGTTTAAGAGCTATAACCATGGTAGAAGTAGCGATAAGAGTTTGCTTAGTGATTTCAAGCAATGGAACCACACTCCCAAAGTAAAAAATACTAACCACTTGTGGATTGTATCTCATCTGGTGAGATCCAATTAGCATCATTGTATCTTTCTAATACAATGGGAAATCCTTATATAGAATACCATAGTTCATGGTACCTCAAAATATTTCATTAGTCGCTAATGCGATCTGAAGTGATTATTATTGGGATTATGTGTATATCTACTCAATCTACACTGCATATGCTATGTCAAGTCTAGAAATTTTCATCAAATGCATTAGGCTCCCAATAATATGTGCATATTCAAATTAGTCACATGATCATCTTGATTTTCATTAAATGAGTGTTAGCATCATAAATTTAGTACTTTCGTAGGTTTGGCATCAAAGTATCTAAACCTCTTGAGTATTTCTCAACATATTGTTCTTTGTTAACATTATGCTATCAACCACCCTTGTGATTTGTACCCAAAATTACCTTAAACTACCTATATCTTTCATGACAAAGTGTGAAGCTATAAATCTCTTGGTATTATGTACCATATCTAGGCTAGTGCCAAAAATCAACATATCATCCGCATATAATGCAATGATTACACATTCTCTATCTGTAGACTTTGTATATACACATTTATCACTTCAACATATAAACCACATTATTCGATAAGCATTATCAAATTTCTCATGTCATTGTTTAGGTGCTTGTTTTAAACCATATTAAGACTTGCGCAATTTACAAACTTTATTTTCTTGACCAGGTATAATACACCCTTTAGGTTGTAACATGTAAATTTCTTCCTCTAAATCTCCATTTAAAAACAATGTTTTAACATCCATTGGATGGATAAAAAGTTTATGAATAGAAGCTAAAACAATCGAGAATATGAATGGGAAGAAATCCACAGTAGAGGCAAGCGTATCAAAATAGTCAATATTTTGTTTTTGCGAACAACCTTTGGCTACTAACCTAGCTTTATACTTTTCAATAGAAACATTTAGCAAATATTTTCTTTTGAATATCCACTTGTAACCAATAGGTTTTTCTCCTTAAGGAAAATCGGCTAACTCCAAAGTTTGATTTTTTAAAATAGAATCAAGACCCGCTTTAATAGCTTCTTTCCAAAACAATGCGTCAGGAAAATAACTTGGAGTGAAGATAGTGCATTTTCAATCAAATAAGTATTAAATATAAAGGAAAATTCTTTTCTTTGTCTCTTACTTATTCTCAACTCATCATGAGAGCTTTCCATATCATCCATAGTAGTGGGCACATGCTCATTATATGAGTTTTCGATATCATTCACTACTGTGGGTACATGAGAAATTTTCTCAGAAAGTGGAAAAATATGTTAAAAAAACTCAGTATTTTTTGTCTCACTAATAGTATTGCATTCTATAACATCACTTTTTCAAAACAAGAAATCTATAAGCAGTACTATTACTAGCATAACCAATAAACATGCAATCAGAAGTCTTTGATCCTATTTTCCTCTTTTGAGGATCAGGGAACATAACCTTGGCAAGAGACCCCCACACTTTTAAATATTTCAGGTTAGGTGCATGACCTTTCCACAACTCATAAGATTGTGTGCAGTTCTCTTGTGTAGATTCTATTATGTAGATGACATGTAGATAATATAGCTTCGTCCCACAAGTTATTAGGAGTGGAAGCATTGACAAGCAAGGAATTCGTCATCTCTTGAAGAGTCATATTTTAGCAACCCCATTTTAATCAGGTGAATAAGAATGAGTGATTTCATGAATTATTCCTTCATTTTCACAATAATCATTTAGTGGGATATACTCGCCACCTCTATAAGATCTAATCTTCTTGATTTTCCTATCAAGTTGATTCTTTACCTCAAGCTTTTTATAGATTAGAGCATTATCAAAACCTCATCTTTATTTCTTAACAAGTAAACTTTAGAGAACCCTAGAAAATAATCAACGAAGGTCACATAAAATTTCTCACCTCCTCTAGTCATGGTTGTTTCAGATCTCTAGATCATAATGAACTAGTTCTAGTAATTTTGTTTCTCTAGACGCCGACCCACGAAGTCTTTTTGGTCAACTTAGAAGTAGCACATATTTGACATTTACTTAACCATGAATAATCAATATTATTTATAAGGCCAAGATATTGCATCTTCTTAATGTATCCACTATTAACATGTCCTAATCCAGTAGCATGCCCAATATCATAGGAATAAATCAAGTAATAAGAAGAAAAGCATTTTGGTTCATAGCATTTCAACAATGCGAAACCTGAAAGTGCCTGATTATCAACCTTTTCTACAAAGACATTTTGTCATTTCTAATCCTATAAGATTCAAATATTTACTTTAACTACTTTTCCCAATAGTGCAATAAAAAATAAGTTTGCTCTAATATTAGGAATATGCAGCACACCTCGTTCAAGGCCTAAGTCTTTCAAGTGAGCTTCAACATAACTTTTTCCCAAAACTTGCAGTAGTGTGCAAGTCACCAAGGGTAGACAACCTTTTGTCATCCTTTATTGGAGTGTAGGAGGTAAAAGCATCTTTTTGTTGCTAAATATGCCTTGTTGTTTGCACTAGATTCTACCACAATTCTTAGGGTGGTTACCATGTGTGGTTGTGAACAGCAATGGATTATTATGTCATCTCCTTTGGCTAGTTAGCTTTAGGAGGATTTTCCTAACCTAGTTTTCTCTCTTTCTGCATTGGGGTGCGTGATCGCGGTTTATATAGAAACAAATCAAGAGCCTTTTTTTCTTAAAGTATGAGGGTTGTAATTTGGGTTTGTTATTGGGTTTTGAGCCTAATGATTTGTACCTTTTAGGGTTAGTTTGAGACCCAGTTGCCTAGAGTGGTAATTTGTTTGCTTTGATTGCCTTTTCTCTTTGTGATTTGTATCTTCGTGTTATTATGAGTGATGAGATCAGAGACAGCTAGCACACTTCTTGTGTTTGGTATTTACTTGTAGTCCACTCCATGAAAGTGGTGGTTCTCGTCGCCAGTCTAGCTACAAATTGTTAGGGAGGGATCATACTCAGTATAATTCCTCAAACAATTGTGGTCTGCGCTGTTATGCACCATCACTTGTAGTAGTTTCCTACCCACCTGACTTTTGCCCATCTTGCGTTGTACTTAGTAAGCATTGACTTTCCCATATAACCTTTGCTTCTTTGTTGATACAATAGACATCAAATAGTTAGTTGAAGCAAATGTGGTTAAAATTGTATGATGGCCCGAACCTTGTTTTTGTGCCCAAGCCTCGAAGTTAACACTGTGTTCCACTAGACATCAACAATGCCCTCCTTGTCTGGAATTTGGAGATATATACATGTGCCATCTTTTTAAAATTTTGGCCAGCAAAAGCCTCAATTGAGAGATGCTAGGGAAGGGTTTTGGCTAGCACCCTTGTACTGACGACCCGACCGACTCGGATAGAACCGGATCAGGGATCACGATCTCTTTTCGAATCAATTCTTTTTCTTTTGTCGGTAAAACACATTTCCAATGCTCATTTTGTAAAGGATATTTATCTTTATGAAAATATATTTGTATATACTAATTCAACTTAGGGGTCTATATTTTGTTTTCAATACACATTTTCAAGTAATATGGCATTGCATGCCCATTTGTTCCATTTACACCTTTATACATATTATAAGCCGTTTTTAATACCAAATATTTACAAGCAAAAATCAAAGTTTTAAAAGTGTCAAATATATTTCATGAATGTAGGGTCGAGCTTTACTTCAACTCGAAGTGAGGCATAACATGGCTACGAATCATTGTGGTCTTTTCATAAGTATACATTCCACTGCATTGCCTGCAACGTGATGATAAAACCATAGCATTAGCATTTCATGCCTAGTGGTTCCATATGGTTCTCTCTTGATTTCAGTTTAAGTAAATCATGCATTTTCTAATGATGCCTTTGTATAAATTTTTCAATGACCAATGCCTCGTCTGATACATCTATGTATATTTTCATTTAGTATACATTCAAGTACAATTCATTGGTCATTTCAATCATCTTGATTTCATATGCAATAAATCATTCAAACACAAATCATGCATTCACAAATTTCTTTTTATGTTTCCCTTAATAGTTGCCTATGCTTTGATTATGGATAACTTGATCATATGATCGTGGTAACGAGCGATATAAAGGTTTTATAACATAGTACGGTCCGTTGGGTTCTTGGTAGTTATTAAAATCACATTTTGTGAACATTACGATACTATCCTGCTTGGAGCTCACGGATCGGAGTGACACTTCATTACGTTTGGCGCGATCTGCTCATTTGATCATGGTATACCAATCTATCCTTAACTTGAATTTAATGGTTAACATTCTATTAAGGGCGCTCAAATCATTCATAGCAATTTACAATAGTGTATATACATTTATATCCAAATACTTGATTTCCAATACTCATGCAATTTTTCATGTGCAATTCATTTCACAATCAGTTGTATCAAATCAATTTAAAACAAATCAATAACAAAATTTATACATAATTATTTCAATAAATCCACTTATTTCACTTAATCCTTAAACATTTAGAAATATGAGAGAGAGTGGAGAACAAACCAATTCATTTATAGCTCAAGCAGACACACATGCATATTCATATAAAGCCTTTTAGATTTATTTTTTCAAACAAAACACAAAACCAAAACAAGGAAGGAAGTGTGAAGAACAAACCCAAAAAGGTTATCGCTCTTCGATTCCTATTCTCAGAATCCAGTTCTTGAGTCAAGATTTCTTGTCACCAACCCCTAATCCATCACAAATATGTCACTATCGAAAACAATAAAGAGAAAAAATGGAGTTTGTAAATTCTAAGTTTTAGTTTAGGGTTGATGTCTACCCAATACACCTTCACTTGAAAAATTTTTTGGGGACACATGAGTCATATTTTAATCATGTTTCCTTCAATAAAATGATAGCTCTATGATTATACTTTCAGTAGGAATTGGAATCATCTCATTTGGATCACCCAAACTCAAGTTAAGGCATTTTAATGCCAAAGCTGAGTCGTATGCGGCTCCCTTTCCGAGTTACCTACATTCTAGATTTCAGGGTTCTTAACTCTATAAATTTGTAATGATTTCTTCTAATAATTTGAATCTATGGTTCTAAGATTTCTTCTCCAATTGGAATCATCCAATTTGGATCACAAAACTCAAGTTATTGCATTTTACATCCAGATTACTCTAATTTGCAGCGAATCAATGTTCTTGCACTGCATCCGTTGGCTGATTTATGGGCACTTTGGGGTTACAAATTCATAGACTTAATTCTAGTAAATTATTCCCTTAGAATTATAGTTTACCCATAATTTTGAATCCTTTCCCGATTTGGATAGGTGAAACTCAACTACAATTTAAAACACCCTGACTACACACGATATAGAGCATACGATCCAACTACGAAACTCACATTTAAGCCTATATTCAGGAGCCTTAGAGCTATAATTTGCTCTTGGTCCCTTCTATACATTTTTATCTCTAGATCTTATGGTTTTTTATCAATTGTAATTACTCAATTTGAGTGATTATAACCAACTTGTAGCAAAGCTAAAAACAAGGGTTTGAAATTTTTAATAACTCCTTTGAAACTTCATCATTTCACTTTTATACAAAAATTCTTCAAAACCAATCCTAACCCAAAAGCGCACAGAAAATTAACCTAAAACAACTCCAAAATTTAGTCTACAACGAATCAAATAGCCTTTAAATAAGGTTAGGTTTTTCCCCAAATCCAAAAATCATCAAAGGGAGTTAGGGTTAGTTTCTTACCTTAGCTCTCTTCAAATCTTCTCTTCCTTCTTGTGAACAAAGATGACCAGAATGGAAGAAACACACCAAAATACCTTCTTCTCCCAAGCCCTAGCTCCTTTTCGACTTACTCCTCTCAAAACGTGAATACCCAGAATGGGCATTCAAGAACTTTAGTGTTTGTTTCTCATGTCATGTAATGCCCATTTAGGCTGGCACATTAATTGTTTCTCATTTTCTCATTTTAAGCCTTATTTCCTTTCATTTCCACTTCATTTCATTTCATTTATACTTTGCATACATTACTCATTTATGACCCATAGGTCCTCATTTGACATTTTACAAGTTATTTGGCTCTTAAATTATTTGGGTTTTTTATCATTTTTCGTTTTTAGCCATTTAAACGCCGGAAAAAATATAATATAAGTTATTTTACACCTTGAACATGTTATAAAACTGTTAGGGTATTTTCAGGGCATTACCGGTTTGATGTAGGTAGGGAGCATTGGAACAATTAAAGTAGAGGCAGTAACAAGGACATTGGCAGAAGGGACATTGGCAGCAGGGACATCGACACTAATGATAAGAGGGGTAGTAATAGGGGCACGTGATGTGAGTTGTACCAATACTTGAAGGAATCTTTTTCACATGGCCGTAAAATTCCTAAGATTATTTATTATACGGTGTGGAATCTTTGGGATGTGAGGATTGAAGAATTTTGGAATGATAAGTAGATAAGGAAAAAAAACAAGGAGGAACCAGTGTAGCCTAGGCATGTTTAAAAACACTGTCCTTAGAAATTTTATTGCTTAGGATCTAACAACTCTTTAGAGAGAGACTTTGGAACAGGAGAAAAATAGGAATAATGTCATTTTTTGATTTAGCTACAATCAAATTGAATTTGTAGGATAATAAAACGTAATGGATTAGTTTAATTTAAAAATATACTGTTAAAATTAAAGTACAAAATTAAATAAAAATTTGGTTATTTGAAATAAATAAATGAAGAAATTTAATGAAAAATTAGTGAACCGTTTAAAAATTATAAACCAAAAAAACCAAGGCCTCCTTATCTATTTTTAATGAATTGGATTTGGACCATTTCTCTTATACTTTACAAGCCTCCTTATTCTCAAGCCTTATAAGCCCCAACAAGGTATTTTAGTGATATATAAGCCTAAAGTTTTATACTTTTCCCATATAGGATAAGTTTTTTTAAAAAAAAAAAAAAAAAACCCATCAAACAATAACACTTGGGGAGCAAGGTATCATTTTGGTAAGTGGATAAAGATGAATCAAAGAAGATCCGATCATGGCTATCAAACCTGGTCGAAACAAGTGGGTTTCTATTCTAAGAGGATAGCAGGCATCAAGCTTCCTAATTCCGTTGTGGTAGCTTAAAGGAAAGTAAAATAGAAGGTAGGATATGGAGTCATATTAGGATAATGATCCAATCATATCATGACTTCGAAAACTAAATTACAAGTGATAAAAATTTAGGGCTTTTCTAAGTTTCTCATCCACTGATTTCAAGAGCAAGCTTGAAGAAGAACAAGCAAAATGCAGAGTGTTGAAGTGTAGGTGTAGATACTCAGTTAAGGTATTGCACGTTAAAAGACTTTCAATTTTGGTGAAATATGATGTTTTGATATTTCTTCAGCTTATTTATGTAATGTGGGTATGGGTGTGTGATGTTGTTGAGATGGGAATGAAGAGAGTTTATTTTGAATTCCGCTAGGAGTGATTAGGTTTCAAGAAGGGTCGTGGGTAGAGAGGGAGTCTTGTACCACATAAGACTAATTATAAACCTTGAATTATTAGTGGAAATCCTTGCATTTGTGCACAACCTCATGGATGTAGGCAGGTGTGTGCTTTATTTTGTGTACATATGCGCATCTTGCTTTACACACACAATGTCCCACAGAGAGTTCGGACTCATAGAAATATAGTTCGAACAACAACATAGTCCCAACATCTGGAATTGTGTCCAAGAACACACACTTAGTTCTAATAATTGGTATTAGAGCGTGTCACTCTAAGTTATTGAGTGACATTCGTGTCTACTCTAACCCCTATTTATATAGCCCAGTGTCAAATGTAATTGATGAAAGAAGGTGGATCTACAAGCTGTCCCCCTTTTCTTGATGGGACAAACTATGGTTACTAGAAGGCTAGGATGCGAGCCTTCGTAAAATCAGATGATGAAAAGGCATGGAGATAAGTTCTACAAGGATGGAAGTCGCCTACCAAGATTGATGCTGAAAGGAAAACTATTCCTAAAAGCGAAGCAGGGTGGACACCTGAAAAAGATGCTATATCTAATACATATAAATGCAATCTTCAATAGGTGTTGATCCCACTCAATTTAAGATGATCTCAATATAAAAGTGACTAAGGAAGCATGGGACATCTACATGTTTGAAAGAATCGATGCAATATGCGAATCTAGGTTGGAACTTCTTACGACCAAGTTCGAGAACTTAGCAATGAGTGAGGAGGAAATTATCAATGACTTTAATGGAAGACTATGCGACATAGCCAATGAGTCATTTTCTCTTGGGGGTAAAGATTTCTAAAGAAAGACTTGTCAAGGCCTTGTATTGTTGCTTTTCAGGTTTGCATATAAAGACGATATGATAAGAAGCGAAAGACTTAAAAGGATGAGACTTGGAAGAACTCATCGGTCTTTGCAAACTTGAAATAGAAGCTGAGCGAAGAGTCCAAGAAGGAAAAACTTGTGGGACTAAGGGTTGGTTTACTACCCATGATGAAATGATGAGTTCTTAGAACTAGTATTTTTGTTATTAAAGAATTTTGAAAGAGCCCTAAAAAGATTGAACATTTAGGCAAAAGGCAACTCTCAAACTTGAAAATTTGCTTTTGGGACTTTTAATCCAACAAAGCCAATTAGGACTTAAGGAACTCTAGGGTTAAATCATAGAAACAAGCTAATCCAGTGTAGAGAAAGTGGAGGATATGGTCACATCCAAATGGAGTGTCTTGATACAAAAGAACTGTCCTTCATTTGCCTAGAGTGATGATGAATTAGGAATATTACAAGGAGATGAGAACAAGACAATCAACCCCATTACTTTTAGTAGCCACTGACCTTAGTTTACAGACAGGCCTGGAATTAACAAGAAGTTCCCAAAGGACATGACAATGTGTGTCAGCGTCAAGCAGCTCTTAGCCCCTAAATCTGATCATGGAGTCCCCTAAGCATGCAGCTAAAGAAGAAGAAGAAAATGATGAAATCTCAAATGAAGAACTAGCAGGTTCTTATACAATAGTACTGAACGAAATATGGGTAAATACAATAAAAATTAATGTGAATCTTCAGGGGCGATTATTCCTTTCTGTCAGAGATAATGGGCCCACAGAAAGAGTAAGCTGCTCTAGGGACTTCTTTTGAAACAGTATGGCTCCGGTTTAGGTTAGATCATCTTAGGAGAAATAGTGAGAATGAACTGGAACCATGTCATGGATCCCATTATTTGTGTGGGAACTACCTCGAGGCTAGGAAGACATGGGGTATCAAGGGATCTTGGACTCAGAAGTCGCGGTTCAGGAGAAGAACTCCTGTCTGCAAAGTAAAAGAGCTAGTCTAGCGCTCCATGAACTAGAACATCATGTGCTAACAAGAAGAGTGAGTTCTTGAAAAATGAAGCGGGAAGTTAGATACTCACTGCTTTTGCTTGAAGATGGATCACATGGATGCTATAAGCTAAATTGACTAGAGAAGGGACCTTAAGGAGAATAAATATGTTGGAAGCTATCCTGGGTAGAAAGGAAAGACTGGGAACTTTCTCGTACTCATCTCTTTGAGATTGAAATATAGAACAAGATGTTACTTTGTGATTGAAACTCATGATATATGACGAGGTAACAAGTGGTTTGCTTTATCAGAGCGTTCACAATCCGGTTTGGACTCTGTAACCTTTGGGGATGGTGTTAAAGGAAGTGTTCTAGGGTCAGGATCATTGAACGTTCCTGGTTTTCCAAAATTAAGGGATGTCCTTCTTGTTAATGAACTAAAGGCTAACCTGATCAATATAAGTCAATTGTGCAATCAAGATCTATTTGTAAAATTCCGCAAAGGAATAGTATGTTATGGTAGATTCAGGTATCAAACATCATATCATGGAAGGAAATGAGTCAAATCAAATATTCTTTACTTATTGAGTGCAGGAACACATGCCTAAACACAGTTCAGAACGACCATAGTCTTTGGCATAAACGGTTGGGACATATCAACTATATCAGTCTCAAAGACACCATTGCTACTAAAACAATCAGGGAAGTTCCAAATCTAAAGGTTGAACCAAAAGATACTTATTGCCTTGCCCAGCTGGGCAAACAAATCATAACATCCACAGAGTCCCACGCTGACTCTTCTGATAAAGTGTTGGGTGAGCATTCTTTGAAAAATGTATGTCTATGTGAAAGCAACATCAGTTGATTTCTCTAGATTCACTTGGGCAAACTTCCTTAGGACCAAATCAGATACTTTTGAAGCATTTGAAGAAATATGGCAAGGACTATCCAAGGAGCACAGCAATAGCCTCCTAAAGATGACTAGAATAAGGAGTGATCATGGTAAGGAATTTGAAAATTCCTTTTGCAAAAGTTATGGGAAGAATTGTTTAAAACATGAGTTCTTTGCTCCTAAAACTCCAAATAAATGTAAGCCCAGCCAAAAGAAAATAGACTCTACAAGAGATGGCCCGAGTCATGCTAAAATCCAGGAGCATTGCAAAATGTTGGCGAAGCGATGTCTACATGCTACATCTCGATTGAGTCTATCGGGCAAATCCCACAAACTCCATGAGATGCGGAAGGTAATGATAACCACTCAAAAAGGGTATTTTTACATACTTAATTCTTTGATATTAAACCCCTTTTTATGCTCAATTATCATACTAAAACAATTATGTAAGTTGCTAAATCCCTAACCTCGTTATTAATGTTTCACTTGAGTTTTGGTGGCTTTATAGGCCTTTATAGGTACTTTTTAAACTCTTTGGAAGCATGAGGATGGCTTGATAGAGCATTCTCTTGGGACCCTAATGTATCTTGGAGCTTTAGGAATCAATTCGGGGTTTAAGCCTAAAACATGATTAAATGAGTGGGAAGTCAAAAAGCATGCTCTCTTTTGTAAAATATGGATTTGTCGATTAAAGCGTCAAAAATAGAAAACATGCCAAAAATATAATTTAAGTATTGCCTCTTATAGTAATTATGAAAATTTACTTCCGCTCTCTTAAGGTGAGTGCGAAATCGCTAGAAAGGAAATTTTGTCTTGTAACATATTTGAAATACCTAAGATGTATTTTGACCCTTTAAATAGAGCTAGAATTTAATCAAATGAATGATGGACTCCTCCTTGGAGAATTCTTAGTTTTTTCAATCTTTCAATAAAGTTTCTTATTTTCTTATTTTTCTTCCATTCTTTTTGCATAATTTTGGTTTCTCGTCATTCAATGGAGGTTTCACTAGAATGAGTGATAAACTCATTTCATGGAGTGAAACCAAAACTAGAGCACAAATCGAGTATGAGGACCATGCACTTAATTCAAAAGGTATGTTAACAAACTTTGAGATCTTCATTAGGTATGATGTAAAAACTTTTGGGAATGATCTTTGAGGCATCTTTGGATTTCAGTAAGGTTTCTTTGACAGATTCCCGATGGTAATTCTCATTTTTTCTTCTTGGATTTATTGATAATAATTATACTACATAGATACATCAAGTGCTTAATATTAGATTTGTTGTCATCATTAAGTTTTCTCTTTGTTTTCGTTAAAAGGGTAAAGAAGTAAGAACTAGGCTTGTATCATTGTTTCTAAAGCCTACCTTACATTAGAAAATTGAGGCAGCCTAAATCCTAGAAAACCCTTAGATTTGAATGGTAATCAACTAAGGTTGAAACTTGTTCATAAGACCTAGGAAACCTAAGATCTTTCTAAGTTACCTAAAAATTGTACCACAGTTGAATGACCCATGACTCTTGCTTAAATATAAATCATATTTTAATTAATTCGCAAAATTGCCCAAAAATTAGCTCAAGAATTCAGCACAGGCATACTTACATTCCACTATTGGCAATTAAGCATAGACTACAATGCAACTACAAGTAGAATACTTACATCCCAGGGCGACCTAGGCCACTATACTATAGTAGTTTAGGCTACCTCAGTTGAAGTTTCTAGGTTTATAAATATTTGTGCATCTAATACATCAATCTAGAGAAGAACCACATGGCGCCGTTTCCAGGGATGGTGCCTTCTTTTTGAGTAATTTGAATTTTTAGTTGCTTTCTTTAATTGCTTTATATTTTTCTGATTTTTTTACTTTATTTTATTTTCTTTTCTTTTTGGGACTAACCTATTTTAGTTCTTTTAGTTATTTTGGCCTTTTGTTTTGAAAGTTAGGTAACCATGGAAGGGCCCAATCATCTCG
Organism: Tetrastigma voinierianum; assembly: GCA_016808115.1. Taxonomy (NCBI): domain Eukaryota; kingdom Viridiplantae; phylum Streptophyta; class Magnoliopsida; order Vitales; family Vitaceae; genus Tetrastigma; species Tetrastigma voinierianum. The sequence continues at coordinate 330,656 of JAEQBH010000591.1, forward strand.
ATGGGCTGGAAATGCGAGGAGAATCCCACGATGGGAGGTAATGAATAAGCTCTCTCTCCCTAGAAAAATAGCCTCCTTCTGGCTAAGGAAGACCTATCACTTACTAAGTATAGATATATGGGGCTACTTGAAGCTTACCTAAGGTACGTATATGAAAATCGGCAAGTAAATAGGAATTCTTATGAAGTATGTCACTGGCGAAGAGAGATGGTAAAATCCTTAAGCAAAGCTCTCTCTTGGATATGACACCTAAAAGAGGCAAATTCATAAATTTAACCCCAGCGATATCTAAGCAGGGAGGGTATCATTTGCAAGAAGAACTCCTTAACAACCTCCATAGTCAAAGGCAAGGTAAGTACTGCCATTCTTCTATATTAAGGCCTTTATCCAAAAAGTTTGTTAAACTCAAAGTAAAATAACCTGAAAGACAAAGCTGAGCACTTGTACACCTAAGGCTAGTAAGTGTGGCCTTCTTGGAAATAGGCAATACCTCCAGGTATCAAGGGAAAAGACATGTATACATTTCAGCCCAGATGAACAAGCCTTGACGAAACTTCATGGTATGATAGGTGACTTCATAGTCTAACAATCTAAGGCCAATGAGGAACTTAAGTAGAAGATGCATCACCTAGAGATGTGGTAAGACATGATAAGGAATCAAATCAGCCGATTTTGTTTCAATTTCTCCCATATGCTTACCAACTTGATCGAGCATCCAACTTATAGCCAAGGAAGCTCCACAATTGCGAAGAATGATGAAAACTTCATCTTTGAACCACCTTGAGTCTACCAACCCATGGACCTATCCAAGATTAGTCTCTAACTTGAGACTAACTAGCCCAAAGTAAAGTAGAGTAGGGTTTTTATTTGCTTTCTTAGGTAATTTCTTCTTTTTATTCACTTTCTTTTCTTAACCCCATTTTTTTGGAACATTTGTTGTCTATTTTCTAAGCTTTGTAGGTTTTCTCCAACATTGAGCATCCCCTTGAGCTCGGGAATTACATGATGCCAAAAAAGCACATTGATGTTCAACTACTTGGTGCATCACAATGTGGATGTGGAATTGCCCACACATATGGAATCACATAAGCACCATCAAAATTCAAAAGTTGTGCATTGGAATAATTCATAAATAGAGAACCCTTCTTCAATTTAGGTAACCCTTATCCTACCTTTTTATTTGTGATTAATGAAAGGGTAAGTCAATCCTTGGTTGGGGGGAGACACTTTGAGAAAAAAACTTTTCAACCGAAAATTTTGAGTTAAAATTCGCTTTAGTTTTTAATTTTTTACATGATTGTGTGTCACATGAGTTAGAAGGTGCAAAATATTATTCCAAGTAGTATTGACATTAGTCTTGATAATTGGTTAACCTTGTTTAGACTTCATAGTGATTATGAAATCTTAGATTTGAGGAAAATAATGGTTGTGGGGGACATGGCTTGATCGGTCCCCTTGTTTTCAAGAAACCATTTCTTTTTGGAACTTAACATTCACACACGCAAAAGATATCTTTTATACACTTTGAGTTTGTGCCTTCTTGTCAAATGTCACTTACTTTGAGATGCTTGATTCAATTGGAATTACGAGCCTGGCTTAGAAATTTAATGCCTAGTCCCAAACCAGCGGTTTGAGTCATGGAAACTTATAACTGTGGATGAAGTGTGGTATCATCTCCATATGAGTGTGTTGTGGGTGGAGTGAGTCAGGGAGACTTTAATGACGATACGACGGCCGGTTGAGGGTCGTCGATAGATCTCTACCATATTTCATCTAAATAACTGGTTTACACCTATATGCAAAAAACGAGAGAGAAAAATAGAGGAATGAAATATAAAGGTGTGTTCTCAACCTACTTTAGTTCTTTTTGTATAAAAAATATGAGTTGAATTTGGTTGAGGGGAGTATTGGAAACTTAGTTTATACTTGAGATCTTAAAAACACCACGTGCACTAAGTTCTTTGAGGAAAAGTCAATTGAGAACTCGGGGGGCATGATTGCCTAGATCACCATACCTTGTGGACTTTTGTCCTTGAGATTATGGACACTTTGAGAATCTCGACATAACTTACTAATTTGTTAGACTTCTATAGTGTTTCTCTAATAATACTAGCACCATCTAACTCATCCTATCTTAGATTTTGCTTTTAGCATTTTATTCATTTCGACATTATTTTTAGTTTTAAGATTGTTTTGATACTTTATTCTTGTTGTGTTTAATTTATTACTAAGGAGGGACTAGAGCAGGTTGGTTTGGGGTGGGGGTGATATCAATCAAAGGCATTTACATAGCAATTTTCCCATTTAAAACCCTTTTGGTGTGAAACTCCTATATTGACTTTGTGCGTTGTTAGCCTTGAAATCGGTTACTAATGATGATTTTTATTGATGCAGTATGCATAGCTGGCCCAATGATTTCACAGCTCTTTGGATTCATGAGGTTAAAGCAATGAGGAAATCTTGTATCTTTTGTGTTAGCTTGGAAGCCCGTGGAAGCAATTTAGCTGAGTTGGGACCATAAAGGAATGATCATGCTAAAAGATGGAGGAATTAAACCATTTGGAGCATTCATACTATGACCATCGATTTTACCTTTGTGAACACCCATGCACAGTGCAGTTGCGTTAGATAGAGAATAGCAAATTTTTGAGTTCCAATCTTCAGAATTCGATGTGAATTAGGAAAGTACTTGCCTTGGGCACGAATTAAACCTCTAGATATGTATTATAAATAGGGGTAGAGGATCAAATAAACAGACATCCATTCAATATTCAATTTCTTTAGTTTAGTTGTAATTTAGGAGAACTCTTTCCTTTTCTTTTTATAAAAACTTTTAGAGCATTTTTCTTATATTTTTCTGTCTTCTTTCTATTTTATGGTGTGTTCAAGACTCACCATGAGTGAGTAGTTGACTTTCTTGGGGTGAGGTGGATCCAATCCACCCCACCATGGTGACCAAAGGGGGTAGCCGTGCTTCAGACTAAGAGTAATAACTTCAACACTGTTTAGAGGCTTAAAGGTCGGGTGTACATCAGTTAGGGACTCTTTGTATAGGGAGGTAGCAGTCCTAGCCCCCAATTATCCGTATAGGAGTCTCTTTTCTATTCAACTACTCTTCTTGATACTTGGTAAGTTTGAATGGCATGTTGGGGGCTTAGGTAACACATTTTTGACCTAACATGCGTAATATATTGTATCTTGTCTGAAAACCACAAGAGGGTCGAGTTGAGAACTTGTTAGACACTTTTAAAATCAGGTATGAATGACTTAGTCTACACCTAAATTTATCTTCACCCCCATCTTACAAAGGAACCTGGCGGGTTTGGGGGATCGACATAGGAATTTGGTTTCACTTAGGCGGACAACCGAGGAACACAAAATCCTTCGAATCCTTTATGGTGGGGCGGATTTGGAGAATCTAAAGCCCGAGACATTTTATATTATTTTTCCTAAAAATCAGCAGTCAACACTCTTCCAAAGCACTCAAAAATCAGCACTTTACATTATGTTTTTAATTTCGGTTTAATAAAGCAATCAATTAAAGTAATTAGGATCTAATATTACAAAAATAAATGAGGAAAATCTATCACAATTGAATGACCCCAAATTACTACCTATAGTATTTACGAGACTCTGTATTTGAGGTTGGTTTTATAAATTTTTGTGCTTCTCTCTTATCTCCAATCTAACAACCCGACAAGACATGAACCACATGGCACCGTTGTTAGAGATGGTGCCTATTTGTAAGTAAATTTTGTTAGTTTGTGTTTTTCTTTTCAGTTTAATTTTATTTTGCTTCTATATTGTTTTCCATTTAGTTTCTTTTATTATCTTATTTTTATTTTTATTTTATTTACATTTTTACTTCACTATTAGTCTTTTTAGTGTTTTAGACTCTTTTAGTAGTGGTATTGCTAGTTAGGTTAATTTTGTCTCCACTTGGTAAAAATATATAAAAAAAAAACAACAAATAAATTTGAGCTGAAATTGATCCACCATAAGTTACAATGGATGATTGGCCAGAAATCATGAAAACCGAGTGTTTGAGCATCATGAACATCAAAGACAAAGTGCACCCCTGACAACCACTAATAGGAGATTCAGATCATTACGAGACTATAAGAATCCACCCATGGCATATGTTCCTTCTTGCATTGTGTTTCCTTTATAATACTTTGCTATGATGTTCGATTTTTTCCCCAATTACCTACCTTTCATGGAGAGTGTTAGAATATGTCTCACATTCCTATTTAATATTAATTCCTTTTTGTAAATAATATTTTATAAGATAATTCATATTTTTTATATTTTTTTAATATTAGGTTTCCTTGTAGAATAAGGAAAGCTTTTTAGAAACATATCCCTTAAATATTATGGAGTCGTGAAAGGAAAAAGAAGTTATGAGAGATTTGGTATTATGCGAATGTAAAGGTTTTTAAATTAGGAGTTTTATAAGTATTTTCTCGGTATTGTGGGCATCCTAAGGTTTGTGATTTTGATTTTCCTAAATCTTGTGACCTTTGATGTAATATTATTTCTTTGTGTTTTCAAGAATAGTGAAAATATTCTCTTATCCGTGAATGTAGACATAATTGATCGAACCACGTTAAAACCTCGTGTATTTTTATGATGATTTATTTATCTCTGTATTCTTGAATTCATATTGTGTTCGTAAGTTCCACGGTTATATAGATAGTATGTCGGAGCGGATTTAGGTTTTAAGTCTTGTCATTAAGCGGCCGTAGGAAATACGAAATTCCCTTGTTGGATCGTTGTACCAGATTTTTGTTGTGGCAAGTTAAGATGTGCGTTGTGCTTGCGCAGATGGACCTGGATGAAGCTTTGCTAGGGCTTGACAAGATGTTGTCATCGTTGACAAAAGAGGAGAAAGAAAGAACGTAAGGATTGTAAAGCACTATCTTATGTTTGTATGCTTTTATTGAATCGAGTAGGCGTTCTAAAGGAAAACTATGTGATGCGTCATTGAAGTTGGAAGAGTTGTGCATGAAAAAAGTCTTACAGTAAGTTGCATGATAGCGATTGTAATTTCACACTGTATGGTAGAGGTACGTCTTTAGAAAGACATCTTATAACCTTTAAACAAATTATTTGCAGTCCCAGAAACTTTTGAGTTAAATATGAAGAAGAAGATCTAGGGTTAGTGTTGTTATGTGTTTGCTTTCTCATTCGTATCACGACTTTAAAGAATACAATTTATATGGTTGATCACCATAATAACTACAATAGAAGTCTGAGGCTCACATTTTCTATAAGGAAAATGCAAACCCAATTAGTGTAGGGCTTGAAGCTCATGGATATAGCTTGTTTGTACATGGTAGGCTGCAAGAGGAGAATTATGGTAAAGAACAGAGGAAAAGGTCAAAATCCAGGAATTCTAATAAAATCTGTAATTACTGCTAGAAAAAGGGCTACATCAAGAAGGAGTACTTCAAAATTTGAATAGAAAGAAATTCGAGACAACTGAGAAATAGAAATCTGTGAGTTGGTGTTGTGGAATCGATTAAATGTGGAGGAGACTGCGGTAGTGTGGAATCTTGATTCGAGAAGGTAGTGAGAATTGGATTTTAGATTCTCGTTTATCGTTCACTTGTCTAATCGGGATAGGTTCTTTACAAGCACATTGCATAAAAGGTCTGGTTTGATGGGTAATAATGCATCTTGTAAGGTAGCAGGTATTTGGACAATTTGCATTAGGATGTTTAATGGAGTAGTTCATACTCTTAGTGACGTCAAAAATGTTCCTGATTTGAAGAGGAATTTGATATCCTTGAGTACTCTTGACATAAAAGGGTACAAATACATTTGTGGAGTCCTAAAGATTAGTAAAGAAGCCCTAGTTGTGATGAAGGGTCATCAAAAGACAGCCATGTTATATGTTATGCAGGGTTCTACTGTTACAGGAGATGTTGTTGTTGCATCTCATTCATTTTCAGAGGATAATATTATGAAACTATGGCACATGCGTCTTGGGCACAAGAGCTTAAACGGTATGACAGAGTTGAATAGAAGATGACTTCTAGATGGGTAGAAAACAAGTTACAATTTTGTGAGCATTGAGTTTTTGGGAAACATAAGCGAGTTAGATTCTCTTTAGGCATTCATAAGTCAAAATTGCTTGACTATGCACATTTCGGACCTTTAGGGACACATAAAAGTATCTTCTATGGGAGGTGTTACTAATATATTGATGATCATTGATGATTTCTCCATTAAGAGTATAGGTATTCTTTTAAGCAAAAGGTGATATGTTTTAACATTCAAGGATTAAGGACAATAGGTGGAAACAAATAAGAAATGAGTGAAGTGTTTATACTTGATAATGGGTTAAAGTTTATTCTGATGGGTTTAACATGTAAAAATATATAGAAATTATTAAAACTATCATAAAGTTCATAATACTCCACAACATAATGGTGTAGCGGAGTGTATGAATAAGACTTTGATGGCGAAGGTCAGATGCATGCTCTCTAATCTTTCGATTTGCAGTCTTTTTGGGTAGAAATTGCGCTGCTGCATGTTGGGCGATCAATCGTTCTCCCTCAATTGCTATTGAGAGGAAGACTCCTCAAGAGGTATGGTTTGGTAGTCCTTTTACTTATTCCGATTTGAAAATTTTTGGATGCCTTGCTTATGCCCATGTTGATAATGGGAAGTTAGAACCTAGATCAATGAAGTGTATATTTCTTAGTTATAAATTTGGTGTGAAAGGCTATAAATTGTGGTGTCCGGAAACTAGGAAATTGGTAATTAGCATACATGTGATTTTTTTGGTAAACTTCAGCCGGTCGGGTCTTGAAACACAAAATTGTCGTGAGGCGCTGGAGTTTGATAAATAGGTGGGTTTGAGACTAGTTTGGTTCTAATTCGGATGAGTAGAGTGTCCTAAGCGAGTTCTAAGTACAACAATACATTGAGAGATAGAAAAGAAGACTATTCTTCTAGAAATATAAATGAAGTTGATGTGGTTGCATATGCCTTGAGTGTAGCAGATAATATTGAGTTCAATGAAGAGCCATCCACTTTTGAAGAGGTAGCAATTTGCAGTGATTAAGGTAAGTAGATGATTTCTATGCAAGAAGAGATGAAGTCCCTTCATAAAAATGGGACATTGCATGGTGAGGCTACCTAAAGGGAAGAAAGCCATTTGGTGAAAATGGGTGTTCAAGAAGAAAGAGGCCTGCTTAGGAATTGAAGTACGGTGAGCGATCACTGGTTGCTAAAGTTGATCCAGTTCGGTGTTGGCTTCACGGATGTATTCTCTCAAGTGGTGAAGGCACGGCTCAGTTCGAGGCTTTGCTTGGGATTGGCCAACTTTCATGATTATGAGCTTGGTAGTTGGATGTGAAATGCATTTTATAGGGGGCTTTAATAGGACATCTATATCGACTAGAGGGTTTAACCAGGTAGGAGGACTATGTTTACTACTTAAGAGATCTCTTTATGGAGTGAAATAGTCTCTAAACGTGGTATAAGGATTTGACTCATTCATGATCTCTCATGGTTTTAAGAGAAGTAGCTTTGATAGTTGTGTCTACTTTAAACAATATAATGATGAGTCATTTCTATATCTGCTCTTATATATTGATGACATGCTAATAGTAACCAAGAGTAAATAAAATATAAGAACTGTAGAAGCGCAACTTAATAATGAGTTTGAGATGAAAGATTTGGGAGCAACCAAGAAGATACTTGGGATGGAGATTCTGAGGGATAGAGTGGCAGGAAGATTATCCTTAAGTTAAAAAGGATATATTGAAAAGGTGCTTCACAGGTTCAACATGTAGAATGAGAAGCCTGTTACTACTCCACTTGCAGCTCATTTCAGACTTTCATCTGCCCTATGTCCACATTCAGATGAGGAGGTTGACTACATGTCTAGAGTACCATATTCTAGTGTTGTGGGTTCTCATGTATGCCAATGCCAGGTTTGTGTTCGATTTGACCCATGATAATGCAAATGTACAGTACATGGAAAACCCGGCAAGGAACATTAGCAGCTCAGCTGGATCATGCGATACTTTCATGGATCCAAGTGAGTGTTTGTTTGTATTTTTGGCAAAGACTCAGAGACGGAGTCAGCAGGTATGTTGATTCTTATTATGTTGGAGATCTCTATAAGAGGAGATCCCTTACAAGATATGTGTTTACCATTGGAGGTTGTGCTATTAGTTGGAAAGCTACTTTTTAGTCAATAGTAGCTTTGTCAACTACAAAGGCAAGGTATAAAGGCACATGGTAGTTACGTGTTTTTCAGAAAAAGGCACTTTGGTTGAAGGTTGTTCGGGGGAGCTATGATCACAGACAAGACATTGTTTTGAGATAGCCAAAGTGCTATATTTCTCACCAAAGATCAGATGTCTCATGAGAAGACGAAACATATCGATGTAAGGTATCATTTTGTGTGTGAGATTTTGCTCATGGTGACATTGTTGTGAGTAAAGTTGGAACCCAAGACAATCCTATAGATATGATGACTAAGTCACTTCCTATAGCCAAATTTGTGCATTGGGACTTGGTTGTTGAGTTTTACCCTATGGGGCTTTGTTGTGGAAGAGGAGTATGGTTTTGATCTTGTTTTGAGATATAGAGTCCGTTAGTGTTTTTCTGCTTATGATGGGAATTCGTGTCAAGGTGGAGAATGTTGATTTGTGAACCGAATTTGATTTTGCCCAAGGTGCGACTTTTGTGAAAATAAAAGGTTGAGAAAAAAATTAGGGATCTATTGTGGTAACAGAGGGGTTGGGCCTAGGTATGGACCTTTCTACTATGGTATTTTCATCAAATTAACATACTAGGGTTTATTCCTTATCCACTGTACTTCTCTCTCAAATTGATAGTGAAGCCTTCTCCTTTGCTCGTGGTTTTTTCCTACAAGGGTTTCCACGTAAATCTTGTGTTTTCCTTTATTTTGTATTTCTTTATTATGCCATTGATCATAACAGAGAAGAAGATGAGAATCCTTACACCCATATTTGTGACTTCAAGGGAATATGTCGAATTGTGCATAAAAGAGTACTAAAACAGTATGCCTTACACTTTTTCCCCTTACTCTAAAGGAGAAATCTAAGAGTTGGATAAGTTCTCTAAGACCAGAAAGCATCCACAGTTGGGTTGATTTAGAGCCTTGTTTCTAAGAAAATTCTTTCTTGTCTAGAAAATCATAGCCCTAAAAAGGAAAATTAGTTCCTTTGCAGCCCAGGAGAGAGAGAGCTTCCATGAATGTTGGGGTAGGTATAACGAAGCAATCCATGCTTGCCCCCATCATGGTTATGATAACTGGGCACTTGCAGATCACTTCTATGTGGTACTAACTCCGAGTATGAAGCAGCTCTTACAATCCATGTGTAATGAGGAGTTTCCTTGACAAATAACCAGAAGAAGCGTTGAATGCTCTCAATCATGTAGCTTATATTACTAGAGAATGGGTAGAATCTAGCTTAAGGGAACCAATCCGAACTAAGCCACAATCAAATGAAAGGGTTCATGTGTACTGAAAGCAAGAAGACCTAAGTAAGGAAGCTAAAATAGCCCTGTTGAAAAAGTAGGTTGATGAGCTTATGGGTAAGAGAACTAACGAGTTTAGTAATATTAAGGAGATGTGGAGGCAGCCTATACCATGCTATCTCTGTCATTCTCATAATCACCATGTTACTAGATGCCCATCATGGCCAATTTAGGAAGATGGACATGAGAACCAAGTTGACTATGTCACTCAGCATCAACCATTTCCCTTCCACAATAGCATAACAAATGGGAACACCTATAGACGTGAATGGAGAAGTCACCCTAGCATGTCATGGGAACAAAATCACAAACCCATACATGAGCCCAACACACCACCCCCAAGGTTAGCATTTGAGCAGAGTGTAACCAAACTTGAATAAGATGTTCAAAAGTTTCCTAGGAAGTAAAAAACATACTAATGAAGCATATGGTCAGAAGTTGGACTCTACATGAAAAAGGCAAGAGATTATGGAACAAAATATGGATGACATGTAGCTAATGCTCTCAAAATTTGTCGATGCCACCCTCATACAAGAGAGAAATATGTCCCCAAAGCAATCTCAATCAAACCTGAGAAAATCTCATGAAATAGGAGTTAATAATGGAAATCCGTCTCATTTAGGGGAGGTACAGTCATTCATAACTTTGAGGAGTGGTAAACAAATAACTCAACCCACTCCACCCCTGTTGCGTGAAAGAGAAGTTGGTATGGACGCAAAGGGGAGTGAAAGAGAGGAAGATCCCGAGAATGAGCAACATAAGGAAATCTCTAAAGACCAACCAAGAAAATCTAAAAGGGTAATCATCAAGGAAGGTGACTATGCACAGCTCACTCTGATGAGTATCTCAAATAGTCATTTTATCCCTATGTTTTACTTAGATTTTTAGTATTTTTTATGTTAAATAAGTGTTCTAATTTTTTAAATATTCATCTTTATGATTAGGCCAACCATTTTGTGGAATTGCGAGAAAATGAGCGAAAAATGAAGGAAAATCAGCAAATTACACATGCAACAGAAGCTACTGTGTTTTTATGTGTTCAGCTGTAAGATGATCCCAAATCGCTACAATATATATATGGATGGATAGGTGACTTCCCAATATTTCCAAAGAGACCTAATTCACTCAATTTGGACTTCAAATAATAAAATTATGACTCTTGGAAGTTAAAGAAAGAAGAGAAGAGAGCTCAAAAGTAATCAGTTAGAGAATTTCGTAAATTCAGTCTATATAATAAATTTTAAAGTATTCTTCTGGCCATGTATATATTCTACACTTCAATAGCTTTCCAATGATACCAAGATTGTGAAATTTGGAGTCCGAACAAGAAAGTTATGTTAGTCGCAACGAAGGTAGAGTTCGTCACGACGAACTAGAAAGGCCACATTGACAGAGATACGGGTTCATCGCGATGAAGCGTCGGGGCCCAACAGCGAAAAAAACTCATTTTAGACCTAATTTTCGAAGGCATATAAGAAGGGACACATTCTAGAGGCCAAGAACGGATGGGAGAAGACTAAATCAGACCTTTGGGATTGGAGATCAGATCTTTTTAGGTAGAAAACCCTCCCTAGGGTTTCTCCCCTTTTGTTCTTGAACGAGCAGCACTTTGGGACCAAAGAGTAGGCTTGGTAGCAACCCTTAAGCTTGGGAGAAGGACTAGAGATCTGGATAAGAAGAGTGAAGACTCACCATGGTGATTAGAGTTTCTCCTTTCTCTTTTCTCATGTTTTATCCTAATTTTGGAATGTATCAAACCTTTGCTATGTTCTAATTTCTTAATATAGGGTTTTGGTTGTATGTTGGACATGAAGCTTATATCTAATTGTTAATTTTCCATTTTCTATTGTTTCTCTATAATTTTCCTATCTATTAATTCATGCTTGGGCATTATTTGCATGTTGATTTCTAGCTAATCTCAACAATGAGTGGTTCTTTGCGAGATCTAAGAAGGGAGTGAGGAATTTGACATAAGATGAATTAACCCAATGAGCCTGGTAGTGTAGAAATTACAGATAATTATGAGGTGTATGAGATTCTTGGGTCTTAAGGCATCTCTAATGTTTGGGGTTGAGCTGAGAAGCAAGAAACTTGGTGTTAGTTGGTAGGTTATTTGACCTCGAGAGAGGCTTATAATTAAATTAGGCAAGAATCGCCTTGGAAGCTTTTTCAAGAGACAATAGGATGGAATTTTGGCCTAGATATAATAGGATTGTCCAATTACACCAAATACCCTAGGTATTTATCATCTCTTGGTATCCTTTAGTTGCACATTCCATTAGTTAGATTTAGATTCCAATAGTTTAGTCTAAATTCTGTTTCAACTCATCGCTTTTGACTGTTTGAATATTAGAGAAGTATTCTAATTTTGGTACTTAGCATCCCCATTTCCCTATGGATCGATATCCATACATAGGTACACTTTATTACTTGACAAGCATATACTTGTGCAGAATAGACGTTCATCACATATTTTTAATAAACAACACGAATACGCCTATCATGCTCCACCTCCATTCCCCAGTGCACTCTAAGGTAAGAAAAAGGAAGGTAACTTATCTGATATCTATGAGGTTCTTAAACAAGTCAAGGTAAACATTCATTTTCTAGACATTATTAAATAGATGCCACCTTATGGAAAATTTCTTAAGGATTTGTGTATAGTTAAGCGAGTTTTGAACATAGACAAGAAAGCATTCCTCACTGAGCAGGTAAGTGCAATAATTGAGAAAAAGACACCAATGAAATACAAAGATTCAGGATGCCCCACACATTTCAGTAACCATTGGAAGTACTTCCATTGAGAAAGCATTGCTAGAATTAGGGGCAAGTGTCAATCTCCTTCCATACTCAGTCTACACCTAGCTCGAGTTGGGGGAACTCAAACCAACCCGTATAATACTTTCTTTAGTTGACAGATCAGTAAAGATCCCTCGAGGCATTGTCAAAGATGTTTTGGTACAAGTAAAAAATTTCTACTTCCCCGTAGATTTTTTTGTCTTAGACACCGAACTAGCTATCAAGGGGCAAAATCAAGTTCCTATTATATTAGGTAGACTCTTCCTTGCTACAACTAACACTCTAATTAATTGCACGAATGGGCGCATGTAAATCACATCCGAAGACATGACATTAGAACTCAATATATTCTACCTATGCAAAAAGCCGAATATGAATGAGGATGAGAAACCGGGGAAACAAGAATGATTAAGGCAATAATAAAGCAGCATTGTAGCAAATAACCCAAGAAAAACTAATGGAACACTATGAAAATACGGTTAGTAAGGATGAATGTATACTACCCATTAAGAAGATTGTTGCTCATATATTTTCTTGGAATGGAAAGGTTTTTCCACTCGAGGTAGATAAGGTGTCAAAAGAGAAGCCTATTGAGCCATCCAATCCAACCTTGAAACCACTTCCTACTGAATTGAAATATGCATTCCTTAGAGATGATGAGACATGGCCAGTGATAATATCTTCAGCATTATCCCAGGAACAGGAGGATAAGCTACTCGAGGTCCTAAAGCGACATAAAAAGGCTATTAGATGAAGCTTATCTAACTTGAAGGGAATTATCCCCTTAGTTTGCACACATCATATCTACCTAGAGGATGAGGTTAAAGCAGTTCAACAACCGGAAAAGAGATTAAATCCGCGTAAGAGGTAATCAAGGCTGAGGTTTTAATCTCCTACAGGCAAGTATCATATATCCTATATCTGATAGTGCTTGGGTAAGCCCTACACAAGTGGTTCCAAAGAAACCAAGAGTTATCGTAGTTAAGAACGAAAAATGGGAAGAGGTCCCTACCTGAATCACTATTGGATGAAGGGTATGTATAGATTATTGGAAGCTAAATGCTATGACTTGAAAGGATCATTTCCCTCTACCTTTCCTAGATTAGGTTCTTAAAAGGTTCTCTAGAAACCCATTATATTACTTTCTAGATGTTTGTTCAGGCTATTTTCATATTGAGATTGCTTTACAGGATCAAGAAAACACTACTTTCACTTGTCCATTTGGTACCTTTGCTTACAAGAAAATGCCATTTGGTCTATGCAATGCCCTAGCTACCTTCTAAAGGTGCATGCTTAGCATATTTAGTGACATGGTCGAGCAAACCATGGAAGTGTTTATGGATGATTTGACAGTATATGGGGGTACTTTTGGTGAATGCTTAAGGAACCTAGAAGTCGTTTTAGAAAGATGTATTTAAAATAGTATTGTCCTGAATTGTGAGAAGTGTCAATTCATGGTAACATAAGGCACAGTGCTTGGTCACACTATATTCAAGAAGGGCATCGAAGTTGACAAAGCTAAAGTGGATCTCATTATGAAACTTCCACCACCCACTAATATGATAGAGATGAGACAATTCCTTGGTCATGCAAGATTGTACAAACGATTCATCAAGGACTTCTCTAAAATATGTTGGTCTTTGTGTGAACTATTAGCTAAGGACACCAAATTCATTCAAAATGAGAGGTATCAAGTGAGCTTTGAGGAGCTTAAAACCATGTTGACCCTCGCACCTATAGTTCGAGCTCCAAAATGGGACTTACCATTTGAGATGATGTATGATGCTAGTGACCAAGCTGTTAGAGAGGTGTTGGGGCAAAGAGAAGAGGGTAAGCCTTATGTCATATACTATGTGAGCAAGACTCTTGATGATGCTCAAAGGAATTACACCACCACCAAAACAGAATTTCTAGTTGTGGTATTTGTGCTGGACAAGTTTAGAGCTTATTTAGGAGGTTCCCTAATTACGGTTTTTACTTACCACTCGACATTGAAATATCTACTAGGAAAAAAGGATGCCAAATCAAGGCTAATTCGATGGATTCTCCTTCTCCAAGAATTCAACTTTTAGATCAAAGATAGAAAGGGAGTCGAGAACGTAGTAGTAGACCACCTAGTCTCCCTATTAACGAAGATTTTCCTAATAAGGCATTTATGAGTGTGGAAAAGGCCCCATGGTATGCACATATTTCCAATTACTTAACCATTGGGAAACTACCCTATAATGGACTAAACAAGACAAGAAATATTTCATGTCCAAGATCCACACATACAATTGGGAAGACCCCTCATTATACAAGTATTGTGTCAACCAAATTGTGAGAAAAAATGTGTCCTTGAGGAATAGTAGAATGGCATATTATAGCACTGCAATGAGATGGCATGTGGAGGACATTTTTATACACAGAAAACAACCTTTAAGGTATTACACTTGTTTCTATTGACCCACATTGTTTAAAGATTCTAACAATTTTTGTAGGAGATGTGACAAGTGCCAAAGGCTAGGCAAACTCACCAAGCAGAATATGATGCCACTCAACCCAATCCTAGAAGTGGAAGCATTTGACGTATGGGGCATTGATTTTATGGGACCATTTCCATCCTTTTTTGGGTACGTGTACATATTAGTTAGAGTGGACTATGTCTCCAAGTGGATAGAAGCAATGGCTTGCAAAATGAATGACCACAAGGTAGTACTCATGTTCCTTAAAGAAAACATATTTTCAAGGTTTGGAGTACCTAAGAAAATTATAATGATAGAGGTTCCCATTTTTGCAACAAACCCTTCAAGAAGCTCCTTGCAAAGTATGGGGTGCGACATAAAGTGGCAACTCCTTACCACCCCCAAACAAGGGGCCAAGTCGAGTTAGCAAATAGGGAAATAAAAAATATTCTCATGAAAGTGGTGAACACGAATAGCCGAGATTGGTAAATACACTTACATGATGCTTATGGGCATCTAGAACCGCTTATAAGACCATTCTAGGCATGGCACCCTATAGTATAGTTTATGGAAAAGCTTGTCACCTACCGATTGAGGTAGAATTCAAAGCTTGGTGGGCTATTAAGAAGCTCAATTATGACCTAGATCGAGCCAAGTTGAAAAAGATGTTTCACTTATACGAATTGGAGGAGATCCGTAATGATGCTTATAATAATGCCTCCATAACCAAGGCAAGGAATAAAAAATGGCATGATAGGCACATATCTAGGAAGGAATTTCACATTGGACAAAAAGTTTTCTTTATGATTCAAGACTACACATTTTTCCTCGTAAGCTGCAGTTAAGGTGGAGAGGCCCTTACATAGTGCATTCAGTTTCGCCTAATGGCTTATGTGACATCCTCTACCCAAAGATTGGATAGATTTTTAAGGCAAACAGGCAATGTCTCAAGCCGTATTTCGAGCCATACAACCACTTTAAGGAGGAATGTAACCTCATAGAACCAACCAATACATGAGAAAATCGGGTAAAGGTAGTTTTGCCCTTTTACTTTAATTGCTTTAGTTTTTTCTTTCATTTAATTTATTTTCTTTCTAGTTATTTCTTGTTTTTTTTTTTTAAATTTTTAGGAAGAGTTGTTTCTTTCTCTTATGCTTTTTTCAGGACTTCTCCACCTTGCACATAAATCAAATGACACTTGAAGACTCATATGCACGCCTACACACTTTGGAGATGTGCCTTGAAGTAAGTCCAAATCAGAGCACCCCTTCTCGGTTGAGGTACCCGTTGTCCTTTTTATTTTTTATTCATGGTGAAAAGATTGTGGACAATGTAACCCTTGGTTTGGGAGGGCGAAGGGGAGAGACGAACACATATTGAGAAAGAAACTTTTTGACCCAAATTTTAAATTTTTTGCATGATTGTATGTTTATGAGTTTGTTGGTGCTAACCTTATTTTGTGGAATATTGGCATTGAGCTTAAAATATTAGAAGAAGAGTTGGGAGACCATAGTGTTTGCTTGATGTTGAATTTAAGGATCTTGTGGTTGAGGGTGACTTGGTTATGAAAGCCCCTTTGTTTTTCACCATTTTCTTCCTATATGGAACTTGAAACACATCGAGCACACTAGGTCCCCCGCACATTCTTAGGTACCAACACCTCTTTCTAGATGACATCCATCACATGTGATTTTTATTTGGCTCTAGTAGTGCTAGGGCATCTCAAAAAGAGAGGCAACAAAGGTCCCTCTTGCTCCCACGACAAAAAAAAAAAAAAGAAAAAAACAAGAAAAAGAGAGAGTACAAAAATAAGTGAATTGATCCAATCAAAATCCCAAGCATAGTCCGAGGGGATTGAATGCCTAATGCCCTAAACCAATTGGTTGGGAGTCATTGACTTCACTGCTTGCTACATGGGACAAAAGATGGGTTAGTTTCACAAGAAGCTAGGTGCTTTCGCTTTTTAGTTGAGTGTTCGGGGCGAAGTTCGAGGGGGAATGCCCGATGCCCTTAACTAACAGGTGGGGAGTCACCAATAGATCCCCGCAACATGGACACTTTTATGAAATTCCCTTAGCATTGCATTGTACTACTCAATTATAATAATAAAATAAAAAAGGTGTGTTCTTAGCCTGCTTTAGTCATAACACATTGCTTGAGTTGAGTTGAGTTTGGTCCTTCGTCTATGTGTGGGAACTAGTCATATTAAACATTGAGGTCCGTATGGAAAGACATAGTGAGGACTTGAGGATGGACATGCCATGATCACCATAACACTTGAGACCTTGTTCATTAGAGATAGTAAACACATTGGGAGCCCAATGAAACTCACATGTTAATAGAACTTTTACAATACTCTCTAAATAATGGTGGCACCCTCATAACTCATTTTATTTGCTCTAACTGCTTTAGTATGTTTTTGCTTTATGTTTATTTAGTTATAATCTTTTTTATCATTTCTCTCTTAATTATGCTTATTCCATTGCAAAGAGATTAGTAATAAGTTGGGTGGGGTGTGATAACCACTCAAAAAGGGTGTTTTTACATACTTAATTCTTTGATATTAAACCTCTTTTTGTGCTAAATTATCATACTTAACCAATTATGCAAGTTGCTATATCCATAACCTCGTTATTAATGTTTTGCTTGAGTTTTGGTGGTTTTATATGCCTTTATAGGTACTTTTTCAGCTCTTTGGAAGCATAAGGATGAGCAATTAGGCATTCTTGGGACCCTAGGCCATGTCTTGGAGCTTTGGGAATCAATTCGAGAGGTTTAGAAGCCTAAAAACTTGATTAGACGAAGGAAGTCAAAAGAGCATGTTGCTGCCAAATATGGAAAGATGATGAATCTAAAACTTGTCAAAAATAGAAACATATCAAAAATATAATTTCGCATTGCTTCTTATAGCAATGCGAAAATTTCGCATCAATTTCTCGAGGCAATGCGAAATCGCCTATAAAGGAAATTTTGCGACTCCAACTCAAAAATTGGCTTTATTTTTGGATTTTAATCACTCTAAGATCCTTGTAACATGTCTAAAATACCCTCAAGATGTATTTTGACCACTTTAAATAGAGCTAAGGCTAATCAAGCGAATGAACTCCTTTGAGAATTCTTAGTTTTTGCAATCTTTCAATAAAGTTTCTTCTTTTCTTCTTTTTCTTCCATTCTTTTTGCATAATTCTGGTTTCTCATCATTCAATGAAGGTTTTTCACCAAAGAATGAGTGAGTAAACTTGTTTTCATGAGGTGAGGCAAAGCTAGGGCACAAATCAAAGGTAACAAAGAGGATCATGCACTTCATTCAAAATATATGTTAACAAACTTAAAGATCTTCATTAGGTATGAGGTAAAAATGTCTAGGAATGATCTTTGAAACATCTTTAGATTTCATTAAGGTTTCTTAGACAAATTCGTGATGGTAATTCTCTCTCTTTCTTCTTGGATTTATTGATAATATGTATACTACATAGATACATCAAGAGCTTAATATTAGACTTGTTGTTATCATTAAGTTCTCTATTTTCGTTTAATCAAAAAGGTCAAGAGTGAGAACCTAGTATGATTATCATTGTTTCTTAACTTTACATTAGGAAATTGAGCTTAAACCTAAATCCTAAGAAAAACCCAAGTTTTGGTCCAGTAATCAACTAAAGGTTGAAACTTGTTCATAAGACCTAGGAAACCCTAAGATCCTTCTAAGTTACCTAAGAGGAGTGTACCCCTAGTGTAACTAACCCCTGTGACGCTTGCTTAAATATAATTTTGTTTTAATTAATTCATAAACTATTTTAGAAATCAACTCATAATTCAACACAAGCATACCCTTCACCAAATTGACTAGTTAAACATAGACTACAAAGTACAACTTCCAAGTAGAATACCCATCCCGTGGACGACCCTAGAGCCACTATCACTACAATAGTTTAGGCTACCTTAGTTGATGTTTCTAGGTTTATAAATATTTGTGATTGCACCTAATACATCAATTTAGAGACGACTCAGATAAGAAACCAAGTTTGAAACATCTTCATGAATTTGGTAGTCCATGCTACATCTTAAATGACGAGGAATTGTGAGGCAAGTTCGATGCCAAAAGTGATGAAAGGGTCTTTCTAGGTTATTTCTCAAATAGTTGTGCGTATAGGGTGTACAACAAAAGGACCATGGCAGTGATGGAATCAATCAATGTAGGAGTTGATGATTATCCTCATATTGATTCTTCTATACCAAAAGACCATTCTATGGGTTAGGTCCATGAAGAAAGGAATACTCTCAACATTCCCAAATATGGTCCACCCTCAAGTGATAAAGAAAGTGAGCTAGTCTCTATAGATGTTCAAACCATCCTTAAATTTGAGCACCCAATCATTGACGAAGTCCAGACTACAAAAGACACTTAGCCGCATCAAGATGTCCAAGACATTGTTAAACATACATACATTCCTGCACGAGAGCCCTCTAGGAAGATTCTCAAGAATCATCTTACCTCTAACATAATAGGAGATCCGAAAGCAAATGTCCAGACTCAAGGAGTTCCCAAGGGGAACTATAGAGAAATGATGGGTCTTAGTCTTAGCTATTACACCTCCATAATTGAGCCAAATAATTACATAGAGGCTCTAAGTGATGAGTTCTAGATCAATGACATGCAGGAAGAACTATCACAGTTCGAATGCAATGAAGTTTAGGACTTGGTTCCGAAGCACCAACATGCAAATCTAATTAGGACTAAGTAGATCTTCAAGAATAAGATAGATGAAGAAGGGAACATTACCAGAAACAAAGCTCACTTGGTTACTCAAGGTTTCACTCAAGTAGAAGGGGTAGATTTCGATGATACATTTGCACAAGTAGCTCACTTGGAGTCCATTCAACTACTGATGGAATTTGTTTGCACACTCAGGTTCAAGCTTTACTAATTGGCCGTAAAGAGTGCCTTCTTAAATGGGTACCTAAATGAGGAAGTGTTTGTAGCATAACCTAAAGGGTTTGAAGATCCCTTTTATCTTGATCATGTTTACAAGTTTAAAAAGGCTCTCTATGGTCTAAAACAAGCCCCAAGAGCTTGGTATGAGAGGCTTATGGAGTACCTTTTAAAGGGAGGGTACACTCGAGGAGGAGCAGATTATACTCTCTTCATTAGAAGGAGTCAAAGGGAAGTAATCATCATCCAAATATATGTGGATGACATAGTCTTCAGCTCCACGTCCCAACAATTGGTGGAACACAAGAGCACCGAATTTGAAATTAGCTTGGTTGGAGAACTTACGTACTTCTTAGGTCTTCAAGTAAGGCATACCAACTTAGGGATCTTCATCTCAAAGGAAAAATATGCTAAAAACCTGGTCAATAAGTTCGAACTTGGTTCAGCTAAGCATAGAAGGGCCCCAATAGGGACCCATGAGAAGATTGCAAGAGATGAAGTAGGAAATGGTGTTGATCAAACTCTATGTGCTACGATCGGGAGCTCCATCACTTGACTCCGCCAATCATCCGGGACTTATGCCATATAGCGCGAGTTTACGCGATATACCAAGCAAGTCCCAAGGATATTCATTTTCTAGTAATCAAGAAGATCGTCAAGTATGTTAGCAGAATAGCGAACTATGGTCTCTGGTACACTCGAGACACCACAATTAGCCTGGTAGGATACTGTGATGCTAATTGGGCGAGAAACTCAGCAGATCGAAAAAGTTCTTCTGGTGGATTTTTTTTCTTAGAAACAACCTCATGTCTTGCTTCAGTAGAAAACAGAATTGCATCTCACTTTCCACAATCGAGGCAAAGTACATAGCAGCAGCAGTAGTGGTTGCAACAACTGATTTGGATGAAGAATATGCTTAAAGACTATGGCGTCCCAAAGGAAGTCCTAACACTCTTCTGTGACAACCTTAGTGCTATCAACATCTCGAAGAATCCAGTCCAACATTTGATAACAAAGCACATTGATATCCATCACCATTACATTAGGAGTATGGTAGAAGACAAGATCATTGATCTATGACAGATATCCACGGAAAACCAATTGCTCGACATCTTCACCAAAGGGTTGGATGCTTCTAGGCATGAAACTCTAAGATCATCCCTGGGGTTATTCATCATGTGAACGGGTGGCATTATACCTTATTGACCCGTTGTATCAACTAGGGCCTGGGAGCCATCTTAATCAGAAGGGACTGGTTGAGAAGAGGTTCCTCATAAGGGGGAGTCCTATTGTTGGCATCATTATGAAGGGACTAATCGAATCTCAACGCCTTAGTAAAAAGGGAGAAATAGAAGAATTAACCAAAGTCTTTATGGCTAGAAGACTGCCTCTTGCCTCCCTTCTTTAGTGCACTTTCTTGTTTCATTCTTCATTAGATGTTTTTACCGAAGACATAGACAAAGTGGGAGAATGTTAGGTTTTATATTGTCCATATCTTTGTCTTAAGGGTTCTACAAGAAGATGTATACCTCAGAGCCTAAGTTTGGTGAAAATTTAATAAAATATAACCAGGAAGTAGTTTAAACTAGGGCAGTCCTCTAGTGTAGGGACCTGCCAAACTTGGAGAGTCCAAACTAGGGTCGAAGCTGACATGGGACGCAAGTTAGTTCTAGATTCTTAGAGGCCAAGGTACTTGAGGAACAAGGTATCGATGGACCTGGGATCGTTTTGGCAAGTAAATAAATATCAAATCAAGAAGATCTAATCATCTAAGCTATCAAACTAGAATTAAAAACAAATCAGGTTTCTATTATGAAAAAGATACTTTAGCGGCAAGTTTCCTAATTCTGTTGTGGTAGCTTAAAGGATAGTTCAAAAAATATAAGGTATGATCTGGAGTCATATTAGGATAATGATCCAGTCCTATCAATACTTCAAAGACTGAATTACAAGTGCTATAATTTGAGGACTTTGGAAGTTCTCATCACATATTTCAAGATTAGAGCTTGAAGAAGAACAAGCTAAGTTTAGACGTGTTAAAGGAGTACAGAGTAGAGATACTCGGTTGAGGTATTGCAAGTTAAAAGCATTTCATCTTCAATGAAAGATGATGTTTTGATATTTCTTCATTTTATTTATGTCATGTGGATATTGTGGACCCTACCCGATCCACGGGCCGGCGTGACTCGCTTTTAAATGGAAGGAAAATGTGGGTTGATTTTCGAATTTTAGAAAATCCGTCCCCGAGGAGGACGCTTCCGAGTCGCCATCACTTTGTTGTTATTTTATAAAGGGAAAACTAAGTAAGAACAAAAACCCCAATGACTCCAAAAAGATGGAAAATGCGGTCCGAAAACTAGATTTCCGGGTCCCCGTGGGTCGTTACCTGATCGGGAAGGAAACCATACGCAGGTAGCACCCCTCTCTGTGCCCTAATCGGTCTCTACTAGTGAATTGGGGTATGTAGGAGCATACGGGTCACAGATCGATAGTCTCCTAAGCTAAACAGGCCAATCCTAGATCAGACCAACCTAATTGGTATCTAGCATGCTTAAAAACACTCAACCAAAAGGGCAAATAGCGTGTACCTGTGGTCCCTGGCCAAGCGCTACATCAAAGGTTAGCCAACAAACATAGCAAGCATGCATGACACCCAAACACAAAGCATCCATGTGAAATTCACTGGCCCAACATTAAAGAACATACCCGTGGTCCCTAGCCAAGCGCCGCATAAGAGGTCGGGCCAAAAGGCTCAAATGCATCACAAATGTCAAAACCAAACACCATGTACGCATATGAAAACAAATACCAACGCCTACATACTAAGTCCCTATGCACAAAGAGAGGAATAGGTAGGGCAATAGTACATCATACATCATGCATTTAAAACCAAATATCGATCCCATACCAAAAGAAAGCAAGGTCAGTGCTACGAGGTAAGTGGTTCGCATTTTAGCACACATTCCCTTTAAAATCCCACAAACCAAACCATACTTACAAATCCCACATTGCCCACTACCCCACTTTGTTCAAACCGAAACTGAACTCAGACCCTAAAGTCAGCCTACAGGTTCCTTGGGGCAACTAAGAGCACGCCATAATAGATTCGGACTGAAACATGCTAAAATAGGGGGTTGCCCATGAGCTGTCTTGCACAACCGGTTGAATCGGTTCTCAACAAGTCCAAATGATTGAGAAAAATTATGAAACTTTGTTCGAAAATTCCTCATAGAGTCAGGAATCCAACAAAACAAACGGAGTGCAATTCTGACTACGAATGACCAAGAACCAATATAAACAAAGCAAAGTACCCAAACTGCCATTCCGGAAAACCTAACCCAATGAACCGGCTGGTTCGGTTTCCCAACCTGTCTAGACTGTTGAGAAAAGATCTCAAACTTGTCAGAACTTTTCTCACAGAGTCAGGAATCTAACAAGACAAACGGAGTGCAATTCCGACTCCGAATGACCAAGAACCAACACAAACAAAGCAAACTACCCAAACCTGCCATTCCTAAAACCTAACCTAATGAACTGTCCGTCTTTCCCAACCAGTCTAGACTGTTGAGAAAAGATCTCAAACTTGTCAGAAATTTTCTCATAGAGTCAGGAATCTAACAAGACAAACGGAGTGCAATTCCGACTCCGAATGACCAAGAACCAACACAAACAAAGCAAACTACCCAAACTGCCATTCCGGAAAACCTAACCCAATGAACCAGCTGGTTCGGCTTTCCAACCAGTCTAGACTGTTGAGAAAAGATCTCAAACTTGTCAGAAATTTTCTCACAGAGTCAGGAATCTAACAAGACAAACGTGGAGTGCACTCGACCGAATGACCGAACCAACACAAACAAAGGCATCTACCCAAACTGCCATTCCGAAAACCTAACCCAATGAACTGAAGGGTTCGGTTTCCAACCAGTCTAGACTGCTGAGAAAGATTCAAACTTGTCGAACTTTTCTCTCACAGAGTCAGGAATCTATCAAGACGTAAACGGAGTGCAATTCGACCGAATGACCAAGAACCAACACAAACAAAGCGTAATTACCCAAACTGCTTAAAAACTGAACTTCATGAACTAAATGATCCGGTTTCCTAACCAGTTGATCCGTTGGGAATAATTCTCAAAATGGCCGTGAACCTCAAGGAGTCAGGAATCTAACAAAACAACGGGTGATTGATTCTCAGCTCGGATGAGTGAGAACCAACCAAACAATCGTTTTCTTAAAACCGACTCCATTTTCAAATAGAATCATGCTGAACTATTCTCACGTATGAGCGTGAAAACCGGTTCAAATGGTTGAGGAAAAACATAAAATTTAGTCAGAATATCCCTTAAAGAATAGAGTGGAGCCAGGGTCTATTTCTTACCTCTTCCACAAAACGCAGAAAAGAAACCAAGATAAGCATCCGAGAAAAATCATCAAATGTGCGTCCGAGCCCGGAAAAGTGCCCCTCCAAAGGTCCCTTCCACTTTGATCTTTCTCTCCTTTTGTACTGATTCTACCCTCAGCCTCTGAGCCTACCTGGTGTTTTCCACCTCGCTTTGGAAAGAGCTCAATCATTCCGAATTAGCATCCCTATTAACTCCCTCCTCATTTTCCATGCAAGCTGAATATCTTAAGTTTTCGCTGCCACCACCAAAGTATCCACATGGATTCATGGTGGGCTACGTAACTTAAGACAAGGCCCAAATGGACTCAATAACATTGGCCCATGGTCGAGTTGGAGCTTATGGGCCTGAACCATATAGGATTTGGGCTCCAAAATCACAAAAATCAAGCGCTCCACACAAGCTGGCCCGACTAACCGGTTGAACTGGATGCCAACCAGTCGAGCCAGTTGAGGAAAATTATGAAATTTTGACATATTGTTCCCTGAAGAATTAGGAGACTAACAAAAAAAAACGGTGCACCATTCCAAGTTTGGATGAGAGAGATATGATCGAAACAAGGAGGAGTACTCACCAAAATCACCCAAAAACAAGAGTCAGATACGTGATCGCCTTTGATGAACTAATCAAACTAATTAGTCAAACGGTTGACAAAAATTATGACCCCAAACAAACCTCCTTGGCAAATAAGGAATCTAACAAAACAAATAAAGGAACAATTTCAGTTCGACAAGTGGAGATATGATCAAACAAGCTCATGTTCGACTTGACATACTAATAAACTTTGATCGAGCTAAAACCCCGAGCCCCCACTTGCTTCCTACAGCACATGCCAATAACTAAAAAAAAATAATCCATGATGACACTCTAAAGTGAACTACATATTGCACACTCAACAGACGTGATACAGTTCTTACAATTCCGAGGCTCACAGAGATTTAATTGCCTAAAAGGGCCTTAATGGTGTTATATGAGAATGATGGGTGAGTGCACAAATTCATGTGATAATGCGTCAGGGCAAAATTGAGGGTTCACACATGCCCCCTCTTCAGCAGAGTGAATGAACAAGGAACGTGGCGCGGCGTGCGATGCAAGAGTGAAATGGAATCTAGTGAAGAACCCGTGATGACCAACAATTTTGTCCCCTTTACCAGTAATCGAAGGTTAATCTTAACAGAGTCGCCTGGACAAGGACTTAAAGAAAACCAGTACGATGCCCGGGTGCATGAGTGATCCGGGCACAATACCAGAAAAGATAATGAAATCCGGGGGCGATAAAGCTGGAGAAGGTGAGGAAATCCGGCAAGCTCCTGGGAGAAGGTCCGGAAAGCTCGGAGAAGTGGGTTCTGCTCGAGAAGGGTCCGCAAGTATCGGAAAAGGTCGATCCCCGTGAGTATCGAAAAGGTAGAATCACGACGAAGTGTTAGAAGCAGAACTGAGCTGAGCACGAGCGGTAGAATCCGAGCAAGTTCCGGAAAATAGAAATCTAGGCGAGTACCAAAAAAGGTAGAATCCGGGTGAGTACCGGGAAAGGGTAGAATCTAGGCGAGTACCGGAAAGGTGGGATCCGGGAGAGTACCGGGAAGGTAAAATCCTGGTGAGTACCGGAAAAAATGGGGGATCCGGGCGAGTACCGGGAAAGGTAGGATCCAGGAGAGTACCGGGAAAGGTGGGATCCGGGCGAGTACCGGGAAGGTAAAATCCGGGTGAGTACCGGAAAAGGTAGGATCCGGGCGAGTACCGGAAATGGGGGATCCGGGAGAATACCGGAAATGTGGGATCCGGGCGAGTACCGGGAAGGTAGAAATCTGGGTGAGTACCAAAGAAGGGTCCAGGCGAGTACCGGGAAAGGTGGGATCCGAGCGAGTATCGGAAAAAATAGAAATCTGGGCGAGTACCAGAGAAGGGTCCACAGTACCGGCGTGGATCCGAGCGAGTACCGAAAAGATGCAATCCGGGCGAGTACCAGAGAAGGGCCCGAATGAGTACCGGGAGAAGGATCGGAGAAGGGGTAGAATCCGGGCGAGTACCGGAGAACCACCAAATTAAAAAGGGATAGGGGATGCCAAAACTAAGGCTCTAGACGAACTAAACTCGAATGTGGATTGACCTAAACGAACCTAGAGCATCAGCTGGGAGACTTTAGGATGTAAATCCGCTGAGATACCGACCTTGATGACAAAAAAGGCATGCCCCAGCAGACGTCAAAAGTGCTAATAAAATGACACAAGCGAAAAACACAAACACCACTAACAAGATGGAAAGAATGAGGTACGCCCCTCAGAGGGACACCTCACAAATGTGACCACATGAAAGAAAAGGGGTTGGCGCCCCGCCCAGTATCAATGCCATGTCAAAATCCCATAACTGCACATGCGGTCAAAGTCAGAGAGCTGAAAACATTACAATCATTCATTCGTGAAAAATCATCCATTTTATTTCACAACATTCAATATCCACAAAACTGATATAGGGTATGCCCCAGTGTGCACATCTGATATGCAAGTGCCTCGATAAAAAAACTCTGAAATAAATTTCTGAAGACCCAATTGTCTGAACAAGCGAACAAGACAACATATGGGGTGTGTGCCAGTGTGCACCCCTATTGAGTTGACGAATATGAGCAAATCTTAACCTAGGCCCTATGCTGTATGAAGAAAAAACCCTACGTGACAGAGCATACTCAAACTCTTTGATGCCAAAACATCTCTAGGCGAAACGGGTCGCCAAAGTGTACATGCGTAAGAGCCAAGCCTCACACCTAAAAGATGGAGATATGCCCTAGTGAATGTGTGCTGCCATCAAGCTAAGATGTTATCAATGGCCCCACTGGGGACATCTCAGATCTAATCATGGATTTGAGGTAAACAAACCGAATGGAGAAGAAAAATGTGACCCTGCTACTCCCCAAGAACAGACTGCTGGACATCCCGCATTTCACCGCAGACGTAACTCGGTCCGTATAAAATGTTTCGCCAAACACTAGATCTCATGGTCTCGTGGTGGTCTACACTCGGACCGTAATGTAGGCCAGGTGGTAGCGAATGACATGATGGGAAACAAAGGCCCAAATACCCAATAAATACTACCAAACCCCTGTACGCGGAATGTCAAATATCAAAGGATCATGTGAGCAAGGTGACTCAACCAACATCCGAATGAACAATGTGAAATGACAAGTGAAGTGCACCAAATGACACATCGCTTAAGAAGCGAGACGACGATCAATAAGAGTAGAAGAAGACTGAAAGGGATAAGAAAAATGATGAATGGATAAAGCAAAAAAAGGAAGAAACAAGCTGGGATACAAATGTGGCAATGTGTGACAACGACGCAACTCATCCTTGGAACGCCAATAAAGCAAGCCACTATAATTACGGGAGTGGTGATGCGTGTAATGATCCAGTGGACTCAGTGTGAAGCAACCCAAACCTCATACCCAATGTGTTACCCGGGATCCATGGAGAAAGATCAGACAATGCTTTCTCACTCAACCTCGCAGGAATAATAAATCTCTCAAACCTAAATGAGTAACAAATATCAAACAAACACACTATTTTTTTGTTTTGTTTTTTGTTTTTATTTTTTTGCTTGTTTGTTTGTTTTTTTTTTTTTTTTTGTCGAACCACCAAAGTAGGTCGAATGCCATACTAACACAATCCAACCGAAAGAACCTCAAACCTCCAAGCCTAAATGGTCCTCTCAACCTAAGAATCCCATATCAAAACCCATAGGCGGAACGAAAGGTGTGACAAACCTGACTGGTAGCTCTGGGATGAGAGCACGTCATCATCATATGAAACGAATAGAGATGATAGAAACTAGACTCAAAGATAGATGGTATGAAAATGCAAAATGGAGAAGAAAATAAACAAGCAATGATGCGAGAAATAACAAACGAAGAATGTCACAATGCTCATAATGCTCACATATCCAAATAATAAATGAAAAGCGCACAGGGGCAGGCCCCCAACCCAGGTCAGAAAAAGTATGCAAGGCTGAATGAAAGAATAGGCCATAATAAACCGCGTGAGGCTCAAAGGGCTAGCAATAGGATATATCAATGTATGGGTGTGTAATAGGGAATATGGCTACTCAAAGTAATGGCCACCCATCCTTTGACCATGATCCTCACGATAAACTTCTTTAATGATCCACATTGATCGGTTTCATGGAATGATTCGCTCCAAGTCTATCAACCAGCTACTCCCTCTTGAGTCGATCTCTGATGAAATAAGGCTCCGCCTCCAATTCGGGCCTAAACTTACCTCTCTGTGGTCGTTGATCAATCCCGAGGACCTCTCAAGACTAGGTCGCCTTGAAACTTCCGGCTCTCGACTCCTTCCAAATGCACTCCGGTCATTTTCCTCCGATAAGCTCGGAATATGACCGCTGCTCTTAATCTCCTCTCATCCAAAAGGCTGAGCTGATCATAACGGAACTGAGCCCACTCAGTCTTAGATATCCGATGCCCCAATGCTACCTCAAGGATCCCCATCTCAATTTCAACAGCAAGATCAGCCTCCGTGCCATATACCAAGAGTAGCAAGTGTGTAGGCCTCACTGAGGTACGAAAAGATAAAATGATAGCCCACAATGCGAAAGGGAGCCGACCAACCCAGTCTCAACCATCTTTCTCAAACTCTTGATAGCTCTTATTTACGGCCTCAACCGCCCCATTAGTCTCGTGGCCTATATGCAAGGATCGATGATGCCAATACCATACTCTCGACCAGTTGTATCCACTTCGCCTCGAAATGCGCTCCTCTATCCGAGATCAACTCATGAGGGACCCCATACTCCAGATAATGCGCGACCGGATGAATTCCTGGGTACTCGACCACAATCCAAAGATGTTACGCCCAAACCACTTAAAGAATAAAACTAATGGAGTCAACCAGATGCGTCTGCCCACTGGGAAGACTCCCGGCAGATCTCTTCCAACAACATCAACAACCCATACTGAAAACGCCAAGGGGATGTAAGTGCATGCAACCCATGCGGCACGTGTATCAAGTCTTCGCGGCATTTGACACTGGTACATCTTTGTACAACCGAAACAACTGCCTCCATAGTCAAACTTCAAAAGTAAATCCGCCCCTACGATCTTACGCGGCTAGTACGTGCCTTCCCATGTGCTGGGCCACGACCGGCATGAACCTCTCTCATCACTCGACGGCGTGAGGCGTGGTCCGTATATACACACCAGACCATCGGGTGATCTCCTATAAAGGGCATCCCCAAATAATAAATCTGGTACAACTATCTCAATGCTCTCCCATCCTCGCGTGGTCATTTGGGTAAACGCTACATGACGTAAATCGGATAAATATCATGGTACTCATGGTAGCTCATCCCGATTCTCACATTCTAATCAAACAATGCTAGCCGGCGCGGACCCGGGTCTCAATCATTAATACCACTACCAATTCCCAAGTAGAATCTCAACCATAGAAGTATGGAGGTGGCTAACGTGATCAGCCAGAACCGATTCTCCGCCCTAGCATGTATATATCTCAACTCATCAAATCCGGGCAAACCGCAGGGTCTGGCAAGCATGGTAGGGCTGCCTTCTCATCCAGTCCTCCTATACCAATTCATCAGATAACTGTTAATCCCTATGGACTTCCAACCGTTTAATGCCAAGATCCAGCTAAGGGCCTTTAGGGCCCAGGTAATGCAAGCCTCATACTCAACTATATTATTCGACAACCGGTGATGATCATAAAATACTAATCGAACTGATATGGGAATGTGATCACCCTGCGGGTGATATCACTCACAGATAACAATACCAAACCCCGACCTGACAAGGTACCATCAAGTACAATCGCATCCTATAATGCTGGTCATTGAAACAAATTGCTCATCGTGAAATCATCGCTAATCGATCTATCATCGGATATCGCAAAGAAGTCAACCGGATCTGCAACAATGCTTCCTTTTACCCGATTTTTGTGTCATATAATCGAATATCAAACTATGTCAATGTAACTAACCATCTCATGAGTCTACCGCTTAGAATAGGCCTTTCAAAATGCATACCAATGTATCCAATCGTGAGACCAAAAGTACTAATACCACACATAGTGCCTAAGTCTCGTGGCCCAAACCAACGCTTAAACAGAGGCACTAAATCATAAGGTATTTGCACTCAGATCCCATCATCCTTTACTTAGATAATAAAATGTGGCTCGCTTCCTTCCTGAATCATCGAAATGAGCTAAATATGCATCCCAAAGCTATATCCAAAACCCGACAAATATAAGAAGGCCGCCCGGGAGGCACTAAACCGGGGAGAAAGTAAACACTCCTTAATCTTCCTGTGCCACTGGCAACTCACTCATTCCAAATCCCGGTGAGGCCTGTCTTCCTCGAAGACGAAAGATAGGCTCTCATATGTCTGTTAGTCTAGCAATGAAACGACCGATGTATCAGAAGTCTCCGCCTAAAAAGCCTCCGATCTCTTCGCCCCGAGTCGGTGCATGCCCGGCGGTAATGGGCCTTGGTCTTTTCTGGATCAACCTCTATACCGCGCTCACTAACAATGTGACCTAGCAATTTCCCAGAAGTTACCCCAAAGGTGCACTACTTGGGATTCAATCTCAATCTGAATTGTCTGATCCTCTCAAAGAATCTCTGTAAGGTTGCTAAGTGATCTTCCCTGCCTTGGGATTTCACTATCATGTCATCCACGTATACCTCAACATCTTTATGCATCATATCATGGAATAGAGTAGAAGAGCTCTCTCTCGATAGGTAGCCCTGATTTTTCTGAAACCCAAATGGCACAACCTAATAGTAGTAAAGTACCCCATCTGATGAAGGAGTCTTCTCCACATCCTCCGAGCCATCAAAACTGGATTATAATCTTTAAAACCCATCCATGAAGTGACAACAACATGGGTGCCCTCAAGATATCAATCAAGATCGATGTGTGGGAGGGAAAATCATCCTGAATGGCCTTATTCAAATCTCAAAGTCAACACAAACTCTAACCTTGCCCTCCTTTAGAACAGGACGACATTAGCCACCACTCAGATACTCAACCATCGACAAGAAGCCAACATGTTGTTTCGAATTCTTCCTTAACTCGCACCCATCGAGGGTGTAGCCCCTCACTTCGCTTAACTCGCCTTAGCATGTGGCAAAATAGGGGCAGGTGATAACTATAGTGGGGTCAAGGCCTGCGGCGTCCTCATACCACCATGCAAATACATCTGGCATGACCTCGAAAGATGTCAATCAATTTACTCCTCTCATCCGAGATAGAGCAGCCAATCCCCAATCTCTCTCGCCGATCTCGTACACCAAAATTCCATCCACTCAGGCACGAAACGAAAGTGTAACTTTCCCCGCCCTTCCTCGGGATTATATTTGAATTCGACCGAATACCCATGGGGTCAACTGTGGCTTCCTATATCATTAACATCGTATATATGCCGGGAGCCGGTGGTGCAATCAAAGGAAAATGCCGTGGACACTGTGCAAATACTAAAATACTCATGTCATTATTATCATCGTAAAGTCATCAAAGCCGGGTGACAAACCCTGACATGTTGTCAAAAGAGAAAGCAGGTCCACAGCCCGACGCCCCAACGTAAACAAAGATCATGAGTAATATTAGTAGCAACAAGCCCATCAACACCAAACTCAAGCATAGAAATTCAAACACATCAAAAGCGACAGCTCCGGTGGGGAAACATCCAGACGCGGCTGTCGATCATGTCCATTGCGCAAGCTGGCCATAAAGTGTCACGAAAGATCGAATCAATCATAGAAACTCCAAACATGTCAAAAGCGAATGGGTTCGCACGCTGGGTCAGACAAGGAAACGCCAGCGCCGATCATGTCCATCTCAGCCCATGTAGGTATCGTAGTTAGTCACTCCATCGCTCATCCTAAATCCATAGGTAGATCATAGTCGATCTCCCTCGTGAAAGCACATGGAAATATAATCGTTCTATCCTATGATGGGGTGCAACTTCACGGCCTGGCGCTCGGTGGTCTCGACCAACAATCCATTCCAGTGGCGCCTGGCTGCCTCAATCTCAAATTCCATCTTGAAATATGGTCAACCCCCTTTCTGTATGGGTGCATACTCTGATCCTCTGGCAAAATAGTCAACCAATTGAAAAGTGTATGGGCGAAGGGGATAATCGAATGGAATGCCAAACATGCGAGCTCACTTCCTCTACGCAGCCGCAAGGCGTACAAGATCATCCGCCGTTGGGATGTAACCTAACCTATAAGGTATGTCATGATAAACTCTAATAGTAAACTCGCACGACCCCTGTTGGCGGCGACCCAATCCCAAACCAGGCATATAGGACATGCCTCTCATCATGCTATGCACCAAAGTAAACATCAGACCGGGTCGAACATTACCGGTGCTATGTCCCCGCAGCCATCCCTCTAGCTAACAACCTGAACTTGTCGAACAAACCCGTCAAATGTAGGTCATCCTCACTATGGTCGGGACCAGAAGATCGGCTCAGAGGAAGTAATAACATCTCTATCAGACTGTATCATGATAATGCGCCCCTCATGTATGAACTTCACCTTTTGATGAAGGGAAGATGGTATAACACCCGCCTCATGAATCCAAGGGCGACCAAGAAGCAGGTTAAAGGATGATCGATCCTCAAACCCGAAAGAGTACGGGAGTATACGACCGACCAATCATGACATGTGTGCCGAGTGTAAATCTAAACCTGTGTCCTCCGAGTCCCATCATAAGTTTTGACGATCTCAGGTGGATGGCCCAAAATCCTGATGGTGAAAATCCTAAAGCAATGGCAGAACTGCTGACAACCGCTAGTGGCGGAGCCGCCAGCTCATCAAGACTGATGGCACCCTTCGACCTGAACAAGCAACATCACGAATAAGGGACTTAATATGGCGAACTCTTCGTGGTAAATCATTGTCGAAAATGTTATGCATGTAGCCCCATCCAATAAGAAAGTGGATCACCCTTCGGGGTGGTAGTAAGGTCAACTCCAATCGACTAAGAGCCCCGATCAACGTGATCTCTACGTAGGCCGGATAAGGCCAATAAGCTCCAAATGGAAATGCGGGCCTAAGTGGTGCGCAGCTGGCGCAAAATTTCATCATCTTCCTCCAATCTCATTCTAGCATCAATGCCAAGAAAAGGTCTATCAATGTGTGGGGTCGAGCTACCCTCCCACTCCCTCGTAAATAACTGAACATCTCTATGTACTCGCCCATACTCCTCCGGAATGTAATGAAAGGTGTCATGGAGGAACATGTTGCAAGTATAAATTTAATGAGCATTGCTGGGTCTGGTCGGGGGAACATCATCCCAACTAATCTAAATGGTTCGAGACTTGTCACCTCCGGGTGTATACACAAAATTTGATTTCGTGATACAAACTCCATTGGGCCGATGAGCCTCCATCCCATCCCATCATGAATATCTCATCTCCTGAATGCTTCAATCAAATGTACACCCGGGTGGAGGTACAACCTAGTGTCATGAGGGTAGCTGGTCCGTGAGTCACGCAGACGCCCCAATCAACCAAACTCTGACTAATCAAGTCCTCACAAATATGGCTTCGGCAAAGACAATTTGTTTCAGGATTACGACCAGCTCTTTGATGATAAGCACAGTGAAGATCTGCCCTGAATCCGGGTGGGGTAGGTTGTAGTTGTGGTCTAGGTGGTAGTGGAATAATCAAACCCCCTTCAACCAATCTTTGAAATGCTAGGCCTGCATCCCGAGTTTGTAAACCGCCAATGCACTTCGCAAGGCGGCTCTATACCGTCGATGGTACTGCATATGGCCTCTAAGGCGCCTGCGGTAGCATATATCGCTGTGTGGCGAATGTAGAAAGTAGGCCCACCGCCTAAAAGGAGAGCTGGTCTCAGACCGATCCCGCCCCATCATCCGTAAGGAGGTCCAAAACCGGCTTCAAACGGAGGGTGACGTGGGGACCTATGTCCTGTCATGCCAATGGCACCAACATCTGATGGTCTGGGTCCTCGACCCTGGCTTCTTCCCCTTAGAGTCTGAAGGGGAAGAGTCTGCCCATAATCCTCTAGATATGCCCTCCTCAATGCCATAAAGGGCCTGAACTAAAGGATCCAAAGTCCGTTTGCGGAAACCCATGATGCCTAACAGCTGGGGTCAAGACTGCATAATCATGTTGATCCGATCGCGCTCCTCGAGGGTCTATTTATAACTGAAGTATCTTCCTCCTCCACTCCGGGAGATAAATGAAGTGATTGACCTCATCCGGCCTCCGCCGAGGGCTCTAACTCTTCG
Source organism: Tetrastigma voinierianum (assembly GCA_016808115.1). Taxonomy (NCBI): domain Eukaryota; kingdom Viridiplantae; phylum Streptophyta; class Magnoliopsida; order Vitales; family Vitaceae; genus Tetrastigma; species Tetrastigma voinierianum. The sequence continues at coordinate 365,036 of JAEQBH010000591.1, forward strand.
GATACGCTCCACTACAAAGACAAGAATAATGCCCATAAACTTGTCCCAAATCACTACGCCCTACGCCCGAAGGGTCCAATGATGCAAACCAACGCCGAGCGGCACCACCACGATGAGGAAAAAGCATGACTCATCAGGCCTTATCCAATCTATGTCAGCGAGGTCAAAGGTCAGAGTAACTGCAGTGAATACGGGGCACCTCTATTCCAAGCAGGCCTCTCAATGTCCCAAGATGCGAACTCAACTGGCAAGGCTACCACTGGAAGGTCATCATATCCGTCCCAACCTATAACTCCATCAGAAACATACAGAGACCTGATCCTCCTCGTCAATCCTACCGAGCAATGGCCTCGAAAAAGCCACATCACACCCAAGTGGGTCATGAATTAGTGAATGTGCAGGAGCGGGTCTCACCACCATGTAGAACAAAGTCTAGTCTCGTGTGGCCGATTGAACCAAGCAGGTGGGTGTGGAACTGTATAGTCCCGCCTGCATAGCATCCCGATAATGGTGGGGGCGGTGGAGGTGGAACCGTGGTGGCCTCATTGCATAAAGGTCTTAGATGATGGTGGTGGTGGTGGTGGGGGTAGGAGCCGCGTGGGGTGCTCCCCGAATTGAAATGGTCAGTCTGATGCCCATAAATCCTCCGTCTCAAATCCCAATATAGCATCCCAAAAGATGCCATGGTATCGGTAATCTCAAATTTAGCCGGGTCGATGGTGAGCTGCATCGAGAGTCCATATCTCTATGATTTCATATCCGTTTAACCGATCAGGTGGATCTCGAATCTCTAAATAAGTCTACTCCGATCCGAATCCAAGTCGGAACCTGTGCGCTCTTAATCAATAATCCTGGAAGAAGTAAAGAGGGCATGTCAGTCCCCGTGACTATCAATCCGGAAATCAATCCAATATGCAATCCCACAATGAAATCCTCTAAGGGAATGATTTAACATGTGATGTTAACATCTAATCGATAAATGGCCTTACATGCAAGAGCGAGATTCGACATGGTAATACCTTAGGGGTAAGATGGCTCAGAAGCTAACAAAGAGAAGAGGCAAGTCCTAAAAGGCTATATGACCGTACCCATAAGGATACACAACCTGAGATCCTAATCAACAATCAAAGTGACACACTAGCCACGCATGTATCCATGAAATCTAGCTCAAAGCTATATAGGTCTTCATTGCTCGAACATTCGTCATCTCCATAGTGCTCCCATACATCAATATAGCCTTTATGCCAGACCCTAATCCAAACCCCTAGCTTGGTCGAAGGCAACAATGGGAATAACTCCTCAAGCAACATAAGCAATCCACGGAATGGTCACTCAAGACTCGTGATTCAAGTAAGGATACCACATGCCCCACAAACACAAGCGGCAAGGCCATGCAAAGAGAAGCCTTATGCAACAAACAATCATGCAATAAAGAGCAAGCCTATCAAGGTGGTCTGGCATTCTGATCCTTTAAGCCTAATCCCAAATGTTATAGCTAGATACCAATTAATAATGAGAAAGCATGCTATAATTCGACAGGTGAACACACAAGCATCAACAAATCACAAATGCAAGCTAAATCCCAATCAAGTGTATGATCATCAATTATCTACGTAACCCAAGAGCCTCCTGATCAGAGAGCCATGTGCTTCAATATACACAACTCAAGTTCAAGCTTGATCCTCTTATGAAACCAGAGATTCTGGATTCGGTCCCCAGCGGAGTCGCCAATTTGTGGACCCTACCCGATCCACAGGCCGACGCGACTCACTTTTAAATGGAAGGAAAATGTGGGTTGATTTTCGAATTTTAGAAAATCCGTCCCCGAGGAGGACAGTTTTTCCTTGGAGTCGCCACTTACTTTTGTTGTTATTTTATAAAGGGGAAAACCAAGTAAGAAAAAAAACCCCAATGACTCCAAGAGGAAAAGCGGTCTGCAAAACTAGATTTCTGGGTCCGGGGTCAGGTTACCTATCGGGAAGGTACCTCATATGAGGTAGCACCCCAGGTCCTAACCTCGGCCCTACTAGTGAACTGGGTATGTAGGACACAAGGGTCACAGATCGATAGTCTCCTAGGCTAAACATACAACTTAGATCGTAATCAACCTAATCGGGTATCTAGCATGCTTAAAAACACTCCAACCAAAGGGCAAATAGCGCACCCGTGGTCCCCGGCCAAGCGCCTACATCAAAGGTTAGCCAACAAACATAGCAAGCATGCATGACACCCAACACAAAGCATCCATGTGAAATTCACACTAACATTAAAGCACATACCTGTGGTTCCTAGCCAAGCGTTGCATAAGAGGTCAGTTAAAAGGCTCAAATGCATCACAAATGTCAAAATCCAAACACCATGTACGCATATGAAAACAAATACCAACGCCTAAGCATGTACTCGAAGTCCCTAGCCATGCACACAGGAATAGGTAGTGGCAACAGACATCATACATCATGCATTTAAAAAACCAAATATTGGATCCCATACCAAAAGAAAGGAAGCAAAGGAAGGAGGTAAGTGGTTTGGTTTACTTTAGCACACATTCCCTCTTAAAATCCCACAAACCAAAACCATACTTACAATCCCACATTGCCCACTACCCCACTTTGTTCAAATCGAAACTGAACTCGCACTCCCTAAAGTCAGCCTGATGTGTTCAACTAAGAGCACGCCATAATAGATTCTGACCTAACATGCTAAAATAGGGGGTTGCCCATGAGTCGCCTTGCACAACCGTTGAATCAAGCCAAAGTCCAAATGATTGAGAAAAATTTTGAAACTTTGTTAGAAAATATCTCACAGAGTCAGGAATCCAACAAAACAAACAGAGTGCAATTCTGACAACGAATGACCAAGAACCAATATAAACAAAGCAGTACCTAAACCGCTATCTCGAAAAACCTAACCCAATGAACCGGCTGGTTCGGTTTCCCAACCTGTCTAGACTGCTGAGAAAAGATCTCAAACTTGCCACAACTTTTCTCACAGAGCGGAATCTAATGAAGACAAACGGAGTGCAATTCGACCGAATGACTAAGAACCAACACAAACAGCGTACTACCCAAACCGCTTCTAAAAACTCAACTTCATGAACCAAATGATCCGTTTCTAACCAGTTGAGCCATTGGGAATACTCAAAATGTTCAGAACTCTTTCAAGGAGTCAGGAATCTAACAAAACAATGGTGATTGATTCTCAGCTCGATGAGTGAGAACCAACCAAACAACTGTTGCTTAAAATCGACCGTCAAGAATTCATTAACCGGCTTCACGTATGGAAGTGTGAAACCGGTTCAAAATGGTTGAGGAAAAACATAAAATTTAGTCAGAATATCCCTTAAAGAATAGAGTGGAGCCAAGGTCTATTTCTTACCTCTTCCACAAAACGCTGAAAAGAAACCAAGATAAGCATCCGAGAAAAATCATCAAATGCAAGGCCCGAGGCCTAAAAGTGCCCTCCAGCGTCCCTTCCACTTTGATCTTTCCTTTGTACTGATTCCCACCTCAGCCTCTGAGCCTACCTGGTGTTTTCCACCTTCAAGCTTTGGAAAGAGCCCAATCAATCTCGGAATTAGCTTCCCTATTAACTCCCATCCTCATTTTCCATGCAAGCTGAATATCTTAAGTTTTTAGCTTGCTTCACCACCAAGTATCCACATGGATTCATGGTGGGCTGCATGTAACTTAAGCCAAGGCCCAAATGGACCCACAATACTGCCCATGGTCGTGCTGGAGCTTATGGGCCCGAACCATATAGGATTTGGGCTCCAAAATCACAAAAAACAAGTCGGGTCTGGACCAACCGGTTGAACCAGATGCCAACCAGTCGAGCCAGTTGAGGAAAATTATGAAATTTTAACCGAATGTTCCTTGAATAATTAGGAGACCAACAAAAAAAACGGTGAACCATTCCAAGTCTGGATGAGAGAGATATGATCAAAACAAGGAGGAGTACTCACCAAAATCACCCAAAAAAAAACAGTGTTGTATACGTACTGCCTTGATGAACCAGTCAAACCAAATAGTCAAACGGTTGACAAAAATTATGAATTTTTAACAAAAACCTCCTTGGAAAATAAGGAATCCAACAAAACAAATAGTGAACAATTCTGAGTTCGGACAAGGGAGATATGATCAAAACAAGCTCAAGTGCTCCAAATTTGACATACTCTAATAAACTTTGATTTAGCTAAAACCTCGAGGGGGCCCCACTTGCTTCCTATAGCACGATGCCAATAACTAAAAAAATAATCCATGATGACACTCTAAAGTGAACTACATACACACTCAACGGACTGCATACAAGCCCACCCGAGGGCCCTAATGGTGTTATATGAGAACAATGGGTGAGTGTGACACCCATAGGATAAATGCAAGTGTTGAGGGGCAAAATTGAGGGTCTACAGATATGGGCATGCGATGTTGTTGAGAGGGGAATAAAGGGAGTTCATTTTGAATTCCTCTATGAGTAATTAGGTTTCAACAAGGGTCGTGGGTAGAGAGGGAATCTCATACCACGTAAGACTAATTGTAAACCTTGAATCAGATTAGTGGAAATCCTTACATCTGGGCATAACCCTATGGACGTATGCAGTTGCTAAACCATGTAAAAGATTGTGTGTGATTTTTTATTTTATTGTATATATCTTGTGTCTGCTTTGCATACACAGTGTCCCACATGAGAGTTTGGACTCACAACTACAACACAGTCCCAACATCTGAAACTATGTCCAAGAACACACGCTTAGTTCTCGACATTATATTAATATATATATATATATATATATATATATATATATATATATATATATATATATATATATATATATATCGAGTAGAAGTATGAAATATAACAATATTAAAGAATAGAAAAGTTGTATTGAATAGAAGTATGATGATATCCACTACATTAATGTGTCAGAACTAAGCGTGTGTTCTTAGACATAGTTCTAGATGTTGGGACTATGTTGTAGTTTGGAGTGTAGTGCTGTGAGTTCAAAGTCTCCTATAGGACACTGTGTATGTAGAGCAAACACAGGATTTATACAATAAAATAAAAAGGCACACACAATCTTTTACATTGTTTAGCAATTGCATACGTCCACGGGGTTGTGCCTAGATGTAAGGATTTCCACTAATTTGATTCAAGGTTCACAATTAGTCTTATGCAGTACAAGGCTCAATACAACTTTTCTGTTCTTTTATATTGTTCTATTTCAATCTTCTACTATATATTATTGGAATTATACCAAATATGATTTAGTCATACAAAATCAAAAAGAAACTTTGCAAGTTACATCTTACATCTTAACTTGAATAAAGTTTTATAATTTAATTATGTGACTAAAGTGTTTAATACGAAAAATGAGAATAAACAAAAAGAAAAGGGAAACTTGTGTTTGTGTACAACAAGGGGAAAGTAATTGTAAAATTGAAAACAAGATTTTGTTTTACAGTGTTCGGGACATTATCAACAAAAATAATTGTTTTTCAAGTAAAATTGTAATGATTACTAAAAAAAACTACAAAATACCCTAACAGTTAAAAAAAAAAAATGTTTCTCTCATCTTCTCTAAGGAAACTTGTGTTTGTGTATAGCAAAGGAAAAACTGTTCCTCTCATCTTCTCCCTTCCATCCCGTCTTTTTCCCCCCTCTCTCTAACCCTCATTTATTCGTTTTTGCTTTCATTGTTTAATCAAACTTGTGTGAATGAAGATTTTGATACCCTGTCACAAGTAAGTTGTCAAGTATTTGATATTCCGACATTTTTTCTCATTTTCCAAAACATTTTGCAATTCGGCTGTAACTTTATATACCTTAGTTTTTTTGGCATATTTGGTTGTTTTTTGTAAATAAATGAGCTAGCTATTTTATAAAGGAGTTACCTTGATTAGGGAGCTACCTTTATTACAAAGGTTTTTCTACCTTGGTTAGGGAGCTACCTTTTTTATAAAAGAGTTACCTTTAGTAGGAATCGATGCTTATTTTGGTCATAAGGTATAAATATGATAGAGGTACTACTTGTAAAACCTGAGAAAAATTTATTTTTTCTGAAAAATAGCAAAAATAATAAAATTGCCATAATGGTTCAAGGAAGCCTGAAAAATTCTCTAGATCTCGGATGACGAAACAGATTTCACCGTTGGATGCGTCTCACGAAATCTAGTTACACGTAAAACATTTCACGAATCTCAGACGCTTGGATTTTCATGATTTCTTGGTGGATCTTTGACTGGAGATCTGGGACAAGATTTTCATGAGAATCTTGGGATAGGGAAATACATTCGTTAGTTCATTTAAAATAAATTGACTTGAACCGAGACCGAAAATGTCTGTTTTCCTCGGGGTAGGAACGGATCCGAGCGAGGATCGCGTGACAAATGGCACCATGAGGACCACACACTTAACTTTAGTTAAGTTAAAAGAAAACAAAAAAAAAGAAAAGAAAGGGGAAAAAAAAGGAGAAAAACGGAGATAAGGAGAGGAGAGGAGAGAGAGAGAGGGAAAATGGGCTCTACGTTATCTCTATGATCTACGGAGATTGGGTAGTCGGTTTCCGGCGGACCAAGAACTAAGGTCGGAGTACTCAACGAGGGCTAAGTGTGGACAACGGAAACTCCAAGTTTCGCTAAGGTTTCGTGCGGGAGGTTCGTGAAGTCGAAAGCTTCGGGTTCAAGAAGTGTCTGTGGGACTTCCTTGAGGCATTGCTCACGCTCCAAGAGGTAGGGATTCTTCCTGCTTTGGTTTATTTTCCATTCTAGGGACTGCTTGGTTGAGTTTTAATGCCCTAAAGGGAATGTTTGGCCATTTTTTCCCTAAGGGGCTGTCTGGAAAATTAATGGGTTATGGGAATAGTGCCTTGTTATGACCCTATATGATGTCCAGTTTTTTGGGCCGATTTGTGGTTATAAAAATGGAGAATTTGGACTAGTATCCTTCAAGGAAATTGTATCCCTATTTGAGAACTTGATGTTAGGCTTTTTAATTACTCAAATCGGACCTCTATAACTCAAGTTATGGTGTGTTTCCTGAGACTACCCCAAGCTGCCCTGTTTTGGCTGAACCTACTGTCTAGGTTTTTGGGACTAAATTTCGGCTAGGAAAAAAAATGAGAATTTAGACTAGCATCCTACTAAGAACTTGTAGCTCTATTTGAGAACTTGATGTTAGGCTTTTGAATCACCAAAATCGGACCTCTATAACTCAAGTTATGGTCCATTTTTCGGGACTACTACAACTTATGTTGTTTAATGATTTGTGTCCATATTTTTTCCACAATTGGTATATGATTGTAGTATATCATTGCTTAAATTGAGTGATATAATTTCGGTTGAAATTGTGTTGAAGTCACATGCGGTTCTGAACGGTTTGGCTTCAGATGTTTCAGAAGGAAGGCTACTGCATGGTTTGTTGTAGGCTATTTGTGGACATGGTGTCACAATTAAGCCCTGGAGTATGTGTTCTGTTTGATAGGTGATGACTTGTAGATTTCACTATATGTGTGTGTATAATATGTCGATATGTATTGTGTGGTTTATTTAGAAATTGTATGTTAATTGATATGATTGTCCAAATGATGCATGGGTATTATGCATGGTTTAAAATGTCCATATAGCACTCATCATATATATGGCATGATATAGGCATGGAATGGCATAATTGCATTTCATATGCATGGGGACACCGCATTGTATTGGGTGTGAGTGCATGGTAGAGATTGACACTATGTTTGGTGTTTGATGGTATGTCGTGGGTACATGGTTGATCGAAACTGTTTAGTGCCCATGGTAGCTCTATGAATATGGGACAACGTCAAAATGGGTCTCATAGCTTTAAAAAATTAGGCACAGCAAGTCGGGTAGATCCTCTCTCCCTTAAGGGTGAAAGACCCGAATTCACGGTTAGACATGATCACCGGCTATGAAAGACCGTAAAAATATTTGAAAGGCGTGGCGCCCCACGGCAAACCCTAAATCCTGGCTCAGCAAAATGCATAAACACATGGAACTTGAAAATGTGTTGATATTGGGAACCGGCCTAATTGATTTTGATTTATAAACAAAAAGCTTTTGTTTTTGAAAAAATGGCCATTGATGGAACAAATGATTCTGCTCGGTTTTTCAAGCACTCCTAAGATATGCATGTGTGAGGGAGTCGGTGAGGGACTCGAGGAAATACATTCTCATTCATGACATGTTACATTCGAGTAGAATTACATGTTTTACTAATGTGTGGTGTGCCATTACATGTGCACTTAGGTGGGGAGTAGCCCTTGTAGGAGGTATTCTCTACTGGGCATTGCTCACCCCGTCGTGGGACCCCTTTTCAGGTACAAGGAGTGTGTAGGGAGACGACGCTTACTCGAGGCCGTGATTTTGAAGGAAGCCAGGATGTGACTTTGATAAATATTGTTCTAAACTATATTAGAACAAGCTAGTTTTAATATATGCTCAGAGCAGAGCGTCGGTAATAAACTCTTATGGACCATTGTGATATAGTTGTAAATGGGGATATGGACATATACAATCTCAGGTGGTCATTACTACTATGTCGAGACCCCGATGAGTTATGGTTATACCAAGGCACATGTTATATGTTGGGTAGAGCTCCCCGAACAAAGGAGACTTTGCTCGATTTTTGTGAAAATATGGTTCCCAATAATTGGGACACAATAGTGTGGTATCAGGTCACCCAAAATCCACAAGAATTCCACGCGTTGACGGGTTGTCAATGAGACCCCCGGGTTTTTGGGTTTCATAGCCTAAGTAAAAGATTACCTAGGGAGCTCAAGTGTGGGTATCCACAGGTATGGTCCTGATACTAGCTCGTCTCAGCTAGGTATCAAGAGTCTAAGTACACGAGTACTAAGGGCTAATGGGCATGGGCCTAGATCATGCATCGATGTGTGTTACGTGTTTTGTGCTTAACATGCTGTGTGATATGTGTGGTGATTTGTGTGAATAATATACATGATAGATTGTATATGGAACACTGGGGTTAAAAAACATAACCTTAGGGGTTCGGAAAACAAAATGAACATGATAGTTCAGGAACTGGTTTGTATTAGTGTCCAAATAGGCACCACTAAGGAAAGGGATGAAACAAAGGTAGTTCATGTTAAAGCTCATTAGTGGTTAGCATGTGCACTACTAGTTAGACTGAGATAGAAATTTGATAACTCTATTGCTATCTGACACGTGTTTATGGCTAGTAGAGGAAGAGGACGTCGAGGTGGTGGGCGGAGTAGTAACCCACGACCACCAGCTTTGGACTAACAGACCTTCATAAAGGTTGTTGTTGCTGCGACTACTACCCTTATGCATGCAGGTGTTGTTTTACTGCCACCATCGCATAGCTAGTGCAATTGGGAACCAAAAGGGGGTCAAGTAACCTCTAGAGGTTTGAGGTACATCATCCTTCGGCTCTCAAGGGAGGAGGAGACCCAATGGTGGAGGGTCATTGTTTCCAATTAATTGGAAAGGATACAAGCGCTAGTGATAAAAGGAAGGAGAGCTAACCTTCTTCTAGCTTCAGGAAGAAGCAAAAGACTTCTACTTCGCACGAATTTCAGGATAAGGCCAAGGCCAAGGTCAATCATTTAGGGGTGGGAGACACTTCAGGGCTTCTAGCCAGTCAGGGCAGAGAGCATGTTTCCATTGTCACCAGCCTGGAAACTTTAGGACTAGGGTTGCCCCCTGCATCCCAGCAGGACCACATCCCAATCATCATTAGGACATGCATAGATGTAAGATTCCTCCCACTCCCAAAGACGGGGCCAGTGGTAACCCAAGTGTCATTCCGTGGTGCCGCGATAAGCACCTACTATTTCGCAGAAAGGCCACATGGGCCAAGGCATGGGTCGAGGTCTAGGCCAGACTTCCAAAGTCGAGACTCTGTGGACCCAAGAGTGTGGGCTCCACGCCATATCAATTAGCATGTTGAGCTTCTGCGCATCAGTCCGACATACAAGGTAATGCTTTGACTTCACACTTCGACAAGAGTGTGCCATTTAATTCGATGCACCATATTCATATTTATTATTGCATCATGTGTGAAAGGTTAGGGCTTAGAGGTTGAAACCTTGGAAAATCTGTTGTATGTGAATTCTCCCCTAGGAACTAGGGTGAATGTTGATCAGATATGTCGATTTCGCGATCTAGGATCTCGTGGATTCTACTAATCGTAAACCCGCTTCAATATGACATGTTCTGAGTTTGATGTCATCCGATGGACCGGTTAACGTACACTCAGAGTCATCATTGATTGTGATCGTATGAGGGTTTCCGCCTACACACAAGATGGTATCCGTGTTACGTTTCATGGGGACAAGCACGATTCTTTACTCCCGCACTATGTACAACCCAGATGGCATCGGGCAACATGGTCATTAGCGTTTCATTCCTGAGGACAAGGTGAAACATGACGGTGGCCCAATTCGGGTGGTTTGTGAGTATGAGGATGTCTTTCCAGATGAACTACCGAGATTAAATCCGCACAGGGATGTAGACCTTGTCCTTGAGTTACACTGCACGCCGCCTTCATTTCTATGACTCCTCATGACGGCACGGCTGAAATAAGCAGGAACTCAAGGTTCAACTGCAGGAATTGTTGGACAGGGGGTTTATTAAACCGAGCACTTCACCTAGGGGCGCTCCAGTTCTGTTTGCTAAGAAGAAGGACAAGACCCTGACAGACATTGACTATCGGCGCTTGAATGTGGTTACACCCAAGAATCGCATCTCTACCGAGGATTGACGATTTGTTTGATCGCCGGAGGGGTGAGTCTACTCCAAGATAGACCCTTATCACCCAGTTATCATCAGCTTTGAGAGTTATGCTTATGCGTATATCCCTAAGACAAATAATAGGACGTGGTATAGGTACTCAAGTTCACGTTGATGCCATTTGCACTAATGCTCCGTACGGGACATTCATGGATCTCATGCATGTGGTATTCTAACCCTACTAGATCAGCTCACGTAAGCCTCGTGGACGACATTTCACCTTACCCCCAAATTTAAGGATATGCATGAGGATCACTTAAGGATTGTTCTCCAGGCCCTCAGAGAACATTAGTTGTACGTCAAGTGCGTATGCAGTTTGCTTCGGGCTAAGATGAGATTCTTGGGACATGTAGTGTCACCTCTAGCGACGTGGACCCTATAGCTGGGCTCGCGCGCTATGAGTCGGGAGAGGTCAAGTCGGGGCCTGAGATAATGCTAGCTTTCAGATCAAGTGTGGTATTACAGGAAATTCATTGAGGACTTCTCCCGATTAGCTGCACTTATGACAAGATTGACCTGAAAGGAGGTCAAATTCGAGTGGAATTATCTATGTGAGAAGGCATTCCAGGAATTGAAAAGGAGGCTTACTATAGCTCCTATTCTGATAGTCTTAGAAAGGGGACAGGGGTACACAATGTATTGTGATGCCTCGAAAGACGTAGATTGGGTTTGCTTTGATGTGTCTCAGGAGGGTAAAAACCCGTGCTCCTCGGTAGTTAAATAATCATGAGCGGAATTCACTTCACACACAGACATGGAGTTACGGCCATAGCGCTTTGGGTGACGGCACCACTACCTATACGCGAAAGGCTCGAGGTTTTTTCATACCACAAAAGTCCAAGTATATCTTTACACAAAGGACCTCAACATGAGCAACCTCGCACGGATGAAGCATCTAGAGGATTGCGACTTCAATCAGGCACACCATCCTTGTCACGCCTTTAACATCTAACTTTGCATTCCCCCAACACGAAAAAGCTTTGGATACCACTAAACTGTGACGCCTCTTTTACCATCTAACTTGTGACGCCCTCAACATGAGGTGCTTTGATACCACTTAACTTGTAACTATCTTTTACTTTTTACCAGACCATTAACTTGTTCATTCATGTACTATTAAACATTTAACTTGAAATATATTCCGTAGCAGGGGATTACAAAATATATTCAAAATTCCATAAATGGGAGTGTTCAACATATACAAATTTTTACATTGCTTACAAAAGCAAAACATATACAAAAATAGACCAAAAGGTTCGGGTAGAGCACTTAGTAGTGTGTTACCTTAAGCTGTCGATGTGGATTGTCCAAGCTTCTAGTTCCTGCTTCTCCTGTACCTACAATGATGAAACACCCGTGCTAAGCTTATACCTTAGTGGGAAATAATACATGTCGACGACCTTTAATAAGGGTCATTGCACTTTAGACAACTGCATATAACTTTATCATTCATTTACATGTACACATGCTTATTCATGTTTTTGGAATATTACCATTATAGACATGTTTTCACATATATCATACTTATTCGCCTTATCATGTTTCATTTCATACTGTTTCATTTACATTTTGCTCACATTTATCACGATAATGACATCATACATAGTAATGCTATGCTTCTCATATCATGTCATGTCATTTACATATTCTTGTCATTTATCTTATGTTTCATGCTTGCAAATACCTTAGAAGTGGATACAGGAACTATAAGGACCCGAAGGAGCTGTTATCATTGTACGAGACAATGACCATCTATAAGGGCCCGAAGGCGCTGTTATCATTGGACGAGACAATGACCATCTATAAGGGCCCGAAGACGCTGTAATGACATAAACAGGGCCAACTGATTAGTAATGCTGCAGTCTTTTCTCCCTATAGGCATGCCCATCTATCCCTCTATTAGGTTCTAAGCAGACAATCTGTTTCTTTTATTTCATTTACAATATATATCCCATATTCTCGAATGACTATTGTTATCCGGTAATCATATGCGATATTTCTTATCATTTCCGCATGAATCTTTATTCTTGTATTATTTAGACATTTATACGTTTTTTTATATGCCTTCATTACACATTTATCTTTTCATCCCTTAACCAAGGAATAACACTACATTTAAACACATTAGCAAATGAGGGCAAGAAACAATGTTTGCCTAACTACCGGATCGCCAAGGTGGTGAGGTATAGAACATTTTTCATATAGTTTCTATACTTGTACGAAACCTTTCATTCACTTATTAGGATCCTTATTAGTCCAATGGACGATAGTTAGACTTAACAAAAGAGAGAAACAAAAATAGAGCTTACAGTACGCTTTCAGGGCGAAAGCTTCGGCTAAACCTAAAGTGAGTACGCTACGCCCTGCTTCGAACCAAAAGTGAAAACCATGGCTCGGGTCCACCTAGGCGTGGACTCCCTACGCCTAGGCGTAGGGGTGTCGAGCGCACTAAATGGCCGCTGGCCATTTTCACCGGAATTTTTTAACCAAATCAAACCCATTTCAAAACAAAACTACAAAAACTAAATTTAGACCAACCAAAATACACATGTATCAAGAGTTAGGTTTTCCTAACCCAACTTAAGAAAGTATTTTCCAATAAAATTTCCAAACAAGCATCCTTACCAAAGTTTTAAACAAGGGAGATGTTCCAAACTTCCAAACAAGTATCCTTACACAAAGTTTCCATACCTTGGCTTTCCTTATCTTTTTCTTCTTCCTTCTTCCTTCTTCCCTCTTTCTCCTTCTCTTCTTCTCTTCCTCTTCTCCTTAAACAGTTTGCCCTAACACTTAAAACCAAAAATGAGATATATTTTTTTTGTCCAAGATAAGGCCATGTTTGGTCTTGTCACATTTTTGCCTTAATTTTTCCCTTTTTTTAATTTTGGTCCTTCATTTTCATTCTATTTGCCCTTCTAACTTATCTTATATTCATGTTACCTATGTCTTCATAAATTATGACCCTTGTCCCGAATTGGTAAATTACTAATTTGCATTCCTTAACTCTTGTATTAATTCAGATTTTTATTATTATTTTTAGGGCATTATTTTATTCGAAAAAATTATATTTATTTCTTTATTATACCCAAAACATGTTTACAAACCGTTAGTATACCTGGGGTGTGCCAAGTAACTCGTAAGGCAAATGTGGTGGTCGACACTCAACGAAGTCACTGGGAAAATTCTGGCTAGTGTGCCTCCCAGAGTGGCATGCTCGAGGTAAGTAGGATTCAGACTACGCAAAGCATGCAGATCAAGCTCAAGGCTGCTCTTGTGAGTTTAATCCGCCCCACGCCTTCCCTACTGAGTAGAGTGATTGAGTCCCAGGGGCAAGACGAAGAGATAGTGTCCATTAGGACCTGGCAATACGTATTGGTGACGAAGGCCAGCAATTCACACAAATGGTAGTCTCCCAGATAGGATGGGTCGTGGTTCCCGGGGCTGACACATCTGAGAGAGATCCTCGTAGTTCCATTACTCCCGACGATGCCAGACGGATAAAATGGCGTACAAATGATCTTCGTCGCAAGATACTGTGAGCGGGATGAATGCGACATGTTAGGACTTCGTTTGACGATGTCTCACATGTTAGCGTAAAGGTCGAGAACCAAACAAGGCTACTCCCAAATGGTCAGGGGTAGCAGAGTGGAAGTGGGAACATATCTTGATGGATTTTGTGACTCACTTGCCACGGACATCATGGAAAGCATGATACGCCGGGGGTGATAGTGATCGCCCATTAAGTCGGGCGCATTTTCTCCCGGCCATGGATGACCTTCACACCGAGTGCAAATTCTCGCAGGCATACATTCGAGAGATTTTTCTGCCATATGGAGTGTTAGTCTCTATCAGGATTACACCGGACCCCAGCCTTATAGCTCACTTTTAGAAGAGTTTCCGCAGAGCCATGGGATCACGGGCTGATGATGGCTTTCACTACTTTTCATCCACACAAATCCACAGCCTATGTACATTCATACAAATTTTAGAGGACATGTTGCGAGCATGTGTCCTGAATCTGGCGGTAGTCGGGAGTGAGCATTTTCTTTTGGGTAGAGTTCACATAAAGAATGCTTATCGGGACGAAAGACACAGAGATGGCACCCTATAAGGCTTTGTATGGGAGGCTATGTCGATCTCCGATTTTTTAGACGAAGGTGGGAGAGAGATCCATCACGGGTTCGAATTTGGTTAGAGACACCTTTGAGAAGGTGGATTTGATACGGAAGCGTCTTTTCACGGCTTAGAGCTGGCAGAAGAGCTACTCTGACAGGTGTCGTCAACCTCTAGAGTTTGAGGTGGGAGATCACGTCTTCTTGAAGGTGATGCCTAAGAGTGGAGTGGTTAGGTTCGGTAAGCAAGGAAAATTGTCGCCAAGATATATCGAGACCTTTGAGATACTCGAGAGAGTGAGCACAGTTGCATATCGGTTGGCATTACCGCCGAGTTTATCGAGTGTCCATGAGGTATTCTATGTTTCCATACTCTGGAAATACACTCCAGATCCGACCCATGTAGTGGATTAAGGCAAGCTTATTGTTGATACAGATGGGACCTTCGAGGAGGGATCATTGCATATCATGGATAGCCGGGATAAGGTTTTGCAACGCAAGACCATGAGGCTAGTGAAGGTGTTATGACAACACCGAGGATTGGAGGAGACAACATGGGAACGCGCGAACACAATGCGTGCCACCTACCCTTTCTTGTTTAAGGATGAAGGCATGTGGTTTAGCTGTTTGGTGATTAAATGACTAGTTTTTATGCATGTGATTGTGTATGGTTGCATGGCGGCGGATGTTCGTGGTTATATGCGTGAATTTCGGGACAAAATTCTTTTAAGGGGGAAATAATATAAAAACCATGAAAAATTTAATTTTTCTGAAAAATAGTAAAAATAATAAAATTTTCATACGGTTCAGTGGAAGCCCGAAAAATTTCTGTATCTCCTGACGTATGAATCGGATTTCACCGTTGGATTCGTCTCGCAAAATCTAGTTACCAAGAAACATTTCGTCGAATTCCGAAACAGTCGGATTTTCGTGATTTCTTTGGGTGGATGGTTATTCAGTGACCCCGGGGACAAGATTTTCACGAGAATCTCGAGAGTTAGGAAATAACTTAAGTTAAGTTCATTTAACATAAATTGGATTTGAACCGGGACGAAAATAAATTGTTTGGGGTAGGAACGGATCCGAGCGAGGATCGCGTGACAAATGGCGCCATGAGGGCCACACACTTAACTTTAGTTAAGTTAAAAAGAAAACAAAAAAAAAAAGGAAAAAAAATGGAGAGGAGGAGAGGAGAGATAGAGGGAAAAGGGGCTCTACCTTCTTTCTACGATCTACGGAGATCGGGTAGTTGGTTTCCGGCTGACCAAGAACTAAAGTCGGAGTACTCGGCAAGGGCTACGTGTGGACACCGGAAACTCCAAGTTTCACTGAGGTTTCGCGCAAGAGGTTCATGAAGTCGAAAGCTTTGGGTTCAAGAAGTGTCTGTGGGACTTCCTCGGGGCGTTGCTCACGCTCCAAGAGGTAGGGATTCTTCATACTTTGGTTTATTTTCCGTTCTAAGGGCTGTTTGGAAAATTAATGGGTTATGGGAATAGTGCCCTGTTTTGACCCTATATGATGTCCAGTTTTTGGGGCCGATTTTTGGTTAGAAAAAGGGAGAATTTGGACTAGTATCCTTCAAGGAAATTGTATCCCTATCTGAGAACTTGATGTTAGGCTTTTGAATTACCCAAATTGGACCTATATAACTCAAGTTATGGTCCATTTTCCGGGACTACCCCAAGCTGCCCTGTTTTGGCCGAACCTACTGTCCAGTTTTTTTGACTGATTTTCGGCAGGGAAAAAAATGCAAATTTGGACTATAATCCTTCAAGGAACTTGTATATCTATCTGAGAACTTGATGTTAGGCTTTTGAATCACCAAAATCGGACCCTTAACCTGCTATGGTCCGTTTTCCGACATTGCTACAGCCTTAGGTCGCTTAATGATTTGTGTCCGTATTTTTGCCACAATTGGTATACATGTGATTGTAGTGTTATCATTGCTTGAATTGAGTGATATACTTGGTTGAAATTGTGTTGAAGTCAAATTATGTGTTCTAATGGTTTGGCTTGTGATGCGTTTATGTATGAACAAGGTCATTGCATGGCTTGGTTGTAGGCTATTTGTGGACATGGTGTCACAATTAAGCCTAGAGTATAATGTAAGTCATTGCTTGATAGGTGATGACTTGTAGATGTCAATATATGTGTGTATAATATGTTGACATGTATTGTGTGGTTTATTTGAAAATCAGAGTGTTAATTGATATGATCATTCAAATGATGCATGGGTATTATGCATGGTTTAAATGTACATATAGCACTCATCATATATATAAGTATGGTATAGGCATGGAATGGCATAATTGCATTTATGCACGGGACACTTATTGTGTTGGGTGGGTGTATGGTAGAGATCGACATTGTGTTTGGTGCGTTCATGGTATGTCGGGGTACATGGTTGATTGATACCGTGTTCGTGTCATGGTGGCTCGATAACATGGTGAGACAACGCCCAAAATGAGTCTCATTTTAAAATGAAAAAATATGTGTGTTAGGCATAGCAAGTTGGGGTAGATCCTCCCCCCTGTGGTGAAAGACCCAAGATTCACGCTAGACATTATCACCTACCGTGAAAGACTCGTGTAAAATGTTGGAAAGGCATGCTACTGCCCTCGCGGTGTAAACTTGTAAATCCCTAGCCCACAAATGCATAAATACACGGAACTTGGAAAATGCAAGTTGATATCGGGAACCGTCTAATAGATTTTGATTTATAAAACAAAAATCTTTTGTTTTGAAAATGCACATTGATGGAACAAACACGTTCAGCTTTTCACATTCAGCCATATGCATGTCCGAGGAGCCTGAGGACTCGTGACATGGGATAGGGTGAGTCACATTCTCATCCATGACATGTGACATTTGAGTAGGAAAGTGGCTTTTACTTAATGTGTGAGCCGACATGCAATTTAGATGGAAAGTAGCCCTCATAGGAGGTATTCTCTACTGGGCATTGCTCACCCCGGGTCGGGACCCTTCAGTACAGTGGAGTGCAAGTGTGGAGACCACGCCACTGAGGCCGTGATTTTGAAGGAAGCCAGATGTGGCTTTGATAAATATTGTTGTAAACTAGTACAGAAAACAAGCTAGTTTTAAAACATTCTTTCGTATAAGAGTGTTGCAATAAACTCTACGGGATCATAGGATATAGTCAAGGTATTGGGATGTGGACAGATGGACCTTGTGTAGTCACTACTACTTCTATTGAGACCTTGGATGGGTTATGGTTATACTATTATACAGGTTATATGTTTGGTAGAGCTCCCCAAACAAAGGAGACTCTGCCCGATTTTTGTGAAAATATGGATCCCAATAAATGGGACACAACAGTGTGGTATTGGGTCACCCGAAATCCACAGGAATTTTGCGGGTTGACGGATTGTCAACAGGACCCCCGGGTTTTAGGGTGTTATACTATCGTAAAAAACTATCGGTTATACCTTAAAAAATGGGGGGACCACCTTAAGTATAAGTCTGTGGCCCCAAATATTATGTACCACCTGGTACAACCACACTAAACTGGGGGTACCACTATAACTTACTAGGGGTACCACCATAACTTACTAGGGGTAGCACCATAACTTACTGGGGGTATCACCATAACTTACTATGGGTACTACCGGGTAATAAAAAATCGGTACTACCAACGAGCCAACAAATGATGGTAAAAAGCTATGGGTCCTACATATAACAGTCGAGATTGGGTGACTAAATATTATGAAACCGTACTACCTTGACATATTGGGGGTACCACCATAACATAATGGGGGTACTACCAAAATATATGAGGGTACTACCTAGTACTATTATAATATTGTTATCAATCAATGGTATGGATAAGTTAGATCACTGGTTTTACCATAATATTGTTACCATAACACACTAGATGGACTACCATAACATATTAGGGGTACCACCATAACATATTAAAGGAATGTATTTAACTTTGTATAATTATGTCATTTAAATTGTGTGAAACTAAATTTATAGATTAGAAGAAGATGGAGAACCAAATGTTCTGTTATGTATGCTACGGTGGCGAAATTGTGAAGGCCAATGGATCAATCGAATACAAGGGCGTTCAAATCATCACAAAAATCATAAATGTGCATATTTCATGTTCCGAGTTTGTTTCAATAGTCTGTGATAAGTTGAACGTTCGTGCAAATTCAATGAAAATGTAATACACATGTAAATTTTATCCAACAATGTCGGTACTGTTAGAAGACGATGAAGAAATGAGGAAAGTGTTCAGATTCAATGACACGTATTGTTCTATGTATGCGACTTCTGATACCAATGTCTCGATTAAGGTCATCCCACCACCTCCAAGCTATATTAATTTTAGTTAAACATGTGATTATAATACAACTTCGTATAATATTTTTCGAAACATGGAATACTCAATAATTTTTTGTATGTCTTGTTTCCATTAATCCCCATACGCTTAATGTCGCTTCCAATTCTAGAGTCGTTCCTATGGATTTGAATTTGATTATGGACGTATTAGCAAATACCTCACAATTTTTTTAGATTCATGGGTGATAGGCGTTTTCTGTGTTTTGTATTAAAATTACATGAACAAATATGCAATTAATGCCTATTCGTGCAAGTATACACTTGTCAAGTAATACAGTGTACTAAACGTACAAAGATCAATCCATAAGGAGGAATGGGATGCTAAGTACCGAAATTGGACTACCTCTCTAATATCCAAATGAACAGTTGTGATGATTTTAAACAAAAATCTAAATTAAAATACTAAGTAGTAAAACTAGCAAGTTGATTACACAAGTTGAGGGTTTCTTAAGATAAAGAGGTTCTAGGGTTATTGGTGCAATTAGACAAACCACTTATATTTGAACCAAAATGCTATTCTATTGTTTCGTGAGAGAATAATCCAAGGTGGTTCTTGACTATTTTAATTACAAGCCTCTCTCGAGGTCAAGTAGTAACCTACCAACTAATACTAGATTTCTTGCTTCTCAGCTCAACCCCAAGCACTAGCAGTGCCTTAAGTCCCAAAAACCCTACACGCCTCCTAATTACTGATGATTTCTACACCACTAAGCTAATTAGGTTCATTCACCTAAGTCTAACTCTCTACTCCCTTCTCATATCTCGTAGAGAATCACTCACCACATTAATATTGGCCAGACATTAATATGCAAATAAAATCAAGCATGAATCAATAGAGGTATTACTCCCATGAAACAATAAAAGAACGAATTCTAGCAATTAAATATAAGCTTCAAGTCTAAAATACATCCAAAAACCATAGATTGTAAGTTTAGAACATAATGAAATTCATGTACATCATAAAATCTAGAGAAAACATGAAAGTAAAGGTAGAAGAACTCCAATGCTAAAATATTGGGTGATGCTCAGTCTTCTTCCTCCAATTCATGGATCTCCCGATGGTCGATGTTGATCTCTATGTCTGTCTCCCTCCGCTATCGTCAATCGTCTTTTCTCAATGTCCCCACCCCTTCTCATTAGGTCATTATTCTTTAAAAACCCCTGAAAAAGAGCACTCATGAATGCCAAACTAGGTTGGACTCGCGAACAGGCCTAGCGACGTCACGACGTTGGAGCAGGATCTTCATTTTTTTTTCCCTCTTTTAGCCTCCAAAATATCTTAATTTGACCTACAATGCAAAATGGAACTACATATGATTATATGAAATGAAAATGCTACTAAATTAATCATAGAAGAGATCTAAAACATACCAAAATCTGAGTACATAATGAGTGTTTTTGGACACTCATCACACCCCCAAACTTAGCTTCTTGCTTGTCCCCAAGCAAGAGACGGATTCTAGACATAACAAACAGATTGAAAATGACACGAACTAACACCAATGAGATGAGTATGATAACATGATGCCAAAAAGAAGGATCAACATGAACGCTAATTTGCAATATTAGCCTTTTCAAACAAAATTTGGGACCCTTAAACGTTTAAACTCTCTAAGGAACGTTGCATAGCAAGGCATAGTGAATGAGGCAAATCAATCCCCTAGGTTCTCAGTGACTTTTCCTAAGGAAGCTAAGAGTAAGCGAATGCTTGAACTCCAGTGTATAGCAAGGTCCTAGCACCTTTAAACTTAGGCTCAACTCACCTAGTTGGGAGAAGCTAACTAAGAAATGATAAGAACGCACCCTTTGTATTCATACTAAAAATACCTAAAAATTACCAACATACCTAAAAGTGAAAGAAAACCAATGCCAAGGAGTTTTAGGTGAGTGTCCCTGTAGCGGGGATCCATTGGCAACTCCCCACCAATTGGTTAAGGGCACCGGGCATTTAGTTCCCCTTAAACTTCACCCCAAACACTTAACCAAACTCAAAGGCCCTAGATCATGGGAAGGATCCATCTTCTGTCCTATGTAGCGGGCAATGAAGTCAACGACTCCCGGCTAGTTGGCTCAGGGCATTAGGCTTTGAAAGGCCCCTCAAACTGTACTCGGGATTCCGATTGGACAATCCTACTTATTCTGATTCACCAATATATATATATATATATATATTCTTTTACTTTGTATTTTTTTTTCTTTTGTTTTTGTATTTGTTTTTTCTCTTTTTGGTTGGGGCTCAATGGAAATCCTCTTTTGCTTAGGTGTCCTATCACTTAGGTGGTTAAAATTTCCCAAAGTGAGTTGGATTCGAGGTAAAGGGGTTCGGGACCAAGGTATCCAAGGGAGATAAAGAGTGTATGTATGATAGATTCCTTGAGAAATATCTTCCTGAAGCACATAAGAGTCACCCATACCATGCAAGCACACAATTCCAGATCATTCAAAAACCTAAAGGTCCAATTCCATTTTACACTTTGCCTTTTTCAATAATTTGGGTTCAATATGACCTATTAGCAATCAATGGCATCAAACTCACTCAAGACACACTAGACACACTAGACACAACTAAAAACACATAAAAGACACAAGCAGTAAGACACATGAAACAACTAAAAACACACCTAAAGCAAGATGATCCTAAAACATGCAAATTACTCTAAACTAGACTACCTAATAGAGCTCCATCTGATCATGGTAGGCACCGAATGATAATAATTAAGCAATCCAGGGCCACCGATATAAAGAACACCAAACCAATCACCCACACCCCCCAATTGGAAAGGGAAATTTTCCCTCAATGGCATAAAGTATAAACAAAGGGTGTAGAAAACTCCCCTGGTGATCTAAATGATCACTACGGTGGCGATGGTGACATGTGATAAGCAAGGAGTTGAGCGAGTTTTTTCTTGATGATCTCTTGATTGGTTAGAATTGTTCTCATTTTATGCTTTAGCTCGTCCATCTCTTGTCTCTTCGAGGCATGATGTTCTTGTGTTTCATCCCAAAAAGCATCGAATCTCATTGTGAGGTCTTGAACCTGATCCTCAATAGGGTGAGTGGGATTAGGGATCGTCCTTCTCATGGGTTGAGGGTGGTGGAGGTTAGGTAGAAGACTGGTCCACTTTTCCCATTTCATCATGCCTCCCTTCATACATGTCTTGATAAGCCCTCAACTCTTCCTAATCCGAAGGCTCATTCCCAGAGTCATACACCCCTTCCGGTCTAGGTATACCCCAACTTGTTTTTCTTCACTACTATTGCTTTTGATCGGGTGTATCCATGCTTCATTACTTTCCAAGGGTACCCCGCGACTTTCTTGTATAATCCGTAAATGAGGAAAGGGGGCTTGAGGTTCATTTTAGCATCCTTGTTGTGGAGGATGGCATCCTCTATGACTTGCCCTACATCAAAGGGGATGGCTTGAATGATAGCATGGTTTAACAAGGTGCGCTTGGTAGTCACTTCACATACATTAGTAGTCGGAATAAGGCAGGAAGTGATGAAGTGACGCCATCCTTTGGGGATATAGGCCAAATTATTGGCCTTAAAATGCACTACATGCCCCTCACTGTTGGTTTTCCACTCACCTTGACCATTGGTGAGCATTCTAAGCACTCCCGCAGTTGGGGTATTCTGAAGTTCATTGCACACCCCTTCACTAACCGATTCAAGTTATAAAACTCGCGATGTGACTCGCCCCGAAATCTACCAACACACCCTCAATCGCATTCTTGTTTCACCATGCAAAGGTTAGCGTAGAATTCACTTACAACCATCAGGGTAATGCCTGGGATTGGCAAAGTGCCTTCCAACCTTTCTTTTCTATGGTTTTTGGAAAAAAAAATCCTCGGGGTGGTGGAAGCCCTTCTTTTTATAAAGGAATGATTGTTCAATATGAGAGTGAACTTCTCGGCGGCTCCCAAATTCACAAATTTAATATGATCATAATCCTCTGGTTACTCCTCCATTTTATGGATCCTCTGAAGTTCACCTTGGTTCTTCACATGTGCAACAATCGTAGTTGTTTATACTGGATGGATGAGGGCTCTATATATGTGTTGAATCCACACACCATCCGCACCGGGTCCCTCAAGCGTGAGCAAACGACTCTTATACGCTCAACTCTCAAAATTTAACTCATACCATGTATCGACCAGTTGGTGGGTGATGTTGTGAACAAGGTCTTCCAAACAGAGATAATCCTCTAGAGTTTCAAGACATCCATAACTTCTACTCCCCAACACAAAACAAGGTCGAAGAAGTGACAAACCTGAAGTTTGATACTCGAAAATGCCCTTAACCCGAAAATCTGCTTAGAGCTTGAAGGAACCTTGAGGAATGGAGGAGGACTAGCAATGAAGGTGGGGCTTGGGCTTTCTAGGGCACTTGGAGACCACTTGAAAGCTGGTGAGAAGTCAGCTATCGACGGGCCGCTAACTACTCTATAAATCCACCTGTTCACGCAAGTGCACTCGTCGAGTTTAAGCAGTCTAGTGATAAGTCAAGGTCGTACCATAAGGAGTTAGGTGTCAACTATTGAACCAATTTACCCTAATATTATTTAGATCCATCAACTTCAGGCTATAGATTCTCTAAGTAATTTACTTAAGACAACTAAGGTGTATTTTCACCAATTAATTAAATATCTAGGGTTTTGACTTCACTCAATCACGATTGATGGTTATTTAGAAAAATGTAACTTAGTTATATCACTTGTATTTATTGACGGTGAGTTGATCTTTTATATGCATCAATCTCTCTCAAGCATTGAGCACCTATCCTAATAGCGGGTAGTATTGCATCTCTACCTCAAACCCTAAGACTATTGAATGCATTACAGGCAAACCCTTGTTACCACATATAAAACCATGGTATCTCTACTCTCTTATTGATTATACGATATCTTATTCATGTCCCTAGGGTTTATGATCTCTTTATCTCAAAACCCTAGCCCGAGCATACCTATGTTGATCAGTTACAAGTATAAATTTCATATATAGATAAGACATTCAATAATTGTAAGAAATAAAACAAATATATAAATTAATGCTAATCCTTGAATTCGAGATTAGGGTTACATCAAAACCCTAGCCTAATACGCTAGTTCATATTCGATAAATAATACATCATGTTTTGAGGATCCATACAAATTACAATAAGAAAGATAGGAAGAGAGTAAATCAAACTAAGGAACTCTATTCTGATTCGGGTCTTCGCCTTCTTTCCTCTTCACGTCCATACGTCATCTCCCCTTATCTCCTCTGTGATTTTAGCTTTTATTCTAAAAATTTCGCAAACAAATTCAGTGACATCGCACGTCAAACGCTGCACGTTGGAACGTCAGCGACATTGATGGGTGAAGACCGGTCAAACGTCACGGGACTCAAATCGCCGCGATCGCTAGAGTCGATTTTTGCATTCTACCATCTTTAAGTCTCCACTTGTCTCCAACCGCACCATTTTACCCCGAAAGACCAATAAAACTAAATATTGGATATGTACAAAAAACACCACCTAAATTAAGTACTAACTAGATCGTAAACACTCAAACACAGGTATATAATGAGTGTTTTGGACACTCATCACACCCCCAAACTTAGCTTCTTGCTTGTCCCCAAGCAAGAGACTGACTCAAAACAAAACACACTTGAAAATAACACACCAAAACACAAATGAAACGAGTATGACAAGGCACCCATGTTGAAGTAGAAGGACCAAAATGAACGCAACTTGACAATGTTAGCCTTTTTAGCCACAATTTAAGATCCTTAGGGTTTTATACTTTCTAAAGAAAATAGCCAAGAAAAGAATGGTTGACCCATCAAATCGACCCCCCAAATTCTCAATGACATTTCCCAAAGAATCTAAGTGCAGTTGAATCATGATCTCCAATGTATATCAAGGTTCTTACACCCCCAAACTTAAGCTCAACTCGCCTATTTGGAATAGTTTAACTAAGAAAGGATGAGAACACACCCCACTTTATTCACATTAAACTACATAAAATGAAAGACAACTAGTGCCTATAAGTTTTAGCTAAGTGTCCTTGTAGCGTGGATTCATCGGGCGTACTTCACTGGGCCAAGTTAAGGGCACTGTGCATTTAACAATCCCCTTAACACTCAACCAAACCTAAAGGCCCTAGGTTATGGGATGAATCCATCTATTGTCCCATGTAGTGGGCAGTGAAGTCAATGACTCTTTGCCAGTTGGCTCAAGGCATTAGGCTTTGAAAGGCCCCTTAGATTATGCCCGGGATTCTGATTGGATGGTCTCACTTATTCTATTCATAAGCAACTTTTTGACATTTTTCTCCTTTTTTTTTTGTTTTTGTTTTTTCTTAAAATTTTGTCTTTTTTATTTATTTTAGGCTCAATGAAAATCCCCTTTTGCGAAGGTGTCCCATCACTTAGGTGGTTAGAATCTCCCAAAGCTAGTAGATTTCGAGTAAAGAGAGCTCGGAACCACGGTATACATAGGAGATTAAACGTGTATGTGTGTATGACTCCTTAAGAAATAGATTTTTGAAACACAAGGAGAGTGACTAAGCTAAGTCACTCCAATCTTTCAAGCCTACAATTCCAGATCATTTAAAAACTAAGGATCCATTTCCAATTTACACTTTGCATCTTTGAAAAAAAAAATGTGTTCAAACTGACCTTCTATTAGCAACCATGGCATCAAACTCACACACGACACCCTAAACACACCTAGAAACATGCACACAATCATGCTAAAAAACAGACATGCACATCATCCTAAAACCATAAGAACTAAACAACATTACACCAGCAAAGCTCCAAGGCTTCCTGTTAGACCAAATAAGCAAATTAAAGCACAAAATTACCCAAATAGACCATCCACAAACCTAAACAAGCATACATTATTGCACATAAGACACCAAACCAATCACCCACACCCCCAACTAGAAATAGACATTGTCCTTAATGGCAAAAAATATAAAATGAGGGTGTAGAAAACTCCCCTAGTGATCTCAAGGATCACTACGATGGTGGTGGTGGCATGTGATAAGCGAGGATCTAAGCGAGCTGGTGCTTGATGATTTCCTGGTTGCTTAGCATTGTGTTCATTTGGCCCCTTAGCTCCTCCATTTCCTAGCTCATCGAGACTTGATGCTCTTAGGTTTCATCCCAGAATGCATCAAACCTCATGGTGAGGTCTTGAACTTGATCCTCGATGTGTTGAGAAGGACTGGAATCATCATCCTCATGGGATGTGGGTGGTGGAGGTGGATGTTGGGTAGACGACTAGCCTACGTCTCTTTTTTCATCCTCTCTCATTCCAAACCTAGTTTGATAAGCCCTAAGCTCTTCCTCGTCCGAGGGTTCATTCCCATAATCATAAACCTCTTCCGGCCTTGGTACACTTGGCTTATTTTTCTTTACTACAATCGCCTTAATCGAGTGTATCCAAGCCTCGTTGCTTTCCAAGGGCACCCCGACTTTCTTATATAATCCGTAAATTAAGAAAGGGTGCCTAAGGTTCATTTTCGCATCCTTGTTATAGAGGATAGCATCCTCTATAACTTCGCCCACATCAAATGCGATATCTTGAATGATTGCATAATTCAACAAAGTTCGCTTAGCTGTCACTTCACACACATTAGTTATGAGAATGGGGCAGGATGTGATGAAGTGATGCCATCCCTTGGGGATGTAGGCCAAATTTTTGGCCTTGAAGTGCAGGGCATGGCCGTCATTGTTAACTTTCCACTCCCCTTGGACATTGGTAAGTAGTCTAAGGACCTTAGGGTAGTTGGGGTTTTCTTGTAGCCTATCATAGGCTTCACTATTAACCAACTCTAGGATGTAAAACTCATTGATAGATTTCGCACTGAAATCTACCAACACTTCTCTTACCTTGACCTTTTTCAACACACTAGCTACAAGGTTGGTGTAGAATTCTCACACCACCATTATGGCAGCCAGTGTTGAGGGTTGGCAAAGTGCCCTCCACCTTTTACTCATGATGGTTTTGCGAAAGAAGTCCTCAAGATGGTGGAAACCTATTTCCTTAATGAATGATCTATTTTTCGATATGAGGCCAAACTTCTCTGCTGCTCCCACATTCACAAACATCTCATGAACGTAATCATGAGATGGTTCTTCCACTTTTCGGCTCTTCCTTGAGCACAATTTTTTCTTTGAATGACATGGTTACTCTAGGTAGGCGAGGGTTAAGGATAGGTATTCTAGGTATGTCTAATCAACACCAAACAATCACCCAGCCTCCTAATGTGCTCAACCCACTCTTTAGTAGTAAAACAAGTGACAATTTTTCACCTAAGCAATTTATCGAACACTTGGTGGGTGTTTTGCTAATCACAATTCTTATACGAAACCTAAACTCCTATAACCTCAATACACCCACACTATTCTATTTTGACAATAAATCAAAGCTTAAGAAGTTCAAAATCTCAGTTGAATACCTTGTAATGCCAGAAATCCGTAAAAACTCTAACAACCCGAAATACCTTTGGCGGATGGAAGACCCTTAGTGATTTTCGATCCGATGATGTTCTTAAGCAATCTAGGGCACTTGAAATCAGTTTAGGGAGCCTTAGGGATACCGTTAATGGATGAATCCACAAGAGCACATGAGAGAGTTAGGGTTGCAAATGATGAGTGTTCGAAAATATGACCATTCTTGGTCTTAAAACAAGGCAACGTCGCGACATTTAGGCCAACGTCCCAAAGTTCGGGGCAACGTCGCGACATTCAGGGCAACGTCACGACATTCCAGAGAGTGGTCCTAATAAAATTAAGCCAACATCGCGACGTTCCAGAGAGGGTAATATCCAACGTCGCGACGTTCCAAAGAAGTTAAATCCAACGTCGTGACATTCCAAAGGCATGTATTTTTATTTTTCTACTAACGTCGCGACGTTGAGACATCATGATGTTGAGACTTCACGATGATGGGAAGTCCTGACGTTGGGACGTTGCGACGTTCTAAAGAGCTTCAAAACATTGAACTTGGAAAAAATTTTCTAAGTGTTAGAAAACCCCCTACATGAATTTCCACACTTTTCCACGCCTGTAATAGGCTTCTCAAGCTACCCCTTCTTCGTCGCTTTAACCTCAGGAACCTATAGACACAACAACGAGAAAACAAGATGGGGTTAGTCGATGTGAACTCTCAGAAAAACTTAAATTTCCAAAATCATAACAAAAAAAGAAACAGATTAACACTAAGATTCTAAAGTAAAGAAAGAAAACTTCAAAATGCTTGGGTTGCCTCCCAAGTAGCGCTAAGTTCAATGTCATTAGCTCGACCAAGTTGTGTCTCCATGGTGATAAGCCATCCAATAAATCTCACTCTTCTACCGGTTCACTCGGGGCGTGTCCAATAACAAAGCAACTTTCTCTGTATTGATGTCACCACCAAAATATCGCTTTAGTCTTTGCCTATTTACCTTAAAAGTTCCTTTTCCAAGGTGCATGATCTCAAAAGCTCCATAAGGTAGAACTTGGGTTATTTCAAAAGGACATGACCACCTTCTGTTTATTTCACCAGCTGACCTCAATCGCAAATTTGGTGTAACACCTTTTGTCCAGATAAAATTCTTTCGACCCATGTGCTTGTGGGTGTCACCAGCATGGCTTCGTTCCTCGTAAACTTTTGCGTTCTCGTATGCATTAGTTCTCAGTTCGTCTAGTTTACTGAGCTAAAGGAGTCGATTATTTCAAGATACTTTCATATCCATATTGAGCCTTCTAGTTGCCTAATAGGCCTTGTGTTTGAGCTCCACTGGTAGGTGACAAGCCTTTCCAAAGATTAATCTATAGGCAGGCATTCTTATTGGCGTTTTGAAGGCGATCTGGTATGCCCATAGTGCGTCATCAATCTTCTTTGCCCAATCATTCCTCGACCCATTCACTGTTTTCTCAAGAATAGTTTTTATCTCTCTATTAAAGACTTTCGCTTGCCCATTGATCTAAAGGTGGTAATACTTGATTTTTATGGTGCACTCTCCAGTACTTGAGTAAGAGCTTCTCAGCAAATTACATTAGAGAGTGACCACCCTCATCCTTACCTGATGCCACAGGTGTTCCAAATCTGCTGAAGATATTTCTACGGTGGAAATTGATCACTACTTTTGCATCATTGGTATAGGTCGAAATGGCCTCTACCCACTTGAACACATAATCGACTGCCAATAGGATATATTTATTGTTGTACGGGAGGGAAAGGACATCTAAGGGGCGTGGTGATGTGTTCTCTATTCTCCTCTTCCGGTATGCACCTTCTTATTATCTTATCAACACAATGTTTGTAAAGAAGCGGTTCTTTATATGTAGTAACTGCGTCTGAGAACTTCTTCTTTTGTTGATGCACGTGAACTTTGAAAGGGGTTACCTTGGCCACGGGTAAATTTACATAGTCGCAAACCATGGTACGATTTCCGAGATCGAAATGGCTAACAATTGCTCATCAGGAAAGTTGTCATTAATCTGCACTTCACTCTTTGGACCCTCAAGCTTGGAGAGGTGATCTACCACTAAGTTTTTTGTTCCTTTCTTATCTTTGATTTCTACATCAAACTCTTGTAGTAGAAGCACCTACCTTATTAACCTCGGTTTTGCATCCTTTTTAGTTAAGAGGTACTTTATAACGTAGTGGTCAGTATGGACAATCACTTTATTCCCAATTAGGTATTGTCGAAACTTATCAAAAGCAAAACACCATAGCCAACGGTTCTTTTTCTATAGTTGCATAGTTGAGTTATGCTTCGTTCAACGTTCTGCTTGCATAGTAGATGGCATAAAAAACTTTGTCCTTTTTCTGCCCCAACATTGCTCCCATAGCATAGTCACTTGCATTGCACATAAGCTCGAAGGGTAACTCCTAATATGGTGTGACTACTATAGGTTCCGAAACCAATTTCTCTTTTAAGGTATAGAAAGCTTGGTTGCATTGCTCATCAAATTTGAAAGACACCCCTTGCACAAGAAGATTAGAGAGGGGCCTAGCTATTTTGGAAAAGTCCTTGATGAACCTCCTATAGAACCCAAAGATGTCCTGCCATTAGGCTGCGTATGCCTTTAACTGAAGCGGGTGTATTTTCTCAATGACTTTATTTTGCTTTATCTAATTCTCATTCCCGTGAGGAAATTTATGCCCAGACAATACCTTCCCTGCATCATAGCAGCACTTTCCTAGTTCAAAACTAGTTAGTCTCTAAGCCACATTGAATAATATCGCCTCAGTTGTCGACAATTATCAAACGAGGCTCTGTCCTCTCCACCATATCCGAGAATATGGCCATCATACACCGCTGAAAAGTACCTGGGGCATTACATAACCTAAAAGGTATCCTTTGGAATGCGAATGTTTCGTACGAACATGTAAAGGTTGTTATATCTTAGTCCTCGGGTGCGATGGCTATCTAATTGTAGCTTGAGTATCCATCTAGAAATCAGTGATAATCATGTCCAGCTAATATGTCCAGCATCTGATCCAAGAAAGAAAAGGGGAAGTGGTCCTTAATGTGCAATTTTATTTATTTCATAGTTGACAACCTCTATCCCATCACTATTCTTGAAGGAAGCAAAACATTGTTTTCATTTACAATGGGCCATTCCCTCTTCTTTGAACTACCCTCACAGATTGGCTTACCCATGGGCCATCGTGAAATAAAGGCAGATTATCTGCTGACCTTACCACTGCAATCATTTCTAACGATTTCTTCATCATAAGATCTCGATCTTCTTCCAGCCTACACCAATGCAGTTTGTAACCGTCTTCTAATAAGATACGATGCATGCACATAGCAGGTCGAATTCCTTTCTGCTCATTTAGGTATCTTCCAAGATTTACAGTGTTTCCTCCAGGCTCTCTGCAAAGTGAATCATCCACCCATACACGCTTTTGCCTCACTTCATCTAGTCTAAACCACCATCCTATAGGAGGCCGTCAAGTGGATCATTTGTATCCTCACACAGACACTGAGTAGCCTCAATGCTCTAATACGATAGCAAGAGTCACTCTCTATTAGGTGGGCCTCTACCGCTCTGTTAATAATCGAATATGACTTCATCCTATACCTCAACCTTAACTTCCTTTCTAATGATCAATAAAGCCTTCCAAAGTGGCTAAAATGCCTACCCAGATGAGCAGGTATCTCTCTATCTTCCTCCATGTCCAAGACAATGAAGTCAGCAAGGAGTATGAGCTTGTTAACCTTCACTAGTACATCTTCGATAATTCCTCTTGAATGATTCAGTGATTGATCCGCTAGTTGAAGGGTAACTATTGTTGGTTTAGCTTCCTGTCTCTAATTCTTGAAATGGATAGAGGCATCTGTGTTAATGCTAGCTCCATATCATGCAAATTTTAAAATCAGATTAATGAATAAAAGAATGCTGTTTGACTTTCGCTTTGCAATTTTTCTTAGTATGGCACATGAATTCTCCACAGGCAATGTCTTGTTATCTTTCACCTTCATTTCTTCTACAAAGATCTTCTAAGCAATTTTAAGATGATTAAAGATTTGTCAACTGATTCACTGGTGCATGTCAATCAGTTTTTAAACACCTCCATAAACTTTGTGAACCTCTTGTTAAGCTTACTCTTCCTCAATCTCTGAGGGTATGTGATGAGTGGGGTCAAATCCCTTGATACTGGCTTATCCAGTTTTCACTTTACTATTTCAACATAATCGCTTAGTCAGTTGGTTCCCATCTTTCTACTACCTCATATCAACTCTAATGTGACGGGTTGACTTATTTTGGTTTTGTGACAATCACTAGTGGACGTCCTGGTACAGCTACTTCAATTCAACTTCTCATAGTTATTGCCTTGCAATGTTCCTATCCCTCTCTCCTAGGTTTAACTCCAAGGCTAGGTACGAACTCAGATAACATCAGGCCATCACCCCCATCGCCAGACTTCTAGGCCATGAGTCATTCTTGATTCTATAATCAGTTAATTGGTTTTGGCAAACATCGGTTTGATTTTGAAGTCGGGTCTCTTGGTTTCGCTCAAAAAAGTACATGAGATCACTCATATGCATTTAAGGCTTCCTAAATCTACCTTCTATCTTGGTCGATTATTGCTTGCATTACCGTCTCTAAGTTTTAAGTGTTTTTCCAAGGAAAGTTCTTATTATTTCTCCGGCCTTGACCATGAAAATTATTTCCAGATACCGATTCTCAGCTGGTTACGCACATAACGGTAACAGTTATGCATCGGGCCTGCTCTAGTGTCATTATCCCGACCGCATTCCATTGCTGTGGCAAACATCGCAAATTACGTGTACACTGAGCTTAACTGATGGCATGAGCCAGGCCTGTTAATTTCCAGAATCAAGGTGAGCAAAGCAAACCTGTGCTAAGCAATTAACGAACACATCAAGATTTGTCCATTGTCACTCCCTTTATCATTCTTTCGAGACCATCAAGTAATCGTTTATCATATTCCATCCAACAAGTCGAACGCCCTCATGTTGTCTTTCAAGAAAATACCTCTGCACTGAGGTACTCAATCATTTGTCTTATATGAGCACTGCCGTGATAAAATCAGAGATATGCATCCACCGGTCAACCCATGACGTGACACTTCCTTTAGCACTTCAGATTTATCCCGCTTCGCTTGCTTTCGCCATCCTTTCGCAAAGCCGCATAATCTCATCCTCATTTGTGCGCCTGTGAGGAGCAAGATTTCTGTCAAAAATTTCAGACTCAAATCGCCCAACTTATGAAGGAGCTTCGTGAATCAAAAGTTAGCCACTTCGTCTCTCTTTATCATTGAAGATAGCTAAATAATCTTAGACGTATGGCCTCCTTTGTTACCCCATTATACTCATATCGTCGTGCGATACTTCTAAGAAGCTTATTGCTGAGAGTTGGATCTTCACTTGATAGCCTATGAAATCGAATACCCTGCAGTAGTTATAAAGTAGTCATACCTTAAGTTCGTAATTATTCGCTTAATCCATGTCCGTGGTATTACTGACTACATGACTATAGGTGGTAATGCAAATTCCTCCAATAGCATATCTGGGTCATCAGGTTGAACCACTGGCTGACACGCATTATTATTTACTCTATTCCCATCTCCGCATGGTGATTCATTCTCATCCCTTAGATTCGGGTTCTGCTGTAGATTCTCTGCCATGTTAGTAAGATAGAGATTATGCGCGACTAACACTCTTCTCTCTCTCCGAAGTCTGCTGATTGTTCATTTGATTTTAGGATCAAAGGGCGCACCTCTTCATTGTACAGGCATCCAAGTACCTCGAAACTCCCTAAATAACACAAAGTCCACCAAGACACTTTGTCAGAGAAAATAGCAAATCAATAGTAAAGAAATAATTAAAAATACTATCTAAAGTATATCTGGCAACCATCAGATATTGACACTTGTACAAACTCCCCAACGGGCTAAAACTCGACGGCCGCTTAATCACTTTACCCGCTTCACAAGTGCAATCGTCGAGCTTGCGCTTCAGTATGTCAATGTCGTCCCACAAGGAGTTTGGGTGCCAACTACTGAATCAATTTACCCTAATATTATTTAGATCCATCAACTTTAGGTTATAGGTCTCTAAGTAATTTACTTAAGACAACTAAGGTGTATTTTTACCAATTAATTAAATATCTAGGGTTTTGACTTCACCTAATCACGGCTGGTGGATATTTAGAAAACTCCGCAACCTCGCTATATCACTTGCATTTATTATGGCGATTTGATCTTTTATATGCACTTCAATCTTCTTCCTTAGCATTGAGCACTATCCTAATAAATGGTCGATTGCATCTTTGCCTCAAACCCTAAGACTATCGAATGCATTACAGGCAAACCCTTATTACCACATATAAAACCATGGTATCTCTACTCTCTGATTGATTATACGATATCTTATTCATGTCCCTAGGGTTTATCATCTCTCGATCTAAAAACCCTAGCCCCGAGCATACCTATGTTGATCAATTACAAGTATGAATTTCATATAGAGATAAGACATTCAATAATCGCAAGAAATAAAACTGAATATATAAATTAATGCTAATTCATCAATCCGAGATTAGGGTTACATCAAAAACCTAGCTTAATGCGTTAGTTCATAATCGATAAATAATACATCATGTTTTAAGAATCCATACAGATTACAATAAGAAAGACAGGAAAAGAGTTTAATCAACAGCAACTCTGCTGATTCGTGCTTTTGCCTTCTCTCCTCTCATTTGACGCCGTTTCCCCATATCTCCTCCGTGATTTCTCTTT
The DNA here is from genome assembly GCA_016808115.1 of Tetrastigma voinierianum. NCBI lineage: Eukaryota > Viridiplantae > Streptophyta > Magnoliopsida > Vitales > Vitaceae > Tetrastigma > Tetrastigma voinierianum. The sequence continues at coordinate 399,549 of JAEQBH010000591.1, forward strand.
CACTTTATTCTGGTAATTTAAAACACCCGCGACGCCGCTACATCGATGGTGAAGATCGTCAAACGTCGCTGTGACCAACGTCGACGCTGGAGTCGATTCTATTCTCCATCTTCAAGTTCCACTTGTCTCCAATCGCACTATATTTACCTGCGCGCCAAAGATAAAATCAAATATTAGATATGAAGCAAAACACCACCTAATTGCGATAAATCAGATTCTAAAAACATTGAATTAAAACATGGGTATATAATTAGTGTTTTAGACACTCATCAGCTATGGAGGATGCTACAAGAGAGTTTGAAAGAGAATTAGGGTGTTGATGAAAAAGTACGTAAAAAATAGCGATTCGCTATTAACCTGCGTAAAACACAGCGCAATGTCAGACGCCCAAAGAGTGAACTGTAATTTTAGTCAACGCCGCATCGCGAATCCAACATCACATGCAGCTTAGGTTGTTTTTCTTTTATCCAATTGGCCACAAACGTTACAAAGGCTTCATGGTAGCAAGCCAACGCTAGACGTTGGAGTGACCATTTTGAAAACTTCTAAGTGCTTGAAAATCCCTTAACCCATGATTTGAGCCACATTTTTCCGAGCCTGTAATTGATTTCTTAAGCTACCATTCTATTGTTGCATCAACCTCGGAGCCTAAAAACACAACAAAAACCAAGACAAATAGATTATAAACTAAGAACCTTGAGAAAACTCAAATTTCTAAAAGTATAAGCAAAACATTATCAAAACAACGAAAGCTGAATTTAAGAAATCAAAACTTCAAAAGGCTTAGGTTGCTTCCCAAGTAGCGCTTTGTTTAACGTTTCTAGCTCAACAAAGCTGCATCTCAATAATGGCCGCCCACCAACATGAATTGATTAAGGATTTGATCAATGTTTCAATGCACTACTCAAGGTGGTTTCAAACTTGTGGAAAACTTGTACTTTTCAAGTTAACCCCCAAAATAGGGCTTCAATCTTTACCCATTTACTTTAAAGGTTCCTTTTCTCGGATGTATCAACTCTACACTACCATAAGGAAAAACTTATGTGATCATAAAAGGCTCAAACCATCTTAATTTAAGCTTTCTCGAGAACAATTTCAATCTTAAATTGAAAAGTAGTACTTGTTGCCCCGGTTTAAACTCATTCTTCACTATGTGTATATCATGCCAAGCCTTGGTCTTCTCCTTATATATTCTTGAACTTTCAGAAGCATCTCACTAAGTTCGGAGCTCGCTCGCTTGAATGATCCTTTCCCAATTGTTCCAACTATGTTTAGCATCCTAGCGCTTCCGCTATGTGTTCTAATTCCACCGATAAGTGACATGCCTTCCCATAAACAATCTTGTAAGGGGACATCCCCAAAGGAGTCTTGAATGTCATCCAGTATGCCCATAAGCTGTCATCAATCTTATTTGCCCAATCTTTTCTTGTCACATTCACCGTCTTTTCTAGTACCTTCTTGATTTCCCAGTTTGACACTTCTGCTTGCCCATTGCATTAAGGGTGATATGCTAGTGATACTCGGTGCTTCACCCTATATTTAGAAAAAATAGATGTGAACAGCTTATTGCAAAAGTGTGAACCTTCATCATTAATCACAGCTCTTGGGGTTCCAAACCTTAAGAATATGTTCTGTCGGATGAACTTCAATACTATCTTGGCATCACAAGTAGTAGTTAGAATAGCCTCCACCCACCTTGAAACATAATCCATGGCTAGTAGTATTTATTTGTAGCCATAGGAGGATGGGAAAGGTCCCATAAAGTCAATCCCCATACATCAAAGAGTTCCACCTCTAGAATGGTCGTCAAAGGCATTTCATTTCTTTTTCCAATGTTACCGATCCTTTGACACTTATCACATGATTTAGCAAACAACTGGGCATCCTTGAATAGAGAGGGCCAATAAAATCCTGATTGTAGCACTTTTACGGCTGTTCTTTGCCCATTGAAATGGCCTCCACACTACAAAGAGTGACAGTGCTTCAAACCATCTCCCATTTCACTTTCCGGCATACACCTCTGAATAATTTGGTCCGCATATTGTCTAAAGATTAAGGGTTCATCCTAAAAATAATGTTTCACTTCCGCGAAGAACCTCTTCTTTTGTTGTAAGTTGAGCTTATATGGAACAATACCAACGGTAAGATAATTAGCAATGTCGGAAAACCATGGAGAAGGTTCATCATGTGATAAGGCTAGTATTTGTTCATCAGGGAATGTATCATCAATCTGAACTTTAATTTCATACACCTCTTACGAAATTTCCAATCTTGACAGATGATCAGCCACCAGGTTTTCAGAGCCTTTCTTGTCTTTGATTTCCACATCAAATCTTATAGTAGGAGCACCCACCTGATGAGTCTCAGTTTGGCATCCTTCTTAGTCATCAAATACTTGGTCGCAGAGTGATCTGTGAAAACTATAACTTTTTTCCCAATAAGATAAACTCTGAATTTATCAAATGCGAATACGCTGGCCAATAACTCCTTTTCTGTGGTGGCATAGTTTAGTTGTGCGTCATTTAACGTTCTACTAGCATAATATATGGCAAGGAAAAACTTATTTTTTTCTCTGACCCAGAATAGCACCGACTGCTTAGTCGCTTGCATCACACATTAGCTCAAGCTCCCAATCTAGTGTAGAAATTATAGAGGCTAAGGTTGATTTTCTCTTCAATGACTCAAAGGCATTCATACAAGCGTCGTCAAACTCAAAGGGTACTCCTTGCATGAGAATAGCAGATAGTAGCTTTGACACTTTCAAGAAGTCTCTGATAAATCGCCTGTAAAAGCCAGCATGGCCAAGGAAATTATGCACACCCTTCACTAATGTAGGGGGTGGTAACTTTTTGATGACTTCAATTTTGGCCTTGTCCACTTCAATCCCTTTTCCATAAATTCTGTGTCCTAGAACTATGCCTTCTCGCACCATGAAGTGACATTTCTCCTAATTAAGTACAAGATTGGTCTCCATGCATCTTTTAAGAACCAACCTTAAAGGAATAACCGATAACCTGAGAAATCATCCATGAAGACTTCAATAGATTTTTCCACCATGTCGAAGAAAATAGCCAGCATACATATTTGGAACGTCCTGAGTGCATTGCAAAGGCAAAATGACGTCCTCCTAAAGGCGAAGGTGCCAGATGGACAGGTGAAAGTGGTATTTTCTGGTCTTCTAGGGCAATAGTATCTAATTACAACTTGAATACCCATCCAGAAAACATAAGTACTCATTACCCGCCAGTCTATCCAGCATTTGTTCAATCAATGGGAGTAGAAAATGACCTTTCTTGGTAACTTTGTTCAGCTTCCTGTAGTCGATACAAATCCTCCACCATGTGACTATTCTTGTAGGCAGAAGCTCATTGTTTTCGTTTTTCACCATTGTTGTTCCCCCTTTCTTGGGTACTACCTGTATAGGACTCACCTATGAACTATCAGAGATAGGGTAAATAACCCATGCATCTAACCATTTTAGACCTTCTTTCCAGACAACCTCTTTCATAGTTGGATTCAAGTATTACTAGGCGTCCACTGAAGGCTTACTGTCATCTTCAAGTAGTATTATGTGCGTGCACATAGACGGTCGGATCTCCTTAATATCAGCCAAGGACCATCCGATTTCTTCCTTATGTTTTCTAAGCACTCTCAATACTCTCACTTCCTCAGTGTGAGAAAGGCTAGACGATATGATGACTAGTAGTGTGGATGCATCCCCAAGGTAAGCATATCTCAAGTGGGCGGGAAGTGGTTTCTCTTTAAGACTAGGTGGCTTTTCAAAAGACAAAGCCAAACGACTTGGGCTAGCTATTAGAGATTCAAAGTATTTCCTTTTATTCAACTCGAAGGAATCCATCTAGTTCATATATTCTCTAACTGTGTCATCATCACAAGAAGCAGGGTCTTCATGAGTCAGGCTAGTCTCCAATGGTTCTGAATGACTGATGAGCTTAAAAGTCATCTATTTTCAGTCCATTTTTCTGATTAATTTTTATATTAAAAGACTGATTTAGATGCTGGAATAAACTTCACCAAATTGCTGTGCAGCAGGAAATTCAAAAGAAAGCAGAAATTGCAGTAAAAAGGAGCAAAATGTAGCGTAGAAAGGTGAACTCCGATATAATGGGACGGCTAGGCGCAAGAACGACGCATAAAGATGAAAGGGGCTAGATGTCAAGCTCGATGAAGAATCAAATGCGATTCAAAGCTACATCGCAAACTCCAAATGCAATGAATCTTAATTGAAAACAAAATGAGCTGGGAGTGAAAGAAACTCAAGGTTAAACAACCAGGAATTAAAGAAGAAGACACAATGTCGCGACATCTGGATGCGTCGCACATCAACACGCATCGGGGCGCGCTACACCGCTTGTTAAGGAAAAGTTGTCGCGACAACAATTCCACGTAAGATAAGGTCGCTTATTAATACCTCGTTGTCTCGATATCAATTACGAAACTTGAGGTCGCGATAACATCGTCGCCGCGACAACAATCGTGATCGAGCCGGAAGTCGCGATAACACCAGCCGCCGCGACATCGGGCCGCAAGGACCGTAAGGTCGCTGACGCCAAGAAGCCGCCGCGCACGTGTTTCATCGAGAAGAGGTCGCTACAAGATTAAGTTGTCGCGGACACCGCCTTCACTTAAGACATGTCGCAACTACAGAGGCCTCGCGAAGGCGGATCGCGACAAGAATGCAGGTCGCGACGAGGGCTCATGTCGCGACAAAGACGCCTATTGGGCCGCTAACTAAAAGTCCAAAAAGAAATGCATCGAATTAGGCCCAACTCGTAACTCCTATAAATAATGGGTTACTACTAAAAAGAAACGCAGCTCTCGCGACTAAAGAGAGATCCGGTTACCAAGGCCTTATTTTATTTTCTTATTTTCCTTTCGTTTTCTTTCCATTTTATTTTAGATTAGATTAGTTTGTATTTCATTCTCATTTGGATTCGAACGTTATCGTAGCGATTTAGCTGAATGCGTATTTATATTTTTCAAATTACCGTCTGTCAAGCCAATTTCCATAAATTTTTTGGATTTCGAACACCTGGGCTTATGATTTACAAAGGGTTTTCTTGATCAATGAAGCCAATGTATGGTATAATCATGATTTAGAAACCCGCCTTCCATTGAATTGACGTTAAGGTCGAAATTATCTTTCCCGCAAAGATTTTATCTCATTACGAACTTCGATATTAAATCAACTACGTTTTGCTTGCTTCTCGAATTGATCCCAACGTCGCCTCAGACTCCATAACGAGATTGTTCCACTCTCCGATTTCTAGGAGGCCCTCCGAGTGACACAGAGAAGGCATTCTCGAGAGTAAGGAATGTAATTTCAGAAGGTATTTGAACCCGATATTGCCGATCTAATGTGCTCAGATAATTTAAATTAATACATCCTCTTCTCACTCAGAATCGAGAACAGCTGAGCGAGTTATTAATTTAAGTATGCAAGAGTTCAATTTGCACTAATAGTGAATTCATCCCGTGCTAGCAAGGATCTAATCAAGGAAAGAGTAAGCCGCTCTAATTTTGAGCATGAGGAACCAAGATAAAGGCAAACCTCCTCGCAATGACTATATTTAAGGAGCTCAGTTTGCAGTCCATGTCAGGTATGAAGTATCGAGAAAGAAAATACCTGCACAAGGCTACTAGATTTAGTAGTCATCTCACCCACTGTCTCGAGAGAAACAGCTTAAGGTGAGATGATGAACGGTGTGGTTTTGGAGAGATCCAACCACACTATTTTATTCTCGACTAGTTTTAAAAATCAGAGTTCGTAAAGCAAAAGTTACGCATAGCCGTAGGGAATCGATTCTTCACAATAGCCGATTATTCAATGTTTTCTTTAGAGATAAATCGCTCAATCTAAATTTGCTATTTTAATATTTCAATATTCAATTCATTTGTTATTCATTCATTTTCTTTACATCATCCTCGTGCTTTCAAAGCAAAATCCCAATATAAAAGATATCGCCCAAATAGTATGGAGCTTAAGTAATTAGGGCAATGATTGAAAATTCCCCGAGACTTCGTGTGGGATCGATATCCGGACTTAAATCCAATTTACTACTTGTTCGATCTCGTGCACTTGCAAAGATAATTGGACTAAACCACAAGGAAAATGGTTTACTTTTTATGAACATCTTTCATCAACACTATAGCTAAAGAAACCTGGGTTAAGTTTAATGGTTTTATTATCGAGGACTAGATAATAACTTTCGTAATAAGTCATAATTTGAATAGGTGTTTTGATCCATAACAATTCATAGAAGTAGTCAACAAGTTTTATGGCGCAGCTTTTTCCGGATTAGACAATAGTCTTAGTAATTGTGTTATGAACTTGTGAGCATACTCCTCGAATCGATCAAAAGTTTTGGCGGCGCAAGGTTAGGATTAGATAATAGTCCTTGGTGATAACGCCATAAATTTGTATACATCATATGATCTAGATAACAAGTTTTATGGTGGCGCCGTTGTCAGGATCGAAAGAATTTAGTAGATCAATATTCGAATAAAGAAGGAAATGCTAATTTGACATTTAAAAAGAAAAAAAGTAACAAAAAAATAGTTTTTCAATGCAGTGGTTATTTTAAATTTCCACTCACTTTAATAAGCCATATTGAAAATATTTGTTAAATACTAACTTATTAATGTAAGTGTGTTTTGATTGTGAAAACTTTCTTAATGCATAGGAAATGTAATGACCGATTTGATTCCAAAGATAATAACTAGAAAGAACACTCGTGCTTGGAGAAAGGCGAAAGGTCAGAAAACTCGCCTATGGCGATGAAAGGCCGACTGCATCGAAGGACAACGATCACAAATTTAAGGCCTCCAATCACTAATACAATGGAGGACTTCTAGAGACCAATTATTCAGATGAATATCATAATCGGGACAAACATAGCTTGATGCTAATAATTTTGAACTCGAAGCCGCACTAATTACAATGGTTCAAAGAACAAATGGGCCACTGTCATCCCACAAAGATCCGAATGAACACCGGGAAGGTTTCTCAGATGGCAAACACAAGAAATTGGAATGGGGTGAGACCAGAGGTCATAAATTCATTTATTCCATTTTCTTCTTAAGAGATACAGCAACCACATGGTATGAATCTCTACCATATGGTCTCCGTTGATACTTGGAGGAGCCAGAGAAGCCTACTGGGTAGATTCTTTCCACCTTCACTAAATTCTCCCACGAGAGAATGAGGAGATAATCAGGTTTTGAAGAAGGGGAAGATGAAAGCCTTTATGTAGCTTGGGAAAGATTCAAAAGGTTGCTGAAGAGGTGTCCAATGCATGGGATAGACTTGAAGACCCAGATGGACATAGTGTATCATGCCTTGAATGATACATCTAAAGGCATTATCGACAAGCCTATGTCAGGATAATTCAACGTAAAAGTACAAGAGGCAAGAGATCTCGACGAGGACCTGGCTAAATGCAATATGAAAGCTCCATCGAGTTTTCTGGCGAGTAATTGGCGGTAGGAAGAGGAGTCATGAGCCGAGCAAGATGACAAACATGGAGGCAAGCTAGATGCCATCATACAGAATGGACAAGCAAGAGAGGGTGATGCACACCTGCTCATGAAATAAAGAGCAATGAGAGGGAACTATTGAGAGGAAGTGCTGAGGTACCCACTGAAGAATAGTTTTATGATGCTGAGGAGGTCAAGTACTTGGGAGAGCCAAGAAGTTATCACTTCAAACCAAATCCTAACCTACAAGCACACTATCATCCAGCACTGAGGAACCATGAAAATTTTTCATATCGCGGAGGGCTCACAAGGCCAAAGGCATGAACAAGATCCTCAAGAAGGATATCGCCAGCCACCAAGGTTCCAAATGTTACTAGCAAGGAGGAGGAAGCAGAAATGAATATCAGGGTCAAAGGAGAGCTCCACCATTTGAAGATCAATTGTCGCACCCACTGGGACAACAAGAAGCCGTTAAACCTCCATGAACAAAAGCTCGCAGAATTGGAAGCCTAAATGCCACTTCTCAAATTTTTCAAGACCACTAATGCTTCTCTCAAGAACCTCGAGAGACACGTATAGGGCAACTAGCCCTAAACCTCGCAAATCGATGAAAGATGCCTTTCCTAAGTGATTACCTAAGAAAATCCAAAAGACCGCATGGGCTGGGTGCAAAATGTATGGGAAAGACTTGGAGAAGAGGACAGAAAAAGATGAAAGCAACCAGGGAGAAGAAGGCCCAGAAATTGCTGAAACACTGGACGGGAAAAGAAAGAAGGAACAGCTGTCAGGAGAAGAAGGAAGCAAGAAGAAGACCCAGAACGACGCCCATGTCCCATTCACAGAGGTCAGTAGAATCAAAGATAGAGGAATAGCTTGCAAGGTTCTTAAAGACCTTTTAAGCCGGAAATCAAGATGCCTTTCATTGTATGGTTATCGATGCCACTTTATGCAAAATTTTCTTGAAAGACATACCGAGCAAAAAGAGAAGATCGCCAAGAAGGAATCGTGAATTTGACGCAACTCTGGCAAAGGCCGCGGATCAAGAGAGGCTTACTTTAAAAGATGAAGGATCCAGGAGCTTACCCATTCCCGCACCATTGAGAGTTTGAGTTCCAAAAGCTCGTGACTCAAGTGCCGAAAGATAATTTAATGCCTTATTCTCGTTGCCAAGAAGTTAAGCTCGGGGGAGATTACTCCCACCATCACACCCTCCAAATGGCGTATAGGAACCCCGCAAACCTCGAAGGAATCATAGAAGATGTGCTGGTCAAGGTGGGAAAATTTATTTTTCCAAATCGACTCACTCATAATAGATATGGAGGAAGATTCACAAGTCCTCTCATGTCGGTGCCATTCTATAACTCCGAGCAAATCTAATCGATATGCGTAAGGGAATTCTCACGCCAGAGTCGAGAAGAGACACTTGATTTCAATTTCTTAATCGGCTTAAAGTAAATTTAGATATAGAAAGGATGATATCAAGTCAAGAAGACGCCTATGTCAACAACTCTGATTTTTACTATGATTGTAATGACTAACTTTCAATCAATGAAAAAGAGATGAATTTCCAGTATCCTGAAGGTTTTGAATCAGATTTTTGCACATCAATTTACATTCTACTGAAAGGTGATGAGTCTTGAACAAAATGGATAAAACAAAGAGACAAAAATGAAGAAAGGAATTTCATCAAGAAATCTGTCACGTCGATTCCCTTGGCCCGAATTCGGACATGGATCCGAACCGGTTTCGGGGGTGCTAAACCATATAATCGACTTTTACTTTTTTTTTTTTTTTTTTTTTCAAAGATGAACTTATATCTGTATGCACAAATGATTTTAGTAACCAACAATCATTTACATTTACAAATGAACTACCACCGGAATGGTATCCATTAAAATTTATACATATTTACTAAGTCCCATTTCTGATACAAATACATACCTATACATATCTAATACAAACATCAGAGATTGCGGAACAGTGCTAGTGAGCACCTATCTCTGAGATGGCCCGTACTGCTGGTGTGGAATGTCCTGTCCTCTTTATCTCCTCTTCAGTACCTACACGGATTGAACACCCGTGCTAAGCTTTACGCTTAGTGGGAACATATAGACAAGAATTTTAATTAATAACAATAATCGCCACTATCTTTACATTTACTAATACTTATCCATATAACGAAGTCTAATCTTATGACTTTAACTCATATCATAATATACATGTAGATTTTATCCTTTCGATTCCATATCTTTTCTTTTGTTCATATTACTTCCCTGTGTCATGTATTTAACAGGTTGTAACTCATATCTACTACATGTATGATAGATCAAATCATATTCAAAGTAAACTTATACGTATACAATGGCAATTCAGAACAAATCAAACTAATACCAATACATATTAGACTCTTATAGTTATCACGGTCGAAGCCATTAATCAACTCCCTTTAGAAATTACATTTCATGATCCGATGCCCGTTAAATCCTTTTGTTTTCGCTTTATTATATTTCATTTTCCAAAGTGTCGCTAATTCAATCCCCGACTTGACCATCTCGCCATGGATTCAAGCCGAGTCTTAGCTTAATTCCGACATTTTCAATCAAAACATTTTGTTTCATTTTATTAAATTTTTGTTTTTAAAAGTGTCGTAATTTAATCCCCGATCGGGACCCGATCATGATCTGCCGGAGCCCTGCTTATTCCGACATTTTCAATTATCTTTCCAAAACATAAGACAGGCGACTTACTTTGTGACTTAATTAAGCTAAAGTACTTTTTCTCGCAATCCCATGAGTGATTTACAATTTCAAGAGACCTATAACCTTCACACTTAATAATATGCATTTACAAAATAATGCCATGTTATCCACATAAACTCATGCTATTAATTTTCGTGATAAGCTAATATACAACCATTTACTATATCATATCATGCATTCTCAATGCAACAATTCATTTCACAATCGAATTTATGAGATTTAAGCATGCACATAAAAATCCCATTTACGCTCGTCATTATTTGTTATTTCACTTTGACTATTTAATTCATATTTCACGGATTCCGCTAATGAATCCCCACTTTATCATCATCATTCGGTAATGTGCCTACACATTTTACAATTCGCCCCCATCATGACGATGCTGTTTGGTGCACCCTACATGTGGTATTACTTATTCGTTCTCCCATCATGACGAGCGCCGCTTTTGGTGCATCCTTCACACGTGGTATCAATTATCTGCCTTCCCATCAAGGACGATGCCGTTTGGTGCACCGACATGTGGTATTATTTATTCGTTCTTCCCATCATGACTGATGCCACGGTGCATCCCGATTACGTGGTATCAATTATTCTGGCTCCTTCCATCATGACGGATGCCGCTTTGCATCCCTGCACACGCGGTATCAATTATTCGGCTTCTCCCATCATGACGGATGCTGCTTGGTGCACTTTATTACGTGGTATTACTTATTCGGTTCTTCCCATCATGACGGATGCCGCTTGCATCTCGACATCGCATCAATTATTCGGTTCTCCCATCATGACGGATGCCGTTTGCACCCGGCTACGTGGTATCAATTATTCTGCCCCATCATGACGGATGCCGCTTTGGTGCACCCCGACATGTGGTATTACTTATCTCGGGTTCTCCCATCATGACGGATGCCGCTTGGTGCATCCCGACACGCGGGTATCAATTATCTCGTTTTCCATCATGACGGATGCCGCTTTGGTGCATCCCGACACGCGGGTATCAATTATTCGTTTCTCCCATCATGACGGGATGCCGCTTGCGCATCCCACACGGTATCAATTATTCGGTTCTCCCATCATGACGGGATGCTGTTTGGTGCACCTAATACGTGGTATTATTTATTCGGTTCTCCCATCATGACGTGATGCCGCGCTTGGCATCCCGACACGCATCAATTATCTCGGCTTCTCCCATCATGACGGATGTCGCTTGCGCACTGACATGTGGTATCAATTAAATGTCATACGCCATCATGACGATCCGCTTGGCGAATCCCGCCTGCCACATTTCTTCAGCGTTACACGCCATCATGACGGATGCCGATTGCGCATCCCGCCGCGGGACACATTGGGAAAATTTCGGGTGCTCTTCGTGACTCCGATGCCGATCGTGCATCCCACAGCGGTTCATTCGATATATCAATTAATTACATTTATGACGGATTCCGCTAATGAACTTCCGCCTTATCATCATTCATATTCATTCGGTTTTTCAAATATCCCATTTCAATTTCATAATCACTTTCGTATTATCTTTTCAAAGATATACTCATTCTATGTACATTATTTTATAAACTCATTCACATTTTCATTCACGTATACTCATTCATGTATACTCATTCATAAATACTCATTCACGTGTTCATTCACGTATACTCATTCATGTATACTCATTCATAAATACTCATTCACGTGTTCATTCACGTATACTCATTCATGTATACTCATTCATAAATACTCATTCACATATTCATTCACGTATACTCATTCATGTATACTCATTCATAAATACTCATTCACGTGTTCATTCACGTATACTCATTCATGTATACTCATTCATAAATACTCATTCATAAATACTCATTCACGTGTTCATTCACGTATACTCATTCATGTATACTCATTCATAAATACTCATTCACATATTCATTCACGTATACTCATTCATAAATACTCCTATCATTTGTTATCATTTTCTGGTTATAGGTGATAATAATCATATATCACTCAACCACATTATGTGTTCATGACTTATTGTCTTTCATGTTCACGTTCAGGTTTCATTTCGTTTTCATTTTCATTTCCCATAATCATTTTCATGTTTCATGAACACCTCTATACATTTTTCATTTTCTACATTTTCCTTGTTTCCATGCCTATTACATATGGCCCTCATATTCTTGTGAAGTATGATGTCATGGAATCACACTCTCATTCATATATTCTTATTCCTCTATGAATCTACTTTACTTAGAAGTGGAATCAATCCACCGGATCATCCAAATCCAGTTATGGCATTTTCATGCCAAACTAGCCTGCCACCCATCACTCAGAACAGTTTGTATTACTAATTTTTCCGGGGTTCTAACTTTTATATTTGACACAAGGTCTTTTACTCATTTAAATATAAGGTGCTAAGGGTTCTATTCCAACTGAATCACCTAATTCGAGTAATCGAATCCCTGCCACGTCCGAAACAACCCGGACTTCTATATTCAAAGCTGGAACCAGAATTTGGCTTGCACATGGCCCCAATTTGAGTGAATTTTTAGGCCACTTAGGATCAGAATTTGGCGATGCCTACTCTTTAAGTTTTGTTCTCCTTGAAGTCTATTTTACGTATCCACTTGAATCACTCAAATCGGATAAGCAATGAGGAAGTTATGGCCAAAATACGAAAACTGGTCGAAACTGGGAAAGCAGAACAAGTTGTACCGGTAGAACTTAACTTCTACCGGTAGAACTTGGCCAAAAATGACCAGAATCAAAGTTGTACCGGTACAAGTTCAACTTGTACCGGTAGAACTCTCCGAAAAGTGCCCAGAATGTGTGTTTTCTCACATTTTTCCATACTTTGATACTCAAATCAATTCTATACATCCAACACACATCTAATCCTTTCCAATCCACCTTGGAATCACTTTTCTATTCAATTTCTCTTCTATTTCTTATCTTCTTTCAAAATCTTTCCTTGAATTTCTCCTAAAATCATTCCATCATGGGTTATGATCCATCCTCAAACCAACCATGATGATTAGTTAGGGTTTATTCTAAACCTTAACTCAATTGCTTTCAAATTAACCATGAATCCAACCCAAAAGGGAGGATTCCTACTTACCTTGTTCCATATGGGGTTTTACCAACCCTAAATTCAAGAGATCCAAGGTTAGAATGAATTCTAACAAAACCCTAGCTTTTGGAGACAAGCTATTAACCAAACCAAGCCTTAGAATTCCATAAATCCATACTTAATTCATACTCAAAGTAGTTTCCATACTAAAGGTCATAGTTCCATACCTTTTTGGAGCTTGGCTTCTCTTCTTCCTCTTCTCTTCTTCCTCTTCCTCTCTCCTTTTGCTCTTCCCCTCTCTCTCTACGTTTTCCTCCCAATTTGAGATCAATTTGGTCTTAAATCAATTGTTTGGGCTAAGGCCATGTTTTGGCCCAAAACAAAAACTCATTTTCGACTTTAACTTTTCATAATTGCATTTAAGCCCCTTTATTCTCTTATATTTTATTTCATCTTTTCTCTTCTATTTCATAATGGCATATAACTTATTGATTTATGCCATTTATGTCCTCAAGTGGTAAAGACTACTTAACCTTGTCTCTAATATTTATTCCGGGTCTTTGTTTTATTTTCCGAAAATTCATATTTAGCTTTTAATATACCCTAAACAAGTCCGAAAACTGCTAGGGTATATTTCGGGATGTTACAAAACCAGTGAAGAAGGGCTAGTTTTAAAGGTGTTGCCAAGTCATTTAAAGTATGCTTACCTAAAGCCGCTGTAAAGAGTAAAACCAAGAATACTCGCTAGGCTTGGGTTGATGCCGAGGAACAGAGGTTGTCGAAAATTTTGAGAAACTATAAGGAGTCTATAGCTTGCTCCATTGAAGAGTTAAAAGGTATCGCCATCAATATGCATGCACAAATACTTCTAGAAGAGAGTGCAAGACCAAATGTTGAACATCAAAGGAGATATCAATCCAAGCATGAAGGAGGTAACAGAAGGAGGTGCTCAAATGGTTAAATGCCGGTTTTATATATGTAATTTCGACAATTCCTCGGTTAGCCTACCCATGGTTCCAAAGAAAGCGTGGATTTACCGTAATCCAATGACGTAAAATGAATTGATTCCAACAAGAATAAAGGATAGGATGGAGAGTATGCATTGACTACGTGAAGTGCCGAACACAACCGGGGAAAGATCACTTCCCTTTGCCTCATTGATCGATGTCGGGATGTATTATCGTGACATCCTTATTTTTGTTTCTTGAACGGGTATTCAGGCTACAATCAGATTGCAATTGCACCTGAGGACCAAGAGAAGACTACACACATGTCCTATGGCACCTTTGCCTTAGGAAAGTTGTCATTTGGGGCATTACCAGTGCCTCTGCTACTTTCAGGAGATGTATGATGTCGATGTTCTCGGACTTGGTAGGAAGAAGTTATGGAAGCACATGGATGACTTCACCGATTAATGGATCTAGTTTTGAACAGTAATACGTAATCTGGAAGAAATTACTTGAATCTACGAGGACAAGCGGCTAGCCCTTAGGGTGGGAAAATGCCATTTCATGAAGTATGAAGGGCATGTTCTTGGTCAAAAATTTCTACTCTGAGGACTAGAAGTGGACCCGATCTAAGATTTCCATTATCAAAACTACGCACCTCGGCACAGGTAAAGGGATAAGGAACAACCTTGGGGCGTCTTTGGATTTTATAGGATTCATCGAATGTTTCGAGGATAGGCCCCAGACCCTTTATCACGATTCTTGGAGAGGACACAAAGTTTAATTTTGATGATTCCTGTGAGAACGCCTTTGAAGAAATCAAGATCGGATTAGTTCGGCTTCCTATCATGGCTACACGAGGAATGGGATCGGGGATTCGAAATAATGTGTGATGCCGGTGACTTTTGCAATGGGGGCTGTATTGAAGCGAAAGAAAAGAGAAAATATTGAGCCATATCACATATATGAACCTTCAATGAAGCCTGAAAACTATTCCCTGTTGAAAAGGAGATGCTAGCCATAGTGTTTGCTACGAAAAATTCGGGCCATTACATTACGGGATCCCGTGTTATCGTTCCTAGGCCATCACGACCATCAAATATCTTGTATCAAAGGCTAAGCCCGAGGCGTATAATTGGGTGCTACTACGCGAGTTTGATGCGGAAATTAGAGATAAAGGGATGTGACAATGTGATAGGCGATCACTTTTCGAATAGAAAGAAATCAAGCGAAGGAGGAGATAAGACTAAGAGAACCGGATGGCTTGACTACTAACAATTGTCATTCCAAACGCCATGGTATGCGTATTGTGGTGCAAGCAATGGAGTAGTTCATGTGAGATTCCAGCCATGACCAGAAAGAAAGCCGGGGTGACCGGCGGGTATTATATGCGGGATGACCATATTATTTAAGAGGGTGCTGATGATTATAGAAGATGTGTTCGGAGGGTGAACAAAGCGAGAGTATGAATGAATGCCATGCATCACCATATGGGGGCATTTTTTACGGAGAAAGAACAGCTCATAAGATACTCTGTCGAGTTTTATTAGCCAGCTTGTCTTGGGGGCATGCGAATAGGTCCAGAAATTATGTGATAGAATGCAAAAAGATTGGAAATATCAGCCCATGAAATGAAATGCCCCTGAGGAACTGTGGTGGTGCAATTTTTTTGTAATATATGGGGATAGATTTTATAGGACCTTCCACAATCATTTGAGCTTGTACCTCTTTGCTGCAGGTGGATTATGTTCTAAATGGGTGGAAACCATAGCTTGCCCAGAAATGATGTTAATACGGTTGTGAGTTTTCCTGTAAGAACATATTGAAGCGATTTGGAACACCCGGGGACTATCATCGGTGGCTGGGAGGAAAACCCGCCTACAAACAAAATTTTCGCAAAGCTCATGAGCGAGATATGGGATCAAACATATAATGAGCACAGCTTATCATCCCGGGCTAATGGGCAAGCGAAATTTCCAACGAGGAGATTAAGGATCTGGAAAAGGCGTAAGGATTCAGCGAGGAAGGATTGGCCTTCAAACTTGATGATGCACTTTGGGCCTCAATTTGCATTCAAACTCCGTTAAGGATGTCCCAATCTGATTGGTATTTGGCAAGCCATGTCACCTCCCTTTTGAATTAGAATACAAGGCTATGTGGGTCATCAAGAAGCTGAATTTCGATTTCAAAATGGCAAGGGAAGAGAGATTGCTTCAACTGAATGAACTGGAAGAACTGAGAAATGAAGCCTATGATAATGCTAAGATCTACAAGACAAAACGAAAGAAATGGCATGATCAAAGTTCTTAGGAAAGAAGTTCAGAGGGGATAGAGTTACGTTATTTAACTCAGTTAAGAATGTTCCTAGGAAGAATTGAAATCAAGGTCGAGTGGACCATATGCAGTGGTGTGTCAAGCACTACTTTGGAGCGATAACACTGAGGCGTGCTGGGGAGGAATTTAAAGTCAATGGACAAAGACTGAAGCATTATCAAAGCAGGGAGGAAAGAAAAGAAAAGCTACAGCTGGTTCATTGAGAGAAAAAGAAAATCAAAACAGCAAGTCGACTAAGGACTAGCCCCGAAGCGATTGATGGGAGGCAGCCCATAGAGACTTTAATTTATGTTTTTACTTTTAGACTTTGAATATTTTTTTTTAGAATTCACCTTGATTTTGTTTTCTCTAGTTTTTATAGTGATTAGTTAGTAATATGGAAGTCAATTTTTGTTTAATTAAATCCTTTCTATAAATGTTGCAGAATGCGTGTGCAAAAATGCAAAGGAAGGAGAGAAGGAGATGATTAGTGCCCAAAAATTGCTGTTTTGAGCCCTATTCAAGATAGGTTTTGAGTGCTTTTTGCACACTAATCATATCAATTAAGCCAATTGATGTGTTCAGGTCCACTTAGTACCACTGATGCCATTTCGAGTTGTTTTTGGTGATTTTGCAGGTCTTTGCGTACCTCAGCCATTATGTTCAAGTTTGATGACAAGTTGTGTGCTGAATGCGGAGGATTTACAATGTTTTCAACCATCAAAAATGAAGGAATATGAAGTGGATTTTGAAGGAAGGAGGATGCAGTGGGGATGCAGTAGCAAAGCTGGACGCAGTAGGCAAAGCAGGAATTTTCGCTATGATTGCGAAAATTTCGCTAGGATTGCGAAAATTTCGCTAGGATTGCGAAAATTTTGCAATCCTAGCAGCCCAAGCAACTAGCGAAAATTCTGAACCCCATATCTCACAAATTTCGTTAGGCTAGCGAAATTTAAATACAACTAGCGAAATTCAGCGTTGATATTGAAATTTCTTGGTTGCGCTATCTATAGAGCTAAGCTAAGGGCTAAAGCGAAATTCCCTGCATAAGCGAAATTCGCCTTACGTTTTTGGTGTTTTTGGTTTCTAAGCGACCACGTTTTGATGTATTCCCATTTATTGCTTATGTAATTTCATATTTTAGGCATTTTAGTATTTTCACACTTTGGGTTGTACTATATAGAAACCCCGCGAACTTGTAACCTAAGAAACTTATTCAATACACTTTCATGACTTTCATTTTAGGGTTTTATTTGCTCTCTTCTCTCCTTTCTTTCATTTTCTTGGCTGCCAAACACCCCCTTGAAGGATGACAACTCAAGGGATGTTTAGCTTCGCCCCCTTTCATGAAGAGGAGGTCAGTGGAGGTTTGGAGGTAAGTTTCATGCCCTCTCATTCATCACCTTGCATTTATGAGCATTTAAGCTCCTACATCTCACTCCCAGGGTTGAAACCTCTAGATCCAGCCTAGCCAATGTGTGTTGGCAGCTTTGATTTGATGGATGCTTAATCTTAGATCTTGTCCATCCACTTAGTTAATCTCCTATTAGTTGTCGTAGGTTGCCTCTTTGAGGTCATATGCACACTGTTAGGGACTTGAATGCCCATTGAATGCCATATCTCATGAGGGAGATGGTAGGGTTTTGAATTTAGTGCCGTCAAAGATTCAGGTTTGAAACGACTAGGTCATTATCCCCAACTATAGGGAAATAAATGAGGCATGAATACCTTAAAAATCAATCCAGTGACCCGAGACTTCAAGGAGTCTTCTTTTACATTTTCCTTTAATTTATATGCGGTTTACAACTATCGACCCCTTGTTTTGAACAAAACCCAAAATCCAAGAAATACCATTTTCAATTTAAAGCGCATTTCTCATTTCTGAAGAAAACCCGTCCCGTGTTCGACCCTAGACCCTTTATATTGCGTGGTTTGACTCGGCGGTAGAGTGCGGTATAAAATTTTGTTGATTGGGATCACCTGCGTATTGGCGCTGAATCGAGGAACCAGTCAAGGACAACTCCGATAATTCCACGAAGAGCTTTTGAAAAAAAAAAAAGGGGAGCATTCTTTTCCCTATACAAATTCTGTGAAAAGTGAATAGAA
Source organism: Tetrastigma voinierianum (assembly GCA_016808115.1). Lineage (NCBI taxonomy): Eukaryota > Viridiplantae > Streptophyta > Magnoliopsida > Vitales > Vitaceae > Tetrastigma > Tetrastigma voinierianum. The sequence continues at coordinate 418,235 of JAEQBH010000591.1, forward strand.
CATATGTTTGAATTGTTGTGTGGAATTGATTTAGTTGATACTGAGAATTTGAGAATTGATAAAGAATGAAAAGCTCTTTGTTCATTAAATTTAAATGAATGCGAGACTAAATTATGACAAAGCTACTATCGTGACGAGCGAATATTACGTGACGAGTTGATGTCGTGACTTAGTAAAAATTGAAGGAGGAAGAAAAATAGGGCTGAATGTGACAAAACACTTATGTCGCGGCGAGCAATTCCTTGAAGAGTGATGTGGTCGCGACATCTTAAATGAAACACCTTAGGTCGCAACGGAGGATGACTTGTCCTCAGGCGGGGTGCTGTTGTCGCGACAAGCGGTAAATTGTCGCGACAGAGGGAAATTTCCGGTACAGGCGGTTTCCTAATTTTGCCTAAATTCGTAATTAAGTACATTCTCAGCACAAAGTTAGAGCGAAGGCGCAATTGAGCAGAGTAATAAATAGTGATTAGTGCGGAAAGCAGTGTTAGATTGAACCAATGTGATTTAATACACTCAATTTCGAGGAATAATCAGAGGAAATTAATGAGTTTGATGAAAACGTTCAAAATCCTATATCAAAACAACGACGCCGTTGATACCAGAGAAGAACAAGGTTAGGAATCCTCATTTAATCAAATTCATGTAAATAAAAAGAAAAAATAAATGGTTGTTCTTTAACAAAAACGAAATTCACTATAAAAAGATGGAGCTTGACCAGGAAGAAAACGAACAAAGAGAATGGAGAGAAGGGAATGAGAGAAAAAGAAGAGCTCCAAATTAACACAAGTTTATGGAATGAATGAGTCGGAAAAGAAATAGAATTCCAATTCTTTATTCCATAAAGCATTTGTGTAATAAAAGAATGGTTGATGGAAGGGAATATGGATTAGTTAGAATCCATCGACCAAGCTCCAAAGAAAAGGAGAAGCGGCCCAATTTGTTGCACAACCTTGTTAGCAGTAGAATCACTCTTGAAGGAGCTCAAAGGTCTGATGAGCGAATTTTGAAGCCGGGGCTGCAACTACGAAGAAGATATAGGGTTGGATCGAGAAATAAAGGGTTTTCTCGAACTTAGATCTGATTAATAAGCTGTAGAAAACATATTATGCATCGAAATGTTTGATATTTGAATAAATTTCCTTCGATTTGTAAATTGGTTATTCATGATATCTGAATTTTATTTGTTTTTCATTTAGTTTTGATTTGGGAATCAATTTTAATAATTCTATTTATGAGAATAAGAGCTAAATGACAGGCAATTTAATTGAAACATAAATTGTGATTTAGTTTGAATTTTGCTAATAAGTCCAGGATAAGGAAGGTTATACAATTGAAGGAACAAAACAATTTTTTTGAGTTTGTGGTAGTAATAGTGAGTCAAGGAACCTGTTGGAAATAACATCATCCCTAAATTCTCATCCCAGCAGTGTGAGTCAGAAAATCACCCGGGGTTAGTCACATTTAATCAAACAAAATTCAAGAACTTGTTAGATTGTCAGTCAAGACGAAATCTAGGTGATCGACAACAAGAAATGATGCAGGCCATCCTTGGAGAGTTTGAGTCATTCTAGCCATCCCTATTCATATGTTGATGCATATACTTTAGTTCCAGAAATAGAGCCAAAACAAGCCTTATTTTCAAAATAAGCCAATAAAGACACAACCATCCCTAAAGGTCAATCTTCCAAATATTTTGTGATTGCAAAGAACTCAAAAAAAGAAAAGAAGGAATAAAGTTTGGGAGTGTAAATTTTTTAGGAACAGAGAAAATACGAGAAAAAGGGAAGAAGAAAAGATCTACATCGAGAAATGTCTGATTGGAAAGGCTTTCAAGGGAATAGGTTTTAAATGCTTGTGGCCTGACTCTCTTGAACAATTAAGTTCTTAGGGGTGTTTCAACACCTAGTACCTAATGCCATCTGGTATGGGAGTTACTAACCAGAATTAGCTAAGAGTGTTAGAAAGCTGAGAAGACAAAACATTGCTGTGTCTGAATGGCGATAGAAAAAGAAAAATTCCCCAGTTTGAATTGTGAATGAGAAATGGGAACATCTGATCCCAGATAGAAGAAAATATTGTAGATATCTGACATGAAGTTTGGGGAGTTTATTCAGAAACTACAAGGAGAAAAGGGCGTATGTGAGTGAAAAGGAAAAGAGTATTGGTAATCTTAACCTAAAAATCCCATCCATCCTACCCTTACCAAAGCCTAACATTACAAGCCCAAAAGGGCGATTGATCTTGAAGGTTGTAATAACTTATATTAGTGGAGATCAATATGAACAACAAACATGGAATTTGGAAAATCGAAAAAGATCAAAGCTGTGAACATCCTCTAAAGTTGATTGACTCATTAAGGATATGAAAGAAAAATAACTTACATTCGGTAGGATCCTTAACTATCTTGTTTGTAAAAGCAGATTCAAAACAATTCGTTATGTACACAGTTGAGTGAAACTAACCTTGATGGACTTAAGAGTGAATATGAAAAGAGTGCGATTTCTAGTCTTTCAATTAAATTGGTTCTTGTTGCAAAATAGAGCAGGAAAAATGTCCTTTTGTTTGAAGACAAACAAATCTTTCTTTCTTTGCTTGGGGACAAGCAAAATTTTAAATTTGGGGAGTTTGATGAGCTTAAAGTCATCTATTTTCAGTCCCATTTTTGATTAATTTTTATATTAAAGAGAAGCGATTTTATATAGCAGAATGAATCGCTTCTGAATTTACGTGGCGAAGTAAAGCGAAATTTGCGGTAAAAGAAGGAGCAAAATGTAGCGGGCGGTGATATAATGGGATGAAGCAGGTGGCAGCAAGAACAACGCATAAAGATGAAAGGACCAGATGTCGCGAAGCTCGGCGACAATCGAAAATGCGTATTGATTCACATCGGTGAACTCGATCATGAATGAAGCAATTGAAAACAAAATGGTAGGGTAAAAAACTCAAAGTTAAACAACCGAGGAATTGAAGAAGAAAGACACAATGTTCGACATCTGGATGCGGTCGTGACATCAACATCGAAGCGTCGCGACACTTAGGTTCTGAGGAGAAAGTTGTGCGACAACAATTCCGAAGACATCAATTACGAAGACTTGGTCAGCGACAACATCGGGTTGTCGCGAGTGACAGTGTGCCGAATGGAAGTCAGCGACAACACCGGTGTCGCGACATGGTACCACAGGACGGAAGGTCGGCGTGGCGTCGATGAAACATCGCGGCGTGAGTTTGTGAGAAGAGGTCGCGACAAGATTAGGCTGTCGGCACGACACCATTTCACTCCAAGACGTATCAGCGGCTTCACGCGGGCTCTGCGGCGGGGCTGCGGCGAAACGGAAATTAGCGGCGAGGGCTCGTGTCGCGGCGGTATCGATCTATTGGGCGATTAACTAAAGTCGAAATGCATCGAAAGTGGGGTGACTACTAACCCTATAAATCTGCCCATTACCAAAAGCGCAGCTCTTGGCGACTTGAAAGAGAGATCTGGGTTCCTGAAGGCTCCTGTATTTTTTTTTCTTTATTTTCCTTCGTTTTCTTTCCATTTTATTTTAGATTAGAATTAGTTTGTATTTCATTCTCATTTTGGATTGACAGTTAAACATAAAGGATTTAAATGAATGCGATTATATTTCTTCTGATCATCACGGTTGTTTGAATTCCGGACAAATTTTAATTTCGAACACCAAGTTTCTAATTTACAGTGGTTTTTCTTGATCCAATGACAATGTATGGTATAATCATTGATTTACAATCCCGACTTCCATTGAATTGGCGTTATTGTCGAAATTATCTTTCTTGCGTGTTTTGTTCGTTATGGTGACTTGGGATGATGATCGACTTGTTGGTTTGCTTGTTTTCACAGATTGATCGAAGCGTGGTCTCTGTACCCAATAACGAGATTGTTCGGCTACGTTTCCGAGGGAAATTTCAGGTGACACGAGAGAAGGCATTCTTGAGTAAAGACAATTTGGGAAAGGTATTTGAACCTGATATTGCTGATCTAATGTGCTCTTGTATGCCAAATTAATACATCCTCTTCTCACTTTAGTAGCGAGAATGAGTTGAGTGAGTTATTAATTTAAGTATGCGAAGGATTCCTACTCAATTTGAATAGTGAATTCGATCGTGTTGGGATCTAATCAAAGGAAAGAGTAAGCTGTTCTAATTTTTGAGGATGAGGAACCGATCTGAGTGCAAACCTACATTTGTGGGTATGAAGTATTGAAAGAAAAAATACGAGAACAAGGCTACTAGATTTAAGAAAGTAGTCATCCTGCTTGTGTTCGAGCTTGAGTTTAGGTGAGATGATGAGCAGTGTGGTTGGAGAGATCAGTCACACTATTTTATTCCTTGGACTAGTTTTAAAAATACGTAGTTCGAAAGCAAAAGTTACGATGCAATTTTGTAGGGTGATTCTTCACAATAGTTGATTATTCAATGTTTCTTTAAAGATAAGCATTTCAATCTAAATTTGCTATTTTAATATTTCAATATTCAATTCATTTGTTATTCATTCATTTTTCTTTTACATCATTATCTTCAGGCTTTCAAAGCAAAATCCCAATATAGTATTATCGTCCAAATAGTATGGAGCTTAAGTAATTGGGGTAGTTGATTGAAAAATTCTTGAGATCTCTATGGGATCGATATCTGGACTTAAATCCAATTTACTACTTGTTCAAATACATTGCACTTTACGTTATCTTGGATCAAAGCCATAAAGGAGAAAAATGGTTTTACTCTTTACGAAATATCTTTTCATTATTGTATAACTAAAGAAACCCACTAACCGAGTTTAATGGTTTGTCTTGAGGACTAGATAATAATCGCTTTGGTAATAACTCACTTAAATTTGAATAGGTGTTTGATCCATAACAATTCATAGAAGTAGTCAACAAGTTTTATGAAACGGTTTTCGAGGATTAGACAATAGTCTTTTGATTATTGTGTTATGAACTTGTGAGCATACTCTGAATCGATCAAAAAGTTTTATGGCGCTGTTGCCGGGGATTAGATAATAGTCCTTTGGTGATAACGTCATAAATTTGTATACATCATATGATCCAGATAACAATGACCCAATTGATTAGACACTATAGTTGCAATCACATCTACTCAGAAACAACTGTCATTATCATGCGGATTTTTTAGCATTGAAGACTTTAAATGTGACCTCTTCTTCTTGGACTCTCAGTCTGAGTTCTCCTTTTTTCACATCAATCAAAGCTCTCCTCGTGGCTAAGAACGGCCTTCTGATGATGATAGGGACTTCTTTATCTTCCTCGACATCTAAGATGATGAAATCTACTGGAAATATAAATTTATCCACTTTTACCAAAACATCCTTTATTATACCGCACGGGTGAGTTAGAGATCTATCTGCCAGCTGCAAGGTAATTGTGGTTGGACGTGTCTCTCTTAAGTTCAACTTCTTAAATATTGACATTGGCATAAGGTTAATGTTGGCTCCTAAGTCACACAGGGCTTTCTCAAAGCGCATCCTGGCCTGAGATTGTAAAGCTACGGATCCTTAAATTTAGGGGTAGCTTCTTCTCTGATATAACCTTACACTCTTCGGATAATGCAAATTGTTCGCAATCCCCTAGTTTCCTTTTCTTAGCAAGAATATCTTTCATAAATTTCACATACCCTAGCATTTGTTCAAGTGCTTCAGCAAATGGAATGTTTATATGAAGCTTTTTGAAGATTTCCATAAACTTACAGAATTGTTGATCCAGATGCTTCCTCCTCAGCCTTTGGGGGTAAGGGAAGTTGGGTTTTTCCTCAATGGGGGATTCTTTCACCTTCATGGGAGTGTTCTCAATTGAATTTTTCAGTGACCTTCCTGTATTTCCCACAGTTTCAGCATTATTTTTCTCATTCTGCATAGGAGTTTCATCATTTTTATCATTCTCCTCAATTGTATTTCCTTTGTTTTCATGAGCATGGATATATGTTTCTATCAGCTTCTCACTCTAAAGAGTTATAGCCTTATAGTGTTCCTATCCATCCTTCCTTGGGTTCACTTAGAAGTACTCGTGTCATGTATTGCCTCGTTGAACATAGAGCCGTTTGACCCATCACACTTCTAAATTCGAGTTGGTACGCTTTATTAGTTAAGGAAGTTCTCATCTCATTTTCAAACTGGTGTTGGGATTTCTGCATCTTTATTTGCATATCAGCTAATTGCTCCAGTTTCACGTCTAAGCTAGACTTCTTATCCTGGGATGGTGAAGAGGGTTCCATTTACTCCATAGAATTTCCAGCATTAGAGTTCTTCCATGAGAAGTTGGGGTGACTCTTCCAACCTAGATTGTAATTTTGAGCATAAGGGTTGAAGTTTTGATGAGGATGGAATTTGGCCAAGCATTGAGCCTGCTCAATTATTAATTCCCCCATGGGATTCATCATATGGCATTCAGTAGTAAGGTGGGGTCCATGGCAACTCTCCGTGTGAAGAAATTTAGCTTGGACCCGTATGGTGATGCTTGAGTGCCGCCAATTGAGTGGCTACTTATTTGCTTAGAGTGAAGAAATTTGGGCTACTAAGTTCATAACTGCATCTAGATCATGCACCCCAGTAACTTTCTTTGGTACTGCTCTCTCAGTTGGCCACTGACAATTGTCAACACTATATTCTCTAGAATATGGTATGCTTCTACCTCATTTTTTCCCAGAATAGCTCCTCTCGCGGAAGCATATATTAGAGTTCTTGTAGGTACACTCAGCCCATTATAAAAATGATGTGCTTGCATCCAATTAGGTAAATTACGATTAGGGCACTTCCTTAAGAGATCTTTGTACATTTCCAAAGCATCATAAAAGGACTCACCATCTAGTTGGCAAAAATTGTTGATGTCTATCCTTAACTTTGCTGCCTTTGTTGGTAGGAAGAACCGAGTCAAAAACTTATTAACTAGCTCATCCCATGATGTGATGGAATCTGGAGGCTCCTTGGTAAGCCAATGTTTTGCCTTGTCCTTCAAAGATAATGGGAACAATTGAAGGCGGATAGCATCATCATTGACTCCATTGTACTTCACCGTATCACATAACTCTAAGAAGTTCAAGATGTGAGCATTTGGGTCCTCATGGGGAAGTCCAGTAAATTGCACTCCTTGTAGGAGTTAGAGGGTGGTGGACTTGAGCTCGAAGTTATTAGCCTGTATAGCAAGTCTCCTTATCACAGGCTGAGTAGTGGATGGAAGCAAACAAGCATAATCTCAGACGGGTCTTATGACATTGTCCATCTGTGTAGTATCCGGTGTCACACCATCTCCCATTCTGGAACCAACTTCTTCTCTAAAATCCTCCTTATTTTCTATAGGTTGATGTTCTAACTGACTAGTTGCTTTCTTATCTCTCCGAATTCTTCTCAAAGTCTCTTCGATCTCAAGATCTAACGGTATAAGATTTTCAGCTCTCAATCTTCACATGTAACCTAGTAGTACTTGAAAATTCAAAGAAGAAAACTAAATGTCAAGAATTTAAAAAAAAAAACGAAAATTGAAAATAAGAAAAAAAAAAAAGAGATGTGTGAAGTACTAGAGTTGTACTTAGTATCGATATTAGCATAAAACACATTAACTCCCTAGCAACGACGCCAAAAACTTGATAGGCGTTTTCTGTGTTTTGTATTAAAATTATATGAACAGATATGCAATTAATGCCCTATTGATAAGTATCATATATCCAAGTAATACAGTGTACTAAGCGTACAAGATCGATCCGCAAGGAGGAACGGGATGCTAAGTACGAAAATTGGACTACCTCTTCAATATCAGCGAATGAGCGAGTTGTGGTGTTGAGACAAAATCTAAAAATTAGAAATCACTAAGTAGTAAAACCTTAAGTTGATTCACAGCGACTTGAGGGTTTCTTAAGTGATGAGTCCTAAACTCATCTATTTTTAGTCTATTTTTCTAGCATATTTTTGGAAGTTTATGACTCATTTTAATGTTGAATTATGGAATATTCACCAACTTTGTGTTTTGCAGGTTTTGAATGCAGAAGAAGCAAATCCAACAAGAAAAAAAAGCAGAAAATTGGCTAAGGCAGAAATGTCGCGACATAATTTCAAGGGAACCAGCAGATCCTATGTTGCAACAAAGATGAAGTTGAACTCATGCTAGAAGTGAAGATTGTCGCGACATTGATTGAGAAATTGTTGAAGAAGAATATCGCAATATTATTTTGCTTCATCACGACAATGATCAAGCAAATGGCAGTAGAGTTTTGTCTCAACAATCAAATTTATGTCGCGACATAAAGAGCTGCAGAGGGAAGAAAATTATGTCACAGAGAGAATGGAAGAGCAATGAGACAAGTCAAGACAAGTTGGTCGCGACAAAGATTTCAATGTTGCAACAAGCAGTTTAGCTAGCGACAAAGATCAAGGAAGGAAAAATGTCACGACATTTTCAAAGTCTGTCACGACATAAAGTTCAGATTCAACAGTGCAAGATTATGTCGCGATATAGAAGTTTTATGTCGCGACAACAACAACAACATGCAGCTGTGAGGAACTCTATCGCGACAAAGGTTGAGAAGAACCACAAAAATAATGTCACAACATGGTAAACTATGTCACGACAAAGATGAAGAGCTGAAAGCAAAAATATCAGTCGCGATAACGGAAAGCTATGTCACGACATAAGTTGAAGAGAAGCGCCTAGAAGAGAACAGAAGACTGTCGTGACACAGTGTGAGCAAAAGAGTATTTTATGTCGCAGCATTTCAAAATTATGTCGCAACATAAAACAAAGCTAAATATGAGACGCTTTGTTGCGACAAAGAAATTTTATGTCACGACATTTTTTTTTCTTGAGTAGCAAAGAATGAAACGTTATTGTAACAAAGTTTTTATGTCGCAACAATCACAAGACAACTTCAACCAAACTCTGTTACGACATTTTCAAATTCTATCATAACAGAATTCAAGAAGCACAAAACTATGACGCGACATAAAATTGCAAGCCACGAAAAAGCTGGAGAACAAAGATGACAGCTATGTCGTGACATAATTTTCAATGTAGCGACAAAGCCACTTATTGGGCCTTTTTTTAGGATCCTGATTTTGCCTTAGAGGTGCCACGTCATTTGAAAATCTATAAATAGAAGCACCTAGGCATTGTCTTCATAAAAACCAAGAAATTACAGGTAGAAATTTGGAGACTCCCTTTGTAATATATATATATATATATATATATATATATGCTATATATATATATATATATATATATATATATATATATATATATATATATATTTTCCATCAATTTGAACTAACTTAGCATGTTAGTTAGTTTTTTCTTGGGATGGAACAGTGATCTGGTGAGAAGTTTCGATTTAGGTGCATTGTAAAATTTTAATTTTCATTACTGTCTAATTTAAATGGAATTTGGAAATTTTCTAGAGTTCACTTGCAATTTCAATGAATTTTCTACGTCTGAGTTAAGTCAGCATTATTTGTAATCCGAGTTTTGAAGGTAGGCTCCTCACAGGAATGGATCGATATTAATTGTTTTACTTTTAACGAAGACGTCATAGTTCGAAATCTTGAATTTATTTAGTTTGTGTTGTTCTCGAAATTACTTGTTCAAAATATTAGTAGCGTGTACCCAGAAAAGGACTGTCTCTTGCTCTGATTTCTAGGAGGTCCTCTGAGCGACATAGAGATGGAGTTTCCTAAAAGTATGGAGCAGTTACTTGGGGGTATGTTAGACTAATATTATAGAACTAATGAACTCTGAAAGATTACTTCGATAGATCACTAATTTACTCATGGTGTGAGAATAGTTGGATTATGTATCAATTTAATTGATCGAGAGGTTTCTCCTACATGATGAAAGGATCCCAGATCGTGTTAGCATAAGATCTAATCAAGGAGATAGATAATTTATCAGGTCGATGGATGAGTTACTAATTGTTTGGAGAAGGCTTACTATCTGTATATAGAGGCGAAATTCTTCAGTCCTAAGATTTGAATGTGAAGTACTGAAAAGGAAAAATACTTAGATCTTAGAAAGAGGATTATATTCTACAAGTAACTGATTAGAATCATGTATCGAAAAGAATAAGGATCTCTAATTAGTGAAATGTATGGTGTATGGAGAAATCCAAACTATACTACCTTGCATCTTTAATAAGTTCAAATTTCAAACTAATGGTTGAACTATGTTATAAAATGATGTAGAAATTTATAATTGTACACTGATCTATTTCCCAGTGTTAACTTACCCAATGAACTTTCCAATCCAAATATTTTAAATTCTTTATATATAGTTATAGAATTTATTTACTTTTTACATTTCCTTTAGTTTTAAACCAAATCACTTTTAAATTTGGAGTTCAAATAGTAAGGATCTTGAGTAGATGGGATAATTGATATTTAGATTTCTAATCAATCCTCGTGGGAACGATATTTGGACTTGAATCCACTTTTATTGCTTGTATGACCTATGCACTTGTAGTGATTTAGACCAAAACAAATTTTCAAATGAAACATTCTCATACAAGGCAAACAACATATTTTATATCTTCGGTCAGCCAACAAGTTTTTGGTGCCATTGTCGAGGATTAGACAATAGTCTTCTGGTAGCCGTGTCATAAATTTGTCAACAACTTTTTGGTGTCATTGCCAGGGACTGAATAGTCTTTGGTGGTAGTACTAATTACTTGGTCAATTTGGTCTTCAACAATTAGTCAGTTTTGGTCTATATTAAGATTTTAGTCAAACAAGTTTTTAGCGCCATTGTCGGGGAATTGAATAGCCTCTGGTAGCAATGTTGAAGATTTTGTTGATATATTTTGGTCTCAACATTAAGATAAAGAGGTTCTAAGTTTTTGGTGCAGTTAGACAAACCGCTTACATTTGAACTAGAATCCTATTCTATTGTTTTGTGAGAGAGTTCTCCAAGGTGGTTCTTGACTATTTTAATTACAAGCCTCTCTCGAGGTCAAGTAATCTACCAACTAATACTAGGTTTCTTGCTTCTCAGCTCAACTCCAAGCACTAGCAGTGCCTTAAGTCCCAAGAACCCTACACGCCTCCTAATTAATGATGATTTCACTTTGAAGGCTAATTAGGTTGATTCACTAAGTCTAACTCTCTCTCTCCCTCCTTAGATCCTCGTAGAGAATCCTCTACCCACATTAATGATAATGGGACATTAATATGCAAATAAAATCAAGCATAAATCAATAGAGGTTTTTCTCCTTAAAAACAATAAAGAACGAATTCTAGCAATTAATATAAACTTCATGTCTAAATACATCAAAACTACTAGATTGTAAGTTTAGAACATAATGAAATTCGTGTACATAATAAAATCTAGAGAAAACATGAAAGTAAAGGTAGAAGAACTCTAATGCTGAAAGATTGGGTGATGTTAAGTCATCTTCCTCCGATTCACGAATCTCACAGTAATTGATCATAGATCTCATGTCAGTCTCCCCTCGGCTATAGCCAAGCGAGTCCTCTTAATGTCTTCTCATTGAGTCATCCTTCCACTTAAAACCCCAGAAAAGAAAATGTCACGAGATATAAACTAGGTTGGACTAGTGACAAACCCATTGACGTCAGCGACTTTTTGATGGGATCTTCATTCTTTTTCCCTCACCAGCACTCCAAAATATCTTAATTTGACCCTAATTAAAATGGAACTACATATTATTATATGAAAAGAAAATGCTACTAAATTAATCATAGAAGAGATCTAAAACATACCAAAATTTGAGTACGTAATGAGTGTTTTTGGACACTCATCGATGGGCCGGAAGGTGATGTTATTCAACATAATTCAAGGAGATTCCAAAATGAAATTATGGGTAGTGGGCAAACATTCCCAACTATAGATGCATTTCGTGATGTTGTGTACCTGATGTCTATAGCATGGAGATTTCGATACTATTACAAGAGAAATTGTTTTTAAAACATGATTGTTATATGCACAGTAAATGAATGCCCTTGGAAGATATCAACTTATCGTCTTTGTAGTGCATCGCGTATTATGCAAGTGCACACGTTTTAAATGAGCAATTCATAGGCATCGCGGTGATGATATGGTTCTTCTCAACCATTAGTGAGATGTAATTGAGACTCAAAGGTTATTGATGATGTCATTCAATCTACACCTATTATGCCATGGAAGAGAAATATGTAAGACTTCATTCGAGACCCAGGATGCATTTGACTTATGTACAAGCTTGGCAAATTAAGGAGATGGCTAAGTAGAGAATATATGGTCAACCGAAGAACTACTATAAATTGTTGCCTTGGATGTGTAATCGAATAAAACAATGTAATCCGGGATTAGTTGTAGAGTTTACACAGTCTAGTGATGGCTATTTTCAACAACTCTTTATTACCTATGAAGTGTCTATTGTGGGGTTTTCGAGGGGTTGTCGGCTAATCATTGCTATTGACTCATCCCACATGAGTGGGCCATATGGCGGTGCCCTCTTTTTGGCAACATCGTATGATGCCAATGAGTGCATAGCGTATGGTGAGATGAGCTCGTAATTGGGATTGGTTCTTACAAAATTTAAAGAATCTCATTGGAGATAAGTATGTGGTCATTTTATCGGATAGGCACCCGGGTCTTCTTCGTAGTGTACCTGAGCTATTTGGAGGAGAGAACCATGGCTATTGTTATCGTCACTTGAAGGACAACTTCAATAGCTTTTTTAATAAATATAACAAAAGGGGAACAAAGGGAAGGAAAATGCACTACAATGGCTTGATAAAATTGCCTATGAAAGGTTGGAGACCGATTACAATGCTCGCATGAATGAACTACGTATGTATAATGATTCGTTAGCAGCTTTGATTAAACAAAATGAACCTGAGCACTAGGTCATGTCAAAATTCCAGAAGAAACAATGGAACAATGACAACAAACCTTGTAGAGTCTTTTAATGCTTGGTTAAGAGATGAACGACACCACTCTATTTGTAGCTTCTTAATCGAGCACATTACTAAGTTGGGTGCTATGCTTGTTAAGAATAAAGCTGAATCTAATCAATGGAAGGGTTTTATAGGGTTGAAAATATATCAAAAAGTGAAAATTAATATTGCTAAAGGTGAAGTTTACACAATCAGCCCATTTAGTGAGTCTATCTTTGTTGTATTTTTTGGTACTTTAATCCTCAATGTTAACATAAGGGACTAAACTTGTAGTTGTCGAGGATGTGAAATGTCAGGCATACCTTGTAAGCATGCATGTGCTGTGATATGATTTATTAGACACAATGTTATTGATTTTGTTAATGATGGGTTCAAGTTGCCAAGCCAATTGTTGATATATACTCAGGGTCTTTCCAAGGTATAGAGACTCATGACATGGCAAAAGTCGATGCCGATGGTGTTGTTCAAGATGTCTTAAGGAACAAATACTTCTCTGTAACTCCTCCACGTTCAAAATGCCCCCTTGGAAGACCAAGGAAAAAGCGTAGTCTCTATGTCAGGATAAGCGCGTTGTTTATTGTTCACATTGTAATATGGCTGAGCATAATCGGAAAACATGCAAAAATCCTCTATCATGATTATTGTTTGCATATTTACTTCTACTTTGATGACATTTGGTTATGTTGAAACCTTATTTGAAAGATTACTTTTTATTTGGATATGTAGCTAAACTCATCAACTATTGTGACTACATTCTTGTTTTCATTTCTAATGTTGTAGCTTATTTTGTTTAGCATAATTTATATGATACACTATATCTTTATATTGTAATGAGTTGATAGATTAGGTGACTAAATATTTTAAAATGATACTACTGGGGGTACCTCTATAAATGGTATACAATTTCCTAGTACCACCATAACATACTTAGGGTAAAACCATAATATACTTGGGGTACAACCATAATATACTAAGTGTACAACCAATATATACTAGGGATACTACCATAATATATTAGGGGAACCACCATAATATACTGGGGGTACTACCATAATATACTAGGGGTACTACCAAAATATACTGAGGGTACTACCATAATATACTGGGTGTACTACCATAATATACCGAGTGTACCACCATAATATATTTAGGGTACGACCATAATATACTAGGTGTACTACCAATATATACTGGGGTGACTACCATAATATATTTGGTGTACTAACCATAATATACTGGGTGTACTACCAAAATATAATGGGGGTACTACCATAATATACTAGGTACTACCATAATATATTGGGAGTACTACTAAAATATATTGAGGGTACTACCATAATATACTGGGTGTACTACCATAATATACTAGGTGTACTACCATAATATACTGGGTGTACCACTATAATATACTTAAGAATGCGACCTATAATATACTAGGTATTACTACCAATATATCTTTTGAAGTACTACCATAATAAATAAGTGTACTACCCATAATATATTGGGTGTACTACCAAAATATACTGGGTGTATTACCAAAATATACTAAGGGTACTACCATAATATATTAGGTGTACTACCAAAATATATTGGGTGTACTACCAAAATATATTGGGGTACTACCATAACAAAATGAGTGTACTACCAAAATATACTAGGGGGACTACCATTATATAGTTGGTGTGCTACCAAATTATACTAGGGGTACTACCATAATATAATGGGTGTACTATCGAAATATATTAGGGTTCTACCATAACTAAATGAGTGTACTACCAAAATATACTAGGGGGACTACCATTATATAGTTGGTGTACTACCATAATGTATTGTGGATACTACTTGCTACTACCATAAGAGGTTTATATGTACTACCATAATGAAAAATGGGCAAAATGAATCGGTTTGGACCCTATTTTAATGAGTTGGTTCTCACACAATATTTATAACAAAATGAAATTTACTACCATACAAAGGATGAGTAGAGCAAAATACACTTTTAGATTGAGGTGGTGCTACCATGACATTATTTTGTATATTACCTGCTACTACAACATTATATCAGTAGTTTGAACCTAAACATGTTAAAAAAAACATCCCTACAAATGTATAAAAACACTTGAAAAAAGACTTAAAGTTGTCGACAAAACATCCCTACAAATGTATACAAAAACTTGAAAAATGGACTCAATAAAAAACCATCAACTAATTACTAACTTACTATCAACTAACCACTAACTAACCATCCAACAACTAACTAATCGAAAGTCATTTCTCTAGAGGACCATTTGGGTATGCCATAACCTCATGATGTTGTTGGACAACCAAATGCTCAAGCCGATCCATTCAATCATCAATTGAAGCATGCAATGCAGAAGTGGTATTTTGTGGGACATTAAGAGCCTCATTTACACGAGATTGGTTCTAATCACCACCATCATTCATGTTTTTGTCTCCTTCATCCCCCATGTCACCATCATCTTCATTAGAATCCTCACGATCATCTCCAATTGTTGCCTAACTCTCATTTTTATCTTTAATAATCCTCATTCTCGCTAAGGCGATAGTATTGATTATATCAGTAAACTTTGGTCTCTTCACATCGGTTCAATGTTGAGATCAATCCCAAATGCTTTGAACACTTTGGTTAGGAGGCATCCATATGGTAGAATGCGCCTCGTCTTCCTACAGTTACCAATCATGTGTTGTATAATCATATGCCCTAGATGTAGTCGACATCCAACCACCACTGAATCAATCACAAATGCCTCCAAGCAAAAGACTTCATCTCTATGTCCACCCCTTGGTAGGATGAAATGTCTTACTATATTATGGATAATATGACACTACATAGTCAATGTAACCCCAAAAATACCCTAATATTTTTATGATATATATATATATTTTTATTTATTTTTTATGTGTTTAGGGTATAAAATAGTAAATAAAATTTTTTGGAATTTAAATCTAAAACCGAAAAAAATATCATACAACCCGAATTGCAAGTGTAAAGGGAAAATTTGGAATTTGTAAAATGAGGACCTATGGGCCAAAAATAGAAAAGCTTGAATGCTAATGTGAGTTAAATGAAGTGAGGAAATAGAAGACTTAAATGTCAAAAAATGAGAAATGGGACTTATTTTGAGAAAGCCAAGCAAAATTAACCATTAAATGCGATTAAGACCAAATGTGAGTCTAAATTAAAATTTTATTTGTGCATTTTCATTCTTGGAGAGCAAAGGGAGAAAAGAGAGCTAGGAGTTCGAGAGAATACGAGGTTTTGGTGGGAGATCTTCCCATTTATGGTTTCCAAGTGATCAAGAAGAAGAAGGAAGGCTTGGTGTTGAAAAATCAAGAGATTCAAAGATAAGAAACTAAACCCTAACCCCTTTTCTCTTGTGTTTGGGTTGGGGAAAACCCCAAATGTGGATAAAGGTGTTTTGTATTGGTTTGGATTGGTTTGGAGGAGTGTTTGTTAAAAGGGAAATGTTTGGTTTTCAAAGAAAATGCTGTCAAAAATTTGTCAAAATCCCTGTTCTTGTTTTGGTTATAGATTAAGTTATAATGTACCAAATGAAGTGATTCCAATTTTTAAAGAACCATAAGAGATAGGGCTACAAATGTATGGAAGGGACCAGGGGCAAATTGTAGCTCTAAGGCTCCGAATATGGGCTTAAAGGTGAGTTCGAGTAACTCAAAGAAGGGTATCTCACATTTTGGGTGTTGTTATGGTGTTTTAGCAATAAGTTGAGTTTCACTCATCCAAATTGAGTGATTCAAAATTTTGGGTAAACTAGACTTCTAGGAGAATAATGTACTTGAAGGAAGTGTATGCAAGTTATAACCCCAAAGTTCCCAAAAGTCTGTCAAAAAGGAGCTATGTGCATATTCTGTTTTGCAAATTAGAGTAGTTTAGATATTAAAGTTAAAAACTGTACCAATTGGTTTATAATCTGATTTTGGGTGCTTGAGGGTTGGTTAGGCCTTGGTCTAAGCTAATAAAATCAGTTTTTGAAGTTAATTTTGTACAACATTTGGATTGGTTTTGGTGACACGTTTTAAAGGTACTGTTGTTTGAAAAAAAAAAAAACAACATGTTTTGCCCTGTTTGTATTATGTGGTTGAGGGCCTTAGAAAGGAATTTTCAGTTATTTCCAAAGATGTCATTGGATATATAAAAGACTAAATTGGAGAGTTTCATAATTTGTGAAGACTGTTTGAATAATTTTTGGGTAATAAAGTCCAGAGAGTACAAAACTGGAAAATAACGGTCCTTGCATGTGGTGTTAGTGGGTTTGAGGTTTTGACTTAATCTTCCTTTGGGGATAGTTTAAATTTAATTAAGATTACTATTGGAAAAGGATTATAAGGTAGGGCAAATATTTTAGTATTTTTGGTTATGTGATGGATCAAAGTTTGGGAAACTAACAACCATGCTAGGGCTTATATCTTGCCCTTGTTGCTAATGAGATTAAGAATCGATATTAAGCTCAGAAAAATCAACCCTAACCAAAATCACTAGCGCATACGAATAATATTGTTCTTTAATTGTATTGGAATAGGGGATAGCGGGAGGAAAACCCAAACCCAGTCGAGATTACGAGTTGGAATCAAAGTGCAAAGCTTTTTTGGTTTGTTCCTGCACCTTTCTCTCATTATTTGAATCTCTATCTCAAAATGTTTGAATTGCATGTTAGATTGTTTAAATTGATTTGATGTAAATAAATTGTGAAATGAATTGCAACTGATTTAAGTTAAGAAATTTGAGAAATTGATTGATTGCGAAATGAATGACATGAGAAAATTTCATGAGTATTGGAAATGAGTTGTTTGTATAAAAGAAATACATACCTCTTTGTATTTCCTAAAATGATTTGAATGCCCTTAATAGAATGTTAACTGTCAAATTCATGTCAAAGATAAATTGGTATACCAATAAGAGTCGAACAAACGAAATATTGTGGCATACCGATCCGTAGTCGATGGGGCCGTTATAGGTAGTATACACGGCCACAGTTATATATATATATATATATATATATATATATATATATATGTGTGTGTGTGTGTGTGTGTGTGTGTGTGTGTGTGTGTGTGTGTGTGTGTGTGTGCTGTGTGTGCCTTGTGTGTGGCGTGTATACATACTGGCCTGCGACCCTAGCGGGACCCGTGCGGTGATTACCGTTATCCACGTACGCCGAAATCATAAGAGTTAAATTCGATAAGGGCTAAAATGCAAAATGATAATGAGATTGAAAAGTGCACAATTTGTGATTTGAATGATTTAGTGCATATGAAAATGCATAGCTTGAGATGACCAATGAATTGTAATTGATTTATTGAAAATATATATATATATAAATATTGCATGTTTCGATTTAAAATGAAATGAAGAGATAATTTCCATAGAACCACTAAGCATGAAAATGCTTAGCGTATTGTTTTTACCAATGCGCAAGTATCGAGTGATTAACAGTGGGACCCAAGATCAAAGAGCGCAGAGTCATCAAGAAAGTTGCGGAGTAAAAGTATATACTCCGTCGTATGCATCCATCCTATTTTGAACAATTGATGTTTGTGATCAAAGGTTAAACTGAAACGATTTTGTATATTATTTTGAATGGAGCATGAAATGCCTTCATTGTAAATATATTTTGGTTAAATGCAAATTGTATGCAAATTTTCTGAAAAGCTGATTGGCAGCTTTTCGCCAATTTTGAAAAAAAATGGGGGCTTTTAAATGTCTAAATGAAATATGTTTAATAAATGAATTCAGCTAGCGCCTCCAAATCCGATTCGAACCCACCAATCGGGTCGAACCGAAAAGGGGTGCTTACAGTCAACCCAACCGCACTAGGTTTACACATGTTGTTTACATGTTCAAGACCACATATACGTTGCACAGCTTCTCCTAGTATGAATCCCTCTACATATGGACATGTCTTCCTCTGATAAACACATTCACCAATTGGTCCTTTTTGCAATATTTTGCATATCTTCTCCACATTTAGTTCAATATCTAACATTTTATCTTCATCATATTTCCTACTCCAATGAAAATTGCTTTGCAAAAGAATAGTCGCACCAATGTTGTGTATACTGGTGTACACAATGATATAATAGGAAGTCATTCTATCTTATGAAACATTTCTACCAACCTAAGTCCAGGAAATTCATGAAAATTTATGTTTTTACCTGGAACAATTTTCCTCTTTGAAAAATTCTCTAGAAAACGTTTTTCTTTTTCCAAAGTAAGCAACGTGGAGTTAGTAAAACCTCTAGCCTTGCGGCTTACAACACGTGTTTCTTCTTCCATAGGCCGCTTTCCTTTAGCTCGTGCTAATATTCTCTCATTTCGCGCCATTAACAAATCGCCCTAGATATCCAAAAGCTCTTCTTAGCATAAAGCGGAACAATGGAATGAACCCAACCCAAATTTTTTCATGATTGGAAAAGTTTGTATTTTTTTATTTTTTATTTTTAGATCAGGGTAATTTATATACTTACTAAAATGGACGACCGTCTGAATGGGGAAGCGAATGCACTGTAATCATCCAACTAATCATATTAATTTGAATACGTAGGCGGATAAGCAAACGGCCGCCAAAGCAGACGAACGCAACTCATCCGACTAAGGCAACAGATGAATTAATGGACACCTAACCGGACGTCCATAGCTCGTTCGACTAAAGTTTAGAAAATGTATATAGTAAAACGGACGTCTTGTAGCACCCCATTCCCGGCCAGACCTGATTGACGGATCCGAACCAAGTTCGAGTTGCTAGCCTAGTTCATTTACCAAAACATATACAAAAACAAAATAACCGTTTAGGCCGACATTCCATTTCGTATAAACACTTTCAAATATATTCGGAAGCAATTTCAATTCGGTAGGCCCATAAACATTTACATTTAACAAAATGCATTTACAATGAAGGCATTCCATGCCCATTCAAAATAATATACAAAATCGTTTCAGAGTTTAACTCTTTTGATCATCAAAACATCGATTGTTAGTAGGATGGATGCGTATAATGAGTATTTGTTCTCCATGGCTTTCATGATGACTAAAGCCTCGATCACTCATATCGTTCGCGGTGTTCCGCCATTACTGTGTATAGATAAAAAACTACGCTCTAAGCATTTTCATGCTTAGTGGTTCTATACGATTCTCTCTTTATTCAGTTTAAATTAAATCATGCAATTTCATAAGACAATGCTTTCATACTTTCTTAAATGACCAATGCAGTACAATACATACATAAAGATATATTTCCATTTAATTAATTACAATTCATTGGTCATCTTAAATTATGCATTTTCATGTGCAACAAATCATTCGAGATCATAAATCATGCACTTTCATTCTCCGTATCATTTCATTTTGGCCCATGTCGAATTTAACCTATGATTTCGATGCACGGGATAACAAATCGCCAGCCACAGTCCAGTGAAATTTGTAAGTGAATTAGCAAACCCGGTTTTATAAAAATATGTACTCGGTTGAATTGTACACTACCGTCTTGTCCCAGCCCCAGGCTACAAATCGGTATACCCTGATAGTACGTTTGTTCGATTCTTATTGGTATACCAATGTATCCTTTCATCCGAATTTAATGGATTAACATTCTATTAAGGACATTCAAATCATTTATAGAAATACAACTATAGTATGTATTTTTATACAAACAAATCATTTCAATACTCATACAATTTTTCTTGTCATTCATTTCACAATCAATCAATTTCTCAAATTTCTTAACTTAAATCAACTTTGAATTCGATATTTCACAATTTATTTGCATCAAATCAATTTAAAACAATTCAATATACAAGTGCTAATGGAAGGAAGGAAAAGCATTTTGGAGATAGAGGTGAAATAATGAGATAAAGAGTGTAGAACAAACCCAAAAGCTTTGCACTTTGATTCCAAATCCTCGAATCTCGATCTCGTTAAGGCTTTCCTCGTCAGCCCCTATTCCAATACAATTAAAGAACAATATTATTCGTACGTACTAGTGATTTTGGTTATGGTTGATTTTCGGAGCTTAATATTGTATTCTTAATCTCATTAGCAAATAAGGGCAAGATACAAGTCCAGTATGGTTGTTAGTTTCCCAACTTTAATCCACCACATAACCAAAATACTAAAATTTTGCCCTACCTTTTAATCCTTTTTCAATAGTACTCTTGATCAATTAAACCATCCCCAAACGAAGATTAATTCAAAAAACCTCAAACAGACACTAACACCACATGCAAGGACCGTTATTTTCCAGTTTTGTACTCTCTGGACTTTATTACCCAAAAATTATTCAAATAGTCTTCAAAAATTATGAAACTCTCCAGTTTAGTCCTTTATATATCCACTGACATCTCTAAAAATTTTCAATTTAAAATTCCTTCTCTAAGACCCTCAACCACATAACACAAACAAGGCAAAACATGTTGGTTTTTCTTTAAACAGTAGTACCTTTAAAATGTCTCACCAAAACCAATCCTAATGTTGTCCAAAATTAACTTCAAACATTGATTTGATAAGCTTAGACCAAGGTCCTAACCCCAGCTGACATCAAAATCAAATTATAAACCAATTGGTCAGTTTTCCTTTAACATCCCAAAACCCTAGCCTTGTCACTTTGTATTATAACAAAACACTTTCTAAAATCAAATAAATTCTCAAATAAATTTGCCCATCAGAAAAGTTAATATTTCCAAGACCATATATTCCTTCCCAAGACCTTTAATCATTCCAACAATCTATTCTCATAATTCAAAACACATAGCCAACCAGTCCCAAACTCGAGTGCGGTATTTTAATGCCAAATTGGTTAACTCACTGGATCACATACTGTTATTCTCGATTTCTGGGGTCTTAACTACATAAATTGGTAATGGTTCCTTCACTCATTTGAAGCTATGGTTCTAAGTTTTCTTCTCCAATTGGAATCACCGAATTTGGATCACCAAAACTCAAGTTATTGTATTTTACATCTAGACTACTCTAATTTGCAAAATAGAATCTGCACATAGCTCCACTTTGACAAATTTATAGGCACTCTAGGCTTACAATTTTCATACACTTCCTTCAAGTAAATTATTCCCCTAGAAGTCTAGTTTACCCAGAATTTTGAATCACTCAGATTGGATAAATGAAACTCATTTTATGGCCAAAACACCACAACTACACCCAAAATAGGGCATACCCGTGAGCTACGAACCCATTTAGCCCATATTAAGGAGCCTTAGTAATTACAATTTATCTTTGTCCCTTCTATACATTTGTTGCTATATCTCTCATGGTTATTTAACAATTATAATCACTTCATTTGGATGATTATAACTTAATCTATAGCCAAAAAAAGAACAGGGATTTTGATAGCATTTCCTTTGAAAACCAAACATTTCTCTTTTTACAATCACTCCTCCAAACCAATCCAAACGAAATACTGGCTTAATGCTCTTCAAAACTCAACCCAACACAACCCCAAAACTCATTTACAACAAAAAAAAAAACTCTTTTTATCCACATTTGGGGTTTTCCCCAACTCAAACACAAATAAAAGGGGTTTAGGGTTTGAGTCTTTCCTCGAATCTCTTTCAAACTTCAATACCAAGGTTCCTCCTTGTTTTTTATCACTTTAGCCTTTGATTTTCATGAAGCAATTCACAAATCTCCCCATTCAAAAACCTTAGCTCTCTCCTTTTTTCTCAAAAACGAAAATGCCTAAATGAGAGGAATGCCTCTCAAAGGCCAAAATATGGTCTTTATGTCTCCTATTCACAAGGCCACACATTTGGCTTTCTCACACTAAATCCCATTTTCTTATTTTTGTTTAACACTTCATTTAAATTTCTTTTAAATTTTCATTTACACTTTTGCACTTATACTTCTCATTTAGGACCTTAGGTGTTGTTTTATTTACCAAATTTATTTGGCTTCTATAAATTTTTAGGTTATATGTTTTTTTCGTTCTTAGGATTTAAATTCCGGAAAAATTTCATTTACTTTTTTTTATACCCTAAACATATTCTGAAACTGTTAGGGTATTTTTAGGGTGTTACACGTCTACTCAAACGATTGTCGCATCTGAATTGGTCGTTCAAACACAGCAACTAACCAGTTAAGAGTTTCGAACACAAGACCAAACGCACTTTGGTTTTGGTAGATTCTAGTAATACTAAGTAGTACTCCCAATTCATTATGGTAGTACCCCCAGTAGGTTATGGTATTACCATTACAAGACTAATTGTAACTAATGACCATAACTTGTTGAAACACCTATTATTATGGTAGTACCACCACCATGTTACTAACATACTAAAATTTCGTATGTATTGTTATGGTTTGGTTATGTTATACTATGGTAGTATCGGTAGTTCGTTATGGTAATATCCCCAGTAGGTTATGGTAATTAGTGATCTAAACTTGTTAGAACACCAATTATTATGGTAGTACCACCATATTACAAAGGTTATGGTAGCACTTCATGTATGTTATGGTAGTACCATTATATGGTAATTAGTGACCTAAACTTGTTGGAACACTTATTATTATGGTAGTACCACCATATGGGTTAATTTTTGGTTTCTATATTATGGTAATACTAGGTAGTACCCCCAGTATGTTATGGTAATACTCCCTGTATATTATGATAGTACCATTACACAAAGTGGATGGTAATTAGTGAGTTGTTGACAGCTATTATTATGGTAGTACCACCATATTACAAACATATGAAAATATCATTCATTGTATAACAACAATATTACAAGTTTAGGTCACTTGTTGACACCTATTATTATGGTAGTTTTACCATACTACAAACATATGACAATATCGTTGATTGTACAACAATCACTATGTTCTATTAGTACCACCAATGATGATACCAAATGCAATAAGGAATGAAAACTTGGAATTACAATGGTAGTTAAATAAAAATAACTTAAAATGTTGTTGCATTTCTGAAATTCAAGCACCATTACACAAAATGGTGTTGTATTACATGTTTATTACTATTACATCCCAATATCAAGCGAACAATCTCGATTTGCAAGCTTCCCGAATCCTCTTGTATTCTTCATTACTTTTATGCATGATCAAAGTGGAACATGTCTTTAACCGATGGTATTGCATTTGAGACTGAAATGAAAAACAATAGGTTAATGAACCAATTCAACCAATAATTAATGCATATAGATTAAGCACTTTTGATATGTAACATATCAAATCTATAGCATGTGTCAATACCGGCCCATTCCAGTGCTCTATGTATTTGATGACAAATACACCACCATCATTTCTATAAACAAAATGTAGAACAATTTTGGTGAAATAAGAAATGCAAATTTTTTACTGATGGAAGAGAGGTTGATATTTTACCCATTAATTTGTTGCGGTACATTAGCGCAAACATGATCAAGCTTGCTGAATTCGACCTCGTATTTCAGACCCCAAGCTTTCACACACCGCCATATATATTTGGTTAGTTTTAGTGATTATTAGGGTACTTTGTTCCCACGACTAAATGGCATAGACGATAATAGCTCAATGTGTTGCAACCCAATGTTCACAACGTGGAGATGCCAATGATAGTTTTCACATACGAGTTTATATAACTACAATGTTAATGCATAATCATTAACATACTCATAGTCACATAATAACACATATACTCATACTAACATATGTATTAAAGGATGATCGATTTACCATTTCATAGTTTTGTAGATCAAGTTACACTTGCTCGTTCTCCATAAATAATGTCGTATGATCCACTATTGATGATTTTGTCTTTTTCCCATTTTTGAATAGTAACATCAGTGCAGACTATAACAACAAGCAAAGAAGTCATTAGTTGACATGTGCATTATTAATTAGGAGTAAGAAAATCAACAAAGAAAATTAAGTTATTTGGAGCATTATCATACCGCAAAATGTGGATCAAAATAGTTTTATTTTCAATTTACCCTTTGCTCAAAATTTAGGACAAGACATACTATGCTAATGACCTGTGCATTAAGTGCATACACATGTTACTTTAAAAAAAAAGGAAAAAAAAAAGAAACATATATTATATACATGACACATTCCACATAGTATAGGGATAGATACATTACCACATTATTCACCCACTCTTTATCTTTAACACTTTGCATCTTCATGCAGGTTATGTAGGACTTAAACATAGAGACAAGTATCTCACTGTTAAATGCAAAATTATTTGTCCTTAGAAAAGCGCATAGTCATAATGGAACATCTCAACAAAAAATATTACTCATAATACCTTTGATCAGCATCTTCATCAAACGCATAGTCAGCTATTAATTTCTTTAAATGTCAAATATTATTGAATTGTTAGTCATGTGTCGCGAATCGGTCAAATGGTCGCGGATCGACGACCCAGAAGTCGGAACCAGCGAGACCCGAGATACTAGGACTCTTTACCTGATTTTTTTTTAAAGCCAAATTATACGTAGGTATGGCCCACATATTATAACATAATCAATAATGACCTACATTTACGAGTCCCATTTACCAAATACAAACTTTACGCTTTTACGATTACAAATCGGAGCAAGGAACCTACATGTAGTGAACCGCCTGAAGTGTGTGTTGGCGGTGTATGAGGATGTTCTGTGACGTCTATACTGTACCTACGGTTAAAAACCCGTGCTAAGCTTTGCAGCAGTGGGAAGCATTTCTTATGCATATACACATTTAACGCATAAAACAATAACAGATAATATAAATTTCATGCATTTATATTATGAGCTTATATGAGTACTTCTTCTTATAACAGGCTTACGCTTATTTGGATCTCCCGTAGGAGTTACAGATCTTATTCTTATGCAGAACTTATGCTTATCACAAACTTATGTTCATTCAAGACTCCCGTAGGAGTTACAGAACTTATACTCATTCAGAACTTATACTTAACAGGCTTATGTTTATTCAGGACTCCCGTAGGAGTTACAGAACTTATCCTTATACTACGGAGTTTACCCTTATTCGGAGGTACCCGTAGGTATCGCCGAAATTACGGAATGTATCTAGATAATCTGGAACATTCTTATCTGAAGTACTTGTAAATCTTCTGAAAGCTTATACTGGTATTTCAAATCTTATACGAGTATTACAGAACTTATACTTATCTTACGGAACTTATACTGGTCTTATAGAACTTAGACATGTATTTCAGATCTTATACATGTCTTATAGAGCATATACTTATCTTACGGAACTTATGCGATCTTCTGGGCATATGCTTATCTTACGGAACTTATCTTGGTCTTCTGAGAACTTAAACATGTATTTCAGATCTTATACATGTCTTCTGAGAGAATATACTTATCTTACGAGACATATGTGATCTTGGATACGAGGTACCATAGGTACTACTAGACTTATACTTGTTTATGTCGATGCGGGTACTCGTAGATGCTTCTTCGGACTTATACTTATTTTCTGAGGAACTTGTACTTGCTTTCACCCAGTACAAGGTACGTGGATGTCTGAATTTATACTTATGTTACTAATCTGAGAGTACCGTGGGTACTACGGAACTTATCAAATCTGAAGTGCGTGGGTACCCACGTAGCTTAATCGGTTACGGGAGTACCGGTAGGTACCACGGGGTGTCGGTCTGAGGAGTACTTTTTAGGTACTACAGACTTGAAGTGAAATCTTGAGTACCCATGAGTACTCTGAGGAACTTAATCGAATCTACGGGAGTACCCGTAGGTACTCTGAGGAGACTTAAGCGGGAGTGAGGGACTTAATCGGAATGGAACTTGACCGGATCTGAGGTAGTAGGTACTATAGGACTTGTCGGATCGGGACTTATCGGATACGGGGAGTACCGTGGAGTGCTGAGACTGTTCGGTCTGGGTACCGGAAGAGATACTCTGAGGACTTGTCGGAGATGACTTATTCGAGATATAGGAGTTAATCGAGAAACGGAACTTATTCGAATCTGGGACTTATCGGATACGAGTACCCGTAAGTCTTCTTGAACTGATGAATCTGGTGCGAAGGTACTGGGGACTTAATATCCAGGAAGACAGGACTTATTCGGGGATACATGGTACCCGTAGGTACTACAGGACTTATTCAAAGACAGGAGTACCCGTAGGTACTACGGAACTTATCGGTCGGGGCTTATTCGGATACATAAGTACGTAGGTACTACGGGACTTATTAGTCACGAGTACCACCAGGTACTACGAACTAAATCAAATACAAGAGTACCCGTAGGTACTACGGAACTTAATCAGTCTGGGGCCAGAACTTACTCGAATGTGAGGAGTACCCGTAGGTACTACCGCCAACTTATCTGAAGATACATTAGATCTTCTCTTATTCATTATTCGAGGAGTCTATCATATAAGCGTTTGACTACCTAGACCGTGTCTGGAATGAGTAGGACCACGACACAATTAGTACCCGAAGATACTATACAATCACGGAAGTCTTAGTAGCACTAATCGGGACTCTTTGGAATCTTGAATAGGAGTCATATAGCACTTAACGGGACGAGTCATAGTAGCACTAATCGGAATCTTAAGTCTTAATCGAGTCTTGGAGCACTAATCGGGAGTGTCGTGGCACTAATCGAGAATCTGAAGTACTAGTTAGAGCAGGACAGTGCGAAGCACTAACAGGGAATCTTGAAAAGTACTAATCAGGACAGGAGTGATGTGTCATTAAATAACAGGTCTTAGGTGGTTTTACAATTATATGAGTTCAATAATTTACTATCTTATAATAGGACATTGTTAGCCACATTATGCGTTCATGACAGATCGTATTCCATATACTGGTAAGGTATGATGAGCACGTAATCACACCTTATTCATGTATTCTTATTCTTCTGAATCTACTTTGCAGGAATTGGAATCAATCCAATCGGATGGAGTCGAGCTCGAGTTATGGCATTTTCATGCCAACTGGTGGGTTCTGGGTTTCTGAGAGACAGTTTGAAATATTTATTTTCGATTGCCTTGTCTCGATATTTGACACTGGATATTTGTACTCCTTCCCAAGGTGCTAGGTTCCTATTCCAACTAGAATCACCCAATTTGGGTATAGGAACTCAAGTTATGTCGAAACATCCCGGGACTTCTCTATCATTCAAAGTTGGAACTTCAGAATTTGGCTTGCACATGAATCCCACTTTGGTGAATTTTAGGCCATAGGATCAGAATTTAGCGATGCCTATTGTTTAAGTTTTATTTCTCATGAAGTCTATTTTACATGCTGCTTAAATCACTCCAAATCGAGATAAGAAATGAGCAAGTTATGGCCAAAATGTAAAACTAATTAAAGCAGAAAGCTTGAGAATAGGGTGTACCGAATTTTATTGGCCAAAAATGACGAGAACCGCAAAGTGTACCGGTACATGTTCAAAGCGTACCGGTACACATCACTAGGAATGCCGAGAATGTGTGTTTCTCACATTTTCCATACTTTTGATACTCAAATCAATTCTACACTTCAAACACATGAAACCATTTCAATTCACCTTGGAATCTAACACATACTCAAATCATCTTTCAATTCTTATCTTCTTTCAAAACCTTTCCATGAATCTCTCCCAATATAATTCTAATATGGGTTACCACCCATATACAAACCAAGTACCAAGATTTGTTAGGGTTTGTTCTAAACCCTAACTCAATTTCCTTTCATTTAACCATGAATCCCGACAACAAGGAAAGTTCATACTTATCTTGTTCCTTGCAGGGTTTACCAACCTTAATTTCAATATATCTTTGGTTATGATGCAATCTAACAAACCCTAGGTTTTAAGAACTCATAATCATTTCTAGAATTCAAACAAAACTCATATGGTCATGCAAATCTCATAGAAAGGCATACTCAAGGTTAGTTTTCTGCCTTTTTGGCTTGGCTCTCCCTCTTCTACTTCTCTTCTTCTTCTCTTCCTCTTCCTTCTCCCATCCGGTTCTCCCACTTTTTGGAGACCAATTTGGTCTTAAATCATGGATTTGTTAAGGCCATGTTTGGCCTAGACAAAAACCCATTTTTGTTTTAAGTTTTCTTTATTTGCTTTTGGCCCATAACTCTTTCTATTTATAAAATAGCTTTCCTTTATTTCCTTTTGGCCTCAAATCTTGTCAACTATGACTTTAAGTCCCTCTTTGGACAATTTACAATTTATCCTTAAATCTTGTAAATTTCGGTCTCGTTCCATGTTTCGCATTTAACTCTAGCGAAGCAGTCAAATTAATATACAAAATACCCTAAACATGTCGAAAACGACTAGGGTATATTTCGGGGTGTTACAGCATGCATCAACAAATGGCGACTTATATATGTATGGCCGCTTAACAAACCTTTTCGCCATCATCTTCAATCTTGGTGCTTTTTGGGTCGTTAGTAACTTAATGGGGGTTGGTGCTTCTTTAGGGGTTGATGACATGTCATAAACATGTGTCGATGGCAACACATCAGCATCCCAATCCATCTCATCTTGTGAACCATGATACTCACTATGATCAACATTCACACCCTCATCTAGTGATCGAGAGGAGACGAGTGAGCCCGGTGGTGTTAATGCATCTTATCCTTTTTTTTCTTCAATTTGTGTCCTATGATCCCATTTCATACGTCATAGTTTGTCAATATCTTTGAAGTACTTTTTTGACACCCTCAACATCTTCTTTGGGTGGACCCATAATAGCTCTATAATGACCTAATAGTGTGGTCATTAGATACTTAACATAAAGTAACATAAACTTTATGGGTCGAACAATGTGACAGTAAATGAAAACCTTACCTGTAACGCCCCAAAAATACCCTGGAATTTTTATAATAATTTTATTATATATTCCAGGTATGAATTGAGCCAAGCTTGGGTTTTTCCGGGAAAAAATTGGTAAATCGATAAATTGATAAAATATGAAATGTAAATTGAAAGTGTGAGCATATGATTTAATATTATATGCTAAAATGGGAAAATTGATCGAACCCATAAATAACCCAAGTAAAAAATGACAGATGTGGAAAAAATTGTAAAATGGGGACCTAAGGGTCAATTGTTATAAAGAATAAATGTCTAGGTGAAATTATGATAAATGAATGGCCAAAGTGAAAGAATGGGAGACCTAAATGAAATAATGGGTTTTGAGCCAAACATGTAGCCTTAAGAGAATAAGTGACTTAAGATCAAAAAGCATTAAGAAAATGAAGAAATATAATAAGTGTGTAGGCCAAACATGGCCTTACACTTAAATAGGTTAAAAGGCAAACAATGCATATGGATTTAAGGGATATAAAGACCAAAATGCTGGTCTTAGGGCTCATTATATGAAGCGATCTCGTTTTAAAAAAGGAAGAGAGAGGATAAAAGGGGAGAAAAGTTAGGGTTTGGCTAGAGATCAAGTTTTAGTTGGCACAGCATTCCTTGCTCTAAGAGACCAAGCAGCATACAAGAAGAGATTTGAAGAGGTTCAGGTAATAAATCAAAACCTAACTTCATCCCTAATATTGATTTGGATTTTGGGGAAGAAAGCCTAACTTGAGAAAGAAAGGGTTTTCATTGATTCTAAACCACTTTTGGAGTTGTTTTTTGAGTGGATTCTATGGTGGATTTTGACATAGGACGAATTGGAGAGATTTGTGGAAGAGAATGAGGTGAAAATGCGAAATCCCTCATTTTAGGCAAAAACAGTAGAGAATGCAGGTACCGATTGAGTGGTATGGTTACCATGATGCGATGGGCAATCGATCTGGTACCACCCTCAAGCCAGGGTACCCGATCACCAGGCGCGATGGACAAGCTGGTACAGTCTTAGAGTCAAAGTGTACCGATCTGCCACTACTTGACCACATTTTGACATGTTTGCAGATTAAGTCAGTGATGATATACCGATGTTTAGGGACCCTAAGAAATAAATAATGGGGGTTCAAATAAGGATATAACTAAGTGAAAAACGTACCGTACCTCGCCGCCTCGGCGAAGCGTCTTCAGGCAGACTTAGTGTCTTAACCTAAGACTGTTAACAAAAATAAATTTGTAATTCACTAAAATTGTTTAACAATTGTTTATCCACTAAGAGTGGCGTGAATGTTATTGACTAGGGACGGGTGATGATCGCTAACCTAGGATCGAGATCGAAGAAGGAAGCTAAGGTAAACGGAAGCTTGGTTTTCTCGACTCTATTCTTAATTCAAGTATTTGGTAGTTTGCAGGTAATATGAAATGAGTACATGAATGAGTATATGAAATGAGTACGTGAATGAGAATTATATGGAAATAAGTACATAGATTGAGTATATCTTTGAAAGATAATCTAGAAGTGAATATGGAATTGAGAAATGTGCTAATTCGAAGGCAGGCCAGTGTGAATGATGGAGTAAAGGTGGGTTCGTCGAAATGAATCAAGTCACTTAGTATGAATTGAATGATATATCAGATAGACAACTGTGGGATGCACCAATCGGCATCCGTCACGAAGGCACCCTGAAATTTTCAATGTCAGCCTGAACGTGATGCACCAAGCCGTCGTTAGTGATGGCGATATGGCATTGAAGAATGCCCACTTGGCGGGATGCGCAAGCGGCATCCGTCGCGATGGCGTCATGACTTTTTAATTGATACCCGCATGGCCGGGGTGCGCAAAGCGGCATCGTCTGCGATGGGGGCCGGGTATTAAATGTGTGAGCACATTACGAATAATAAGAGCGGGATACATCGGCGGAATCCGTCGAGAGAAGCTAAATTGAAGCATTCAAGGTGAAATAACCAACATTGGCGATGCCAAATCGGGATTTTTATGTATGTGCCATCCTCATAGGGTGAAATGTATGAATTGAATTATTACATTCAAAATGCATGTTGTGACATGATAAATGATTTGTAAAATGAAAGCATGCGAAAGTGAATAACATCAGTATATGTTGATATAATAGGCATGGTTTAATGTTAAATGCATGCCAAGTTAAATTGAACTCATGAAATAGAGCGTATAGAACCACTAAGCATGAAAATGCCAAGCGTATAGTTTTTATCTATGCGCAGGTTTCGAGTAGACAGGAAGGAAGACAAGATCGTGAAGCGCTGAGTTATAAAGAGAGTACGGCGTATATGTATATACCCCGTCATTTGCATATCATTCCTTTTGAACAAGTTGAATTTTGTAAACAAAAAGGGTTAAACTTTGAACCTTGATTTTTGTATATCATTCTAGAAAGGCATGAATGCCTTCTTTGTAAATGTATTTTGTTAAATGTTTATGGGCCTACCGAATTGCATTGAATTTGTAAATGATTATGGAAGCACTTAGCGAAACCGCTTCCGCGAAATGAAGCATAATAAAATGTTTTGATAAGATAAATGAAAGCGTCGAGATGCTTAGGGCTCTAGTTCAGATCCATAAGTGGTCAGGTAGAGGATTAGAGATCGCGACACTTTTGAAAAAGAAAATTTAATAACACGGAAAATAAAAAGAATTAAATGCTGGAGTCCCGAGGTTTAGGTTAGGACGTGTAATGGGGATTGGGAGGCTCAGAGAACTACATTACCTCATATCTGTGTCATTGGATGTGACTTCTGCCCCACCTTGCACTTCATCACACAAGATTGAGTCCATATATTTCATTGTCCTCCTCTTCAACTTCAGGGGCTTTAACTGGTAGGTTGGGCCTTAGCTATAAATCATGTAAAACTCAGGAAAAATTTAATTTTTCTGAAAAATGGTAAAATGGTAATTTTAGTTGGAAACCGGAAATTTTCTAGATCTCGGATGACGAAATGGACTTCACCATTGTCTCGCGAAATCTAGTTACCCCGTCGAATTTCATTGGATTCCGAGACAGTCGAAATTTCATATTTTTCGAGGCATCGGGTGTTGAGTAACACATGGCATGATCATGTGGATGCCACATGGCACCCTAGGGAAGTGACACATGGCATGATCCATGTGATGCACTTGGAATAAACGGCTCACATTGAGCCATGTGTTGAATGATGTAATAAAGAAAAAGAAAAAAAATAAAGAAAAATTGCAAGAAAATACATGGAGATGACAAATTAGGCAGGAAAGTGAAATTTACTTTGATAAATGAGCTAGTTGAGAAAAAAAATCAAAATGAAATAGAAAGAAGAGAAAAAGAAAAGAGAAAAGAAAGAGATGAAAATGAGAAAAGAAAATAAAATAGAAAAGGAAATAGGATAGGGAGCAAGCAAAGGGAGGTGCGTTGGATAAGGGAGGAGAAGCAAACGGGGAGAGAAAGAAGAGGAAAAGCGGATGAGAGAAAAAAATTCCGGCGTTCCAGCGACCGACTCGGCGATCCGAAGAAAAATTATCACGCATTGCTTGACTCTGGCGTGGTGCAAAATCTTAGGTTTCATCAAACTCCACGAGGTAGAAATTTTCCTACTTGGAATATTTTAGCCTAAAAAGTCATGTAATGGCATAGGTTGTCTTGGTAGTGATAGGCGTGTGATTTAATTCAGATTTCGGAATTTGAAAATTAGAAAAATTTTGAATTTGGTTTCGTGCTGATCGGAATTGTGGTATTGAGCTTTGGATTTTGATCGGGAGCGATGTTTCGGGTTTTGTTGTATGTTTTGGTATCACGATGGTCGGTGATGAATGGAACCAAAATAGTTCATGAAACGTGAAGGGACAAGGTACCTGTTTATATGGGTCCGAGATTTAGGTCATTTTGTGTGTATTGTTGGAAATATAAATAATATGTCATTGTGTGTAAAAATCATGTTAATATGTGCTTGCGTGATATATTAACATGGAAATTGTGATAAATGGAAATTATATGTAGGAAATATACTTATCCGGTATTTATAAATGTTGCATGTAGCATGACATAGCATGAAATGACATGATTGCATTTCATTTCATATGCACGGTCATATCGTTGATCAGTGTGGATGCATGAATGCTTCATTATTCACATTCTTAGTAGATGTGGTGAGCTCGAAAATGGGACCACGTCTAAAATCGAGACTCACCATTGTATAAAACAATAATAAATATAAATCACGTGTGTTTTGGCGTAGCAAGATGGAGTAGATCCCCCCACCCACCCAAGGTTAAAGACCCAAATTTATATGCGGTTAGACATGATCACCGGTGGTGAAAGCCCATAAAAATGTCGGAAGGCGCGCAACAATCTTGCGATGTGACCCCGAAAAGACGTGGCCCATGAACAACACATGAGATTTGCTAAAAAAATTCAAGTGAATATTGGAGAGTTGTCCAATAGTTTAAGTCATTGGGTGAAACACCAATGGCGGTTTCAAACTTGGCGTTCCACCGAGAGTCTTGAAGGGAGTCGGTCGGGGTATTTCCCGGGTTGTGGGCGTGATGGTCTGTCTAATCGTAATGCGTAATATTCCATATAGGATTGCATGATTTATAAGGAATGTGATTGAACATTTTCATGGTTACCATTGCATGTGCATTTTAGGCAGGGAGTAGCCCTTGTAGGAGAATTTTTCTACTGAGCATTGCTCACCTCGTCATGGGACCCCCCTTTCAAGTACAGGGAGTGTAAAGGGAGAAAGCGCTCCTACGAGGCCGTGATTGCGAAGGAGGCCGAGATGTGGCCTTGAGAAACATTTTTGTAAAATTGTTTTGTATAAAAGGATTTTATAAAAATTCTTTTGGACTATTGTATAAATAGTGAATTTATGAAATTAGTGATCGAACCTTGATTGTAATTATTCATTTTTCATATTTTAGATTTAAATGAATGAATGGAGTCCGATGAAGGACATTATGGAAGTGGTGTCGAGTAACTCGGTGTTCATGGGTAGTTCGTACCGGTCCTGTACCAAGACTTAGGTGCAAGACGACCTAAGACAGAAATTCCACGGGTTGACGGGTTGTCAACAGGACCCTGGAAATTGGGGCGTCACAAATCATGACATCAACAAATAAAGAAACAATGAATACATTAAACCAGAAAACACGACAATATACATATTAAATTGAAAACTTGTACATTTTCCAACATATCATCATTACCTCAACCAATCCATAGGAACCTAACATGTTAATCTCAGTAGCAAGTCGTTGTTTGATTGGGCCAAACGGAGCACCATGGTACTCATGGTTCGACTACAACTATTGGTAGGTACGTTTTTTTCAGATAGAAAACCTAAATGACATTAGAATAACTTAACTCATTAGAATAAATGGCATGGAACAATACGAGACATTAATTGATAAATGATGTACGAAATGAACATCCTTAATGTACCTGGAGGAATAACAAACATCCCCTCACATATTTGCCTTTGCTTCCTTTGAATTCCAGTATGTCATCCTCTAGATAATCAAGCATGAATTTTCTCCAATTTTTAGGGACTGAGACATCCATGTCCCATATGTAATCCCAGAGGTCATGCATACCCTCTAATTTGTTGTTTGGTGCCAAAATAGTAGCACATGTAAATATTAATAAATTCTTCACCAATAGACAAAGAAACAAGTTGGGACTCTAAAAATCCAATAGTATACGTCGCACCCCTCACAACTCGATTTGGATGGTAGGAGTGTAAGCAGAAAATTCTAATTTTTGAAAAAGGTAAAAATGAGTAATTTAGGTCAAAATCCGAATTTTTCTAGATCTTGGATGGCGAAGCGGACTTCCGTTGGAATCGTCTTTACTTGAAAATCTAGATATCACATCGAATTCGTCGAATTACGATACGATGAAATTTCACGTCTTTCGAGAGGCAGGGTCGAGTGTCGTATGGCGACTGTGAGAGCGTGTGATGTGACAAAGTCACTAACACATATACCCATGTGACACATGTTGCATGATTAGTGAGAGGATAGAGATAAATGGCTTAGATTAAGTCAAGTGTCAAAGAGCCCTTAAAAGTCAAGTAGAGACAAAAAGGGAATTAATTGAAGAAAAAAATAAAAGACATCATCTTCTTCTCCATTTCTTGGGCGTCTGCCGCCGGTGAAGGGGCTTTGAAATTTAGAGAGAAAGTCGACTTCTCTCTAGTTTCTCGGCGTTCGGTTGATCGATTACCGTCAGACAGAGGAAGTTGTTGCTGGGGGCTCTGGCGTGGACAAGATTTTGTGGAGTTTTCTCTGACTCAGGAGGTGAGGTCTTCTCCTACTTGGTTATTCTTTGGCTAGAGTCATTTTAATGGATGGGATTTGTTAAGGCACGGATGGCGTGTTTTGATCCTGGTGGATCAATTGAAGAAAATCCCTAGTGTGGTCGTGAACAATGTTGAGACCTAGGGTTTTACTGTTCACGTGATTTATGTGTGATTTGTGTGTTGCTTGGGTGATTCAAAATGAATTGCTTGAATTGGTTATTAGCCCATGTGAGCTAATTTTGGTGTTATTGCTATGAATTGAATAACATGATGTTGTGAGTTAAATTTTGTTAGTATATGCATGTTTAAAATATATTAACATGAATTGTTGGAAATGGCATAATGCATTTGCATCGGGGCACCCTAGAATGGTAGGTGTGAGTGCATGACAAATAAAATCGAAGGGTTGTCCAAACGATGAATTCATTTGTAAAATTATTAAAAATAATAATTTTATCGGAAAGTTGTCCGAAGAATTGTCGTTTGAGATTTATCCGACCGAGATTTCGGTGAACCATCGGATGTTTGAGTTCACCTCAAACTCCCGAGTTCACCTGGGAGTTATCCGACGTATTTATAATAGAAGGTTGTCCTCGGTTCGACCAATATTTTCGTTGAAAATGGTTGACGTAATCGCGGCGGAGTAGCGAAGTAATTTGAACTCTTATTCTTGGGTTATGATCTTGTGTAATGTTCAATGTTTCGTAATAATAAAGATCGGTTGTCATCTACAAAATCAACTACCGGACGATTGTCTTAATCCGTCATGCGTATCGCGGGATCAGTTACGTAAGTGTTGCACCGCGTTTATATAAAATCGTGCGATTCTGTGGTGGAACGTTCTGATGGCGATAATATCGCGGGTTGAAGATCTTCTCGTTTACTGGTTGTTGATTCGTTTGTAGTGATTGAACATCGTGTTATCGACGCGTGGTATTGGTCGTTGTGAGACATCATAAGTAATGATATCGCGATAATATCTCATCATGTTTTCATCTCGATCATCGGCGACCATGTTTATGATATTGCCATGTGAAATATACGTTCAGTCTCTCTAGTTTGCATATCGGGTTATTCTTCGCGTCTGGACATAATTGAGATCTCCGAAAATAATATCTCAACCGGATATCTTGACCGCGTCGGACGCTCGTTGTGGATCTCGAAAGACGTCGCCGACCGTGGAATAATATGCGTCGGATCGGTAGATTCACGCCAGAGCCGATGTTAATTGCCGATTTTCTTGAACTTCGCGTAGCCATTCTTATCTTGTAATGGAAGAATACGTCGCCATGTGCGGATCTTATATTGTAATGCGAATATTCGCGTGTTGGATCTTATCGCGTATTGACATCGCGTATTGGATCTTATCGCGTAATGCGAACGTTTTGTTGGATCTTGCGGTTATGATTGGGCCATTAACGTATTTGGATCTTATGCCTTACGACCATATCTTTGTCTTGATCCAACGCCGTAATGCCGATTCTTGTGCCGGATATGCGAGCCGTTGGAACATCCTGCGTATCTTGGTTCTTATACTGTGATGAATCTTATGCATAATGCGGAACATTCTTATCTTGAAAGATGCCAGTGATTCATAAATCGAACGTCATCGAGATATCAATGTTCAGGTCAAGATCTGCCATCATAAATCGAACATTGATCGTAACGATCTGAATAACATCGTACATATCCGGTTCATAAATTAGGTGTCCGTCAAATGATTACCAGTTTATATCAACAATCGTATTAGTTATACGCCATTCGTATCAAGGTGTGATTCATCTATACATGTTTCGACTTTGTTATACAAATCGGGCATGTGAATGCAAGGGTACCGCGATGCAGTGCAGTATGCTATGCGGGTCTTATTCATCTACTTTTTATATCTATAATTAGTTTACACTAGACCGGGAACCTGTGGATAAGGATGGACACGATTACACGAGAACCGAAAGTATGGTATAGTACTAGTGATGCGTAATACGTCGCATGCTTAGTGTCGTAGCACTAAGCGAAGTCTTAGGAAGCCGTCGGAGCATGTGCACTTGCGTGGCGGAGGTGTTTTTGCTTTTCATGGAGTCTTAGGAAGCGCCGTCCCGAACGAATGCACCTTGCATTATTAGCGAAGTGTCATTAGCCTTGGCGGTGGTGCCGAAGAGCGGTCAAGCGTGTACGCCCGTGTAGCGAAGTGTCGTAGCAGCAGAGTGCGAAGCAGATCAAAGCGTCCGGCTCATTCATTCACTTGATCCTAGGTAGTCATACTATCATATGTCTTTAAGAACTCATAACCTATCTTAATCACATTCTGTCTTCATATCATTTATGTAGATCTACCAGGTCTTTATCTATTCATAGCCTTCTTAATTGGCTATCACTTGTTCATTCATGCATTTCATATCATTCGTTATCTTTTAAGTTATATGTAATAGCCATCATATATGTAACCACATAATGTGTTCATGACATATTGCCTTTCATGTTACGTGTTTCAATTCGTTTCATATTTTATATCATATTCATTTTAAGCGAACACATCTATCATATTGCATTTCTATATTCTTCTTGTTTCATATGCATTTGCATATGGCATTTCATATACTTATGCGGTATGACACCTATTCATCATTAATGTATTCTTTGTTCCTCTGTAGATCTACTTTACTTAGAAATTTGGAATCATTCCAGATTGAATCATCCAAACTCAAGTTATGGCATTTCATGCCAAACTAGTCATTTGCCCATATTACACTGGGGACGGTTTGAAATACCCATTTTAGAGGTCTTAACTCCATATCGACCTTTGGTTCTTTGTACTCCTTTGAAGCTAAGGTGCTAGAGGTTCTTCTGCATTGGGATCACCCAAATCGAAGCACGAAACTCAAGATATGTCCTAAACAACCAGGATACTCTATGTTCATGAACGGTGGCGAACAGCCCCACTTTGAGTGAATTTACGGGCTAAATAGAGTGAGAATTGAAGGTGCCTATTTCGGGGGGAGTTTTATTCTTCTTGAAGTCTAGTTTAACCAAACCTTAGACTCAAATCGGATAAGAAATGACGAGTTATATTAGAAATATGAACCTTTGGTCTAAAAGAAAGCAGACGGTGGAATGCAGGTCTAGAAAATTCGGTCTAGGTACCGGTCAATAGTACTATGGTACCGGTACCACTCTATTTGGTACCGGTACCACCCTCAAAAATGCCCAGAAATGGTGGTTTTTCTCCCATTTTCCATATTTTTAGAACCAACTCAATACTTTCATTACACACATCAAAACCACTCCATATCCATCTTGTAACCTCTATTCTACTCAATTCATCTTTCAAATGTATCTTACTTCAAAACCTTTCATGAATTACTCCCAAAACAAACTAATGATTCATAACCCATGCACAGGCAAACATAAGGATTAGTTAGGGTTTGTTCTAACCATGGACAAAAATTTCGGAAAAATCGGCCGAAATATCGCCGAAATATCGTTTTTCGGTGAGCCTCGAAAAGAAAAACGCATGGAAAATTCGTCTGCCAGAAAAATCAGGAAAAAATCGGCTTTATCGGCGGTTACCGGTAATGAAATTTCCGATTTTCGGTGGAAAAATCGGCGATCGTGACCTTGTATTTGGAAGCGCGTTGGAGGGAAAATCGGCGAGCGGCGAGAAGTTAGATGTCCTTGATATATCGGCGATTTATCGGCCGTTTTGTCGGAAAAATCCAGGAAAATCCTGGCCAATCAGATTTTTTGTTACTTTTGATCCAACGGTCCAGATTTGTTCCGCGTTTTTTTTAAAATCCAACGGCTATATTTTTATCAGCGGTTGATTTAAATCCCAGAAAACGTCTAACGTCCCGGAATGATTTATAACGGATATATGATGATCCAACGGTCAGATTTGAACCAAAATCAAATCAACGGTTAGAAATCAATCTAGCGGTTTTGACAATCAATTTATTTTGACTCCAAAAAATTCTATAAATACCCTTAAACTCATACAATATCATACAAACCCATCCATCATCGCCTCCATTTCACTCTCAAATATTTTTCTTTATTCTTTACCTAATTTTTGGAAGATCTTTGTGAATGAAGAATATGTTTCTTTGTTTATTAATTTTGTTTTTTATATATTTTATTTGGTTTCATTTTGGTGTTGATAGTTTATAATAAAATAGTTTTATACTATAGTTTTATTTTAGTTGAATTTGATAATAATAAATTAGAGTAGATATAATGTTTGAAACTTAGATATTATTTACATCTACTATTAAATAGTATAATTATGTAATGTTATAAATTTAGATCATTTAATTACATATCTAATAATATTATTTTCTTCATCAACATATTAATCCTTCATATAATATTTAGTTAGTGAATTATATTACTAACTAATATATTTTGATTAATATTATATTATATTATTTATATATTTTATTTTTAATGTTTCTTAGTTTTGTTTTGAATTGTTAGTAGTTTATAATATAAATATTTTATACTATAGTTTTATTATGGTTTGAATTTGATAAATATAATTTTAGTTAATTAATTATATTAGTTATTTAGTTAATAGTTATTTTAATTAAACATATTAGTTAATTAATCTTTTGCTTACTAATTAACTATATTATATTAGAAATTTGAAACATATTGATTACATGTATTTTATTTTAATGTATCTTAATTTTATTTTGGTGTTGAAATAGTTTATAATAAATAGTTTTATACTATAGTTTTATTTTAGTTTAATTTGATAATAATAAATTAGAGTAGATATAATGTTTGAAACTTACATATTATTACACATCCTACTATTAAATAATTATAATTATGTAATGTTATAAATTTAGATCATTTTAATTACATATCTAAATAATATTATTTTATTTCATCCAACATATTAGTAACTATTATAATATTTAGTTAATTAATTATATTACTAACTAATATAATTTTTAGTTAATTAATTATATTATATTAGTTATGCATATTTTATTTTAATGTTTCTTAGTTTGTTTTGGTGTTGAAATAGTTTTATAATAAAATGGTTTATACTATAGTTTTATTTTAGTTTAATTTGATAATAATAAATTCGAGTAGATATCATGTTTGAAACTTACATATTATTACATATCCTCTTATTAAATAATTATAATTATGTAATGTTAAAATTTAGATCATTTAATTACATATCTAAATAATATTATTTTAGTTCATCAACATATTATTACAACTAATATAATATTTAGTTAATTAATTTATGTACTAACTAATATAATTTTTAGTTAATTGTTATATTATATTAGTTACATCGTATTTATTTTTTAATGTTGCATGTGTTTATGGATGGCTAGTGGAAGTGGAGCGAGATCTGCTGTGGAGGTATTGCACACCTTTGGAATGATTATAAAAAAATGGGAACAATTTGCAATTATTGTGGTTTAAGCATAAAAAGTGGTGGAATTACCCGCTTAAAGTTTCATCTATCACATACGGATCCAAATTCAAATACTAAGAAGTGTCAAAATGTGCCGCCGGAAGTTAAACAAGAAATGAAGCAACTCTTAGAACAAAGTAAAGCAAAAGTGAAAGCGCTCATATGAATGAAATTCGAGTGAATTACGAGGCACAGTGGGAGGAAGACAAACCACCTCTCATTGATGATGATGATGGGGAGGAGGGAGGAGGGTGATGAGGATGTGTATATGTCCGTGACATGCACTTGATGGCGAGATGAATATCGAGAAGCAGTACGTGCATCAAATGCTAGTGAATGGAACCGAGAACAGGTTGCAGGATTTATGAGAGGCAAAAGAAAAATAGGTAAATCTTTATACCTAATTCATTTTTCACATAATCATGTATGAAATAATGTAAATTGAATTGATTATTATTTTGCATAGTACAATAGGCGAGTCTTCACAACCGGAGTGATCCATCAGACGTATTCAGGTCACAAAGTGTTCGGCATACGGATCCCATCACCATCACTTCCCGCCGTCATTATACAAGTCTTGGTACGAAACCAAAGCCACAAAAATATGTTCAAGGTGGTTGATCAGGAAACAATGGGACGATTAATTAGCAAGTTTTCATATGTAAAAAGTGTTCCACCTCAAAAGCGGACTCCCACCATTTTAAGAACATGATTTTGGTGCCTGACAAAAGCAAGTTTGTCTAATTGTAATATGTTTTAATAGTGACATTATTATGTAAATTATTATTACAAATTTCCTAACCATTAACCAACTTTCCTTTAATTATTATATATAGGGATGGGCATAGAACCACCATCTCCATACGAAATCAAAAGCAAGTACTTGGAAATTGAGTATAAAGAAATGGAAGATTATATCAACATACAAAGGGAGAAATGGGAGACATATGGATGTACAATTATGTGCGATGGATGGACCGGGCCAACTAAATTGAGCATTATTAATTTCATGGTTTATTCAAAAGGAAGCACAATTTTCCTTAAATCGGTTGATGCGTCAGATAAAATTAAAGACAACAAATACATATATGGTTTGTTGAAGGACGTTATCAAGGAAGTTGGAGAAGCAAATGTCGTGCAAATTGTAACAGATAATGGATCAGCATTTGTGAAAGCGGGAAAGTTGTTGATGAAGAAATCTGATACGTATTGGACTCCGTATGCGGCCTGCGCCAGTTGTATTTGAGGGCATTGGTAAAAGGAATGCATTTGCTCGGTTGATCGGGAATGGTTGAAAGATAACTGACTTCATTTACAATCATGGTTGGTTGCTTGCAAGATCACGACAGTGCATGGTGGAGATATCTGCGTCTGGAGCAACAAGATTTGCAACAAACTATATTGCCCTTGATAGTCTTCCTACAGAGAAAAGGGTTGATTTGAAGAAAATATTTGTGGTAATGGTAGATCTCTAACTTAAGCCGGACAGGGTGGACATGAGGTTAGAAAAGACTCATATTTTATCATGTATATTAAGGAGAAAGGTGGAAGGCTAGTGTCCATCTATGAAGCTTTATATCTGATGCTCGCATTATTGATTCGAAGTTGTAGCCATACCATTTGTCTCTGATTGATTAAGTTGATAAGCAAAATTTAGATAAACTCAAAGCTAAAGAGTGGAGTGGAAACATATCATCGAATCGTTGGGATAGAACCCTTAAGCATCCTCTTCATGCGG
The DNA here is from genome assembly GCA_016808115.1 of Tetrastigma voinierianum. Taxonomy (NCBI): domain Eukaryota; kingdom Viridiplantae; phylum Streptophyta; class Magnoliopsida; order Vitales; family Vitaceae; genus Tetrastigma; species Tetrastigma voinierianum. The sequence goes on from JAEQBH010000591.1 coordinate 461,425, forward strand.
GTAACTAATTACTATCACTCTTGTAAGATATTCACATTTAATAATATTATGTTTATATTATTGTAGCATACTAATTCTCGATAACTATTGGAAACTATATATCTAAATCAAAAATTTGATATGGAGCTTTGGAGTTTTGGGTTCTATTTTTGAAGTAGCTGAGCATTCATGAGTTTTCTAGTGGAGATCATATCAGAGACTCTCTGTAATTTGGAAATTAGGTAGCAGTATTGGAGTTTCTAATTCTAATTAATTGATTCAATTTATTCAATTGATTTTTAATAATGGGTATTTGGCATTGTAAAATTCAACATACTATTAGTGATGCAAAAAAGTTTGGTGATCGAATGAGCAATAGCGTCAAGATCAAAAATGGTTCATTGAGTGTTAAATTCTCATTGCCATTAAATTTTATAACTATTTTATTATTATATATATTAAATATATTTTTATTCTGCGGTGAATGGTGGTTTTGTATAGAAAATCACGGGGTCAGACATTAAGGACTTTGGCCTTAAGGTTCTTTAAATAAACCGCATCATCCTCTGCATGAAGAAATTGGGCACATTTGCTCTCTAATTCATACCAAACAAGAAATGGAAGCTTGCTTATCCTGGCTCAACAATTGGTTTTTGTTATTACAACATGAAACTGAGATCCAAGTGATATGGAGAAATTTGAGGCAGATAAAGGATTCTTAGAAAATAATTTTCTGAATTTACTTGAAAATTTCTGAGTTGAGTAGGAAAATGAGAATCAACTATTTCAATGGGTTAAGACCTCTCAAAACAGTGATGAAGATGAAATCTGAATAAAGTTGCTGCACATCTTCTTAGAGAAGCGAGATTAATGTTTAGGCAGTTATAGAGAAGTTCATAGTGACTGAGTTTTGAGTCAAGACACAGAGGGACTCATTTTCAGCCCACATTTGTTGTTACTTCTCGACCCTCTTTTGATTCAAGTGTTGAACATAGTAGTAGACCAAGTTTTGCTGGTACTTCAACTACAGGATATGATGGTTCAAGAGGAGAGGGGACTAATGATGGTAGCGATACTGGAAATGATGGTGGGGATAGTGCAGATCCACAACAAAGTCAATATCCATTGAGCCCATTCACCGGTGAAGATGATTTCACATACTACAAGGTGTGAGACCACGGGTCTAGGAGAGCCGGTGATCAAGGTGTTTGGAGCCATTGGGAGCCATATAGAAGACAACGAGGATGACACCATACAATGAGGATTCGTTGTCGACCAGGTTTGAGTCAGCAGTATTGGAACTCAATTCAGCGATTCATCAAATGAGGGCAACATATTTCCACTCCTTATACAATGAGTTATAATTCGACCTTCTTCATCCTTGGGTTCTATTGGTGAAGAATATGGAATGATTAACAATCCTCATGATCCACATATACCATTCAAATTCCATATCAAATGCAAGAGAAAGGATTTCAAAGCGAGCATGGTGAACCAGATTTCCATCACGGAAGGTTGTGGGTAGGAGTCCAGCAGTTATGCATGGCATGTTCGGAAGTTACAATCAATATTAATTTGCAACACCATGTCTTGGTATGAATCTTTGTCTTCATCGAATGGAATCCCTTAGTCAAATAATGTAATGAACTACAATAGGTCTTCATTTTGGTTTTAAATGACTATTTAATGATGTAATTTCTCGATAAATTATAATGAATATCATCTTCAACAAGTGTATATTTGCTTATTTATGCATTTTATAATTCAACAAAAAAGTATTTCCTATGAATTTCAAAGTATTTTTGTCAATTTTCCATTCTGGATATTTTAGTCAAAATATCACAAATATTTTCTAAATCTTTCAAATATTTAAGTAAATCGATTCTGAAGTATATCCATTTACCGATATTTTGATCCTTGGTTCTAACCCAAACTTCATTACTTTGCAATTAAACCATGGATCTAACCTTAAAGGGAGGATTCCATACTCTTGATTCCATACAAGAATTCATTCTAGAGTTGGAGTTTCTTACAGCCACAGCCTGAACATGTATCTACAAGAAATCCAAGTAATCCATACTCAATGTTAGATTCCATACCTTTTTGCTCTTCCTTTCTTCTTCTCTTCTCTTCTTCTTCTCTTCCTCTTCCTCTTCTTCTTCTTCTCCCCTTCTCTTCTCTTCTCTACGTTTTTGGTCTCTCAAAAATGAGAGACCAATTAATCTTATCCATCTTTTGAGTTAAGGCCATGTTTGGCCTTTGCATTTTTAAATTCTTTTCTCATTTTTGCATTTAGGTCCTTCCATTCTTTCTAATTTCTATTCCATCTTTTCTTAAATTCCATAATTGCATATAAACTTATTGATTTATGCCTCTCATATCCTCAAGTGGTAAATAACTAATTTACCCTTGGCTTTATTATTAAATCCGGGTCTCTCGTTTTATTTTCGAATAATTCCATTTAGTTTTTAATATACCCTAAACAAGTCACAGCTACTTTATAGTATATTGGGGGTGTTACAAAACCGAGTCGAGGTGAGAACTGAGACATGGGATTGGGCATGTAGACATTCCAAGTAGGATCATGTGCATTTGCTTGATGTGTTTAGTTCGTGTCATTACATGCATAGGTGGGAGTAACCCATATGGGGATAATTCCACTATTAGGCATTGCTCATCTGTCAGGAGAAAGTATTTAGTCGGGAAATGTTCGAAGGCCTGAGCTCATTAAGAGTCGCTTTTGAGAAGAAAGCCGACATGTGGCTTTGGTATATAAATTTTGTAAAATATGTATTAGAATTCTTAATTTTAATATATGTTTGTATTAAGAGTGATGTAATAACTCTTTAAAACTATGGTAATGTAGTTGATGATATTTTTGGAGAGTATGATGTGTAGGCCAAGGTGGCCATTTTTACTCACGTATGGGTCTCATGATATGAGAAACAGATTTTCCGCAGGTTAACGGTGATCAACGGGACCCCCAGGAAATGGGGCGTCATAGGGAGAACAAGGTTGTCACATAGGATTCCCATAGTAGCCTCAACATTCCTTAATGTCACATCCACAAAAACCAAGATGCCCATTCGAATACGATGGTATGGAACATCGTATGCTAATATAAAGCATTAAACAAGCTTGTACCTCAACTCCTTTTTTGCTAACAAAAGCAACCCACCAAATCCTATGTGGTCTATTGTCGCTACCTTGTTAGTTGGTAAGCGACTAACAGACGCTAAGAATTTCGTGCAATAACATCTAGACTTAGGTAGAGCGTCTTATAATGACAACCATAATGGGGGTCATTATTAAGTTAATAGATCAATATTATGAATACAACAGTAATGTAATTTAGTCACCTTTGGACACTCTTGGGGAATATGGCCCTTTCTTTTTTTTCCCTATCTTGTCCATAAATTGTAATTTATGATTGATTACAAAAATATAACATATATGTAAAACCAATAACAATGTAATTTATAGGTTGATAATAATTGTTTCCAATTTTTAATGGTAGTAAATTTTTCAATTATTATGGGTAATATCGCTATATGTTATGTATCATCCCAGTGGTGTTATGCTGGTACCAACTATATGTTGTGGTAGGATCACTTTCATCCAAATATATAGTGGTAATACCTCTATCCGTTGCTAGTACCATCGGTAAGTTATGGTGGTACCCACAGTATAGTAGTAGTATCGGGTAGTACATTATATTTGGTCATTTTTGTTTAAATTTGGACATTTTCTCATTATGGTAGTTTCGGGTAGTACCTTACTACGTTATGGTGGTACCACATTATGGTAGTATCAGTAAAGACTTCAATATGTTATGGTAGTACCTTATTAGTAAGAAATGAATACCCATGCGGTAAATAACCAATGCCAAACCAATTACAAAATAATAAAGTGCTTCGTTAAGGATAGACATAGCACAGTATTATAAACCTTGCTGTTAAGCTTTCAATCTAATAATTTTAACCTCAATGATTCATCGTAAGAAAATCTCCCAGTAGTAGTCTCTAATACGATATACAGGGCACAAATGATTATATTATGGATGTGGGTATTAATTCATGACACGATTATTGATAAACCTATATACGATAGTACCACCAGTAGGTTATGGTAGTACCCCCAGTATTGTAAGGTTGTACCGGGTAGTACATTGTATATAAGGCTACATACTCATATTTAAGGTGGTCCCCCATGCTTTTTACGGTTAGCTAAACCACATACTCATACTTAAGGTAGTCCCCCATGCTTTTTATGATTCTTTCTAAACAAAGGTAACTCCTTTATATGAAAAAACAAACAAAGAAAACCTTAAACTAATAAAGGTAACTCCTTTGTATGAAAAACCAAACAAAAGGTAACTCCTTTAACTAAAAATCCAAAGATAGAACTCCCAAAAACTATTAAAGTTAACTAATTTATTTACATAAAACAAACAAAAAAACACCCGAAAATGCAAAACACGAATGTATATATAAAAAATCAAACTTGAGAACATAAACTTATAGCTTACGAATATGAACGAGGGATGATTGCTTGCAAATTCCTTTCCTAGAAAAAGATGGATGATTGCTTGCAAACAACAACAAGATAGACAAAACAAGGGGAGGGGAAAATGAGAATGAAATTTAAAGAGATGGAGAGAAGATGAAGAGGAGAAGAGGAAGGGAAGGGAAGCGAATCGGACGAGAAGAGGGGAAGAGCCAAGGAAGAAGAACATGTAAAAAAAATTGACATTTTTTTTACTTTTGTTACCATGAGGTTTTTTTTTTTTACTATAAGGGTTTTTTATGGGTTTTTTTGGTAATCATTACAAATTTGATTGAAAAATAATTATTTTACTAACGGTAACAACACTCATAAAATCAAATCTAGTTTTCACCTTACAATTATTTTCCCTCTACATATTAATAAAACACAAGCCAAAAGAAACAACTTAATAATTCTAAGATTTACATGGAGATCCCAAAAAAAAAAAAACACCATAAGTAAGATAGAGAAACTCATTATGTCAAAGATTGGTACAAAAGTAAAATATTGCAAAGAAAAATAAAATATCAATTTGCAAAATTCTAAATTACATCATAAATATTTACAAGTATTTCAAAAAAGGAATAAGTTTATATCATGGGGGTGAAGCATTACACCCATTCACAATGTCATATAGGTCATTATCTAATAGAAGTCTTGTCACCCAACTTATTTTGAGGAATATACATCCAAAGGCGCACTACCATCTTGCTATATACATCAATCACTTGAAAAGGCATAACCAAGTTACAATTAATAACCAAGAAGATAAACTTAGTTAAGATGTGACAAATTATCAGCTAAAAAATGGGTCAATGAATAAAAAGGTTAGTATTAACACGTTGCCAACATAATGGAATATACACTAATACAAATGACAAAGTAAGAAAATTATTATCCCATAAGAATATCAACAATGATGATCAATTTGGGTGATCATAATTATGTTTGGTTTTTTTCCCATTATTGTTTGCTCCTCGTGATAATTTGCATGGGGTCCAACCTCTTGTCATTTTCACTCATAAATATAGAAATTTTCTTCAGTGGAGAATTCATTTGACAATATATACGGTATACCATCACGCCAAAGAGGGGAATCATTTCTGATGAGACATTGGATTTTGAAAGAAAAACAAAAAGCAATACCATACCTAACTAGATCTCAAAAGGACTATTCTTGATGATACTTTTAGCCTGGGCATAAGTAGGGTCCTAGAGAAGTTAAGCAGTCTGGCTCTCTGGCATTTTTGCCAACAATTGCTGCTCTCAATTCTTGGACCTAACCATTTGTTCCTATCATGGATTCATGCACATGTCAATCTAAAGGAAAACATAACATGGATCTTGACTTAGGTCTTTATCATGACAGCCAAGTATACATTTTTCTTTTTATAGTTATTGAAAAGACACTCTCAATTATTTATGAATATATTTTCAAATCACATTATTGATACCATAGTCCTATTTGCTGGTACCCTAAGACTTTGATCATATTGATTTGTACTATTATTCAATGGTTTAAATCTTACTCTATATATATATATATATATATATTATTTATAGGTACCAAAGCCCAAAGGTACCTTGGTATATTTATTTCCCGCATCTTTCGTCTTTAGAAAAATAGAAAAATAGGGAAAGAAAAAGACTTTTTTTTTTTGAAATGAGGAGAGAAAGAGATCAACTTAAAAGTGGACACTGTGGTATGACATGAGGTACAAAATAAATGAAAAAGAAAAGGCATGCTATAGTCTGTCTTCAACTTTTGACAATGAAAAATAAAATTAATTTCTTTTTTTTTTTTTACATCTAAACACAATATACTAAATTATCCGAACTCAATACCCCATTCTCTCTATATGCATTGTCTTTTAAAATATTGAATGCTCAATCATATGAACTAAGTGTGATAGGCAAAAATTCTTGTTAATTAGAAAATAGTTTTAAAAAGTGACATTTTTCTCATAACCTCTTTAATTATTTTCATATTTTTTGTAGAGTTTTCTTCAGAAATATTAGGCAAGCATATAGGATAATTAAAAATAAAGTGTCACCATAAATATTATTTTCTAAAATATAGAAAATAAGTTATCATTGACGTGTGACTCAAGTGGAAAAATGGTGGGATGGGTTATACAAGGGTCCTTGGTTTTAATTTAAGAACATAATACTACAATACAATTCAAGTGAATAGAAATCGGGAAAGAAATGTAGAAAATAAGTGAATGAAAGTAGGAATGGTACAGTATAAATTAATTCATTGAAAAATAATTCCTATGGGAAACTAATGACAAGTTAACTCATTTAAAAATAATTCTTATTATATTGTTACCCGTGAGAGCGAGTTCTTGTTCCAAAAATGTCATTTTTAACAATCTCAACAAACCCCCAAAAAAAATCAGATATTTTTTAAATAACAAATTTTGAAAGATTTAGAGTAGAGTGTATTCAAAAATATATAATATGTTTGTGCATAAAATTAAAAATATAAAAATTTGAAATTATTACTATTTTAAATTTAATTTTTATATTTTGGTTTATTTTGAATGTTTTATTTAAAATATTAAAAACATACCCGTGAAAAATATATATATAAGTATAAAAAATTAATGAAGTTCTAATATTTTATTAAAATAATTATATTTTAGAATTTTTACAAATTTATAATTTTAATATTTTAAAATAAAAACAGTCAAAATAAATCAAAATAAAAAATATAAATATAAAAACAAAACAATAGTAATTTCTCAAATTTTTATATTCATATTCATATATTATATATATATATATATATATATATATATATATATATATATATATATATATATATATATATATATATATATATATATATTTTTTTTTTTTTTTTTTTTTTTTTTTTCTTTTTGGTTTTCTTACGCTGCTGGTAAATTACATTTTTAAAACAAGAACTCCTCATACACTGATAATAACCAATATGAATTATTCTAAAATGGGTTAACTTGTTTTTAGTTTCTCCATCGGACTTACAGGTTAATCTGGGTAGGGATAACCATGGGGCAATTTCAGTTCTCATACCCGTCTCCTTTAACAAAGAGAAATTCTATTTGCACCTCCTCTATTTCTCTACACACCCCATTAAAAAAACACATATAGTAAAATACACATTTACCCTTAACCCTAATTTTCTATTTGTTTCTTCTTCTTCTTCTTTTTCTTTATCTCTCTGCACTCCCAACCCTTCTCCCCAAGGCCGTTTTTGTGTTTTATGCACCCAACTCCCCTTCTGCTGTGTGAGAAATGGCGTTGTAATAAGGAAATGGCGCTGCTCTCAGTTTACAAATGACGAGTAAGGAAGACGAGGATAATGGGCCGTTTTCATAGAATATACTTAATCCGGACTAAAATCCTGACATATAACAAAGTCCGATATTGAAATCTGGGAATATGTTCGACACGATTTAACAAATCCGGGATTATAGATAAAACCGGACAGCAAAATTATGTAGAGTGACGTTAGAACGGATTGACAAATATCCGTTAAATAAACATAGTTCTGATTTGAAATTCGGATTTTCTAGGTTGCAACCGGATTGAAAATCCGAAATATGATATTCTGAGCATAAATCCGGTAAGAGCATATTTAACACACTCTCCTTTCTACTCAAGAAGCCCCTACAAGAGAAACAAATGTAATGGGATGGGGTCAACTTTAAAGAGCACACAACCAAGACTATTAAACATACAGAGATAAGCCTATTACCGTAACCCGTAGCCTTTTTTACTTCCTTAGACCAAAAGTGTTTATTCAAAATTAATTGAATTGATGATTAATAGGCAGTGCGGGTGGGCATGGGATTGAAAAGTAAAGTGAGAAGATAGGTGGTTGGCCGTTCACTAAAGGTTGAGACGATGATATACTTCTCTTTTCCAAATGATTCATCCACCCTCTTGTATAATTCATAACGATATGGATAAGACATCCTGAAATCATGAGGTCAGATTAACAAAGTAAGGAACATTTTGGCTGACAAAAAATTTGCAGGAGATGAGATATTATGCCAACTACTTAGTCCCACTCAAGATATACATCATGACAGAAATGTGGATATAAATACCGATTCTTAGTCATCAAACTAACCTTGGAGGGGAAAGAGGTAAATTTACGTAAGGTTTTTCTCTTTATTATCACTCTTGCACATCCCCTCTACTGAGGTCAGTTTTCATATGAGGTTGTTACATAACAAAAATAAATATTAAATATATTTGTTAGACACCCCAAAGAGGGAAAATAAAAGAATAGAAAAAAACAAAACAAACAAGCTCGACATTTCCTTCCAAGACCGAAAAAAATACAAGAAAATCTTTGTCTAAGGGCATGGTCCCTCCTAGAGTTTAACATAAGTATATTTTAAACATAAAAGTCTAACAACTAATACATAAACATAAAACTAAGTCTTCTTTTTCCTCTTCGAACGAACATATACAGTGGTAGATTTAAGAACTTCGGCGTGTGTGCCGAAGGATCCGCCATGTGTGCCGGAGGAGCAACCTGTCACCGGGAGGAGAGAACCATTCCAAGGTGGGAGGATCAACTGAAGGCCGGGTGGAGAGAAGCGCCAACCACGCCGAGGTCCCTGAATAGCCCAAAGCACAGCTACTATGACACCGTCGCACTCTTATCGCCAAATGTAGTGCAAACTTAATCATGGAGTGTTACGCCGTGAGTAAACTCGATATCATCATCGATATAATCCCATTAGTCGCAAAAGGATCCCTTAGCCATGAGTCGAACTCAAGGAGAACGACATCGCCTCGTCTCTCAGATGCCTCACACGGTGCCCAAATAACCTCACCAATAGAGATTAGCATCGCCCACCCGGTTTACTGGTGGGAGAATGATATCATCGATCCAAAGAATGTATGTGTAAAATGGATGCGACGTCGTCTAGCGTGATGGTCATCTCACCAAACGGAAGATGAAAAGTCGTGGTCCCTAGCTGCCACCGCTCATAAAAAGCCGACAACATCGGTTCATCAGAACTCGATGATCAGCGAACTAGTCAATCTGCGGCCAACCCGTATCGGCGTACGCCTCATAAATACGACATCTCTCCGTATCTAGCTCTATAATCGTAGCTTTGCACCATGATTTACCAATTTCAATGGTGCTCGATCCTACAATATAAATGGCAAATAAATTACAATTCAATTTATATATATACAACTTTCGACAATGATTGTTTACCTCTCCCAACCATATATCTTCGCCGCAATACTACTAAAACTCCGCAATATAGATCCATCGATAGTCCTCCTCCAGAACACCTCGAAGACCTCTCGCCTCATCCACTGACTCGAGGATGCTCAACCGGACTTCGATCCACGCTGGCCCAACATCTTCTCAATTGCACTCGCCGCTCACGCCCGATCCCGTAGGTCGCCTACGAGGTGCCAATTCAGATATACCTCCTCCTCGAGTACGTGGTGGCATATCTATTTCAAAGAAAATAAAGATTGATAAGTTATCCGGACATCATGAAATCCGGAATGCAAGATTGGAAATTTCCAAGCATGCACTGTGCTATTAAATTAAATATTGGGACATATTTTCCTCTTCTATAGTTGAATACATAAACATTATCTAGTGCACCAATGAAACAAAAGTAAGCAATCATCTTGTAGCTCATGATACAAAAACCAATCCTAAGACTAAACATAGCAGCATTACCTAATGCAGCAAAGTGGAGAAGGGAGGATAACATTAACATGAAACAAGCATCCATGTTTCAAATTCCAAAGTTCAAATTTGTGAAGCTTGAAATAAGTAATTCCAAAGTTCCTGAGTTTACAAAAAAGAAGTTGATTTTGTTCAAATTTACACAAGGGCATCATGAAATTCACAATGACACAAATTTTGTGAAGCATCTATCACATAAATCAAACCATCCTAACAGTAATATCAGTAAAACTAGTAAATAAATAAAATAAACTGAAAAGAAAAAGCAAACCAACACACAAGTAGTGTTACTGAAGATACTCTTCAACCACCAAAAGTGAACTAATAGAACCTTATCCAAACCAAAAAAAATAAGGAACAAACTCACAATCATTAACTCAAAATTGGCTGCTTATCATTTTATTCGTCCAATGAGATAAGCAGCATCCACCCATGTTCCGCTCCAAGTAAAGTGAAAAACAAGAAGAGAGGAAAGGCTTCAGCCACTACTGTAAAATTATGATCTCATTGTGATACTCTTCTGTATCCACAGTTTGACATAGAGAAATAGTTATAAGCCGGTACCACGTGTTCTGTTTGGATGACTGGAAAATACTGAAACCGGAAGGAAAAGAATGGCAGAAAGCTTGAACGCTTTGTTTTTTGTGCAGTTGCAGCCGGAATGAACTACAAAGCAGACTGCCGCGTGGAAGTATTTTCAATTCCTTTACTTTATTAAGATTTTCTCAGCATAACACTTTACCGGACATCATGGAATCCGGATTAATAACACTTTATCGGACATCACGGAATCTGGATTTATAACACTTCACCGGACATCACAAAATCCGGATTTAATAAATTCATCCGGACGTCATGAAATCCGGAAATTGTTAACTTTTTCGGACATCATGAAATCCGGAATACATCAATATTTCGTGATTCAACAATGCACCGAATTAAAAGCTCAAATTGGATTTGAATCTGGTAACATGTAATCCCGAAACACGAAAAACCGTGATGAAATTTCTAAAAAAAAATCAACTTATAAACCCGCATGAAAATGCAAAATAAACACAATAAATCAACAAAGCAAGAACTTAGCTTCATATTTCCTCTTGGCCTGGCCAATTTCCGGATTTCTTATTGTTTGGGGGTTCTCGGATTTGTGGACGATAGGTTTTGCGGTAACTTTGGGGAGGATGGGTTTTGGGGAAGTGGGGTGTAAGAGTATAAGGGAAAAGCAAATACTAACGCGCAGCACAGCTTTATTTCTATTTAACTTAAAAATTCAAAGGTAATGTCAAAATGAGATAACTCTACAGATATTTAACCTCTCTTTAACAAATTAAACAAGTTGGGATGAGAACAAGGACGAGAACGGGTCTAACAAGTATGAGAAATTCTCGTACTAACCTGTTTAACTATTCTTTTTATTTTTATTTTTATTTATTCTTAAATTTAAATTATATAAAATTAATATATTTTATAAATAAATAAAATATGTTTGGTGTCTGTTTGGCGTATTCGTTAGTCATGCCTTCCTTCAGACTTCCCAGTTCCCTGCCTCTCTCAGCAGTAGCCAAGAAATCAACCCATGTTTGGGGAAATTCAAAGTCCTTCAATTCATAAGAGAGCTTAACAGTTTTTAAGAATAAGTCAAATTTTACTTTTTTAAGAGAAGACCCAAATAAACTTAAACTCTAAATATTTAGGTATGTTTTTTTTCTTTTTTTCTTTTTTTTTTTTACTTTAAACTGAATTAAATTTTTGTTCAAATATTTGATTCGTTTGTTTTTTCTTTAAAAAAAAAAAAAAAAGCAATCTTTTAATTTTTATCTAAATTTTGAAACAATCGATTTTTAAATAAAAATTTTAATATATATATAATTAGTATGATATGATTTTCTTATATTATAATATATAATTTTTTCTTAATAGAAAAAATATTCAAAAACACATCAAGAAATTTTGGTTTTTTCTATTCAGTCAAAAAATTTAAAAATTCAACAATAAATCATGAAAAAATTAAGAAACAAATAGGCTAAATGCTGTAAGCAAATTTGCTTTCAATAAAAAACCAAAAAACAAATCACACCTTAGTTTATCATATGCGTTGTATAATCCAGTCAATAAATTTAGACTTCAGTTGAATACTTGATATGGATTTGAACAACATGCATATTAAACTCTTATTATTATAGTATTTATGAAAGATGTATTATATATATATATATATATATATATATATATATATATATATATATATATATAGTCAGTAATCCAGAATGTAAGGAACTTCCAACTATCAAAAAGAGGAAAAATAGATTTGTAATGAAACATGTGAGATTTTAATTTGTGATTAATGGAAAAAAGCCCCATTTCAAAATAAATCTATGATTTACAATCAAGGTGGGTGGGTGTGATGAATATTATATATACCCTGTAATGAAGAGGAATGACTCCATATTATCTTGTTGGCTTATTAAGTTGCAAAAGATGCTCTAAGTCTTTCAGTTGTGCTATCAACTGTAAGTACTCCCTCTGCATCCTCTCGATCCGAGCCTCTACCATGAACATCTCGTCCTTAAGGTGGTGAATCCGCTTATCCAACCATGCTTCAGTTTCCGACGATCTTTCGCCTGACCTCCTGGAGGAGTCCATGCCATTCATCATGTAGTCTGTTTGGGAAATCACATGGACTTTCTGGGGTCTGGCTAACAGCACAACTATGCTTAACTGCAGTTAAGAGATGTAGGCAGAGGATGTGATTCATGCACATAGATATTTAATACAAGAATTATAAGGGCATACATACATAATATGTTTCGAATGAGCAAATCGGTGTTTTTCTTATTAAATGGGACTGACACTGACTAGGAGTCTCATTGTTATGGATATCAACTCCATACTCCTCTGTTAGGAGTAGGAGTTGTGATTTTGATGATGATTAATTTCAAGGGAAATTGAAGAAATGGAAGAAGCATACCTGCATTAGGAGGAGGATCAGAACAAAGGTGATAAGGAAGAGTAACTGAAGATGTCTTTGATTTTTCAAAGTTGATGAAAATTTTGCCATCATTTCACTCAATAGAGATGAAAAGGAAGTAACTGTATTTCCTTGGAGGAGATGACCGTTGTTAACATCCCTAGAATCCGAACTATGAGGGATCTTTGCAGAGTTGGCTCCCTCATGTGACCTTTCTGAAGTTTCTGCCATCTCTCCTTGCCGTTCTAAATGAACTTGACCATTCTCAACAGCACCAGTGGTGAGAATTTCGTCTGCTTTACGAAAATAAAGAGATGGTTAAGTGAAAAATTAGAGAATCTATTATCCTGTTGTAAGTATCCGAGTTTTCAAAAGTCTGACCTTGTTTTTCAAGGTTCTTTTGCTTCAACAGTTCATGTGCCTGAAAGAAAGGTAAATATGCAAAATCTTGAATGGGTGGTCAAACTCTGATAAACTGAAAATTGAACAACAGAAATATTAAATAGGGAGAAAGAGAATACATGGGTTATCCAGTTCGCATAAGCTTCTCGACATTCTTCCACAGTGGACTGCACTATTTTCCCTGTGATTGATCGGCATTCACCGAATAGGTGTCAATCAATTCCATATTTCAAAAAGCCAAGCACACTAGTATGCACATTAAATAACCACACACTGAATAAAGAAAATAAGCATGACCCTAAAATGGACTTGGGCAAGCAAGCAAAAATCCCACTTTTTTGTGGAATGATATAGATTTATTTATACTTTGATCAGCATTTTTATACGTGGGAATGATTCTTCATCATATTTGTACTTACCTTTTAATAACAAAAAATTAATATAAACAAACACAAACATGAAAGCACATCAACAACTAGATATTGAAAATTAGATTGAGTCCTACAAAAGTTAACTTTTTAACATATACAACCACCAAATGAATCCTACATTTTTTATTTTATTTTTTCAAAAATGATGTCTTATGACTTAGATTTTAGAGGCAAGTAACCTAGTCCTTCTGACAAGCACTACATTAGTACTGCTATATGAGCCTGCTAATGGCGATTTCCCAGTTGTATAAAACTTTTCAATTTGTCATGATGATTCTTCCATCATGAACCAAGAAAGTATATGTAATGGGTAAAAGAAACCCCATATATGAAAGTAATTCAGGTTCAAATATATAACTTTCAAGCTTCTATTATTATCAAGCATGAAAAATGACCAAAGGCCACAAACAGCCAAAGACAAAATTAATAAATATTTGCTGAGAGGCACACCTTTCCACATGGTTTTCTTAGAAAAAGCCACATTGATATATACCCGCAAAATGCAGCTTTCATTTGAATCATCCCCATCACGCTCCACATCCCAAAGCCCCTAAGGTATTAAATACAAAAAGGAAAAAAAAAGTACAAAAGCATGATAATTTCAATATTTCTCTAAAACCGCAGAGTAAAATAGTGTTCCAAAAGATTCAGATATTAACAAATAATTATGGGAAAAAAATCATGACCTGACCACCCCCAGATATTCAAAAACCTTCCATGTAATAATACACTGCATGGATTAGTGTTAATGGCTTTAGCCTAAGTGGACCAGGTATACATTGTTGACATATCACCCAACCACGTAATTTTTTAGATTAAATTGCTAATTTAACATGGTATCAGAATCTTATTATTTCTAGAGGTTCTAGGTTTAAATCTCACTGTTTATGAATTTCCTTATTCTTTTTTTTATATAGGTAAGCAGCAAAAAGAATATATTAAGAAAAAAGGGATGAACCCAAGGTATACAGGGAGTATACAAAGGCTCCAACAGGCAAGCCAAAAAAAGAGGCAAAGAAAAACTATACCAGCCCCTATACACAACCCAAAGAACTCAAAAAATCAGTAATATCTAAGGATTGGAAATCTGTAACCACCCTTGCCCAAGACCAAAGAGTGTACACAAAATGGTTTTTCATTCTTTGGGCTGAAGGCACCACATCTTCAAAAAAAAGCCTTGTTTCTATCCTTCCAAATTATCCAAAACTGGCAAACATGAGCTGCCATCCATAATTTTTTGAGCTTTTTTCTAGCAAAAGAACCTAGCCACCCTTCCAAAGTATCTTCAAATGAACCAGGGAGCATCCATTTGACACCAAAAATAGTGAACAGCAAAGCCCATATATCCTGAACAGGTATACAAAACAGCAGCAAGTGATCAAGATTTTCCTCCTCTTTTCCACAAAGGGGGCATCTATTGGCTAGATGTCTTCCCCTTTTCTTTAATTGATCCATAGTTAAAACCTTCCCCCACCAAGCTTCCCACGCAAAGCTAATTTTTGTAGGGATCCATGAATTCCAGACCATTTTTCTGGGAAACTGCCCCCTCATTATCTCCCATCAGCAAGCTGTAAAAATGCCATCCATGGAAGCTGTCCAGACCAGTCGGTCCTTTTCCTCTGAATAAATCCTCTTCCCTTGTAAAGAAGTAAGGAGGTTGCATACTTGTTCCAACTCCCAGTCATTAGAAGACCTTATGAATCTAGGGTTTCAACCCCACCTCCACTGAATGGTTCCAAAATTCTGCCACAAAAGCAACTTTAGAAACAGCCATTGAGTATAGGGAGGGGAAAGTCACACCCAATGGTTCTATCCCACACCAATTGTATTTCCTTATTCATTAAATTCATAAAGAGTGAGAAGAGGCCACAAGTGGGGCGTTAAAGCTATTAGCCTTAATGCCAATCAGCTTGACATGATGTATGCTGATGCATCAAGTACATAACAACCTAAGCTCCACATCAGTGGGTGATTTAACAGTTGCTACTACGAGGTAGGATACATATTTAGATACCTCCAATGGAATGACATTTGTCCAGACATTTTTAGTATTTGCAAAATCATGTACTTATGCTAGTGCAAGGACACTCTTATCCTGAGGGTAAGAGTGTTAAATCAAATTATTAAGGATATCCATTTCACTCATTTCATCTTTTATCGATGCCTTCCCCTTTTTTTACTGCTCGTCTATTCTTTAATTATTTTGCTTTTAGTCTTCCATTCTACTTTCCCTTTTAAATTAGGCAGACCCTAGGACTCTGCAGGCCATCTAGACCAAACAATGTTTCTACTATTTTTGTCAGCAACAGGATGTAGGTACTCCAGTAATCCCTACAGATGTACTTTCATTAAATTGTGTTCCTCATTCTTTCCAGAGACCAAAGCAGAAAAGAATGATATGGCATCCAGTACACAGACCGTAAGATACAGACATCAGCCACAGGTAAGCAAATGCCAGATTTAAATCTGTCAATGAAGCCAAAAAACACTGTTTTGTATTTTCTATCTTTAACCCTAAGGCAATGGAATAGAGACTATTTCAAAAGGATAAGAGGTTAAAGGCTGTACTATAGCATGAATATCAAATTCGAAGCAGCAGAAGTATCAATAAAACCAGGCAGACAACAGAACCCAGAAACTTGTCAAATTATGGGAAAAGGAAGAAAAAGATGAAAACTAAGAGCAGCACAAAGGAGGGAAACTTAGACATTGATCAGGAGGTTCAGCACTACTTACAGAGATCAAATCAATTGGAAATAGGGTCGCATACACTAGAGCAGGGGAAAATCCCCCAAGAATATATTCATGACTTCAGTAATCATTACCATCAAGGTGTTAAAGAAGGTTTGGTACAGCAGATTATCAATCAAAAGTAAGGTAAATATACAACAAACATAGAATAATCTTGCCAGAATGTGTTATTTATTCCAGTTAACCAGTTAACCATAAAGGCTAAATACAAATTTTGGCGCACACAAAATCAACTTAACATCAAATGTGTAATTTCCAAGTCTTTGGAGGTTCCCATTTTTTGATAAGGTTCGGGTTGCTTTATATTTGATGTGTACGTATAAAGCATCAGAACCACACGGTTTTACACAATGGTATTTTGAAAAATATTATTCAGATGTTGTAAGGAATGAAGTGATGAATTTCTGCACGGAGTTCTATGAGAGTGGATAATCCCAAAGAAGTGTTAATGCGACCAAAGTAGAATTTTTCATGTGGAAAGTTTATGGGAAAAATGTAGACTTTGGATAGGTGCCTAGGCAAGAGATGGTCTTTAGTAAATCAATGTTCTCTTCATATGGAAGATGTAGAGTCAATAAATCACAACTTTCCGCATTGTGCTAAAGCTAGAATGTTATGGAATTTGGTGTTTTCCTTGTTCAAGTTGTTGGAGCAGCCAACTCCAATGAGAGAAATCGCTTTAAGTGTGATGGTTCAGAGAAAACAAAGAAGGTCAGAAAGTGTTAGAATGGCCATGATGCAAGTGTTATTGAAATGACATAGACGTAATTGTTGTTATGGGTTCCTCAATGGATACTGAAACAGCCATGCCCCTTGAATCTTTTCCTCTTTTCTTTTCTTTTTTGGCATCCTTCCATATAAAAAGTAATGAGAGAGGCTATTTCTGTGCTCAAAAGGTTATAATGAGTTTTCTCTCTCTCTGCAAGTATTTTGCCTTCTAACATAAAAATTTTTTTCTGTTAAAACCCAAAAGTTAGAAACATTGCCAAGTCATACAAAAAGCAGGGATCAGAGCAATATCCCTAGATTTTTCCATTCACATATTTGTAATTTAGGGATACTGATTACTGAAGTAGAGGGAGCAAATATTTCATCAATATTTAACTATCCTCTTCCATAAATGTCATGTAAACAACCACAAAGAAGCAAGCTTCCAAGCTTTCTTCCCCTTATTTCCTATGAAAGTCCACTGCGCACTCAAAAGAGAATCCTCAATCATATAATGTTTAGGTAATGATTGAGAATATGGTAAACAGTTACTTCTTTTCACACATGACATTTGTTTGGGATCTTCCAACCCTTCCTTTTGAGTTAATCCAGTGTAAGAATCCTGCTCCAAGTAGCTTCTTAAGCAAAGAAAGTAAACCTCAAAGGAACAAAAGAATTTCAAACCCAAACAGAAATGCCTTCCCATGTCATACATAGGAACAGAATGACTAACTAAAAAGATGTTCACTCTTTGTAATATAATAAAGGAGTGTTCCCATATCACTTGCCTTTCCAAAAGCTTCACCCCACTCCTAAAAGCAACATTAAAACTTGGTATACCCTGAATGTCAATGGAATTTGTAGAATATACTTTCCTAGGATTACATGAATAGTTGTAACTTATCTTATGGTTGCTTTGGTAGTTACTAGTGGTTATTGGTAGTTTATGACAGTTTGCTGCTTGAATAATTGTAACCAATCTTATGGTTGCTTTGCTAGTTTATGGTAGTTACTGGTAGTTTTTTCCTAAATTTTCTCCTTGCTTCGTGGAATGGAATGTCGGCCACATATTTAAAAGAACCATAGGATTGTAATTAATATGAAATGAGAATTCAGTAGTTTATTCCAAATTTGACATGGTATCAAAGCCAAAATACCGAAATCATTTCATCTCGTGTTCTTGGTTACTCATGTTCTTAGTTACTCATGCTCTTGGTTACTTGTGTTCTTGGTTACAAGGCATGACATCTCATATGCTTAGCAAATTTATGCAATCACCTCAACATCTTCATCTTGCTATCGTCCGCCGCATTATTTGATACTTAATTAGGTCCCCTACTTGTGGGTTGTTCTTCTCTTCATTTAACTGTGTATAGTGACGCAGATTGGGTTGGATGCCTAGATACTAGGAAATCTACAACAAGCTAGTGCATTTTTCTTGGTGATGCCTTGATTCTTGGAAGTGTAAGAAGTAGGAATGTGTCTCTAAGTCTTCCACGGAGGCTGAGTATAGAGTCATGTCTGCAGCTTGTTTTGAAATTGCGTGGTTAAGCGATCTTCTTTTCGAACTTGGATTTCCTTAAATTTGTCCTACTCTACTTCATGGTGATAATACTAGTGTCATTCAAATAGCTATTAATCCAGTATATCATGAACGCACAAAGCACATAGAGGTGGACTATCATTACATTAGGGAGGCCTTTACTTGCGGTGTTATCCCTCTTCCTCATCTTATTACTGATCTTCAACTAGCTGATGTCTTGAAAAAAGCTTTAACACACCAAAGATACCAATTTCTCACAAGCAAATTGATGTTGATAGAGTTACTTGCATCAATTTGAGTGGGGATGTCAATGGAATTTGTAAAAAATATTCTTACTTTCCTAGGATTACAAGAATAGTTGTAACTTATCTTATGGTTGCTTTGGTAGTTAGTAGTAGTTTATGATAGTTTCCTTCTTGAAAATTCGTAACCTATCTTATGGTTGCTTTGGTAGTTATTGGTAGTTTTTTCCTAAATTTTCTCCATGCTTTGTGGACTGGAATGACAACCACATATTTAAAATGATCCTAGGATTGTAATTGATATGAAATGATAATTCAGTAATTTATTCCATAATCGACACTAAAGACCTCCCTATTGCAGCTAATTGCCTTTCACACACCCGCTCCATATCTCTCCCTCATTTCTCTAGAACACCGACCCACTTCTTCCTCCCCATACTTCTCTCTACAATCACCTATTTCCAAATAGGATTCTTTCCAATCACAAGCCTACTATTTTTGAGAAGAGCCTAGGTAAAGATGGATAACTTTCTAATGCCCAAACCCCGCTTCTACTTGTCCATGTGAACAATAAATGCGGCTTCTCATAAACCAATTCATTAGACGCTGCTTACACTCTGAAGCCCCACTCCTCAAAGAAACTCTTTTGAGTTGTTTAATCTAGCAACCAATCTCTTTGGAATGACAAAAAGATATATGAAGAAAATCAGCAAGTTCGACAAAGGGCTTTTTACAAGAGTTTCTTTTACTTCTAATAAGTATTATCTCTTCCACAAAGCAATTTTAGAATCTTTCCTCCATTTTGTCCCACACCGTAGAAGGCCTGCACTGCGCTCCCAAAGGAAAGCCTAAGTAGGTGGTCAGGAGATTGCTCACTGAACATTGTAAAACAGTAGCTAGATCCTCCTCCATATTCAAGATCACCCCAGCTTACTTTTATCTAGAATAATCACTGGTGGATATTTTTTCAAACCACATGAATATCCAACTCAAGTACTCCAAGTTCTCCTAATTAGCTTCACAAAGAATGGGAGCATCATCAGCAAATAACTAGTAGTCCTACATCACCAGACCACCTTTTCCCCTAATTGAGAAGTCTCCTGCAAAACAACCCTCCTTTGCACTGATAAGGATGCAGGAAAGAGCCTCTATGGCCATGAAGAATATATAATAGGACAAAGGATCACCTTATCTCAAGCCTTTAGAACTCTAGAAGAAATCAAGGAGGATCCCAGTGACTTAGATAGAGAAATGCTACAGGCATATACCATTTGATCCAAGCAACCTACTTCGAGCCAAAACCCCGAGTATCCAACACTGGTAGTACGAACCTCCAACTAAAATGATTGTATTTTGCTTTTCCAAGTAAAAATTTTAAAAAGTCTTTTTTCGAAAACATAAGATACATCTCTAGTTTTTAAACAAGAGTTCTTGCATTTTATTTAAAAGTCTCTATTTTTAAAAACAAAAACAAGATGTGCATCGAATCGCTGCCTTAATTAGTGTATTTTTTTATTGCTTGATCATTCATCAAAGTTTCATCCAAAATTTTCATATTGTGAGGTCCGTGCTCATGATTTCTTTTTCATTTTTACCAATATTAAAACCATTACTTATGTTGATATTTATGAATCCAAAATTATATCAAAATTAGAGTAAAACCTCCATAATTAATTGTTCAATAAATTAATACTCACTTATATAATAAAATTTTCAAGTCCCAAGTTGGATCAGAGTCCCATATTATTAATGTAAATAAATGCTTAAGATAATACTTTTCGTCAAAATCCCTAAGGACCTAAGGCAATGTAAACTAATAATTGACACTTTCCTAATTCAACTCTTTCTTGGATCTATCGCATACTTAAAATCTATTTAACTTCTAGAGCATTAAGTTTTGACACCACACCTCTCCCTTTTAGGAGTCTCACTATCTTCTATAATTAATAATCATCTCTTTTTTGTTTTTAGAGTATCTAATGCTTCTATATATTAACTTTTAACAACATGCTTTTGATTTATAAGGCATATGTACAAGTACTGTAAAGTAGAAACATAATACATATTCTAAATTAATGAATATTAATTTATCTATAAATCAATAAACACACTTAGATAATAATTTTTCTCAATCCTCGGATTATTATTTTATACGGGTTTTACTTTTATTAGAGTAACACAAGTGTAGGGAAGCACACCAGGAATTTGTTGATATAGGTGATATGGTTAACAAGATTTGGATAATTAGTACCTCAACAGTAAAATAATCTCCATAGGGCACATCATTGATTTCTTGTGATGTCTCAATAATCAAATGACTGCAAAAGAAAAGACAATATAAAAAATAGTAACAAATGTGACATCACCCCAAAAAAAAGAGCAATAAGTAACAACTGTGTACTGGAGCAGAATATTAAATATTGAAAAAAAGTACTGTGATGCAGCACAGAAAGTGAAATTCGGAAGGTGGTACTAGAATTTTTTATAAGCTTTTTAGGCATGCATAAAACAGAAACAAACAGATCATCAATTGTCTATGACTAATTATGCATGTGCCACATAAAGGTAGGTACAGCCTCTGGTCAATAGTACTTGTTCTTCAAAAGCTCCAAAAACCAAATGGATAGAGGATAAAAGTCTAAGATTGCAATCTTAACCATGTTAAGTTACCAAGTTGAACCAACAATACATAAATGAAGCTTACTTAGGCTATGTCCCCAACAAAAAGGTCTAGAATCCTTATGGATTATGAGTTCAACTTCCCAAATTATTAAGCTCACATGCTAGCTTAAGGAAGGTTGCCCATACAATAATTGCAGTAGCCAAAGAAAGTTTATTTGGTTTTCTCACAATAAAGGGCAAGTAGCATAGATATTGGTTCAAATAGCAAATATACATTAAAGATGTCTAGGCAAAAGACACAACATCAAAGACACGGTATTTACATCTGAAACCAACCAAAGGTGTGAATAAAAAGGAGACATCAAAAACCCAAATCATTAGATGTTGATACCTATGTTTCTTATGTTGATTTCATCATCTTTCTGTGTAAGAGAAAATCCTATACAACCATCAAAAATTGACTGCCACCTTCTGCCATTTAAACTGGCCATTCACCCAAACCTTGAAAGGAAACTTTTTTCCCAGTTTCTTGTGAGTTATAGCCAAGTTTCTGATTTGTTGTTGAATATATTTCAAAATCCTAATTTGGATTCACGTGCTTTCCAAAATCCCAGTTCAGATTTCTAGTCCCAAGTAGTCACTTAATTTTACAACACTGCTATCAACAGCAAAAGGAGTTTTTAGGTGTTTGGGTTAGTCAAGTTGAATACATGGCTAATTTGTGTCTATGATGCTGTAAAGACCTATGCACATCATTGGACTAATGCACTTTCCAGCATAGCATGCACCTTAGATCATGGGAACAGGTGGCTAACATTAATCCTTGCTGATTTCCTTTGGATCTATATTTAAGTTAGAAGCATTTGACAGAATAACTTAATAACATGATATGACTTAATGGATAAATTTAAGTCATTTAACATACACACATATAGTATGTTTAATAAAAATAACTTAATAATATTGATTAAAATCAATATAGTAGCAACCTGTTTTTGTAAACACGAAATTTCTGAGCCTCCTGGCAGCTGCCAAATTTTGCACCTTAATGGGAACCCAAGAAATTAAAGTAAGACAGATATCTATAGAACATGAAATAAAACATGAGATTGTGACCAAAAAAGTAAAACAAAAATAATATGCATGACCATACCAAAATATATTTTTATTGGATGTTGAAATGACTTATCACGGAGATGCCCAAATTTGTCATGAGGAGACCATGAAGTGCACCTGAACTCTGAAAGTCATATAACAGACCACTTAAGCAAACAATTTGTAAAGAAAATAACTAAACCCTCTACAATGTTCATCAAAATTCACCAAAAATAAGAATAAGAGAAAGTCACAAATAGGTATAACATCTCCACATTCTGAACAAACTACCTTTATCTCCACATCTTTTATGAAATGATTCTATAAAATTAACAGCATCATCTGAAAAAAAGAAACTAAAAAACTCCTCCACCTTTATCTGCAGACATGAATTGAAAGCATGAATCAGAAGAATTTTATTATACGCCAGTATTAATGAAATTCAATATATTGATATGATAGAAAAAGACAGTTATTTTACCGGAAATTTTGCCTCCGCAACATTTGTGTAATATTCAGGTACTGCAAACAAGAAACAAGATAGCAGCATGAGAACATAAAACAAGGAAAAAGACTGAAAACTTAACAATAAAAATTATGTGTATTTACATCGCTATAAAGAAATTCCAAGAGAGAGAGAGAGATCACTAGAGAAAAATGCTTGCTGTGCAATAAATAAAGTTGGATGAAAACAAGTGATTTCAGTCCTAAAAGTGTTTCAGGTTTACTTTTTCACTGAAGTGAAAAGAATCAAAAACATTAATTAAATTCGAAGTGTGTGTCGGTGTGGAGGGGTGTGTGTGTGTGTGTGTGAGAGAGAGAGAGAGAGGGAGATTACATCACAAGAGAAAAATGTTCATCCCGCCATAAATAAAGTAAAATTATTTAGAAAACAAGTGATTTCAGTCTTAAAAGTATCAGGTTTACTTTTTCAATTAAGTGAAAAGAAGCAAAAATAATAATAAAAATTCAAAGATTATACCAAATCAATCGTGTTCCATGCACAGACAGACCACAAATATTAGATACAACTATGATAAATTGTACTACCTATAGAGTTTGATTGGAGGAATATGAAGTCATATAAGTCAATGATTCAGTAGTATTCATCAAGTTAAGGAGCATTAGGTTAAACTGAGTGCTTGGAACAGATGAGCAAACTGGCATATCATGATACTAGAACAATCTAATAAGAAATGTGCCAATTCTGACACGTAACAAGACTGGTTCAAGATAGACATTGAGTAAACCAACCCTTAGGAGCAACAGAATTCTCCTGCTTCCATGTCAAAATATTTCCAGAAGATGAAGAGTTGGTAATTGGAACTGCTTCTGCATTCTTTTCCACATTATCTTGCTGGTTTGTGGCTGTTACTGGGACAATGTCATCTTCAGCATCAGGTGGATGACTAGAGTCTTTAGAAAGCAGAGGATCTTTATTCCTGAATCAAATACATGTAATAATGCCTGATTAATCAGAATATCCATAAAAAAATGCTTGATTAATCCGAATATTTCACAGAACTAATCTGAAAAATATATCAATATGGCTCATGAAAATACCTGTCTATGGAATCCAATGCATTAACTGGATCTTCAGAGATTTTTACTTCTTCATCTTCAACAATTCCATTCTCTAAGCAACCATCTGATACTGACTCCTGAAATAAAATTGGTATGGAAGAAAGTAATAATTAAGCTCAACTCCCCTAATTAGTGGAACTAGATCCGATCATTACATTTAAAACACAATTTTGATACTAACATTGCCAAATTTGTCAAGACTCAAACATGGGATATCAATAGATATATTGATAATAACATCAAATGAAAATATAAAAATCAGGGGAGACATTGATAAAAAAAAGAGGGGGGGGAGGAGGAGAGAGTGAGGAATGTAAACATGTATCGATGAAAAATAAAAATAAAATAAAATCATAAACTTCATTAAACCATTTGCCATCCATTATATTTGAGAATCAAAGCTTACTAGTTACCACTAAGATCTTGTTTGGAAACTATTTCTAAAAACCAACTTTCTAGCAAAAATTGAAAATTCATTTTTCAAACTTGAAATAATTCTTTAATAAAAAACAGTTTCTCGAAACCAGGGTATTTCAAAGATGATTTTTATATTGATTTTACTTGTTTTATAGGGGTTGTTATAAAAAATAGTTGTAAAAAGATGAATTATTTGAAATAAAGCATTACAAATAAAATTCTTCAAGAAATATATTTTTTGAGTAGATTAATAGAGAAAGGAACTATTCTTTCAAGAAATATATGGCAACACAAAAGTCACATTGAGAATGTCTCAAATTCCCAAATAGATTTTTGTTCAAGAAAACATTTAAAAAAATATGTTTTGAAAACTATTCCCAAAAAGTGAACTGTTTTAGAACTTTCCAAGCATGCCTTAAATCTCTTGTTCTGTGGTCCATTGTTGAAAAATTCCGAAGCCTTTTCTTGGTCAATGAAGTCTCAAACCATTTCGAGCATCAAAACCAAAAAATACAGACACACATACTCAAAAATGATTATCAACCAGTAGATTGAAGAATCAAAGCCTACTAGTACCAAGAGCTTGTTAAGGAACTATTTTTAATAAACAATTCTCTGTTAAAAATAGAAAAGTGTTTTTCAGACTCAGAAACACATTTGGTATATTTTTTAATAGAAAAAGAATAGTTTTTTGCAAACTTGTTCTGGAAGCAGGGTGTTTCTAAGTACATTTTCTTATTGTTTGCACTTGTTTTTTATGCGCTGTTTTAAAAATCAATTGTACAAAGGTGGAGAATGATTGAAAATAAAGCATTATAGATAGATGTTAATTTAAAGAAATATTTGGGAACAATGAAACTGAGAACATTTCCTACAAAACCTGGGACCGATAGCTCTTTCTTGCATATCAAAAAAAAAAAAAAAACTGAGAACATTTCAAGTTCCCAGATAGTATTTGTGCACCAGGAATGTCAAGCTTGTTAGGTAGTGCAGGAATACTATCTCCATGGGCAGTGACGATGTAAAGTCTTTGGATAAGGTATACTTAGGGAGAAATATGGAAGAAATCCAAAGATTTTTGTACCTCATAGAAGATAGTTCAAAGGTAGATGACACTAAAAAGTTTGAAAGCAAGATGATCATTAATTGCAATATCTTAAGCTCCAGTTCTAAGAGAAAAGTGGTTAAGAATGTTTTTTGCCACAAAACAGTAGATGTTGTAATACTTCAAGAAACAAAAGTGAGCTACATGACCACTAACAAGAGGTATGTTGGTAGTGTGCCATCGAATCTCAGAATAAGGAGTGGGCTTCTCTATTGGCCGGTGGAGCACTGAGAAGGGTATGGGATTCTAACAAGTATAGTTGCATAAAGGTGGTAGTACAATCATTTTCAGTTATAGTCAAATTGTTCTCAGATGGAGTTCAGATACTTTGGCGGACAAATTAAGGTCCCCCCAATCCCTTAGGAAGGATTTTTGGATGAACCTTCTAGATCTTTTTGGTCTAACCTTTCCTAAATGGTGCATAGGTGGGGAATTCAAATCATAAGAAAAATTTTGAAAAAGTTAGTAGGCTCTAGATTAACCCCTAGCATGAGGGACTTTGATGGATTTATAATAAAAAGTCAGCAAAGTAACCCTCATTTTAAAAATTCTTTATTTACTTGTTCCAATATGAGAGAATTCCAAGTCTACACAAGATTGGATAGATTTTATTTTCAAGTAAGTTCAAGCAAGATTTTCTTAAAGCCTCCAAGAAGCTCTTCCTAGATTGAGATTTTATTTTCAAATAAGTGGGAGCAAGATTTCCTCAAAGCCTTTAAGAAGCTCTTCCTAGGTTGACTTTTGATCATTGTAGATCATATTAGACACCAACAAATTCAAGCCAACCCTCTAAATCTTTGAGAACATATGGGAGGTCCACCCAAATTTCAGAAAAAATTTAGCTTTTGGCAAAGAGAGTTTCAAAATAAAGGGAGGAAAGGTCATAAATCATAAAGAGGTTATTTGTGAAATCAAAAACTAAAAGAATGTAATAGCACATCTTCTATGGATTGAAAATAGAGAAAATAGAATATTCTTAATGTTTTGGGTAGTATTAAAGCTTGTGAGCAACAAAGGAGTTTGACTTTTGAAATTTCAGCTTTGTGAGCTTTAAAGAAAAAAGGAATTGGTGGAGCTATTACCGAAGGAAGAAATGCATTAGAGGCAAAAGCTAAGGTGTCTCTCTCTCTCTCTCTTTATATATGTATATATATATGCAAAGATGTAGATAGGATTGTAAGGCTGCCATTTGAACTAAGCTTTAATGCAATCTAGTAATTTACCCATAAGATATTCTATCATTAATCTATTAATACAAAAGGATTCAATTTTAGCTAAATTACGTTTATGATTTAAATATTGGTGATGTGAAAGTCGATTGAATAAAAACAGGAAATATTGGTACAACATTTACGTAGTGGAAGATGATATAATTTAAAAGTTACATGGTAAACTGTACTAGATGCAAACAATAGTTGTTAAAAAATTAGGAATAGAGAGAAAGTTATGTCTTAACCTAGGGCAAAACTTTTAGGACTTTCAAAAGAGACATTACGATCTGGTTTTAGAAATCTTCCTTTCATACAAAGTAAACACGAATATATCACAAAAAAGGGAGAACGTTCTTTTATGAATCAAATGCACAGGAAGAGGAAGTGCAACAATGGTTAAAATCATTAGAAGAGTTTTTAAAACTGCCGCAAGGGTGTAGCTAGGCCATAGCGCCCACTTTAATGGACCCAAAGTCCCAAGTTTGAACCTCCCTAGTAATCAAGTGAAAGGGGCAAGGTGCTAACCTACATTACATCAGAGTTTTCCTAGCTATCAGTTAGGTCAAATGTCTTATTGTCGAGGTGCATTTCCCATTATCTTTGTTATAGTAATAAGTAGAGTTAGGAAACTTTGTATCCTGTCCTATTAGTTTTAGGATTCTCTTGTATGTAGTCTTGGGATCAATAAAGATATACAAATTTTTCCACCCTTCATCTTTGATTACATTGTATAAGAGCATAGGGATTGAAAAGGCAAATTTTTGGGTGAAATATCGGAAGAATCCCTCACTGATGGTGACCCATCTCCGGCAGTCAACTACCCAGCTCAGATCATCGTCACTTGCTATGTTCATCGGAGGAAGGAGCACCAACAACCAGCCATCCATGCACGGATTCTCCCTCACTATGACGTTCCTCACACGCCTAAGCATGAGGCATTTTCCAGTGCCGTGCCTCCTCCTCTGGCATCGCCAGTAGCTAACAATCCTCCCTAGCCACTTGCCTCCCTTGTTCAAGCCTACAATAGTGTTTTTCAAGGAATTTTGTGTTTGGTATCCATGTTTTTCTAGGGTTTCTTCATCTTTTCCTTGATTCCTTCGAGATTTAGTAACATCAAGAGGGGATTTGTGGATTTTTGGGGACCAAAAGCCATTCAGGTATGGTGTTTTCATGGAAAAGTGATCCTTTTCCTTGAAAGATCCTATTTTTCTGATATTTTTCGGATTTTTAAAGGCTTATTTAAGTTAGATTTGCTTCTATGACTGACAAGAAACCCTCAAGTGGAGTTGTGTGTCATTATTGCCATAATCCAAGGAATGTACGTCAGATTGTAGGAAGTTGCAGAATGAAAATTGAAGACTTTAGTCTATTCATTATCGAGAATCACTAAAGCCAGCATCTACTTCTATCAATACACTCGTCGAGTCAAGTAAAACCAACACATGTCTTATCTCCTCTTATTCCAAATAGGTAATTCCAATTCATTTACTACGTTTCAGTCACACCCTTCTTACTCCATTGTTACCCTTGCAGATGGGTCAACATCTTGTATCCTTGGGTCAAGGACAATTCATCCTACTCTTCTAATCACTTTGACCTATGTTCAAGTTTACCACAATTCTCTTTTAATTTAATTTTTGTGAGTAAACTCACTCATACACTTAATTATGGTATCTCATTCTTTCCTAATTATAGTTTGATCCAAAATCTTTCGACAAAGTAGATTATTAATAGAGGAAGTGAGTTTGGAGGTCTCTACATCCTTGACCTAGAGGTGCCAAAATCTATTGCTTGTTTTGGAGTTGTTACCGTCATTCGAATTACATTGTCACTTGGGTCATCCATCTCTCTCTCTTAAAGGCTATAATTATCGATTATACGATATATCGCCGTTGAATTGTGAGTTGTGTCGATGTCTTTAAGCATTAAATGCGATGTGCGTTGGGTAATAGAGTTAATGGCTCCAAGCTGGTACTTTCCTTTTGAGTTAGTACAGTTAGATGTTTGGGGCCCTTGTCGTGTTATGTCTCCTATTAGGTTTAAATATTTCATTACTTTGTGCAAGATTTCTCTCGTGTCACTTGGCTTTATCTAATGAAAAGTCATTCTAAGCTTTTTTTTCTCATTTTAGTGCCCTTTATGCTGAAATTCAAACACAATTTCATGTCTCTATTCAAACATTGAGAAGTGATAACACCAAGGAATATTTGTCATAATCTTTTCAGTCCTTCATGTTAAAACAAGAGTTATAAAGTGAAGCCTCTTATGTTGATACACCCTCTCAAATCGGGTAGGCGAGAGAAGAGAATGACGTCTTGCGAGATACGAGGCCTTTTGTGCAGATGAATGTCACTGCAAACATTTTGGTAGATCACAGTCTCTCTGACTTGTTTTTATTAACAGGATGCTCTCATCGTTTCTTAATTGGGTTGCTCCTTATCATCAGTTGTTTCAAAATAATCCATTGTTCCCTATTAAGCTCAAGATATTTGGATGCACATGCTTTGTTCGGGATGTTCATCCCTAAGTCTCTAAACTTGATCCGAAGTCCTTGAAGTGCATTTTTCTGGGTTACTCTCATGTTCAAAAACGGTTCCGATGTTATAGCCCCACTATTCGATGATACTCTGTCTATTGACGTTACTTTTTTTTAAACTACCCCGTTTTCCTTTTCTTCTATTGTTACTAGTCAAGGGGGAGGATGATTCATTAGTTTATTTTGTTTCCTCACTCGTTCCTACCCCAACTCCTACTCCTGTTAAACCTCCCATTAGTCAAGTCTACTTTCGACACCAAAACCCTCCAGTTTCGAATCCAACACCAGTTGCTTCGACATTAGAACCAATCCACAATAACGACATTCCGATTACTCTTCGTAAAGGTAAGCGTCAATGTGCTCACCTAATCTTTTCATTTGTTTCCTATAACCATATATCGTCTTCCTCTTGGTCCTTTGTTGCATCCCTGGATTCTACTATTCTTCCTAACACTGCCCTTGAAGTTTTATCTCACCCTGGTTGGCGCAGTGCTATGAAGGATGAAATGCAGGCTTTAGATGACAATGGGACGTGGGACTTGGTGTCTTTACCTACTAGAAAGAAAGATATTGGTTGTCGTTTGGTGTTTGTAGCGAAGTTTAATCATGATGGGTCTATTGCTAGATTGAAGGTTCGCCTTGTTGCTAAGGCTATGCTCAAACTTATGGAGTAGACTACTCTGACACTTTCTCTCATGTGGCTAAGATGACATATGTTTGATTATTTATCTCCCTTGCTGCTTGTCACAATTAGGAGTTGCATCACCTTGACATCAATGCATTTCTACATGGAGATCTTCATGAGGAAGTTTATATGGAGCAACCTTTAGGGTTTGTTACTCAAGGGGAGATAAGGAAGGTTTATAGTCTTTGGAAGTCTTTGGAAGTCTTTGTATGACTTGAAACAGAGTCCCCGTGCTTGTTTTGGTAAATTCAGTCAAGCAGTTAAGCAATTTGGCATGCAAAAGTGTAAGTTAGACCACTTTGTCTTTTACAGGAATTGCAGTTCCGATATTATTCTATTGGTAGTGTATGTAGATGATATTCTCATCACTAGGAGTGACTCAAAAGGTATCTCATCTCTTAAATCATTTCTTCACAATCAGTTTCACATAGGATTTAGGAACGTTGAAATATTTCTTGGGTGTTGAAGTCATGAGAAGTAAGTAAGGAATTCTATAATCTTAAAGGAAATATATGTTGGATTTGTAATCTAAGAGAGGGAAATTGGGTGCCAAACCGACGTAGTACTCCTATGGCTCCTAATATACAGTTCACTAAGGAAGGGGAACTATTCGAAGACCCTAAGAGATACAGAATATTGGTTGGGAAATTTAATTATCTTACAATAACTCACCTAGATATTGCTTATCAAGTTAGTATTGTGAGTCAGTACATATCATCTCCCACAGTCAGTTATTGGACAGCTATAGAACATATCTTATGCTACTTGAAAGGGGCTCCTAGACATGGAATATTGTATAATAATCATGAACATACTAGAACTAAGTGTTTATCAGACACAGATTGGGTAGGATCTAAGGACAATAGAAGATCCACCTCAAGATATTGTGTCTTTGTTGGAGGAAATCTAGTTTCATGAAAGAGCAGGAAGCAAAATGTTGTTTCCCAGTCTAGTGCAAAATCAGAGTATAGAGCCATAGCACAATCTATTTGTGAGATCATATGGACACGTCAGTTATTGTTGGAAGTGGGCATTGAAACTTCAGTACCAGCGAAACTTTTGTGTGATAACCAAGCTGCCATGCACATAGCATCTAACCATGTATTTCATGAGCGAACTAAGCATATTGAGATAGACTGTTATTTTGTCCATGAGGAAATCCAGTTGGGGTTGATTTCTACAGGATATGTGAGAACCAAATAACAATTAGGAGATATTTTCACAAAAGCATTGAGTGGGGATCGAGCTAGTTATCTTTGTAACAAGTTGGGGATGATCAACGTTTATGCTCCAACTTGAGGGGGAGTGTTATAGTAATAAGTAGAGTTAGAAACTAGTTAGAAAACTTTGTATCCTTTCCTATTAGATTTAGGACTCCCTTGTATAAATATGTAGTCTTGGGATC
Organism: Tetrastigma voinierianum; assembly: GCA_016808115.1. NCBI lineage: Eukaryota > Viridiplantae > Streptophyta > Magnoliopsida > Vitales > Vitaceae > Tetrastigma > Tetrastigma voinierianum. Next base: position 493,373 of record JAEQBH010000591.1, read on the forward strand.
AATAAAGATATACGAATTTTTCCTCCATTCATCTTTGATTACAATCTTAAAAATAAATAAATAAATAGAAAATGAATTATAAAAGATAAAAAAACTTAGGATAACATTTTTGGAAACTCCCTAGAAGCTTCAAGAAAAACTTGAGAAGGCCTAAAACCACTGAAAGAGAAACACTAGTCTAACATTCTCCTCCTTACTGCAAGTTTCTTTAGTTATTCCCAAAAGTTCAGTTTTCCATATGAATTTCTATAGTGAGTCACTTTCTTGGTCCAGTATACAAGAGTCCTTCAGTGCCAAATCCTTTTCTCACTCCATGCTCCAATAGATTTCTTTGAGGATGTTCCCCAAGTTTTGGTTCTTATGTTGTCTTCCCCTTTGGTTTAGTGGTAACTATGGTGCAAGAAAATAATGAACACAACAGTCAATTGAAAAAAAAATCAATCAAAAATATTTAATTCCAAAAATTGAGCTCATAGATGATATAGAAGTTATCATTAATTCAAATGACCCTTCAAGACATGCCATCACCATAAATAAGCTGTGAAATGGATGAAACACCTGCTGCTCTGAAATTGCTCTCACTCCATTACTATGCTGCAACCACCCATCATTAATGAGCTTGAAAGCTTCATCACGAGATAGGAAAGATGCAAAGAAATACTGCCAAATTGAAAGAAGAGTAAGGCGCTGCCACTGATACTACAATTCCCATGAAGAATAAAGCATGTCCCAACAATTAAAATAAAGGAAGGAAATATATTCAGATCTACCATCACCTTCTTTACTCCAGCACAAATTTCTATTGCATTAGGAAAAATTCCTGCTGTCTTTGCTCTTTTCACACACGTGACTTCTTGGAATGGAATTATTTTCTGAAGCATTAAACCATAGACCCATTGAGATTTCCAAGATACAAGTAAGATTGCAAATAAGAGCTAACAGTGAACAAACAGAGAATGAGGAGGCTCAATAACATGTAGAGTGATCACCAAAATTTTGATGACTGCTTAAATCAAAATAAACCCAAATTGTTAACAAAACAGTGACGATTTATTATAGGTAACAGCTTAAAATCAAAGATATAACTAAAATTTTTAAATATTCTTCTCAACTCCAAAATACACCCTTTTTTAGTAGGAACAAACATAAAGGTATATCAATAAAAACAAAAGGTACTTTTTTTAACCACTTGTCGTGGTGTGCGTCGCCACGGGACCAATTTTCAGCCAACCGTGGACATGATGTTCTACGGGAGGCCAATGTCCACCCCAGCTCCACGTCCCTCCCTCAATGGGGGTGGAGGGGGCAATGAGTGAGTGACGCCTAGGTAGGCATGCCCTCGGCCTAATGGCGTCGGGCGCAAATACACATTAGTAGCTAAGAAAATTAATATTAGAGACTCTAGAGAGCATACTTCAAAACAGAACCAAAGGACCCAATGTAATCATAAAAATAATGCCATCAATGCATCTAAGTAACATTAAAAAAATATTTTTTGCTCATATGTGAAGAAGAATGTATACAATTGCCTAAGCGTACAAGGAAGTAAGGTAAGAAACAGATCATGTTTCAGTTACTTGATCTTTTGCTCATATATGAAGGAGCATGTATATAAATTCCTTGAGAATACCAGGAAGTAAGGTGGTAAACAAGTCCTATATCAGTTGCTCCATCTAGCGGAGAGAAACACAGGATTGATGATATTGTTTTCTTCAACTGGAGTATAAATCATGGAACAAGTTACCAGCTTGTATTACAAATTCTCAATCAGAGCTTCACATAAGATCCAAAATTTTAAGCTTGGTGATCAACAAAGGTATAGGGAACTGACTAGCTGGCATTTGGAAAGCTAATATACGTAGTTGTTACTCCTACAAAAACTAATAGTGGCTTTTCAATGTAGATAAATACTAGTTTTTCCTTGAGAATTGTTCAACATTTTGTATTCCACATGCCAACCTCACCAAGAAGCACAAGTGTTTTGAAATATTTGAGCAATTCTCCTATGGAAGTCTTTGTTTGTAGTTATATATTCAGAGCTTCAATTCTCCTATAGTAGATATCTTGGCAGCAGAAATCCAAGGAGTTGTGGCTTAGGGAGGACGATAAAAACATCAGTTTCTTTCACAAGATGACCAACGCACATCGAAGAAAAAATCAGCTGAACAAACTTAGGGTGGACGGGATTTGACTAACAAATGAAAGGGGCATAAAAGAAGGGGTGGGAAGAGCTTTTGAGAGCCTTCTGACAGATAGTGGCAACTGGCAGCTTTGTTATTTTTATTTTTATTTTTATCGAGTAAAAGGCGGTATATTGACCAAAGAGGCATACAAGAAGCAAGAGGGCCACAAAAGCCAAACAAAAAGGAAAGGGCAACGATAAAAGAAAGAGACAAATAAAACAACCCAAAAATTCCACATCCTAGGCATAGCCATAGAACCTAAAACAGAGCAATCTAATAAAATCAATATCCGCCTTTGGAATAAACCCACCCCATGTGAACAACGATCGGATAACTGAAAGCTTTAGTCTCAACGGGGAAAAAATAGCGTCTTCAAAAATAATTTTGTTCCTCTCTTTCCAGATAGCCCAGAAAAAAAGTAGGGGCGCGGCTCTCCAAATAGCCTTAGTTTTTTTCCTAGCAGGGAAGTGTATCTAGCTTTGGATTAGATCTTTGCCAGAAGAGACTGATCTAGTCAACACAGAAGAAGATCAGTCCACTATCCCCAAATTGCATGACAGTGGATTAGAATGTGTTCCAACTCTTCTTCCTCCTTTCTACAGAAAGGGCACATGCTAGCTAAATGAAAACCTGATTAGTGCCCAAAAAGTGCTATTTTGAGCCCTATTTGTGTAGGTTTAGGCACTTTTTGTGTACTAATTAGCAAGATTAACCCGATTTGCAGCGTTAAGGTCACTGTATCTTGTCGCATTTTGTGGCAAATTTTGTAGTTTTGCACGCTGCTATGCCAAAATCATTGAGTCGCCTTAAACACGAAGAATCGAAGCCAAACTTAGGCGCAGAATTCGAGAAGCTAGAAGGAAAATGGAGCAAAAAACAGAAGAAATTGGGTCATTGCAGGAATTTTGCAGGGTTGCAGCGAAATTTTACGCAGCCCTCGGAACTCGCGAGGTTCTGCTTCGCGACACCTCTGTTTTGACCCGGGTTGACTCCCGATTGACCAATTTTGTAATTTTCCCAAATTACCCTTTTGTAATAGTGTTAGTTCATATGAATTTGGTAATTTTGCTTGTTTTGATGCCTATATAAACCACATTCTGCAAACATCAAAGGGACCCTTTTTCTTTGATGAATAAAATTTACGAGGCGGGAACCTTTCGTGATTCAGAGGCTCTTTAAATTTTCTCTCATTTTCCCTCACTTTCTCTCCCTTTCTCATTGTGAAACACCCTCGAGGATGACAACTCTAGGAGGGATGGCGACTCAAAACCTTTCCTCCTTGAAGGAGAAGGTTGTTGGGTGCAGGATTCGAAGGCAACGGGAGGGGTTCCATGTTCTTCACGCAGGTAATCACTGGCAGTTTTGTGTTTCCTTTCTAACTTTAGGTTTTAAATCCCTAAGAGATTCACCTTGAATGGTTATTACTTGGTAAGCTTTTGGGCTCATTGGTTGCTTAATGTTAGATCCATTGATGTTTGTTGGTTATCATTAATGATCCATTGTAAGGTGAGTCAAGGAGAGTTGTTTTTCACTGTCGAGACCATTGATGCTCTGTGATTACCATTTTCCAAGGATAGTTATTAAGGGTTAGGTTTTATAGCTAAATGAAGATCCAGGTTGAGTTGCAAGCTATCTGATTCATCCCTCCCAGCCTTGAGGAAAGGACCTGGAAACCCTCGGTTGCCTAAGTTCCAATCAGCTGACCTAACATGAGTTATTTACACACACATTTAACTTGTTTTATTTTCAGTTTCCAAACATTACACCCCATGTTTTTATCACCACCTTAAAATCCAAACAACATTCACCATTTTGAACCTCACTGCAAATCATTTACACAAAGAAAACTCATCCCTGTGTTCCACCCTAGAGCCACTATACTGCAGTAGCTATGCTACGGCAGTAGGAGGAATTTAGGTATAAATTTTGTTGATTCTGGCACAACCTACTATGGCACGAATCAAAACCCCATTTCTTCAGCTGAGTTGAGGTAAGAACCTTACCCCACCACACCTCCCATGCAAAAAAGCCCACTTTAGAAGGGATATGTTGGTTCCATAACATTTTGCAAGGCATTTTATGTGGAGAAGCTCCTTCCGACTCTTTGAGTAAGCTTTTACCTTTAAGGACCCGACTCATCCCTTCCAAGCGACATCCTTTTCCCAGGGGAGAGATTTTTATCATTGCTAGTCACTGATGACTCTGAAACGACTTCATCATAATCATTAAAGACCTCATAAACTTTGGATCCCAGGCTCCTACGCCATCTTCCCTCACCCAAATCTGAGCAGCCTTAGCCCCTTTAGAAACAGCTATGCTATAGAGGCCAGGGAAAGCATCACATGACGGTTGTCTCCCACACTAAGTGTCTTCCCAAAATCTGATTTTCTTACCGTTCCCCAGCTTAAACACACAATCTTTCTTAAGTTGTTCAGTCTCTTTTGCAATAGACTTCCAAAGACCCGGCTCTTCATTACCTCTACAGGATAAGGAGTAGACAAACCCCGGATTTTGTGATCCATATTTTGTTTTAATACACGATCTCCACATAGATTCATCCTCCACGTAAACCTCAGGCCCACTTTCTGATAAAGCTCTATTTAGTAGGTCAAGCCTTCTGATTCCCAAACCACCCTTATCCTTTCTTTGGCTTATGGAGTTCCAATTTACTAGGTAGATTTTTTTTACTATTGAGCCTCCACCCCACAGCAAATCTCTCTGAATTTTCTCCAATCTGTTTTTGATAGTCTTGGGCATTCTAAAAAAGGACAACACAAAGCCATCACAACTTTGTTATGACAATCTTAGTTTTGAGAGTATTGAGCAAGATGAAGTTGAGGCTCTTGAAGCCCTTTTCTCAGAGAGAGATGTCTTTGAAGCGCTGTCCAATTTCAGTGGGGACAAAGGCTATGGGTCTGAATGGTTTTCCTATGGCTTTTTGGCAATTCGCTTAGGATTTTGTTGAAGGAGAGATTTTGAATCATTTTTTGGAATTTCATCAAAGTGGTCACTTTGTAAGGAGCTTTAAGAGAGTTGAAAAGGCATTATCTCGTTGAAAGGAGGGGTCAAAGATCTTAAAGACGATAGACCCATCAGTTTGGTGGGGGGTTTGTAGAAGTTGGTGAGAGTGTTGGAAAACTGGCTAAAGAGGGTGTTTCCTAAAGTGATATCCAAAGCACAAAATGCGTTTGTCAATGGGAGGCAAATTTTGGATGCGATGCTTGTAGAAAATGAGGTGGTGGATTGATTTATTAGGAGTAACAAAAATGTTGTCCTTTGTAAATTGGACTTGGAGAAAGCTTACGACCATGTGGATTGCCACTTTTTGTGTTCTATTATGGCTAGGATAGGATTTGGAGATAAATGGTTGAATTCGATTAAGTGGTGCATCTCTACTGCTAGTTTTTCAATTTGGTTAATGGAATCCCTCATGGTTTTTTTCTGTAGCTCAAGGGGTCTAAGGCAGGGTGATCCTCTTTCGCCCTACCTTTTTGTGTTCACTTTGGAAGCTTTTTCAAGATTGGTTGAGCGGGCAATTGATGGGAGCCACTTGACGTCTCATAGCATGGAGGGTAGGGATGAAGAGGGGATAAAAGTCTCTCACTTGCTCTTTGCAGATGATACACTAGTCTTTTGTGAGGCCTCTCAAGACCATTTCACTTATCTATGTTCGGTGTTGATGTGATTAGAAGCTCTTCGGGTTTGAAAATTAATTTGGAAAAGAGTGAACTTATTCCTTTGAGGAATATAGAAAATGTGGAGTTTTTAGCTGAGGAGCTCGAGTGCAAGGTGGGTAATCTTCCTTCTCCTTACCTTGGTTTGTCTTTGTTATAATTTTCAACGCATGCTTGGGATGGGATTGAGGAGCAATTCAGGAAAAGGTTGGCATTGTGGAAAAAGGCAACACATTTCCAAACGAGGGAAAACCACTTTGATAAAAAGTGCGTGTCCAGTTTGTCAATCTACTACATGTCTATTCTACATATACTAAGAGTAGTTAGATTGAGACTTGAGCATATACAACGGAACTTTTTGTGGGAGGTGGAAATTTGGATAAAAAGCCTCACTTACTTAAGTGGGCGACGATGTAATTGAGCAAAGAAAATGGAGGTTTGGCATTGAAGGATTTTGGGTACCTCAGTAAAGCACTCCTTTCAAAGTGGAGTTGGTGTTTTGCAGTTGAAAGGGGGGCTCTTTGGAATAATGTGATTAGAGGTAAGTATGGGGAGGTTGAGGGAGGGTGATGTTCATGTGAAGTAACAGAAGAGTATGGTGTGGGATTGTGGAAGAGTATCCGAAGATGGTGGCCTCTTGTTAGTAATAGGGAGTCTTTTATGGTTGGATAGGAGAAGTGAGAAATTTTGGAGAGATGCTTGGTGTGATGAGACCCCGTTGAGCGCTTCTTTTCCTTCTTTAATTGCCATTGCTAAAGCAAGAGACGCTTAGGTGAGAGGTTGTTGGAGTAGTCCTCAAGAGGGAGCAAGGTGGAAACCCCTCTTTACCAGACTCTTGAACGATTGGGAGGTGGAGGGTGTAGAGAGACTATTTGCCCAACTTAATAAAATAACTTTGGTGGATGATCTTGAGGATACATTGAGATGGATAGTAACTAGTAACGGTCTCTTTTCAGTTAAGTCTTTGTATAAGGCTTAAAAATCATGGAGTAGCGAACCGTTTCCTTGGCATTTGGTGTGGAGGGTGTGGGAGCAGCCCAAGATTTGTTTTTTCACTTAGGAAGCGTTTTGGAGGGAAATTATTACTCTTGACCAGCTAAAGAAGAGGGATTTAGCTCTGGCCAATAGATGCAACTTGTTGCCTTGAGTATGAGGAGAATGGGGATCATCCACTCCTCTGTGAGAAGACGAGATTGTTATGAGAGTTTATGTTCTCTCTTTGGGATTTCTTGGATGAATCTAGGTACTGTTTGGGAATCCATTATGAGTTGGGATATTTCTTGGATGGCAAGAAGAGAAGAAAGGTATGGCAAGCATGGCCTTCTTGTTTATTTTGGTCGGTGTGGAAAGCTAGAAATGGAGTGGCTTTTAGAGATGAGATTTTTTTCTGCATAGAAACTGAAGATTTCTTTTGTATCCCTTCTTTGGGCAGAGGCCAAGTTGTCTACGTAAATGGTCCTTCAACCTTATAGAGTTCATTAATTGGGTGGGGTGTAAATGGGTTGAGATTTTTTTATACATCCTGCTGTTTTTTTTGTGCAGCTGTGAGCTTGTTTGCCTTTTTTGTAGAGCCTCAGTAGCAATTTTAGCAATTTTTTCTTATTACATTGAATTTTACTTACCAAAAAATATTTTCAGAGCTTCGAAAGGTTTCTTCATTTTTTTTTTCCTTTTCTGGTGGGTAAGAAGAGTATAGCACATGCAAGAAAGTACAACAAAATACACACAATGTATGCTTTGTTTCTCCACTCTCCATACAAGCAAAAAAGAGAGATGAAACAAAAAACAAATCCCCTCCTTAATTTGAGCTAATCTAATCTATAAAGCCTATCATGGTCACAAAATGATTATCCACACACTGACATCTACAGGTTTCTCCACTATTTTCTATTCTATTACAGTAACTAACTATATCCATACTATCATTTATCACGTTATCTCAATGGATACTGTTAAGGTTTAGTTTCCTAATCCATTTAGGATTCTTTTCCTGCTCTCTTTAGTCTCCTAATTAGACTCTAACTTTGTTTCTTTTTTTTGCCCTAACACTAGAGTATAAATATGTATGTTTCCTCCTTTGTAAATTAATGAGAATATAGTGTTCCTTTTCTCTCAATAGACACTAGAAAGAGAAAGGGTATGATGTTTTGTATGATTGATCAAGTTTGGAAAATAAGTTCCAGACTGGCTGTTAAACTGCTTGGATAGTTGAACCAATAGTAGTTTCAAGAAGCCAACTTTGAAATTGCATATAATGGGCATTGATTCGGATCAGAATTGAGGAAAAATGAAACAGAAAGATACTAATTTCAGCTTCTCACAGGATGTGAGAAGGCAATGACACTTTGTCAAAAAAATTGAATCCAATGCAGTGATACCCATTGCACTTACACCCATCAATAAAGGTTTCTCATATTTCCAAACTAATGTTTTTTTATCAGACATAATTCCAAACTTATGGAAAGGCTCCTTGCAGTTTTGGACCTGGATCATATAATCAAAGACAGACTCTAGGTAAAAAGCTTAGCTAGATTCCTTGCCTTTTTTATGGGAGATTCTAATTTGATGATTGGTTATGTATGTTTCTTCTTTTCCTTTACAAAGATCTCTCATCCTTATTTACATATGCTTCTTGTTTTACTTCTATCAACAATACGACTTCATTTCTAACCATTGAATCCAACAAGAAGGAAACAAATGTTCTTGTTCTACTCTGCACTCTTCGCATGAGAATGCAACCATTTTTTCCGTAAGAAAATGATAATATACTAAAAGTACCAATCAATATTATAAGTATGCAACCATTCAATTACTTCTTTCTTTAATTGACTATTTTAATAACAATCTGTTACAACCACTAAGGTAGAACTCGCCCTTAAAAGCTAGCTAATAAGGGGAGGGAGCCCAATGGTTATAAATCCACTTGTCAAGCCTTAACTTAGCGAATGTAGAACTCATAATGGGTCATTACAATTCATCCCTTTTTCAAAACAGACATCCATGGCGACTAGTGACTTTGCGGACTCCACCTTCTTTTTATGGGTAGCAGGCCTCCCACAATTATGAGACGAGGGTCATCCCAACGAAACTTAAAGCTCTGATACCACTGTTACAAATTAGAACCACTTGGGTAGAACTCACCCTTAAAAGCTAACTGATAAGGGGAGGGAGCCAATGGTTATAAACTCACCTGCCAAGCCTTAACTTAGCAATGTGGGACTCATAATGGGTAACTTAGCGATGTGGGACTCATAATGGGTCATTACACAATCAATAAAAACAAAGTAACATAGCAAAATCAGTGAGAGATAATGAAGCTTCAAAATTTAGAGCTTCAATGAGGGAATACAACTTGTTTAAAGATGAACAGAAATAATATTATGGTAAGAAATATAGCAATTAGTTTGCAACAACCCAGAATCCTTTATATTATGAAGTTCAAACTCTACAAAGGTTGAGATGAGGTTACCATCATACCTTTGTCTCAAACCCAAATATGTTGGAATAAAAGCAAATATGATGAACGAACAGATACATATGACCCTGTAAACAATAAGTGATTAAGGATGGGAGTATAGAATTTGAAGCATTTAAAACCAGCCATTTCATAGAGGAAAAAAACTTTGGAAAAAAAAAAACTGCGTAGCATATATCACAATATTTCACCCTTAACAAAGAATATGGCAGCAGGACGACAAGAATCATGTGAAAGAAATATCAACTAAAGCATGCAGACCCAAAATAAACAACTCAAAACACTAAAAAAAACAAGGTTACCTGAAGAAGAATACTCTCCTGGAATGCACAGTTAAAATCTTGAACAAGTACCTAGAGAGGACAGGTGAAATAAAAAGTTAAACATGTGCCCAAATGAGGAGAAAGGAAAAGGTTAAACATGTACTCAAATTAAGGAGTGAGGGATAGAGAGGGGGGGGGGGGGGTGGGAGGAGGTGGAAGGGGAGAACATAGAGGTGCACAAACTCATTCGTTCATAATAGGCATATAGGAAAAAACAACAATCTAAAAATAAGAAACAAATTAAATTTGATTAAGATACAAAGTTTACTTTCTCAAGCTATGGCATCAATAGAGAAGACTCTATTTCTTCAACCAAGATGGAGAAATAAATGTATCATGTTCTATGAAGTATAATCCAGAGTCATCATTTCATATTGTTATAGTATTGTAAAATTAGAAACTAGTTGGAAAAAGGAAACTTGCATTCATGTAGAGTTAGCAAATTTCATGTTTTTTCCTATTTGGTTTGGGATTGTCTTGTATATAAATAGGTGGTTAGTGATCAATGAAAAACATTAGTTTTTCATTCAATTATCTCTGATTACATGGAATCAAAGCCTAGGGCTAGACTTTGATCAAAAAAGGGCCAATTTTTAGAAAATTTTCGAGGAAAAAACCTCTCACTGCCGGCGACCAACTCCAGCAAACTTTCTAGAGACTCATTTCCAGCCAGGGACCCTCCCACCTAGATCGTCGTCAGTCGATCTATCCATCGCCATTGGAATCTCCAGCAACAGACATCCCACACGCCTCCACGCACGGCTGCCATCATCAGCCCTGTCCCTCACGTGCCATCACTTAAGGGCACGTGTGGCCCATAGGCTGGCCACCGGATTTCACCTTTGGTGTTGCCGGCCGCCGACAAGCTCATCTACCTACTTGTATTTGACATTCGAGCCCTAAAACAATGTTTTTTCAAACACTTTTATGTCTGGTAGCCTACCTGCCTAGGGTTTTTTGCTTGTCTTCCTTGATTTATTCGAGGTCTAGAGATGTTTTGTGGATTGTAGGACCAAGTTCTATTCCTGTGCAACAGTGTTTTTCATGGAAATGTGGTCCTTTTCCCTACAAAATCCAATTTTTCTGGTATTTTTCGGATTTTCAGCGCGACCTGTTTTAGTTATGACTAACAAGAAACCTCGTGAGGAGTCAGGTGCGGTTATCGACATAATCTCAGCCTTACGTATTAATCGAAGTGTAGGAGGTAACAGTTGTTAAACCGAAGATTTGCAAACTTCATCTCAATATCAAAATCACTAAGCCAGATTCACTTCTATCACTACACTTGTTGAGTTAGGTAAAACCAACACATGTTTTATTTCCTCTTCCTCCACATGAGTCATTAACTATGGAGCCACCGACCACATGACAGGTGACTCCAGTTTATTTACTACGTTTTAGTCTCACCCTTCTACCTCTACCGTTACTTTGCATTCGTCAACATCTTCAGGTCCCAGGCCAAGGACACCCATCTAACTCCTCTAATCACTCGACTCTGCTCCGATTTTACCACAATTTCTTTTAATTTAATTATGAATAAACTCACTGCATAATTTAATCAAAAGATCTCATTCTTTCCCCGATTATTATTTGATTCAAGATCTTTCAACAAAGGCATTATTTGGCAGACGCGAGTTCCAGTGGGCCTCTACATCCTTAATACAAACGTGTCAAAAGTTTCCTGTCATTGTTTCCGAGTCATACTCCCATTCAAATTACATTGTCGCTCAAAGACTCGGGCCATCCTTCTCTTTGTTAAAGTTGTCTATATCCTCATTTTTCTAGTCATCCTCATTGAACTGCGTGAGTCGTGGTCAATATAAACTTCATCATGTGCATTCAAGTCCCAGTCAATAAACTAGCTCGCTCCTTTGAAGTTAGTTCATTTGATGTTCGTATCCCCGGCCCGCTTACGCCTCCCATTAGCCAAGCATTTCGCTACTTTTTGTCGGCACTTCGTGACGCTTAGATTGACCCAATGAAATGTCATTCTTATCTTTTTTTTCATTTTAGTGTCTTTTGTGCTGAAATTCAAACACAATTTCATGTCTCTGTTCAAACATTGAAAAGTGATAATGTCAACGAGTATTTGTCGAACTTTTCACCCTTCACAAGCATAACACGTGATTCTCCCATCGCACCTCGCAGATTGATACACCATCTCGTAACGGGTAGTCGAGAAAAAGAATGTATTATCTTCGAGATCGCAGACGGGTTCTTTTATTCCTAATGAACGCCCAAACATTTTTAGGCCTATGCGCTCTTCTACGCTTCTTTTTTATTAATAGGATGCCCTCATCGGTTCTTAATTAGGCTACTCCTTACCACTAGTTGTTTCCAAATAATTCGTTGTTCCCTATTGATCCCAAGGTATTTGGATGCACATGCTTTGTTCGAAATGTTCATCCTCAAGTCTCTAAACTTGATCTAAAGTCCTTAAAGTATATCTTTGTGGGGTATTCTCGTGTTCAAAAAGGGTATAAGTGTTATTGTCCGACTCTTTGACGTTACTTTGTATCTACTGATGTTACATCCTGTGAAGAGAGAAAAGAGAGAATCCCTAATTTTATTATATTCATGGAAAAAAGAAGTACCTCTACATTACATATTGGACTTATATATATATACACATTCATGGGACCCACAATACAATAAGAAAATAGCCGAAAATATCAGACAATATCTAACTTCTCGTCGAAAGATATATGTTATATGCACCAGTTTGTTACAAATGTACGACCAGGACTCCTAAGAGATTTAGTAATACGTCTGCCAATGATCATTCGAATCGACAAAACTAGTAGCCATACATCCCGATGCGATCTTCTCTAATGAAGTGGCAAATAATCAATGTGTTCGATCCTTCACAAGATCAGACGGGATTTAATATGAAAAAGTTAGCTTCCATATCATATGAGCTTCATCTGTTTTATCCTTTCCAAATCTCTAACTCCCGATAAAGGTCACCAAGATAAGGTCACTGTTAGTATCACACAATATTACTCGCCTGCACAGATTCAATACTACATGTTGAGTTTTTACCTTCCAGATAATAGAACCAATTAAGAAACACAATACCCCAAATGGAACGTCTATCTATAAAGGAAACAATCTAATCTACATCTCACAGAATCCAATAACTTAGGTATTACCTCTATTCTCGCATAAACACACCTTAGCCTCGGTGTACTTTGATATATCAAGAATGCTGATTAAAAGATCCCAATGGCAATCAAGCATGGTGATCGTGAGGAATCGGTTTCAACAAATACTTGCTGTGAAAGGAAATGTCCGGGTCGAGTAATGGTGAGGTAGTTCAGTTTACCTACGAAGTCACACATCTCCCAGATCTCTCCTAAAGACTCTTCGGTCCTACAAGTTTGACATTGGTGATCCATATGAGTCACGACCTGCCATAATCTAACATACCGTTTTTCCAAGAGACTAAAGCATACACAGAGAGGACTACACCGTAATTAGATTTAGCCATCTCAATTCCTGTAAAGTACTCGAGTTTCCCCAAGTCTTTAGTTCTGAAAGTGGTGAAAAGACGCCGGCTTTAGTTTCGAATACCATCCCGATCACTAATTCTAATGCACGATGTCATCCAGACATAAACAACCAAATAAATACACTGCCCCGAAGAGTTATGATGATAAAAAACCGAATGGTCTGCTGTACTGCGACGCATGCCAAATTCTTGAACAATGCATCCAAACGCACTAAACCATGCCCCTCGAGGAGATTATTTCAAGCCATATAGAGATGCGTAACCCGCACACTAAACCAGATTCTCCCTGGAAGAATAAAACCGTGCTACTCCATATAAACTTCCTGCTAAGATCACCAAATATTAAAGGCATTTTTAATATCCAATCAAAAAGGCCAAGAACACATAGCGTCATGGAGAGGCTGCACTGACATAAGCAATCTCGCAACTAGGAGAATGTCACCATAATCGTAACTTCATAAACATGAGTATATCCTTAGCAACTGCTGCCTTAAGGCGATCAACTCCGACTACTGTGGCTAACCTTAATCGTAAACTCAACGACAACCAACCTGAAACTTACCAAATGGCAAAACAACAAGATCCTGCAAGGCCGAGTGCAGCGCCATTTCATCTATCATTGCCTGTCGCCTGCCCGGATGGGAAAGAGCCTCATTGGTGTTCTTAGGAAGAGAAACAGAGGAAATAGTAGAAACAAATGCAAAGTAAGGTGAAGATAATCGATGGTAACTCAAAAAATTGTAAATATGATGAGGATTACAGTAGAGCGATTACCTTTTCTACATAACTGGCAAGTTATCAGTAAGAGGAAGAGCCAAGTAGAGAAGTCAAGGAGAAGGAGAGGAACAACAAGATGGTGACGTGCATGATAAACCTAAAGTGGATCTAGGAAGATACATCATCAAATATAGGCTGAGATGATGGGAAGGGGTAAGACTTCAAGAATGTAAAAGATACTCCTGAGGAGGAGAAGAAGGATAGTCCTCGAAGAAGGTGACATCACAGAGAAAGAGAGATGAGTCCGAGGGGAATAACAATGATAGCCCTTCTAAAGTCGAGAAATTTCAAGAAGATGATTTCGCTCAAGGAGTTTTGTCTTGTCCTGTATCGGGTAATACGAACAGCAAGACAACCAAAGACACGGTGAGGAAGGAAAGTGGTTGGCCTGGGAAAAGAAGTGGATCGATAATCCAGTACGTAATATGAGGGCATATGATTAATCAAAATAACAAATGCAAGAAATAGTCATTCCCCAAAACGAAAAGGAACATGATAATGGAGAAGGAGAGTACATCGGCCTCAATAAGATGACAATTTTACGTCACTTACTCCCATTTTGTCAGGAGTATAAGCACAAGAAGATCAATGTAAGGATCCCATGTCAGATTAGCAAATGAAATAAAGGGTGCGTAAAAATATTCCCCGGCATTATTACTATGTAAACACACGAATAGAAATATTGAACTCGGGCTAGAATTTCAAAGATAAAATTTCTAAAATAGAATATAACTCAGCTCGGGATTTTTCTTTAAAACAACTACATCGAGAATAATATCAATGAAAGTGACAAAACATCAAATCCTAAAGTAGACGCAGTCCGACAAGGACCCCAAACATCAAGCAGGGCAAGTTCAAAAGGATTTCACCAATTATTCAAAACACCGCGGAACGACACGTATGTTTCCTGTCGACAGGACTCACACAAGTGACGCATAAAGCTCTAAAACGAGAAACCATCTTCTCGAACTTGGGGAAGACTAGGTGGCCTGGGATGATCGTGGATGAGAAGGAGCATCGGAAACGCAAATCGCAAGATATGATTACGAGGAGGATAGAGGCTCGGTGACTCACGTCCGATGCCAATCGTCTTCCCCGTACTCTGGTACTGCAACGTCACAAATTTATCAAAAAAAATAATGGAACTGTTAAGAGTACGAGTGATTTTGCTTATGGAAATAAGATTAAAGGGACACTCAGGAGTATAAAGGGATAGGGCGAGAGGTAGGAAGGAGAGAATGCTAATCAATACCTTTAGCCATGCGCTTGAGAACCATTAGCTGGCGTAACACAGAAAGAGGCAGTAGGGCAAGCAGGTAAGAGAAGATCTTTATTACCACATATGTGATCAAGCACCAAAGTCTAAAACCAGTCCAAGAGAAAGATGGGTGAGAAGGGTGCTGCAGGCATTACTCGCTTCTGGGGCAATGATGCAACAGAGCCGATTGTCATTGATAGCGAAGATAGTCATCATACTCACCGCTACTTAGGGCCACCCAAGACAGCGCAGAGAGCCGGGAATTGGGCCGAATCAAAATCAAGATCAGCCACGTGCGCATGGAGGCCAGCCCATGCAACCGATAACAACGATCACGAGTGTGGCCAAGCTTTATTGCACAGTGCAAGAAGGACGTTGGTCTTCACGGCTACCACCGCGTCCCTCCCCGGCTGTTAGTGAGAACTAATACGTAAGAACTGGCGCACGATGGCAAAGTCTCAGGAGGAGATATTGAGGAGGCGAGCAAACATATCATCTAAGGATGGGATCATTGACCGCAAGACCGATCTCTGATTTGCCTCAAGATCCGAATCTGAGGCCAATAAAGAGTAAGGACCATGAAGAACTTGTCAATTCAGGTTTCACAGCCCCAACATCACTAGTAAGAGGCATCGCGTCAAGAACTCCCTTAAGAGAGGCAATCCGCCAATATAATTAGATAAATCCATGTTAGTTGTCAATATCGATAATAGCGTAAGCCACCTTTATAAAGGCATCGGATATCATTCGTGTACAGAACTTTGTCCGATTCCAAAAATTTGTAGCCCATGTTTTGTAAGCCCTAAGATGAAGCAAAATTTTTGGATCAACCGATTACCATAATACGCTACATAGTCAGGCATTCATTTTCTTCCCATTGCACCTTGTCAACAATAGGTATAGGCATCCTCCGAATGGCCAAGATTGGTCCTCAGTTAACCTTATCCTACGAACCGTAGTTCCATTGCAGCCGACTGCAGAAAGATAATTCTCACTACCAATCAATTTTTCCGCTGATGATAGTAGGAGATCCACAGATAATGTGATGTAAAAATAGGATTTTAGTTGCCATATCCACTTAACCCGAGATCGAATCACGCTCGATTGAAGAGAGCCTATAACAGAGGGCTTAATCACTACTGTGGAACTCGAATCAATGACAGAACTCAAATCACGGCTATGGAACTGGAGATGAAGAAAAGTGACCCAAATCGTGGAGAAGATCGACTGAGGGAGTGCGGCGGAGGCGAAATGGGCAAAAAGGTGGATAAGGAGGGTTCCGGGAGGAGAACAAAGTGACTGGAATGAAACACGATCACCGAAAAAGTAAATTAGGTTTTCCCTTTGGCTCTGATACCATGTGAAGAGAGAAAAGAGAGAATCCCTAATTTTATTATATTCACGGAAAAAAAAGTACCTCTACATTACATATTGGACTTATATATATATACACACTCATGGGACCCACAATACAGTAAGAAAATAAAGGAAAAGACTGTACAATATCTAACACATCCTTTAAGACTACCCTATTTTCCCTTTCTTCTCATGTTCCCGATCAGGTGGGGATGATGATTTATTAGTGTACACTATTGCATCACCTGCTCCACCGGCTCTTACTCCAGCTCTCGTTCTTGTTAAACCTCCCATTACTCAAGTATATTCCCGACTCCAGAACCCTCCAGTCTCTAGTACAACACCGGCTGCTTCATCATCAGATCTAGTCCAGAATGATGATCTTCCGATTACTCTTCATAAAGGTAAACGTCAGTGTGCTCTCCAAATCTCTTCGTTTGTTTCCTATAACCATTTGTCATCTTCCTCTTGTTCCTTTATTGCATCCTCGATTCTCTATCTCCTTCCTAACATCATTCAGGAGGCTTTATCTCACCCCGGGTCAAGTGAGTGCTAAGTGTTGAAATGCGTGCTTCAGATGACAATGGTATAATGGACTTAAAGTAGCTCTACCTACCAAAAAAGGTCATCGATCACGTTGGGTGTTTGCAACAAGTTTAACTCGATGGGTCTGCTAGATTGAAGGTCCACTGCTAAGTTAAGGGCTATGCCTGTGACTTTCATGGCATTGATTATTCTAATACTTTTCTCCCGTAGCTGTCGACATCCGCTCGTCCCGTTTATTACTCTGCTGTTTCTTATAATTGGGACTTGCACTCGCTTGATATCAATAATGCATTTCTTACTACGGTATCTTCAAGAATAAGCTTTACATGAGTAACCTCCGGTCACGCCGTTATGAGATATGAGCCACTGGCCGCTTCGTAAATCTCCGTATATTTCAAAACAGCCCCCATGCTTGGTTTGGCAAATTTAGTCAGGCAGTTGAGACATTTGGCATGCAAAAGAGTAAGTCTGACCACTCCGTCTTCTATAAAAATTTCAGTTCTAGTATTATTCTACCTGGCCACAGATGCTGACGACATATATATCATCATCACTGTGGCGACTCAAAGTATATTATCTCTAAATCCTTTCTTCACAATGGCTTTCACACAAAGGATTTACAATCCACGGTTATTTCTTGCGCAATAAGTCACGGCAAGGTGAAATTTTGTTATCTCAACATAAATATGTGCTTGATTTGTTATCCGAGACAGGAACGCTGGCCAAACCGCAGAAGATTCCCATGACTCCTAATGTGCAAATCACTGGGCCATGAGACCTACCAAGACCTCGAGAGATACGTATGACTAGTTGTGAAATCGAATTATCTTACAAGAACTCACACGGATATCATATCTGTGTGTTGTCAGACGGCCACCGACCGAACGGTCCCAGACATATCGGTCTGAGACACGATACACGGAAAATAAGATGATTAAAATATTCAAAAATTATTAAAATTTTATATAAATTATTAGAAAAATAGATATAATTAAGTAAGCTAAAAATTTAATAAAATAAATTATTTATCATTTCATGCTAAAAATATATATTAATTATAATTTTTTTCATGTATTTGTAAAAGGTATTAAGATAGGATTTAAAAATTATTTATCATTTCATGCTAAAGATTAAATAAAAAGCAAATAAATTTATTTATTTTATATATTTGCTTATTTATTTAAATTTTCTAAAATAACTATAATCTTATTTTTAAAAATAAATAACATGTAATTTAAAAATATGCATAATAAGTAAACCTATTAAATTTATATTTATTAAATGTGATAATCTAAAATTTTAAAATCTAAACTGTTAAAAGTAAAACTAATTTTGTCAAATATATTTTATATTTATTTCAACAAGATATAAAATTTGGAAAATAAAGATATTTTTTGTTTTTTAAACTCTCATCTTCTCTCTCCGCCTCCCTCTGCCTCCTTCCCTCAACTGCCATAAACCCAGCACAAATTAACAACCCCGCCTCGTCCCTCGCCCCACCTCTCAGCCACCGCTCCATCCCCGGCATCCTTCACACACAACTACCCCAACATCTTACCGACCCTTTCGGGGCCTCCTCTCCGGATAACTTTATCTTCATCTTCAAAGGTTAGTCAAACTTGAAATCCCTATTTCAAATTCGTAGTTTTTTGCTTTCAAGAGGAATTTTTACTGTCCGATAATATTTTTTGCCACCACTCATATCTTCGCCAACAATCACCTTAATGCCTTACGACTTTCGCCTCCCTCTCTATTAACTTATCATTCAAAGGTAAATAAACTCAAACTCCTATTTCAACTGTTTTTTCGCTTTCAAGAGCACTTTCGCTCATTCAATAATATTTTTCGTGATTCGAGATTGGTGATGGAAAATGTCGACTATGAAATCACCTAGAATTTGTAATTTTACCGAGTCTAATTTCCGCTTAACCCTGAAACTCTACTTCGATTCATCCAATTTTACCGATTCACTAATGCATCGATCCGGTATCCAACTCCGCACCTACGAGGCCTCGAGGCGAGATTTAATCGTCGAGTCGTGACTCCGGGGACTTAATCGGAATTTTCGAATCCGCGTCTTGATATTGCTTATTCATTATGTTTTTGGAGTCGAGTATGTCATCTCCACAATCGCCATTAGGTAAATAGGAGCATATCCTATGCTACTTGAAAGAAGCCCTGGACGTGGGATTTTTTTTTTTTTTATAGGCAAAACAAACAGTATATTGAAAGAGAGAAGAAGCCAAACGGGCATCCCTAAGGAGTACACAAAAAGTATACGAAGGGGGCCAGATCCAGCACAAAAAGAGGGCCAAGACAAAACCTACCGTACCACAAACAAGCAAATAAAAGAACACAACAAGCATCTTACAAAAGAAAGGTCCACATCAGAATCAGAAGCTGCTCACACAAAAGACCTTAAAAAAGGACTTCACCATCAAACGAAAACCGCTCATCCTCAAACATAACTTTTTTCCTCTCAATCCAAATGACCCACAACAAAGCACAAAAGGAGTCAGTCACACACTTTATGCTTCTTTTTTCGAGAGTAAGACGAACCTGTACCTCATACAGCTAGAACTGTGTAGGGACAAACCCATCCACCTTCCTCGGTGAGAGAATACAGAAATCCATAGACCCTAAATCTTACAATGGATGGGGTAAATATGCTCCAAGACTTCTTCCGTCTCGCCTCTACCGTTAAAGTGGCACTCGTCGGCTAGGAAACCACGTTTTTTAGTTAACTATATCAAAATCTTTCCCACACAAAAACCCCACTTTCAGAGTACAAGAGGCCCCAATCATCATGATTCCGGCACTACCGTCGCCTCCTTCCAAAAGGTCATAACTAGACTTGACTGAGAACATATCATTCTCAATCCTATTCCACCTGAGCCTATCATTTGAGAGAGGGCTTAAGCTTTTGGTACTAAGAGTACATAAGAATCTTTGAGCCTCCTCTAACTCCTAATCATTAAAATGTCTCTCAAATTCAAGCTCCCACCTTCCTCCCGTCCCAAAGGACTCCCCCTACGCCTCGCTTACCTTAAATTTCTTGTAGTTAGCTACTCATAAAGGGGAGGGAAAGAACAAAGAAGGGCCTCCCGCATCAAACATCTCCTCCCAAAATTGACTGCGTCTATTTGACCTCACCGAGCAATTCTCTCAATCAATCTCTTCTCGAATATCCTCCCAAAGCATCGAATTTAATTCACTCTCTTGTGAGTGTTGTAGAACCAACCTCTCATCCCCTCCATTCCATACTTTAGACTAATAATATTCCTCCAAACCCGAATTTTCCTCCATAGCAAATCCAATTCCATTTTCCTAATGTAGAGCCTTGTTAAAATTGTGAAAAGGCTACGAATGCCTGTATTCTCCTTCTCTTTACTCCTCGAATAGACAATATCCCAGTTAACCAGATGTATCTTCCTCTCAAGGTTGCCTCCTCCTGAGAAAATCTCTTCTAATTTTTTCTACCGATTCACTTCCTAGTAAACTTAGTAAGGGACATAACATAAGTGGCATATCGACAGAGTACTTCTAACTTCAAGTGAGTCTTCCACCTTATATGTATCGTTTCTTTCCATTTAAATAAATTTCTTTACTAAACCTCTCGTTCACCTCAACTCCACAAACTAGCAAAATTTGTATTTTGCTCCCAAAGGCAACCCTAAGTATTCTGCTAATAGAGAACCAATTTTACAACCCAACTCTAGAGCTTAACTTTCCTCGTTTTCTACTCTACCCACTAGCAGCAAGGAACTTTTATCCAAATTAGTTTTCAACCCAGAAAGAGCTTCAAACCAAGCCAAAATACAACCCAGATATGCTATATCTGT
The DNA here is from genome assembly GCA_016808115.1 of Tetrastigma voinierianum. Taxonomy (NCBI): domain Eukaryota; kingdom Viridiplantae; phylum Streptophyta; class Magnoliopsida; order Vitales; family Vitaceae; genus Tetrastigma; species Tetrastigma voinierianum. The sequence goes on from JAEQBH010000591.1 coordinate 514,318, forward strand.
CTACCAGATCTTTCGTATAACAAGAGTATCATCTACAAATGCAAGTGTAATCATTTTCCGTGTCATTCCCTCCCCTTAAACTTGTAACTAGAAATAAAGCCTCCTTCTGCAGCTCTGTCCACCAAAAGGGAAAAAACTTCCATCCCAAGAACAAAAAGGGGATAATGGATCCCCCTGCCTTAGCTCTCTTGAACTCCTAAAAAAACTTTCTGGGCTACCATTCACCATGACTGAAAAAGAAGCAGTGGAAATACACCACTTGATCCAACCCAATCACTTCTCCTTAAAGCCCATTTTAAAAAGCACTAATGAGAGAAAATTTCAATTAATCTAGTCATATGCTTTCTCTATGTCCAATTTACAGAGCACCCCTTTTTCCTTTTCCTTCAGCATGGAGTCGATGACTTTATTAGTAATCAAGGATGCATCTAGAATTTGTCTCCCCTCCACAAAGGCATTCTGACCTCAATTCACCAATTCATTCATCACCTTTCTCAGTCTATTTGCCAGCACTTTTGCCATCAACTTATAAATGCTTCCAGTCAAGCTGATGGGTCTGAAATCTTTCAGGTCCTCAACCCCTCCTCTCTTCGGAATTAAAACCACAAAGGTTGAGTTAAGGCTTCTAACAAAGCTCCCATGCTCATGGAAATCTCTAAACAACCCCATAATATCCGATTTAACAACATCATAGCTAAACTGCCAGAAGGCTGCAGTAAAACCATCAGGCCCAGGAGCCTTGTCCCCATTTAGGTCAGCCAAAGCAACGTGTACCTCTTCTTCTGTGAAGGGCACTTCTAGTCTTGTTGCCTCAGTGTCATTCAATCTAGAGAATGGGCATACCATAATTGAGTGCTTTTCAGACACAGACTGGGCAGTCTCTAAGGAAGACAGGAGATCCACCTCGGGATATTGTGTCTTTTTTGGAGGAAATATGATCTCATGGAAAAGTAAGAAGGGAAGTGTTGTCTCAAGGTCTAGTGCGGAGTCAGAGTATCAAGCCATGGCACAATCTGTGTGCGAAATCATATGGATACGTCAGTTATTGATGGAAATGAGTATCGAACTTCGCACAAGAAAGTTTCACAAAGTGATAACCAAGTCACATGATATAGCTTCTAACCCAGTATTTTACTTAACTGACCAAAGATATCGAGATAGATTGTCATTCGTCCGTGAGAAGATCCAGTTGGGGTTGATCTCTACAAGATCCATAAAGCCCTGAGAACAAAGCATAGATATTTTCACAAAACCTTGGAGCCAGGATCGGTTATTCAGAATAAGTCGGCATTTATCGATATCTACGCCTCAAACTTGAGAAGGAGTGCTATAATATTGTAGAATTAGAAACTAGTTGGAAAAAGGAAACTTACATTCATGAAAAGTTAGGAAATTTTATATTCTTTCCTATTTGGTTTGGGATAGTCTTATATATAAATAGGTGGTTTGTGATCAATAAAAAAAATAGTTTTTCATTCAATTATCTCTTATTACACATATCAAGCATGAGAAAGAACAGGGTCACCAACCAAACCGCTTATCACTACTCTTACTTTAAATGCAGAAAATAGGAAAAATAAAAAGAAGTATACTAACTGAAGTCATTAACCATAAAAAGCCCAAAGTCACTCACTTCCTCAAGTGGAAGACGGAACAGCTGCCGATACTCTTCACTCCTCAATGCTGCTGGAGACTGTGTAATATAGAAAACACCCAAAGAAAATTTTTTTTTTTTTAATAAATACCAAACTATTATATTGAAATGACAGCACAGTATTCCACAGTAACTGACAAGTAAATTGAAAGACTTGAGAGCAAAATAATAAATAGTAATAGCAATAGAAATAGTAAATGTTAGCAATGATATGCTCATAAAAAAAAATATGTTCCAAACTAGGAAAACAACCGGTCTAATCCCAATTACTAAACAAGTCATGAAAAGAAGCTTAAAATGAAGAGGGTTCAAAATGTGGTTTTGAATTTTCTTATTCTATTCTCACACACACAAAATGAAGAAAATATTACAGAAAACACATGTTGAAAGTCAACAATAAATCCAAAAGGTATTACCATAAAAAAAATTTAGGACATGAAATGCTAAAACTAATTAGTAGCATCAGAGGATACTAGAAATGCACCAAAGGGAATATAAATAAATAATAAATACAGAAAAAATAAATAAAAAAGACTTGTTGGGGTGAGACAAATTCTAAGGGAGTGTTTGTTTTTTTTTACTTTTAGCTGAAACCAATTTGCTTTCAAACTTCGAACTGTTTGTTTTTTTACTTTTTTTGATCGGTTTTGTTTTTTTACTTTTTCATGACTTATTACTGAACTTTTTAAATTTTTGTAAGAAAACCATACATATCCAATTGAAACTTTGATGATTTGTGCTCATGCTAATTAAATAAAAACATGTGTATTTATTTGCTTAAATTTTAAATAAAAATTAAAAAATTAATTTCTTTTTTTCTTTATTGGTAGATAAGATAATTGTTTTTATTTACAAATTCATTTTCCCAAAATTTGGATAAAATGTTACTTTTTTATAGATACTATATGAATTTAACATGTATAATGAGGATCTTTTTCTAGTGGTATTTCAATTTTTAATTTTCAATGTCACATTAGTTATTAGCGATAGAGGATCTGAAAAGACTCATGTTCTCTCTAACTCGGATTAACTTGACTCCATCTATTCCAAATATAAGAGCTTGACCATTATTTTTCTCAAGCTTATTTTTGGCAAAGGTTTTTTCCTAAGTATTGTCTAATTCTACACACATGGTTCTTTTCATTGCAACTAAATTTCTACGAAAATCTAATGTCTCATCTAAAGTCAAAAGTCATTACTTGGTTAGTGACTCACAAGAGAGTAAAGCTAATAATATAATACAACTAAGAAACCTTATAAAACCTTGAGCATTGATTGATGCATTTTGTACATGAGGGGAGAAACAGCCTACCATCTTTTTTTATTCACTACCCATTGACTTTGCATAGGCCATTCAACTTAGCCTCGATTGAGTACTCATAGGAACAGATGTAATAGGATGTCCATCTCACATAGAGTTTTGGGAAGCTCCACCAAAGGTAAACTCCAGTCACAAATTGCTTATGTCACATTGATATGAATTGTGTGGAAGGAACCAACGCTAGGATTTTTTTAGGACAAGTGGAGGACTTTACTAGGGGTTCTGTTCTAACTCATTACTATTCATCCTTCTCACCTCTTGTTCCAAGTCATTTAAGGAAATTTCTCTCGATGTTGTTCAGCTTTATTTTCATTTGATGTTTAAGTCATAAGGATTAATATAGAGAGGAAAGGGGGGTAGATTTGTTTCGATTTCTATTTGAGGGAGTTGTGTCAAACTTCATGGAAGGATAAGAGGTTTCTATTGTATATTCTCGTATGGCTCTAAATGGATGTATGTGTCCTCTTAATGTTTTTGGTGAAGGACTAGTCTTCCATTTCTTTTATCAGTTTTTGTAAATCTAGGGAGGATTCCTCATCTTTTTCATTTGTTTTACCCAATTCTATACATTTTGTTTCTTAACAGAGAAAAGAGAGAGAGACTTCTAATCCAAGGTGAATATCCAAACTACAAACAAAATCCACAAGGGACCCTCTACTGCATACTAAACCAACCTGAACCCAAGATTAGAGCAAGGGAAATAAGACTTTGAATAGGGGAATAGTAGATTCAATCCCCTCAAAGGGCTCTCTTATTCCTCTCTTTCTAGACCCACCAGGCCACCTAATGGCAGAGCAGTCCTCCAAACCTTTCTCCCATTTACCTTGATAGGGCAACCATGTCAATTGAGAAGCAGTACCCAAGAGAAATAGATAGAACATCAAAACCACAACTCCCATCTCCCAAATAACAAAGCATAGGATTTCTAAATAATCAACAGATTGCTCAGCCCTCTTGCACCAGCAACACCAACTAATCATGTTCCGTCCTCTTACTCCCCTTTTGAAAATGATTTTTTTTTCTTGTTTTTCTATTACATGAAACCTCAAGAGCATGCGATAATCCAATGACAAATTTCTCATCAAAATGCAAGCATAAACACTACTTACTCCATATTTCTCATCTAAAAGGTTATGGATGTTTGTTGCATTGCTCAAGGTGGCTTTCCCTACACAAGGGAAGTCACCTCAAGCAATGCAACAAACATCCATAACCTTTTAGGTAAGGGAATAACTCTCTATTAAGGTACTAATATATGGTATTAAGACTTCACAAAAAAAATCATCTCAACATATTTTCCCTTCCTAAATAGATTACAACTACTCATAGAATCCATAATTCCCTTATTCATTTAAAAAAAAAAATCCATAATTCTCTTATTCCAAAAGTCACAAATGTCAAGTTCTGGCTCTCCAACCCTAGAAAAACCCAAATACCTAGCCACAAAAGCCACTCTGTCCCTTGAAATGAAAATTGGCATTGGGAATCATAAGTGTTGTGATGACTCAACTAACACAAATCAAACCAAGACCTTACTAGTTTAACCATCATTCAAAGAAAAAGAAAGAGACATCAAAAATCATCCACCCATCTCTTAACCCCCTCCTCCAACCTATATACCCCTTAAGACACCCTCCCACATAAATTTTTCCTTTTAGGGATCTCCAAACTATCTACCAAAGGAGCTTTACTTGACATGCTCATCTTTAGACAAGCCATTCCACCCGTAGGGAGGGAAACCACATTTCAATCAACCAAACAAAGCTCCACCTCTATTTCCTCTTAATACCACCTCAAAGGAAGACTAGTTGAAGCTTTTCAGATAATAGCTAATCAAAGCTGGCATAGTGAATTAAAACATAAAAATATACTGATAGAACCAACAACGTGCTCTCCAATCAAGAATTCTCCCTCCTTTGAGAAAATACGATGCTTCAAGAGACTACTCTTTTCCACTCAAACTAAGTCATAAAAGAAACTCCCCATGGGCCTTTAGGTCCAACACCATGGAACTGCCAATAGAGATAAGACATGATCTCTTTCTGATAAAAAAAAAAGATTAAGAAATCTACCCCATAAGCATTGAATAAATAAGTCTTCTCCAAATTAACCTTTAACCATATGTATTCAGAGATGAGAAATCTAAGTTGTCCCCATTCTGTGTCATAGGACAGAAGAGACTCATTGAAAAAGGAGATGTGAGAAATGTTACACTCCTCCCCCACGAAAAATAAAAAATAATTTATAATTTATAATAATAATAATTAATAAATAAACTATGGATCAAACCATCTTCAAAAACCTGCTCAACCAGTTTACTAAAAGCTTCCATCACAACTGAAGTTGTGAGATCTTCAAAGAGGTTGTATCTCCCTCAACAAAAACACAATCTTGAAGTCCTTGCTGCAAAACGAATTAATTTTCTCATGGAAGAACATCTATAGCTCAATGAGACAGAAGGCTATCAATGGGATAACCCTTAGGATTATCATCTGCTTGTTGCTCGATTTATTATCTTACCATCACCAGTTAACTACAACTGTTTGCAGTACATGTTCAGGATCCCAAAATTCCAAATCCCATGGTATTTTTTATACCTAAAAATCTGTACACCAAGCTGAAAATCTCAGTATTCATTAAAGGACGAAGCACATAGAACCTGATGGTAATTTTAAGCATATATCTTCTAAGTTCACTTTTTCCACCTACCAAAGCTTCTTCTCACAACCAACTTGAGGCTGCATTCAGCAACCCACATGCTTAACATGATTTTCATGGCATTATAAGCAAGTTGAGAATACTTCAACAAGAAGGGACCATTCGAAATAAATTCTTCCTAGTCAGCTATGAAAGAGCTAGTGATAGCTGTATAATTGTTTTAAGAGTTTCTTTTTTTTGTGATAAGTTGTTTTAAAGGTTAGTTTAGATTTTATCTCAAGAAAACAAAAAGGGTTAGTTTAGATTTCTTTGGTCTATCCTGCTATCAAAGGATTAATTGGAAATACATTTCGTCTTCGGTCTACATCCAAGTCAATATTGATTTAAAAGGACACAATCTGACAGCAAAACGTAACAATTCATCAGGATCAAAGAGCAGTAGCATTTATGATCAAACTGACGCTAACTAATACCTTTTTCTTTTACCACAACAACCACAATGCAGTTCTTCATTTCCTCATATATTTATCAAAAAACCAGACACAATTCAAAGAGAATCGAACTATAACAATACAGTAATTGAGTTTCAACCGCAATCAACCACAAAAACCAAACTGAACGGAAAAATTGACAGTAAATTAGAAGAGCAGCTGTTCCAAATCACACCTGAAGAAAATCAGCATCCTTGAGCCGATTAGGAGAAGAGTTAGATGGATCGGTGCGATCCGGCTGATCGGAGGCTTCGGAGGCGGAGTCGAAGGATGATTTAGAAGGAGAATGTTCCATGGATCCAGAGGATTCGACCTTCTCGATCGTTTCAGATACCACTTCCATAGCCAAGAAAGATTAGGGTTTCTGAGTCCAAAATTGGTGGACTATTAGAGAAAAAAAGGTGGACTGGTATAGAGAAAGTTGTTGGGGGGGGTTTACGGGCTAATAACGGAAAGAAGGTGTCGGCCTGTAACGATTGGAATGCTAGACAATGAGCTCAAATGCACTGGATTTTATCTCTGGTGGTCTTCAATTGACGTGGCAGAATCACATTGGGTGAGATTTATAATCAGCTGTTTGTGCGTGCAGTACAAGATAAGTTGGAGATGTCTATTTCACTTTTTATTCTTTAGATTTTTAGATCGAAATACTTTATTTGAAAAAAAAATTTATAAAATTAGTTTGAAAATCAAATTAATATTCAAAATAGTGTGTAATACCACTATAATGAATAATAAAAATTAAAATTATTTAAAATTCATCAACGTCACGTCCATGATAATGCAATTAATTTTCAATAATAAAACAGAAGGAAGAAGACTTTATTAAAAATAAGACTAAATATCAGTTGCTCAAGATAGAAAGAATCATCAAATTTAAAATCAAATGTCATGTCTCAAGAGAAATAGCTTAATTTAATCAAATTCAAATCCGTTACCAAAGGACATGTGATTTAAACTTTGAAGGAAAACACGCTAAAATAACAAAGATTTGTCAAACACACAAGTATTGGGCTAGCTTAAAAACTAAATTGCCATTTTTTTTTTCCCCACAACATATTTCTGGGCCTAAACTATTTTCTTTGCTTCTTTTTATTCATTTAAGTAAAAAAATAATAATTAAAAATAATTTCAAATTAGTGATCTAGATATTCTCTCGAAACCCTAGCATCCCTTTCTCTCAACTTTTTGTTGCCTTTTTTCTTTAGATAATGAGGGGTAATTTTTTTGTCATTCTTGGCCTAAAATCATTCATCTATACTTGTTTTCCATCTTCTTCTTTTTTTCAATAAAATGGTTCTTTCATATAAATCTAAGTTTTAATATGTTTTTTTATGATTTAGTCATCGCCTTGATACGTGTATGATTGTCTTCACCTTGATACGCGTATGATTGTCTTTGTCTTCGTGCGCGTGTGGTTATCGTCGTTTTTATGTGATGGGTGATTGTATTGTCTCAATAGACAGTTTGATTTTCATTATCATGGTCCAACGTTTATTTGTGTTTTGGAGATTTGAAGGAGCAAAATATATACAATAAGAGACAATAACCCAAACCAATGGTCGTCATTATGCTACAAAACTATAGTAAAATATATTCTAGTCATAATAGTAATATTAAATATGTAGACTCAACTATCAAATATCTAAGTTTTAAGTCGTTTCATTATGTTATTAACATAGATGTTGTTTCATCATTTGCGGTTTTTAACGATATTGATTTTATATTTTTATCGATGTATTGTTAATTGGAATTAATGAAATTATTTTTCTTTTTAAAAAAATGTAAAAAATTAATAATAATAATATACTCATTGTTAGCATCACACTAGTTGAAAATGCACGTTTTATTAATAAAAAAAATAAAATAATTAGGAACTAAAATAAGTGATTAAAGAAAATATAATAAAAAAGTCAGTACCAACAAAGATGAGCCATTACGGGAGATAGGAATTATAAAATATGTTTTTTTATATTTAAATATTTATTCAACCTAAATCCTAACCTACGTGTCATCTTCCTTAAGCTACAGTCAAGCAAGGACCAATGAAGCCCCTCTAGTTTTTCTTTTTTACTGATTTCATATAGAGTAATTCTATTTACACCCCATGTTCATCTCTATACATCCCATTAAAAACAACTATAGATGAAAATACCAATTTACCCTTAAACCTTCTCTATACATCTCCCATCTTCGGTCTCTTTCTTCCCTCATTTCTCTCACAAGACCCACATTTCTTCGTCCGTTTCATGTTCGCTAAAACAACAATGTATCAAAGCCGGTAATGGCGTCAAAATACGAGAATTCGAAGGCCGAAACTGCCTTTGAAACTGGGAGCATGAAGAAGACGGTTCGGTGCTCACAGGATATCCTAAGATAATGTTTTGTCCCGACCTGATTTGTGATGTCCTAGATAATAGTTTAAATTCCTGATTTGTGATATCCTAAGATTTTGAGTTTAATCCGATTTGTGATATCCTAAGGTAAGGTTTAAATTCTGATTCAGATATCCTAGATTTTAGTTTTATTAATCCGATTTGTGATATCCTATGGATTCAGATTTGTGATATCCTAAGTGATTCAAAGATGTCTCGGATGCATTATATCCAGAACATTCGCATACCCTGATATGGAAACCTGGACAATTGATTTGCTCTGATTTGATAATCCTGATTTATTGATTTTCTGATTTACAAACTCAGAATAAAGATATCGCTGAGATTCAAATTGAGGTGTGTACTATAGAAGTTAATAAAAATCCCATATCCAGAGAGAGGGTTTTCTTAGCCAATCCAATTAATAATCAACACTAATAGTAACTAATAATAATTTCATAAAAACATGTACGCTCTTTGGAATCTTTTTTCCTCACAAAAACATGCAAAAGAAGGCAAGAAAGATTCTCCTCGTTTTTGCGCTTTAACTGGACATTATTTGATGTATTTAATCAGATTTATTTTGGGCAGATGACTGGATCATAATGCAGCCCTCACAAAGAATGAGTTGATATCATGATGCATTTAAGAGTAATGAGGTAATTTTAATACTTTAAAGTTAGAGTAATTTGTTTTAAGACATATCGAAATAATAAATTGTTATTATCCAGATATTTTGTAGCTCTGGATGCTTTGATTGAATGGGCTCGAATGTAGAAAACTGAATCCGATTTCTTTATCGCGATAAAAAGATCTGACAGTTTATATAAGAGAAAGCTAGAGTTACTTTTGCATGAGCGCAGGAACATATAGGCATGCAAAGAATAAGTCGAACGTGTGGAAGACTTGAATCGAAAAGGCACTGAACGAAAAATGTGATTGTCCATTTAAGATAATTCCGTGTGAAGTTAACTAGTAGTGATGATCGAGTGTTAAAGTTGTTTGTGGATTTCATAATCATCGAAAGCAAATAAACAATCGAGGGTCACCTATACGCTGGTCGTGACATCTGACGGGGAGAAAACTATATCGTCCGGATGACGGGTTAACTCAAGAATCCGTTTAATATTCTATCGTTTCATAAAAATCATGACGAGTATAATGTTAGCACTATGAAGACAATATACAATGCACGTCATAAACATCGACTACTTAATAGTGTCGGTAGATCGCAAATGCAACAACTAATGAAACAACTGAATGAATGTAAATATGTTGAATGGCATAGGAAGGATGAGTCGAACGATTGTGTGAGAGACTTGCTTTCTGGGGCAACATCCTACTTCTATTCGGCTTGTCAATGCATTTCAAGGTTCTAATTATGGATCGCACTTATAAACCAACATATATCGACTTCCACTCTCGAGATCAGAGGTGTGACATCAACAAATTTGACTTTTTTCAGGGCATTTGTATACTTGAGGCCGAAAGGCAGATAACTACACTGGGCAATGGAGAAGGCAAAGTTTACTGCTCACGATCGATTACCTAATGTCATCATATCGATAGTGAGTCAATTTTAATGAACGCCGTGGCGGTTACAGATTCTACCACAACAAATCTTCCGTGCAGATGCAGATATATCAAAAAATGTACTTGGAAACCTAGAAGTAGTTGCTCGAAATGAAGATGCTTTATGCATTCATGTCACTCGAGTGTCCTCAGGTTTCTCTCGAAAGAGGATCGACTCACGAGAAATTTAAGATCATCGACAACTGATTACTATACTACTCCCGGAAAGCAAAGAAAATATGTGACAGTAGTCATGGCTGACTCCTTATACAGAAAGATTTGTCTAAAATGATGTATAAAAGAATGCATTTAGGCAATGTCTCAACGACAGTACGTTAATTAGTAATGCTTTTTCTTACATATCCATACATAAAAATGATTTTAATATATGTTCTATTTTTTTAAAAGGGCCGAGAGTGCACATGCAAAGTTGAAGAGACATCTTGGTTCATCTCAAGGGGATTTCGAGAGTTCTTGGAATGTAATAAATGCTCTTATTGAGTTGCAACATACGGAAATCAAAGCTTCATTTGAGAGAAGTATTTCTGTTGTTGAACATCAATTCAACAATGCTATGTTTAAAGAATTGCGGGGTATGGTATCTAGGGCTTCACTTAATATGATATTGATGGAGTTTAAAAGAGCAACTCAAGTTGAAATTGACAAGGGTATATGTGGTTGCGTTAACAGAACCTCATATGGGTTGCCTTGTGCGCACGAACTTGCAGAGCTAATCAAAGAAGGCCGCACAATTCCCCTTGATAGTGTGCATTCGCATTGGAGGAAGTTGGATACTGTGACCGACAATGTCTCGTCTGAGTTGACAATTAGTACTGAGATTGATAGTATTTTGAGACAATTTGCTGAGTGCGATGAGGCAGGTAAAATAGCATTAAAAAGGAAGTTGAGAGAGTTAGCTTGCCCTGCAACGACATCTATGTATTCCACCACTGGTAGTTGCTATGGTAAGGGTCGTCCGTCGTTGAAAATCAATTTATCTACCAAACGAGCTCCTTCTTTATTTGAAATTGTTGAGTCCGCCCACGATAGTACTTCTCCAGCCACTGCATGTTCCGTGAAAGTACCGAAGGAAAAATTTCAAGTACATTAAATGTTTTTACATCAAATACGGAACATATAAAGGGAACATCAGATGTTAAGGCGTATGGTCATCAGGGATATCGCCGATTGCCGGGTTACAGGAATGGGGGAAGACTTGACGAAATCCGCTCGACACGATTTGGTTCGTGAGCTTCACACTTTCATGATATATGTTCAACTTTATGGATCAATCGACCGTGTTACGAAGCCGGGTTTATTCATTATCATGGTTCGAATTTCTTTCGCTTCCATATGATATGGATGACTTTACTCGATACTGGTCATTTGATACCTCTACTTGCATAATATTGTGTTAGTCCATTTTATCAATTAGACAATGCCTAACATATCTTACCATCGACTGGGACACCCGCACTACTTCACCACAAACTGATCAGACTTGGATTTGTCGGTGATTGTCACTCGCATGCGCATGTTAAATTTTATTCTTAATCGCCATTAAGTTCAATGTTTTCATATTTTTGTTTTTTGACATAGCATCGATCTTTTATTGTAGGTATTCCCGATCTCGACATCACCAATACCTCCAATTGCATGCAACTGGCGTAATTATCGATACCAAAGGTGCTCGAGGATGGAAACTTTATGTACTCTGACGAGGCTTTTAGATCATCACTGGGGTGGACGAACTCGAATAGCGACACAGACAATTGATGTAGATGAAACATGATGGTATTTACAAATGTATCTGATGATGTATTTACAAATGTGACGTCCTTCATCCTTATTTTATTCCATACTTATGGTCCCTTTCGCTTAAACCTGTGCATTAATCTCAGGGTCTCATGGTTATTTAATCCATTTTTATGAAGACAAAGAAGAAATCTCAATCATTATTTGGTTGTTGAAGGAGTGTAATGTAATAAACAACTAATAAAATACAATACAATTAATCACATTATCTATTTAACATTAAAGTCTAACAAGTAATACATAAACATAAAACTAAGTCTTTTTTCCTCGAACGAACATAAAACAAGTGAAGTAGACGCAGTGTAATCCGGCAGGTGCCGGCGATCCGGCGTAGGTGCCTGAGGAGCAAATGAAGCTACGGAGGAGGAACTACCAAAGGGTGGAGGATCATCCGATGATGGTGGAGGATCAACTGATGCTGGTGGAGGATGTAATAAAGCGTGGAGGGCTAAAAGGATGCGTAGCAGCGATGGTGTGCTATGACATAGCCGAGCCAGTGAGATGGAGTGCCGAGATGTCAGTCATCCGGCCCGCAGCTATGTCATGCGCCTCGTTCGCACCCCAAAAATAATCAACACTCTGGTCTCTTCCCCCAGATATCACATGCCTCAATGAAGTCAATGCTCTGGCACTACGCTACATAAATAATATGTGAACTTAATATTAGTAATATAATAAAAAGTTAAGTATCTATGTACAATTTAGGATTACTAGGTCAAACGAAGTCCATATTTAACTTACAGTATCACTGGTAGATGCAGCATGTGAGGGCATAGAGGATCGTGCATCTGTCGTAGAACCTGATCTAAGCTGTGGGGGTTGAACGATGCGATGCGATATGCGATCATACCAGGCCATATACTCTGGTACACTCTCTCCTGAGCCTGAGTATAGCATCGCGACTCGACTGAACACAAGAGGTGATCCAGCCCATCTCTCCCAACATCGAACCACGTTGGCCACGGGGCCGTCGGAGGTGGAAGGCCGAGGAATGGTCTGAACATAGCCAAACCGCGAAGACCCGCCCTGATGATATGGCTCCACAACTTGTCCGCGACTTTACGTGATCCGTATCACCATGCAATATCGAAAGGTGCTCACCGATGATCCTCATATGGCCCTGCCAGACTCAAATCCGCAACGGGATCGAAGCCCTCCCGAACCGATCGCAAACTATTCTGAATCACGCAGGCGCCCCAACGCAAAGGCACGCGGACGTGACTCTGGCAGACGACATATCCGAGAAGAAAACATCCTAAAGTGCCTCGAATCCAGCCTACATAATCAATATGATAATTAATATCAAAATCATCGATAAACATTGAAAATTATCTACAAATCCTACCAAAATCACATCAATCGCACTGCAGCGGTCACGTACCCACCTAACCTGGCCGTGACCTCAAACCCGGGTCGTAGTAGCCGGGCCTGCCCGTATTGTGCATGCCAAACAAGCCGCACCCCAAGCATAGCTATCAACCATGCTGAGGTCCCGGAATAGCTCCAAGCACACTATCAGCGAATAATCGTCAGACTCTTATCAAGAACAGAGTGCAATCCAACCGGGATGGAGCAAGAAAGCTCGAGTAGCAAACACTACATCATCATCAGATGACGCATCCGTAATAGTTTATGAAATGATCCCTCACCCACGCGAATGAATCGGCTGAGTAAACGACACCGCCCGCCTTCTAGATGCTTCACGCGCAGATAGTGCCCAACAACTCCACCAATAAAGCATTGGCATCGTCCACATGAAGCGGCTGTGAGAATGATATCATCGATCCAGTAACAGGTATATGTAAGATGGATGCGACGTCGTCTAGTGTGATGGTCATCTCACCAAACGGCATATGAAATGTCGGGTCTCCGCCGCTTACCGCCACAAAAGCCGGCTAACACGGCTTACTTCGCGAACTCGATGATCGCAACTAGTCAACGATGCCAACCTGTGATCGATGTACAGCCTCATAAATACGAGACCTCCATATCTAAATCCCATAACTGCAAATTTTGCACCATGATTGACCAATTTCAATGGTGCCTCCGATCCAATAAAATGGCAAATAAATTACAATTAAGTTACGAACTAAATTAACATATATATATATATATATATATATATATATATATATATATATATATATATAGCTTTGACAATGATCATTTACTCTCCCAACCATATCTACAGAATATGTTTGTCAAAACTCCGCAATATACATCTATCAATAGGTCCTCCAGGAGCACCCTCGAATACCTCCTCAGTCTCATCCCTATCATGCCGAGGATGCTCAACCGACCCGGATCCGCCGGCTCAACTCTCTCTAATCGGAACCCGTCGCCTACGCTCCGATCCAAGAGGCCGTCTCGGCGACGCCGCACTAGATGTATATCCTCCTCGAGTAATGCGGTGACATATCTATTTCAAAGAAAATAAACATTGATAACTTAAATAATATCATCATTAAATAAAATATGCGAGGGATCACCGTGACAATGTCACTGGAAAATATAGTTGAAATAGTATGCACCTTTATTTTTATTTCGGGGTGGAGGTTAAAATTTTGATATGATGGTTATCTCATCATTCAATAAAAATTCCAAGTGATGAGAGGCACTTCACATCAAAACAATCACACTCCATATGTTTTTCTAGGCACCTCGTGAATGATAAAAAGACAACTAGGCAAAGAACCATATTTCGTATTGGCTTAGAGGAATTAAATTATATAAAAATACAAAGTAGTTAATTAATAGAAAGAATGAGATTGAAGAAAATGATATTATGTATGTGTCAGGTAAATACAATCTTAAATGACCTACTCAACTTCCCATTTCCTCGACCCAACCTTTAACTAGTTATCGTTTCACCTATTTCTCATATAAGTTACTAGTTATCATAACCTATTTTCTCATATAAGTTTATAAATTTGCTGCATTAGCGAAGAATTATATGACTAATAATCATGTGGACTCAGATGCACTTAAAATCTTCGGAGCACATTAAGAGTAAGAGATTCATAGTGCACTCTACATTATCTAATACCATCTAAATTACAATAGTCTTTGTGAGAAATCAAATCCGGACATCATCAAATCTGGTTAAGTGCAATCAATCCGGACATCATCAAATCCGGTAAATCGCATTAAATCCGGACATCCCTAAATCCGTAAAATTTAATTAAATCCCATATCATTAAACTTAAAATTAGCATTAAATCCCATATCATTAAACTGTCAAATGCATTAATTCCTATTACAATCAAATCAAGTGGAAGATCAAAAATCCTATTACTGTGAAATCGACTATTAAATGAATTCTGACATCCTCGTACATCCGGAGAGAGAACCAATAAATCCTATTACCTGAATCCGAAATGTTTAGATGCTACCGGATTCAATGAAATCCGGACGCTCAGATTCATGTTTCCGAATCCGGGAACACAGATTCCGGCTGCAAAAAAACCGGAAAAACCAAGAAAACAGCTGGGTGATGAAAACAAACTTACTGATCTCCTACTCTGGAGTGTTCTCTGGTTTCTAAGTGAGGATCGTGGGTTCTTCAGCGGAGGATGGTCGGTTCCGATTTGGGGGTTTTGTTTTGAAAGAATGCGTGGCGACGGGTCGTGCTCGTAACAAATTTGGAGTGAAGGTCGATAGTGGTTAGGATGGGAAAATTTTTTTATGGAATGGGGTGTAAAGAGATAATAATGGGGTGTATTTAGTAATGGGGTGCATAGAGATATCAAAGGGGTGTGAATAGAACTACTCCATTTATTTCTGTCTATAGTCAAGGATATCTGGGATGTTGTGGTAAAGACTTATTGGATATTTGACCTGGTGTGCAAATCACGAGAACAAACAGAGAGATCCAGAAGTTCTCTCCTAATTCAATAAATTGAAAATTCTGTTGGAAGAATTGGACCATCACCAATTATCAGAGACAGAATCACCAAAAAGATGCTGTAATGCTCATAGAGATTCTGAACAAGAAAGAATCTTATTTCTTGGCTCGATTAAGACCTAACCATGATGAGGTCTATAGGTTGTTGGGCAGATGTAATTCCAAAGCTGCGCAAGGTGTTCTCCCCTATACCAGATGAAGAAAGTAGATGGGCCGTGATGTAGGAATAATGCCAGATTAGCCGGCACCAAAATCTTCTCATGAAAAATAAAACAGGATTCAAGAAGAAAGATTGCTAGTGTGACTTCTGCAACAAGGATAATCATACCAGAGAAACATGATAGGGAATAAATGGATTACAGCCTCACATGGATAAGAAGAATGAGAAGGAAAAAAAGTCTAAGATGGGAAAATGCTTCCATACTGAATCAACCAACACTCAATCTTCCAAACTTGTTGCAGCTGCCACTGAAAACTCACCCTTCACAAAGATCAATTAGAGCTTCCTGGTAAACTATTGGGGAAAACTGAGGTTACTCCCTCAACCTCTTTTGCCTTTGTACAATCATGTATAGCTAGAACTGTTATGTACATGAAATTGGTCCTAAAGAATGTTCCTTGGACTGTTGACTCTGGAGCAAGTGATCATACGACCCAAGAGTGAAAACTCTTTTAACTCATATACCCCTTTGCTATGGAAAGCAGAAGGTTCTCATGACAAACAGTTCAATCCCAGTGCATCCAAAAGGGTGTATGTCATTAATAAAGAAATTACTCTTGACTCTGTTCTACATGTTTCTAAGACGTCATTGAATTTATTGTCTAATTAGCAAACTTAACAAGTCTCAAAACTGTTCAGTAATGTTTTTCTCAAATGGGTGAGTTTTTCAAGATCTTACTTACTACAGGAAAGATGATTGGCAGCCTAAGGAAAGAGAGGGCCTGTAGTAACTGATTCCACAAGACTTACAGAATTGAGCATACGAAGTAGAAGGAAGTGCAGCCATAGAAAATGCGATTAGGTTGCAGCATGAAATAGTAAGGCATTTAAATTTTGCTTGTTTGAGAATAATGCACCATGATTTGTTAAAGGTTTTGATTTGTCTTTTCTTAAGTGTGAAATCCGTACACTCGCAAAGAGCCATCATGTTCCATACTCGTTGATATAGATGTTCTCTTATTCACCTCAGATACATGGGGTCCTTCTAAGGTCACAGGTATCTCAGGGACAAGGTGGTTTTTTAGTTTCATCGACGATTTCACTTAAGTGAACTAAATTTATTTGGTAAGAGAGAAAAAAAATTGATGGTATAGGAAATTTCCAGAAATTTCACAAGATGGTCAGTGTTCAGTTTCAGAGCTAAAGCATGCTATAGTTACATACCACAACGGAGAAGAATACTTAAGTGGATCTCTCAGCATGTTTCTAATTGAATAAAACCAAATTAGCCAAAACCAAGTAAGCTAAATTCAGAATCTGGGTAATCTAGAGAATAAAACGGAACATGAACTTAATTCTGAAAACCCAATCCTTCAAAGAAAAAAAAATAGCAAAGCCCGAATTAAATTAAAACGTGAAGCAGAATCAAATGATTTTAGTGCAAGCATTTATGCACCCTTTGATTGATAAGAAAGACCACGGACAAATAGAAAATAAAGGAAGCTAAGAAACTGAGGGCAACTTAGTGTTCAATTTTGCCGGTTTTCTCTCAAAAACGAAACCACCTAAATAGAGAAATCGCCCAAAACCTGAATTGCCGTTAAGCCTACTTAAACCGTGCTTTTTGACTACTAGGAAAAGCAAAAACAACATTACAACATGTAGAACCGAAAATTTATCAACTTCACTATTTTCCTCCATTTTCTTAGCAACCAAACGGAAAGAAAAGGAAATTGACCGAACCCCAACATGGCAACATGAATTGAACAGAGAATCAGAAAACACAGACCTGTTCTCCGTCGCCATTGGTAGAACCGGGTGGAGCCATGACCGTCACTACTCTCAAACTGTGAAACGAAGAATTGAATAAAGAGTAATTCTATTTACACCCCCTCTATTTCTCTACACACCCCATTAAAAAAACACATACAGGAAAATACACATTTATCCTTAACCCTAATTTTTTTATTTATTTCTTCTTCTTCATCTCTCTGCACCCCAACTCCCTTCTTCCTCCTCCAGAAGGGGTTCTAACACCGAAATATGTGCCAGAATTCCGCCTCGTTTCGCCTCAATACTAAAAACATGTTACAAACGCACGCCAAAATAATGCAGGCGTTGGAAATTAGATTTAAAGGAAAAGTATAAGTCGAGGCTTCGCTTTTTTTTTTTTTTTCGCACGTACTTAATCCGATTCAAAATACGACATCATACTATCCCCTCCGATATCAAACTGACTACAAACCGGATTTACCAAACCGACAAAATAATATACCATATCAACCGGATTTTATTGTTATTACCGAATTTGTGATATCCTATGAATGGAAAAATATACCGATTTGGAACCGAATTTTGATTTATAAACCGGATTTGGCAATCCGATCCTATGAAGGCAAATTAAATTTGTGTAACTTTTTGTGTATTGAGAGGTTACAGTTTATGCATCATGGACTTTTCACTATTGCTGGGGCCAGGGGGAAAATATAAATGCAAGGAATGGTGTTATCTGATTGGGAAGGCAAACTCCTGATCCAAGTTGGAATGGGATGACCTTCAACTAGGAGGATCTGTTTGCATTCATTATCTAGAATATATCAGCTAAAAATTATTGGATTTCATCTGAACCTCTCTTTACAAAATTATGCAAATCCGATATCCCTCCAAAATTATGTTTTCCTTCTGTTATACACTTTAGTTCGGGTCCCTTGCTTTAGATGTGTTGAGAGGCAACCATACCCCTCCAAGCATTGGAGGCAGCTCTCTTATAGTTTTGAGCTCCAAACCCAAATCTTGGCATTTGTTTTCGTTTCAACAAGTATTATTGAAACTTAAAAGGTTATTAAGTTTATTTTCAATATTTTTGAAATATAAATTAAAAATAATATTTACATAAATTTTAAAAATAATATATATATGTATTTATATAATTATTTTAAAAGTAATTATTAAGAAAAAAGCAAAAAAAAAGGTGTTAAAAGATATTTCTTTTGTTTTGAAGATGGATAATAAAAACAAGTATAATAATTAGTTTCTTGATATTTTTCTAAAGAAATTATAAGAGACTCTGTGAGAAATGAAAAAAAAATTGAAAATTCCCGCTCTATGCATCAGACGCGATACACGCAATTCCCTCCCAGCCACTTCTTCACAATACACTCCCCTACTGAAACCTGCTGCAATACAATGCTTGTATCAGACACACCCAGCGTGTTCCTCCGCAATACAATTGCTTCCCTGCCGCACACAATCATTCTCTGCGAATACAAACCAAAGGTATTGTAAATACACATCTCGCCCCATCCTAGGTACTACCCCACTCGCAATAGCAAATTCCTCAGGGACAGAATACAATTCCTTTCTTTCTCGTCTCCGCTTTTGCAATACACCCCCTAATATTGGGTGACAAATTTTTTTTTTTCATTAATTTAATTTGGGCAAGAGCTCCAAAACTAGCTCTCAAGACAACAACATTTTTTTTTTTCTCTAGTTCCAATACTGAAAATTTCAAAAATTTCAAAAATAACATCTATACACACATATATATATATATATATATATATTTTAATTTCACACTCAAATAAATTTATAAAATTTATTTTCTTCCAATTTCTTCATTCTTACTGAATAGCCTGTGACCCGATATTTCTCACGAAAATAGGGTAGAGTCCCGTTTGTACGGGGAGCTTAACCCAAATACAAAACCTGTCCCAACCAACATCAATATCCAAATACCTGAGTAAAACATGGATAAAAACGACCTCTTGGGCCCATACTACAATATTCTTCACAATATACATATCCAACTATATCCAATAGTTTAATGATGTAATTTTTATACAACATATATTAAAATTCTAAAATTCTAATACATGTATACAACACAAAACCCAAGCCACAATCCGGCTTTCTTAATCTAACAACTAATATAATACAATAAAATGAATCAGGTCGTGGAGGTGTGAAAGGCCGCGGAGGAATGGTCTGAATATACCCAAACTGGCGTAAGACCCGCTCCGGATGATATGGCTCAACAACCAAATCCGCACTTTATGCATCCGTATCACCACGCAATATCGAAATCCAAGCCACCGATGATCCACGTATGGCTCCCAGCAGACATCTGAACTCTGCAATCGATCTAGTCGCTCCCGAACTGACTGCAATCGATCTGTTGTGGCTTGGGAAGCTAGTTGCCTCATCAGTATGAAATGTGTTTCGCTATTTTGTCTAGATATTACACGTGAGATAAATGTTGATTAACATTTGCACATGTGTAGCAAGCAAGCATAAATTCCAATTATAAATTTTATGGTTTTGCTTGGATTTCCGGATTGGTCAACTAAGTGGTGGACGAATTAGATAAGGGAGATTTTTGTTGGGAATTTTATACTTCCCTGTGTAATGTATTATCCTGTGTTGTTTTAGCATCCTTTATTGCGTTCTTAGCAGGTTTAACTTTTTTGCACTTCCTTCTGCATTTTGTAGTCTTTTTATATCCTTCCTTCCGAAGTTGGTGAATGCGGTTTTAAAAAGCAAAAAGACTAGTTTGGTGAATATTTTGAAAAGAACTCTATATGTGTAATTTTTTTTTTTAAATGAATTACTTTGATATCAAACTGAAGATAGAATCTACCAGAAATCAAGCTTCAAATAAAGGGGGATAAGATAGTGCTAAGTAAACTGTCAACTTGACCAAAAAGTTTAAGCTTTTAGGCGATGAACCAGTAGTCTATATCAAGCCAACTTGGCTAAAGCCTAATGATTATAAGCCCAAATAAAATTACTTGTGCAAGTTTTCATTGAAGTGATCACATCTAATCTGTTGACTAGAAGAAGGAGAATAAGCTCCCATATAAAAGTAAGGAGAAATCCCAGTTTCCAGCACGCCAAGCAGCTTCATACTGCAAGTTGTTGATCAGAAAAAACACAAAAAAGAAAGGGAAAAAAAGATAAAGAAAAAGAATGCTATTTATTTGGTGCAACTAGATGGCACCATATGGTAGAAATACTGTCTTTGTAAGGCAGAGAGAAAATACTCACTATGCAAAACCTGACCTTGTTTCACCCCACCTAAGCCATCTGTCAGGTGTTAAGGGAAATTTGGTATTTTTAGTCAAATGCCATGGAACCAGGCTCCACAGACATCCATACATAAAGTTACGGTTACAAGTTGTAAATTGATGTCTTGGTTTCTGAATGAGGCAACCTTCAATTACTGCAGGAACGGTTTCGAGAAGAGATAAAATATATAGGGTGCTGTGACAGAGACTTCTTCAGTTCAGAACAAGACTTTGCATCCCTTAATTTCACTACAAGATGGAAGCTCATTACACTACAAAAATAATTGATTATTGCTGGAGATATCTACAAGATATCTCAAGTTTTTCGGTCCGACATCATGAACCGACAAAATCATTTCATCCGACATCATCAAATCCGATTTCATCAATTTTACCGACATCATGAAATCCGACAAAACATCTATCCTGACATCATGAAACTGGATTAAAATAATTTTTCCTGACATCATGAACCGGAAAATAAGATGTAATCTGATTCAATGAAATCCTGAAAAGAAGCCCAATTGGATTTGTTAACCGAACATAGAACTGAAACAAATAAAACCGTGACGTAAATTTCAAACAAATTCAGAAGCATACACCCATATTGAACGGTGAAAATGCAAGAATAAATACAACAAATCAAATAAAGAAGAAAACTTACGGATATTTTTTAACTTGGTTGAATTCTGGATTTGGGGTTGCTCTGATGGGTTTTGGGGAACAAAGGTAGGATGGGTTTAAAAGGAGGATGGAGGCTTCTGGTTCTTCTCGTTGAATATCCGGATTCGGGGTTCTGATGGGTTTTGATAACAAAGGAGAGGATGGGTTCGGGGGCAACAGCCGAGGATGGAGGCCGGGTTCTCGATGGGGTAAGGAGGGTGGTGGATGGCATGTTTTGTAATGGAATGGGGTGTAAAGAGTCTAATTTGGGGTGTACTTAGTAATGGGGTGTGTAGAGATACTAAGGGGGTGTAAATAAAATTACTCTTTCATATATCTCAACTAATCTCATGGGTTCTAAAGTTTATGGTGGAGTAAACCGTCAATAACTCTAAGGAGACTTAGATTGAATTATATTTTGGATTCCAAAATGTCAATAAATCTTTACATTAAAATGAAATAAAATAGAGGAAAATAAAGGAAAAAGGTAAAGGTTGAAAGAAAGAAAAATATAGGAAAATAAAATTAGAGTTATATCTATTGTTTTTTATTTGTTATTTGAAATTCATTTTATTTATTTTAACTTGTCAATAAAAAAATTAAATAATTTAAAAATATGAGTTTTAAAATTATTTTGTTTATATTTTATTTATTTTTTTATTTTTTATTTAACAACCAAACATAAAAAAATCATTTTTTCTCTCTTCAAAAAAAAAATTTAATTTTTCCTCGATATAAATATAAAAGAAAATTAGTAACAAAGATAAGACACGGGAGAAGATTTACTAATCCATTTTATATTGATTTGGCGTAAACCTTAACCTTGGTCCCAATTTGAGTCACAATTAGGACATTTTACTATATTATAATTAAAATGTTTAGCTATTAAAAAAAAAAAATTAATATACTCTAGATTCCAAAACCTACACAAAATTTCTAAATAATAAACTTCATCTATAAAAACATTCAAATTGATCGAGGTTCAACAGATCATTAATTTTTAGGTTTGTGGGATTAGTAAAAGTGCACTCAACTTGGTCCAAACATATACGCTTATTTAAAAAAAAAACTTTCAAATTGATAAAGTATAATAGAATATCTATAACTTACTATATCATATCTCACATAAGAAATGTATTGTATTTTCGATATAATACACTATGTTTGTGTTATTTCTGCTGGATTTTGGTTCAGAACAAATAAAAGCACAGGAATTGGTGAATGCGCTGACGTGCTAGGAAATTATAGTATTTCCAACTGAAACTGTGCCGAAATCTAACTTTTGTTCAAGCGAAAACTAGATTCCTTAGTTCCCTTGACGATTCCCAAGAATATAAGTGGAAAATGCTTTGAAAATTGGACTGTATTGAAAGCTGAGAGAAAAACCGTACGGACTAGCTTGAAAGATAACAAATTTCATTGTATAGTAGACTAAGAATGACATATTGAAACGATAAAGCTTGAAGTAACAGATGCTTGTAAGGAAAAACATGTAACTAGACTAGATACGGAAAATGAGTTGTGAACTAGTAGAAACATAAGAGAAATGTTGAAATGCTCTATTTAGAGTGTTGATTAATGATTGATTTTGCGGTCTTTTGCTCTAAAGTTGAGTCTTCGTTTTATAGGCATTCTGAATAATTGTTTCATCCTACCTTCTCCAATAACTAATCACATACCCACTACAATCTTGTTCTCCAAGTCATTTATCCACTAACAACTTGTTCTCTAAGTTACTTATCCACTAACAACTTGTTCTCCAAGTCATTTATCCACTAACAACTTGTTCTCTAAGTTACTTATCCACTAACAACTTGTTCTCCAAGTACTTATCCACTAACAATAACTGCTCACGTTCATGACTTGATTTAGAGAAAAAGTATCATTTTACTTGCTTTTGAGACAAAGTCTTACAATTTTGAGCTGACCATTTTGACAAACTGAAAATTTTCAAAAATGTCCTTGGACCCTTTCATGGGCTAACTATCATGGACTTGGGCTTTCTCGGACTGGGTTGGGCTTGATATATCCATTCAGCTATTTCTATTACCCTCTAGGCCGAATAATTATTCAAATACCATTTTGGCCAAAAAAAAATCGTTTTTAGTGTAAACAATTGCCCCCCACATACAAAATGGCCTATGGGCCATGTTTGTATGAAAAAGCTTTATATTTCAAAGACTTTCTTATCTCTTTTCTCATCATTCTATCATGGGACCCAAGGTGAAACTTACCCCTTTTGATGTAGATTACCAACGAGAAGAATGAGTTAAAACCCAAGCTCAGTTAGATGAGTTAAAAAAACCCATAGTAATACCCCGAGAAAAACCTCCCGCCAATTTTTCTTTCAAACCTATGACTTTTGTTCTTCCTCCTTCGATTCCTTCTGCATCAAAAAACTCTCATTTGGGATTTGGCAAGTTCATAGGAATAAATCCCTTTGATCTATGTACAAAACCTTCCATTTTCTCCTCTCCACCTTTTTCTTCTTTCTCTTCTTCCTCAAACCCATTTTTTGACGAAAATTCCTGCGTTGTTGGTAAAGACGTTGTAGCTACTGAAATCGACCTAACCACTATAGCTCGAAGCGACATCATCGTTCCTCAAATTGACATCGAGGACGGTGACGTTCGGTCTGACATTGTAGACAATGTTGTGACCTCCATCAATCCTCGTTTTGTCGCAAGTTCTGATTTTTTCGGCCATCTTCCACAACCTAAACTTACCTCTTGCACTGGTAAGTAGATCTGTCCCTTTTTGTCGAAGTGATTTTCTATGAATGTTCCATCCGATCTCTAATCCCGTAATCCAAGAAAGTTTTCCCAAATTTTCAAAAACTAGGAAGTCTTTTTCGTTTTTTACAACTCCAAAACCCTTGTTCTCCAACGAAAAAGTCTTTAAAAAAATTGAGGCCACTTCTTACCAAAGCTTTATTGGAGCTTTCCTTCTTGGTATGTAGATCTTGGTCTCTCCCGCTCTACTCGATCTTTTTGCCTCGTCTACCATCGAAAACATTGCAAAGGTGATTTCTCAACCTTTAATTTGATGGACTTAAAGATATTGTCTTGGAGAATATAGGTTGGGTCATGCATACCTAATATTTTTAAGAGATTTTCTCATATGTCTTCCTAACATATGACTACAAAACTTCAAGGTTATCATGGCAGTATTTGCCATTTGAAAATTTTGAAAACTCTCATAAAAAAGAGCCCATCCTATTAATCTCTTTCCATATTCCATCCCTTGATTTCTTCTTGGTTTTCCCTGTGTAGATTTTACTTCATTTCCTGACATGGTTAGGTAATCCTCCTCAAGGTAAAGACATTTCCTTATAATTTCTCCAACCATCTTCATTCTTCTCTTTTACCCTTAGCTCATTGATACTATTTTTCTGTGTTCCAATGTACTACCATATCTTTCTCTCTTGTTGGAATTTGGGACTGCTCATGCTATTGGAGGCAGTTGTTGCCTTGTTTTACTTTCCTCTAACGTTATATAGATACTTGAAAGAACTTTGAGCGTGGCCGAAAGCAGGGCATCGAGTTGGATAACTGGGTGAGCCAGGACTATCTCCTCATTTTCAAGGAACCTTGGGAATCCATGGGTGTTGCTCAATTCATTAAACACCAAGCAGGCGTAACCACTAGATTTGGATTTGATGGAGTCTTGCCTTAAGGTTTTGGTCTAAGGTTGAATTCATTTATCTTCCTTTACGGCCCAGCATCCGTGCCTTGAGGACATTTCTATCTTTCTTGGATTGCATGTTGAGGGGTTCGGAGGTTGTATGCCTAGATATGATGACCTTTGCCTTCCCTCATCTTGAAGTTTATTAGTTCGAACTTCTTAATCATCCTTGGCGTAAAAAGTGGCGAACTTCTCTTTGTGTGTAGTCTCATAGAACACATAGAGTTCATGTGGGTTCTTCTTTGCCGTTTTGTCTTCTTTCCTCATTTAGGTAAGCCTTCCATGGAGTATCTTCCTCTGGCTAGGGCCCATGCCATTGGGTGGCCCTATGCTTTGGGTACCATTCTTTCCCTCCTTGTACCAATCCATGGGCAAATACGTGAGTGAGCTACCTTACTAGAGGGTAAAAGGAGTCCTTTGGTTTGTACAGATTTGGCTCTTTGCTTCTTTCCCTGAGCTATCAGGTGTTGGCTTTTTTCCCTCCATGTCTTTGGGTCTTAGTGTCGCTCAATCCATTAGGACTATATCTTTAGACTCCCTTTTTTTTTTCCTTAGCTTAACAGACTATTCTTTGTCTCAACTATACCTAAAGCGACCTTATTTTCGGTAATAGATGAGTCAAAAACTCATTAGATTTTTAATCCTGTTTTTGAGTTTATAATGAGAATAATGATGAATTGTCTGAGAAAGCGATAATTGACTCAAATTCAGGTTGTAGGAAATGCGTAGAAAAATCAAATTTTAGCAAAATCATGAAATCAGCTGTAAGCGGAGATTGAGTAAAAATTGGATTTAAGTCGACGGGACGCGGAGTTTCAGTAATTTCAAATCACGACATCAACAAATTTGGCTTTGAAGAAGAAATGAAGAATGAACAAGTGGTAATCATGAAGAAAGAAGTTGAAGACGAAATGACTTGGTGAGATTAAAGAAAGCGATCCGAATGAAGAAGTTCGTAATAGCGACATCATTACGATCCTTGCGAATTAAGGAGATAAATGATGTAGCAATAATACCACCATGAGGTCGACAAGGATCTGTCTACAAAGCCACAAGAGCGATAACCCATAAGTAAAAGAAGTTGTAATTTTGAAAGAAAGGACTTGATGTCGCGACAGCAGCCGGTAATGAAGAATCACACGAGAGTCATGATAAAAACTCCGTCGAGACGGCCGTTAATTGTGAAAAGCGAGACATGATGTGACACCATAAGTGTGAGGTGAAGGTTTAGCGATGTAGACATGGAGGTCGTGACACGAATAGAAGTTGATAAAAGATTTTCAAGGAAGCCCGAACATAGGAGTCAGCGGCGGTTAGAAAGATGGCGACATCGACATTGAATCGGAAGATGTCGCTGACGTCATTTAGCGGTGACATCGATTCTGGAAGATTCGACATCATTTTATGATCGTAACGCCAGGATCGAGGGTGTTAAAGGCAAGTGGCGACCAGGATAAAAGCGCGACGGATAGACGAGAAAAGCGAGTCGCGACGTATAATTGTCAGCGACATCAAAACGGCTCATAAGCGAACGGTGAAGTCGACATATAAATTGAAATCGCGACATCGCTTGGCTCATAAAGCGGAACATTGAAGTCGACGTGTAAGAAGATCGCGACCTCAAAAACAACTCCTGTGCGAGATGAAGGAAATTCGCTGACGAGAAGAGGTCAGCGACATCAGTCAAGGTCGGCGACACCTGAGTAGATCGCGACATGGAACAAACAAATGGAGCGATTATTTTGAAACCCCTGAGGAAGTGCATTGAAGTTAGGGCTGACTTCGGAACGCCCTATAAATAAGCGGTGCTGAAGCGGCTCTTGGCGGCCGGAGCGAGAAGTCACGGGTAGTATTTCGTGTATTTACAATTTTACATTTCTTTTCTTTGTTTGTTGTTATTTTAGATTAGATTAGAGTAGATTGTTATTTCATTTAGATTTACGGATCACGGATGTTAGTTGTTGAAGTTGGCGAGATGGGAGATAGTCTTTCATGATACTGGTTCGTTTGATCCAAACAATTTTGAGTGAACTTCGGGTTCAGTTCTGATGGTTCTTTTTGATCAGAGCTACAGATTGGAGTGTGTAAAAGTAATTTAAGCCGACTTGGATTGAATTTACTTTGTTGTTAGAATTTATCTTTCTGAGAAATTTATCGAGTCATGAACTTTAGTCTTGAATCTGCCTCTTGGTTTGTTTAATTTTGTATCGATCAGAAATATCGATGTCCTATACACCGTAATAAGTTGTTCATACCGATTTCGGAGGCCCTCGAGTGACACAGAGAAGGCATTCTGAAGTATTGAACAATTTCTCAAGGGTATATGAACCCTAATATTGGGGATCTAATAGGCTCACATGAATTTTAATCGATAAATCTTCTTCTCATGACCGAATGAGTTGAATGACTTATCAATTAAAATGAGGCGAGAGAGAGATCCGCCCTAAATTGACGATGAAGTTCAATCAGGTGTTAGCGAGGATCTAATCAAGGAAAGAATGAATTGTTCAATTTGTGAGATGAGAAACGTTATAGTGTGAAGCCCATTACTTGCTTTATGTCTTAGGAGCTAAGGTTTACAGTCCATGTTACGGGTATGAAGTATTGAAAAGAAAAATACCCGAACAAGGCAACTCAATTAAAAGTAGATTACTCTAATCTCTGTCTTCGAAAAGCGAGTAGATGATGAAATGTCAATAGTTAGGAGAAATCACATGGCATTACCATCTTCCTTGGGCCGGATTCTAATCTGAGGTTCATGAAGCAGATTACGAGTTATCTGTAGGAATTGATATTTCCTGTGCATTTGTATTTTCAATGCATCCCTTTAAAAGCTAACTGACAGTCTATTTCTTTAATTTTTATTTTAGTTTAAGCATTATTTCATTTTGTTCTTAGTTTACATATCTTTATTCTTTTATTATTTTAAAGGTTGCATAGGAATTTATCAATTGCCTATCATAGTTCAAATAGTATAGAGTTTGAGTAGTCAGGGTAGTTGATTGAGAATTCTTGAGATCTCTGTGGGATCGATATCTGGACTTAAATCCACTTTATTACTTGTTGACACGTGCCTTGCGAGTCATGGATCAAAACCGAGAAGAATTCAACTACTCTTAAGGAAACCGTTTTTAATCGATAAAATTACAGAAATATAACAAGCAAGTTTCATGGCATTATTGCCGGGGATTAGACAATAGTCCTTGGGTAATAACGTTATAAATTTGTGTTTATCATTTTGATCCATCACTCACACTTATAGTGGGAGAATTGAATAACGAACAAGTTTTTGGCGCCGTTGCCGAGGATCAAAAGAATTAATTAGATCAATATTCTGACGAGAAAGAAGGTAATACTAATTTGGACATTTTAAGAAAACGAAAATAGCTTTCAAGCAATGACTACATTAGTCACTAATTACCCCAGCAAGCCATATTTGAAAATATTTGTTGAGTTTGACTAATCTATTAATATGAGTATGCTTTATTTCGGAAAACCTTTAATGCATAGGAAGCGAGGATCGACTGATTCCGGCGAGACATTGGGTGGAGAGAGCGCTCGAGGAAGCAAGAAAGACAAAAGAGCGACTTGACTATGGCGGAAGAGACATGACGAAACAGGAGGAGCAGAGGACCGGCGGCCCGGAGAAGACCCCCGTGCGACACAATGGAGAGTTTAGGCCTATTATTCCAGAAGAGTGATACGCAATCGGACAACCTACGGTGGATGCAAGCGATTTTGAACTAAAGCCGGCCTTAGTACAATGGTTGTGACTTATGGTTCTTTAAATTCGTCGCTTAAAGACCAGTGAGCACTGGGAAGATTTCTCGGAGTGGCTATGCGAGTGAAGGCTGACGGTGTGAGACGGTGATAAAACTACATCTCTTCCCATTTTCTTTGAGACATGAAGCCACATGGTATGAATCATTACCATATGGTTCTGTGATACTTGGGAAAGTTGGCGGGGAAAACTACTTAAATGGATTCTTTCCCCATCCTTGTTGAAGAGAACTAATTATGTATTCCAACAAGGGGAAGATGAGAGAGCTGTGTCGCTTAGGAAAGATTCAAGATTCTTGAAAGAGGTGCCAATGCATGGAATAGACTTGAAGACCCCAGAATGGATATAGTGTATCGCGGCAGATGACCATCCAGAGGTGTTCGATGCTTCATCGTAGACATTCAAGCGAAAAATCTTGAAGAGGCAAGAGATCGATGAGGACACGGCAAATGCAATATGAAAGCTCCATCACGAGTTTTCAAGAGGTAGTAGGCGAGAAAGGGTCATAAGATTTGGCGAATGTGACCATGGAGAGCTAAGTTGGATCTTATAATGCGTGGGATGGACGAGCAAGAGAGGAAGATGCTAATGCTCATGAAATAGGAGGCGTTAGAAATTGATGAGAAGAAGTGCTGATGGCGCCCAGCGAAGAAGATTCTTATGGTCTTGAGGAGGTTAAGTACGTGAGCGAGCAAAAGTTATCATTTCAAGCCAAATCTAACACAGCATACACTACAATCCGGCATTGAGGAACCATGAGAATTTCTCCATATGGTGGAGGCGTACATACAACTTGAGCGGGGACAACATCCTCAAACAAAGGATATCGGCGGCCACGAGTTCAACTGAGCAAGGAGGTAGAGCAAATGAATACGGGGTCGGAGGAGAACCCGACCATTTGAGGAGCAATCTTTGCCGATTCATAGGGGATAACAAGAGGCTATTACAATTCCATGAATAGAAACTATCGGCAAGAACTTTCCAAGTCGATACCCCAGAATGTTTCGAAGAATGCAGTCTTCCTTTATGAAAAATCTAGAGACACAAGTAAGGCTGATGGCCACTGAATATGCCAAATCGGAATGAGGAACATTCCCTAGTGACACTGAAGAACCCTGGCGCATGGCAATTCCAGTTGAGAAGTGGGAAGGATTTGAAGCGACAACGGAAAGACATATAGAAAAGAAGAGAGGCAGGGATGGAAAGAAGAAATTTGAAAGAAGAAGAGAAGAACAACTGATTAAGCAGAGATGAAAGGAAGAAATGACCAGAAAAAGAAAGAAGGAGTACTAGCTTATGCTCCTGCAGTGCCATTCCCACAGAGACTTCAGAAGTCAAAAAGAGAAGAACAGTTTTCTAAATTCTTGGATATTTTCAAGAAAATAGAAATAAATATCCCATTTGCGAGGAGGTGATGATTAAGTGCCTCTTTATCTGAAAATTTACGGAAAGTGCTGACGAAAAGAAAGATAATGAGGAGGGTATAGTTAGCAGGCGCTTCATGCGGTGCCATTATCAACGAGCTCAGCCCAAAGATGAAAGACCACAGCGGTTCACTATTCCTGTTCTATACTGGAAATGTGAGTTTAAGCTTTATGTGATTTCTGGGCAAGTATAAATTTGATGCCTCTATGGTTATGAGACAGTTGTAGAGACAACTGACAATTACATTACGGATGGCTGATAGATCAATGCAGCGACCGAGGAGGGCGTGCGGAAGATGTACTCGTCAAGGTTGGGAAATTCATTTTCGATGAATTTGTTATCATGCGGATGAAGGAAGATCCTCGAGTTCCTCTGTTCTTGGGAAGACCTTTCTTAGCAATAGGGGCGCATGATTGGCTTGTCTGAAGGTGAATGACACTTTCGAGTTAGAGATGAAGCGATTGCATTTTAATATTAATAGGGTAGGAACATCCTAATGTAAGGAAGACGATTGTAGCATGGGCATGAAGCAATAGCCTTCACGATGATGAAGTGAATTCTGATTGTATCATTCAAAATTCTATCAATGAAATTGAGATGAATTTTCGATACAGCAAAGGCTTTGATTGTGAAGTTCTGCCTTCAAATTTGTTTAATAATGAAACAGTCTCGAGTATAAATGAAAACAGTCAAGATGAAGTGAGCAGCCAAACACAACAAACTCATGGGTAGGAAATTAATTGCGGGAAGGGTTAACATTGAAGGAGTTGCCAGTCATTTTGAAATATGAGTTTTAGAGCGAAAAGAAACCGAGTTATCCTGTAATTTGCATTGATTGAAATTTGAAACCGGATTAGCGTAGTAATTTTGAGAAAATACAAGGGAAGCGTGCTTGGTCGATTGAAGATCACGAAGAAGTATCAGTCCCTACATTTGTATGCACAAATATTCTTTGGAAGATAATGCAAAACTTTTGTTGAGCATCAAGGAGAGATTTGAACCTAGTCATGAAAGAAGTTGTCGAGAAAGAAGTTACGAATGGTTAAATCACGGGTTTTATATATGCTATATCGAGACAGGTTCTTGGGTAAGCCCGGTACATGTGGTTCCCCGAAAGGTGGATTCAACTATGTCCAATGAAAGAATGAACTTATTCTGCAAGAGCTATGTGACGGGATGGAGAGTTTGTATCATTCTGAGAAAATTGAATCTTGCAGCCCGGAAAGGATCATTTTCCCCTACCTTTCATCGTCCAATCTTGGATAGGTTGGCGGGACAACCGTTTTTGTTTTCTTGATGGATACTGCGGATATAACCAAATAGCTATTGCACTGAAGATCGGGAGAAAACCACTTTTATGCCCATTTGGTACTTTTGCTTTTAGAAGAATGCCATTTGGGTATGTAATGCTCTGAGTACCTTCAGATGCATGATGTCTATATTTTACGATCTAGCGAGGAAAAGTTATGGTGATCTTCATGGATGATTTTACCGGTGTATGGATCGTTTTTAGACAATGCTTGCATAACTTTTAGGGGTGACACTTCAAGGTGCAAAGACAAAAATCGCTCTGAATTGGGAAAAATGCCGTTTTATGGATTCTGAAGGGATTGTCTTGGGGCACATGGTTTTAACGGCGAAGGCTTGAAGTAGACCCGACAAGGTTTCAATTATGAGACCTAATGCCACCAGCTACAGTCGAGGAATCGAGAAGTTTCTTAGGACATCTTGGTTTTATAGAAGATTTATCGGAGATTTCTCAAAGTGCTAGACCTCTCTCTGAGTTGAGATGCTAAGTTTTATTTTGATGAATCTGCCCGGAAAGCATTGAAGAAATCAAATCGGACTAGTTGAAGCTTATCATTTGCAAAACCCAGTTAAGGCAGAGAATTTGAGATCATGTGTGATGCCGGTGATTTTGCAATGGGAGGCTGTATTGGAACCAGAAAGATGAAAAAGTGTTCAAGGCCACCATCTTATGCAGTAGGAAACCTTTAATGAAGCCTGAAAATTATTCTACTCTTGCGAAGGAGATGCGGCAATAGTGTTTGCATGTGAAAAGTCGGGCCATATATTTTGGGGTCCCATGTTGTTATACACCTTGATCATGCGGCAATTAAATATTTAATGGCAAAGAAGGAGCGAAAGCGAGATTGATCAGGTGGGTATTATTATTCTTGAATTTGATTTAGAAATTAAAGACAGAAGAGGCGGTGACAATGTGATAGCGGATCACTTGTCAAAGTAGAGGAATCCAACGTACAAGAAAAGGAAGAGAAATAGCGAAAATTTTCGAGATGAAGCCGATTATTTCGGTATCCTCCAATCCTGCACAGTATCTTTGTGTGAGATTTCTTAGCTTGTGGAATTATGCCCTTTAGGTCGACTACCGGCAAAGAAAAAAGCGTTTGAGTACCTGCAGGATAGACCTCAACGAAGCGAAGTAACGACGGCAAGTGATTGAGTTCGGTGGTTCCTCATATAAAATTATTGACTCTAGAAGATATAGTAATATGGAAGCAAAGTGTTTCAAGCAGAAATGAGAACCGAAGCGCCCCCTTGTTTCAAAGAGAGGAGGACGGGTTATTCACATTTCATTTGATGGTCGAAATTGAATTGAAAGCTAGCGATGTAATTCTAAAGATTCCCGGAAGGTGGCAATTACTACATCACGGGATGATCCATATTTGTTTAAAAGAGGTGATCGATTATAAGGAGATGTGTACCGAGAGAAAGTAAGCAGCAAGATTTTACAAGAATGTCATGCATCACCTTATGGAGATGCTGCGGGGAGATAAAGCTTGACCCACAAAAAATTCTCGGTCGGATTTCTTGGCCTCACGATTTTAATTTGTTTTTGAATGGGTAAAGTTGTGTGATCAATACCAGAATGATAATGAGCATGAGATGCCCCTGAGGTATCACGGTGAACAAATTGTTTGATGTATGGGGAATGGATTTTATGGGGCCTTTTCAGTTTCATTTGGAAATATATACATACTCCTATTTGTGGATTATGTATCAAATGGGTAGAAACGTGTTGTCTAAGAATGATGCCAATACGGTTGGGGTTTTTCTGAAAAGAAATATTCTTAGCGGTTGGGACACGGAACTATAATTAGTGATGGAGGAAACCCATTTTGCAAATAAGGTGTTTGACAAACTCATGGCCGAATGGTATCAAACACATTATGAGCTTGGCTTATCATCCTATCAAACAAATGGAAATGTTTGAAATTTCCAATAGAAATAAAAAGTGCAGGAGCGCGAGTTCTGATAGGAAGATTAGTCTTTGAAGCTTAGTGATGCATTATGGGCATGCGAGGACTATACAAAACTCCCATTGGAATGTCCCCATACGAGACTTGTCTTTGGAAAGTATGTCACCTCCCTCTTGAGCTGGAATACAAAGCCATGTGGGCCATCAAGCGAGCTGAACCGATTTCAAAATTGCAAAGGAAGAAGACTTCTCAATGAATGAAGCCCCGGAAGAACTGAGAAAGCAAGCCTATGGCAATCTTTAGAATATACAAGGACAAGACAAAGAAATGGCATGATCAAAGGATTACGAGGAAGAGTTCGGAGACGGGGATCGAGGTCTTTGTTTAACTCAGTTAAGATTATTTCCAGGAAGCTGAAATCAAAATGGAGTGGACCATATACGATAGTGTCCAAGTACCACCTTTGGAGCTGATGTCTGGGTGATCTTGGGAAGAATTCAAGTTAATGTGCAAAAGTGAAACACTATCTCAGCGAAGGGGAGAAAGAAAAGGAAGAACTCAGTGGTGAAGTGAGAGAGAAAGCTTAAAGCAGCTAGTCCGGCTAAGGACTCAAGCGAAGCGACTCATGGGAGGCAACCCATATAGATTTTTTTTAGTTTCTTTATATAGACTTCGAATTTTTATTATTATTACGCGTTTTTTAATTTTTTTAGTTCTAGTCATGATTTATTAGAAATTGTTAGGTTAGTATTAGATTAATTTAATCCTTTTTGGAATTGTTACAATATGTAGATGAAGAATCAAATGGCTCGGTAGTAGGAACAAACTCTGGGACTACTTAGCCTTCACCGGGACGAGCTTGACTCGAAAAAAGGAGTACTTTTCTCACTACCCATAAATTCTGTGAAATTGAATAGAATACATGTTTGAATTGATGTGTAGAATGATTAAATGGATCTTTAAGAATGTGCAAATTAATAAGGAGTGAAAAATGTATGATCATCAAATTTAGAACTGAGTCTGAGACTAAGTGTGACCAGTTTTATGTACGGGGAAGTTAATTCGCAACTTAGTGATCTTGAAAAGGAAGAACAAGGGCACAAGTAGCGACAGATTTTGTATGTGACATAAATTGAGGTCGAATAGGAACATTTGGGTCGCGACAGGCAATTCCTTTAAAGGAAGTGGTGAAATTCGCGACAACTCAACTATGTCATAAAATACACACGATGTCGCGGCTGATGATAACTTGTCCTCCAGTTTACTTATGTTGCGACAACAATAATAAGTCGCAACATAAGAGAAAAAGTATGCCGGTAGGCGAGTTTTTAATTTGCCACACAAATTTAATAATGACACACAGTGCGACTGAAATTAAAGTCGCGACAAACAGTATAAATGAAGTAATAGGCCCACAATAATGATTGAATTGCAGGCGTTGGCTCCCTCCGCTACCATCTCCTTCCTTGGAAACATCTAGCCCTTCATCTTCGCATATTCTTTGGTTCTCAATTCTTGCAAACCTAAATCCGAACTTCTTTCTAAAAACCTTAGATTTCTGTCGTGAACCTTCAACCGTCATCCGTCGAGCGGAAATCATGGAAATACTCGGACTGAAGGGAAGTTTCATACGGAACACGAAAGGGAGAAACGAGGCCATTGAACAACGGAAGTTGACAGTTACAAGCAGCCCGGAAAAAGGAAGAAGCGTGAAGGGAGAGGAGAGGCAGAGTTTGTCTCGGAAAAGCTTTCTCCATTTGGAAAAAGCACTATCTTTGGAAAGGGTTTGTAGGAGAAGAGGCTGTGACTCATCTCCCTTTCAAAGAATTAATAGAGCAAGAGGGTGGGGAAAATTACGGAAGCATCAAAAGTGCGGATATCTGTGATCGTTCGAGAATTTACCTGCTCCAATGCAGTTGGGAGGAAGAGGAGGAACTGTTTATGTCGGAGGTTTGGGTGCCTTATGGAGCGAGACGATTAATGAAATGTATGGAATGGAAGTGCGAGAAGAATGGATCAAAATTGAGGTTGATGAACAACCCTAGCAGAGTAGAGAAGATTGCGAGAAAATTAATGGGACGGTAAGGGAAGTGGAAGAAAGGAAAAGGAGAGCAAAAAGACCACTGACGGGGAGATTTGTGAAGAGGCAAAAGTGTGGTTTTTTTTTACTTCACTGGCCTCTGGTATGGTCCACTACCCAGAGCATATGCGCCGCAGTAAGAGAGCAAAGCGATCATACATCTTTATCTTTGAAAGTGCAAAGATTGATCTTTAGACGATTGTAATTCTATAATGAGGTACCATGAAGGAATAAAAGGAGTTTGATCCCTCATCCATTGACTATCACAAGGTTGAAATTTGGTGTGAAGGCGATGGGAAGAAGAAGAAGAATGCTTACACAAAATGTCACCACTAACTTTCGGCGGGAGTAAGACAAGGGCCATGAATCGAAGAAAAAAGGGAGTATAATAGAGGCGGTCGAAGAAGAAAATGATGATGCAAAGCGGGAAGAGGACACACTTACGGTTGCGGATAAGAAGAAGAAGATCGAGCGCATCGAGAAGGGAATACCTTCATATTTGCGATATGTGAGAACAAGGTTATAGAAGTCCTATAGATTTTTCTTGGCCAGCTCTCCCTATAAGGCAGTGATTTGGAGAACACGGTGAAAGCTCCCAGGGAGGCCAGGGTTAATCTAATAATGGAGATGCTCAGTTCAATTCAGAAGAGTATGGAAGAAAGAGAAGAGTAATGGAACCTCCAGCAAAAATTCAGAGAAGAGGTTTATGAAAAAGAATTGAAGAGAAGGGATCAACAATGGGAAGAAGAGATGAGCAGAGAGAAAGTATGAAGGTGAGATGAAAGAAGAGATTAACAATGGGAAGAAGAAGATGGCTTGAAGGAAGCGGATAGAAGAAGATCACGGAGCATCAAGAGGAAAAATTTAAGAAGAGGAAATGGAGGAAAGAGATCAAGATCTACTAAAGTTAAAGCTAAGCCATGAATCCTTCTCTGACAATCGTATGATACGTGATTCTCAACTCCTAAAACTCACTTGAAAGGACTCAGATCAAGCCAAAACTAAGGAAGCGGTCAGGGTTAAGTTCTATACACGTCAATGTTCAAGGACTTGAGAAAAGGATGAAGGACGAATCGAAACTTGATGATAAAGATGCACTTGAAGAAAGAATGCGGCAGAGAATTTGGATTACGATCAGCAATAATCTTTCCAAATTTTTTAGAAGTCTGTATTTGAAATGAAACGCACAACGAACACACTGGGCACGAGACAAGATGATCTGAACAAAAAGGTTGATCTCACAAATGAATTGATCCTTGAAGAACAAATAGAAAGGGAGAATGACAAGAAGAAGAAGAGAGTGGAAATGAAATTCCCCAAATTCTCTCCTAATTTGGCTACTCTTGATCTGGATCCTCCCAACATTTTTGCTCCTCCCCCAAAAAGAAAAAGATGATCCTCCCATTGATTTATCCTTCTCTTCCTCTCTTCCTGATTGTTGTTCTCAACTTTTGCATCACATCATGAATAAAACAAGAAAATTTGTGAAAAAGGAAATGTTTGCTTGCTTGCAGTTAAATTTTATTGTTTGACATTGAGAAAATAACATTAGGATTTAGTTCAAGAATGAAATGCTGAAACATCATAATGCGAACTAGTTGAGTAGTTTGACTAGAGATAAACTTGAACACAAATAATTGCAAAATCAAGGCATGAATAAAGCTGAGATTAGGAGTATTCTTATTACATTTTAAATTCAGTTTAGTTCTGAAATTGGAAAATTGGTTATTCTTGATGGAACAAAATACTTGGTTAAAATAATGTAAGTAGGCAGTGAATAAGTACAAGTCTTGAAAGAAATATTACACATCGATTGACAAAACTTATGAAACTTTTGTGAGGAATTAGGAACATCTTGAGGAATTCGAATTTAGAATCCACAGTCCTAGAACTGTTTGATTATTGATTGAGGCGAAATCTAGGTGAAAACAACCAACGAAGTGATAGAGGCCATCCTTGGCGGCTTGAGCCTTTTAAGCCTACCCTCGAAATATGCTTAAGCATATTCTTTAGTTCGATTTAGACCAAATAAGCTGATTTCTTCAATAGCTTGACAATTGGCAGAAATTCCCTCCCTTGCAATAAACTGCTTGATAAGAACCTAAATTATCCGGTTCTAGTTCGAGAAAGTTTAGTATAAAGGAAGAAACAAGTGCGGGGGAATAATATTTCCAAATTTTGACAGAAGGGGTTGAAAGTAAAGAAGCGAAGCTAGTGAAATAAGGAATAAGTTTTGTCTTGTGGCCTATTTCCTTGAACAATTAAGCTCGTAGGGGTGTTTAACACCTAGCACCCTAATGCTGACTAGTATGGGAGTTGCTGGCCCAAAGTTCTCTAAGAGTAATAGAAAGCCCTAAGAAGACAAAACACATTCACTTTATTCCAAATCTTAGAGAAATAAAGTAAAGGGTTAAAGAACAAAAATCTGCCTGAATCAAGTACATATGGAAGTTGAAATTCCATAAAAATTCAAAAGAGAATCGAGGCTAAGATTAAGGAGAAATCGAGAAGGAACAAAGAAGAAAAAGGAAAGAAAATTGGAGGCAACAATGTAGAGACAAGATGAAATGGGTAATTTACAACCTAAATTTTTCCATTATCTACTGATTACTATATTGAAATTACAAGCTGAAAGACCTCATTGATTTTGAAGGTTAGAATTTACCTACATTAGTGGAGATCAATATGAAAAACAAGCATATGGGACTTTGATAAGCAGGTCAGAAAACTCGGAAGATTAGCAATTCAGCGTGAAGATGAAAAGGATTGATGACACATACACACACGAGAACAAGACTTGTAGATAAAGCTGTTAAATACATTGGATTTTATCAGAAATTTTGTAATAAATTACACTACCTTACCTTGTTCTTGCATCAAAGCGAAATTTGAAATAATAGTGATATCTTTTAATTCCAGTTAGAAGGGTAGAATAAGAAAAACATGGGAATAAATGGGGAAAAATGTCTTAAAAATTTTCTAAGCTTATTTTTTTGAGGACAAACAATTCTTTCTTTTCTTTGCTTGAGACGAAGCAAAATTTTAAGTTTGGAGAATTTGATGAGTCAAAACTCATTAGATTACCAATCCATTTTAAGTTTATAATGAATAATGATGAATTGTCTGCGGCCCGATAATTATTCGAATTCCAATTTGTAGGAAAATCGTGAAGAATCATTTAAGCAAAAATCGCCAAAAATCGGCTTAGCGAGTGAAGTAAAAGCTACGGAATTTAAAATTCGCGGCGAGGGAAAGCGCGATTTTCGGCAATTTCAAGTCCGCGACATCCATGATTTGGCTTTGAAGAAGAAAGCGAAGAATGAACAAATTGATGAAGTCGTGACTTGAAGAAGAAGTTCGCGACGAAGAAGAATGACTTAATTAAGATAAAAGCGTCAAATGAAGAAGTTCATGTCAGCGACATCATTGCGATATCAGCGACACGAATAAATGATATTACTTAATACCACCATGAATTGTGACAAGATGCGTCTCTAATACGAAACGGTAACCGCCGTAAAAGAAGTCGTGTAATTTTGAAAGAGGACTTGTTCTTCAGCGACCTTGGCTGATAATGAAGAATCACACGAGGTCGCAATAGAAACTCGAATCAGGCGGTAGTTAATTAATGAAGAAGCGAACATGATGTCGACACCACTTAGTCGCGGCCAGTGAGTTTAACCGGTAGACATGGAGTCGTGACCAGAATAGAAGTTCGCGACAAAAGATTTTCAAGGAGTAGAACATAGAATTAGCGATAGTTAGAAGAGATAAGCGACATCCAGCATGAATCGAAGATGTCGCGGCGTCATTTATGATCAGCGACATCGATTACTGGAAAGAATTAGTGACATCATTTGGCGGTCGCGACGCCGGATCAAGGGTGTTGTTAAAGGCAAATCGACCAGATAAAAGCCTGCGATGAGCGAGCGAAGCGAAATCGCGATGTATAATTGAAGTGAACATCAAAGCGGCTCATAGCGAACCGATTGAAGTCGACGTATAATTGAAATGGCGACATGGCGGCTCATAAGCGAGAACGGTAGAGTAGCGGCGTGTAAAATCGCGACCTAAAACACCAGCTCACATGCGAGATGAATTGGCGACAAAGAAGAAGTCGCGACATCAAAGTCAGTCGCCTCATGATGATGGCGAC
This sequence comes from Tetrastigma voinierianum, assembly GCA_016808115.1. Taxonomy (NCBI): domain Eukaryota; kingdom Viridiplantae; phylum Streptophyta; class Magnoliopsida; order Vitales; family Vitaceae; genus Tetrastigma; species Tetrastigma voinierianum. Next base: position 554,341 of record JAEQBH010000591.1, read on the forward strand.
ATGAGCGAACGAATGGGCGATTATTTTGAAACCGCGAGAAGTGCATGAAGTTAGGACCCAACTCGAACCCTATAAATAAGCGGTACACTGGAAGAGCGGCTCTTGGTGGCTTCGAGCGAAGTGCGGGTAGCAGAAGGCTCGTGTATTTAATTTTACTGTTTCTTTTTCTTTGTTTTGTTGTTATTTTAGATTAGATTAAGTAGATTGTTATTTCATTTGAATTTGCGAGATCTGGATGTATTAGTTATTTGAAGTTGAAGCTGAATGCGAATGATATTTTCATGCAAGTACTGGTTCGTTTGAGTCAAACAATTACAGATTAGACTGATTTCGGTTCTGATGGTTCTTTTGATCGGGGAGCTCTGAGTTAGTGTAATGAAGTAATTTAGAAACCCGGCTTAGTTGAATTTACTTTATTGTTAAATTTATCTTTCACAGAAATTTATCAAAGTCACCCAGACAGTCTTGATCGCTTCTTTGGTTTTGTTTAATTTTGTATAGATCAAATATCGATTGTCAGCACACAATAAGTTGTTTCGTATACGATTTCCGGAGGCCTCCCGGTGACCACCCGGAAGGCATTCACGAGTATTGAACAATTTCTCAAGAATTATCTGAACCCTAATATTGGGGATCTAATGGGCTCTTGTGAATTTTAATGATAATCTTCTTCAGCAGAAAAGATGAGTTGAATGACTTTATCAATTAAAATGAATGAAGGGTTAGCCTCGGTCGAGCAGTGGTTCAATCCCGTGTTGCCAAAAGGATCTAATCAGGAAAGAATTAGCTGTTCCAATTTTGAGGATGAGAAACCGATCATAGTGTAAGCCATGCTTGCTTTATGTCTTAGGGCTAGGTTTGATCCATGTGCAGGTATGATGTGAAAAATACCCCGAGAACAAGGCAGCTTCAGTTAAAAATAGTTATCTAATCCTGCGTGGCCCGAAAGAAAGCGGGAAGGTGGAATGATGAAATGTGTCGTTAAGGAGAAATCCACATGGCATTACCATCTTCCTTGGACGGATTCTAAATCTGAGGTTCATGAAGCAAAGTTACAGAGTTGTCTGCAGGAATTGATGTTTCACAATAGCTGTATTTTCAATGCATCCCTTTAAAAGCTAACTGACCAGTCTATTTCTTTAATTTTTTTATTTTAGTTTAAGCATTATTTCATTTTGTTTAGTTTTATATCCTTTATTCTTTTATTATTTTAAAGATTTGCATAAGGAATTTATCAGTGCATATGTAGTTCAAATAGTATAGAGCTTGAGTAGTCGGGGTAGTTGATTGAGAATTCTTGAGGATCTACGTGGGATCGATATCGGACTTAAATCCACTTTGTTACTTGTTCGCTGCATGCGGAATCATGGATCAATGAGAAAAGAAATTCAAGCACTCTTAAGAAGCTAGTTTTTAATCAGTAAAATTACGAAAAATATAACAAACAAGTTTCATGGCATTGTTAGCCCGGGATTAGACAGCGATCATGAGTAAATATGATTATAAATTTGTGTTTATCGTTTTGATCATGTCACTCACACGCATATTGGGAGAATTAGACAACACAACTGGTATCAAATCTTGAATTCTTCCACCCTTTACTTGTAGGGTCTTGATCTTTCGGGGTTGTTATGCTTTTTCCCCTCAGCTATCTTCTTCTTCTGTAGTTTTCTTAGCCTACTTGCCCTGAAAACCATTATGCTATCAGATGTAGAATCTTTCTCCACCTGGTGGTTCCTTAGATTTGATGATCTTTTCGGCTCTTATACTTGTACCATGGGTACATGAGAATTTTGTGTTGTCTCTTGCATCCAGATTCTTTGACTTTCCCTCGATCTCTAACTTGCCTTGTGCTATGACACTTCCTCTTCCACCGACCCAGTGTGGAAATTTAAGAAGGGTTAGTCAGTAAGCCTCCTGCTACTAAACTGGCTATAGTGAAGAATGCCTCTTCCCGAGCTTCAGTGAAGATCTCATGGGATGGCTTTTCAAGCTTGAATTTTCTAACACACCAAGACAATATAGAAGTTGGAAGAAGCTGAAGAGGAGTATCAATGCGCAAGGAAGAGATAGTCTTTATCGATCAGTCCAGCCAAGGTAGTTCATTTGCTTTAAGGGTCATTCCTTGATGATCTTTCGGAATCGAAATATGGCCATTTTTTAAACTAATTGAAACCGTTGAGCAAACTCCTCCAACTCTTTTACTTTCAATTCCTCGTGTGAGCACTTTATCTCTCTTTTCCATTCTATTTATCCATTTTTATTTTCTTACCTTTGTCTTTCATAGGTTTCTCTTTGATTGCTACATCCTTGACGAGCAATTCCTTCTTGGTCGCCTCCTTTTAGACAAGCCACTCCTCATGTTGAGCCACCATCTAAACCTCCTACCGAACCGGATGTAACTATTGCCCACTCCACTGATCATCACAGGCTTGGACCTTCTCTCTATCGTATCAGATGCCTTTCATATCGCAGTATGGCGAATACAATCTTATACTCTTGATCCCGAGGTTGAGATTTTCCTTTATGGAGTCACACACCATGCTCTTGAGGTATTTTCTTCCATTAAGCATGTAGTAAAGAAGAATGCTCAAGTGATATCTGAGTTGTAGAAATTGAGGGAGAAAAAATCTGAGTATGTGCAATCCAAGTTATCTATTGACTAGAGCATCTAGATATTGGAAAAAGTAAAGCGAGTATCATGCTGAAGAGCGAATCAGGCGTTGAATTTAAAAATGACGAGAAAAAAATAAGTTGTCTTCTTTGATACAACAGGGTGAGGTCTTCATGCCCAAGGCTTAAAGTACCAACAAAAGACCATTTCCTTGGGTGATTTTCTATCCTCTATGAAGGGAAGAGTTCTTGATCGGCCTCCGGTGTAGAAGATTGGCTTCGCGAGAATGTCGCTTGGAGTTTTGGGAATCACTGAGATCTTTTGATTTTTCTAAGATCTGGCCTCCTACTATTTCATATATGGTTAATGATTTTGATATGATCCTTGGCCTTATCATGCTAGTTTATCACTTTTTACTTAGTGCCCAAAAGCTAACCATTGTTTGAGGACTTGCTCTTGAGATAGATTTTGTGTGATTGTTGATGAAATTCATAGCGTGGATACACTCTAAAGCATGACATTGCACTAGTGGACTAAGGTGGCTCTAGGCCTACCTTTGGATATGATGAACTTGTGTGTACTACTTGTGGATTCACTAAACACTACCACACATGTAATTATTGCCATGACATTGCATTTGTGGACCAAGGTGGCTCTAGGCCTACCTTTGGAAATGTGCTTGCATGTATATGATGATATACTGCATCTATCAAGTACTGCTCTAGATAAATTGATAAAATAGTGGCTAAAAGCCTACTATTTATTTATGAATATATATTGATTGTTGTGTGTTGGGGAAGAACTTGCATGCTTGAGTATTGTGGCTAAGAAGTCTTCTTTGACTCAAAACTAGGATAGAATCATATATTCTTTCTTCATACCGGCAAACCTCGAGAATGGTCTTTCAATCAGCTTCCTCTTCGCCGCGGCGAACAGCAGCTTCGCAGTGGTGAAGAGCTTCTTCACTAAAGGTAGACACATCCATCTCTGTTTCTATCATATCATTAATGCTCCTTCCTAGAGCTCTCAACATTCTTAATGACATTACATTTACTGTTGATCCATTATCTATCAGAACCTTAGATACCGGTCTAACATTGAGATGGCCCCTTACGTACAAAGGCTTTATATGCCTCGTCATTTCCATAGAGGGTTTCTCAAGTATCACCTTCTGAGGTCTTCATTCTTCAGAGGATTCTATGGTAACTCCACCGTGGCCCACAACTTCCTCTATGGTTGGGTGCTTCCCTTCTACCTTTACTAGGTCTTCTTTTGTTTTTTTTTTTTTTACTTGAAAATAGTTGGCAATGTTAGAGAAATAGTATAACAATTTAAAGAAATAGAGATTTTACCTATCATTAAGGCCTCCGAGTCCATCACTTCATCTACATTGCTCATTGACTCCATATCCTTAGTAGCTTTCCTCCCAAACTTTGTTTTTTCCAAGCTAGGAACCATTCCTTCCTTCACTCTCTCTAACTCCATGGCATCTTCCTTTTGGATTTCCATAGGTACATCAATGAGCTGCCTTCTATCAACTACTCTTTGCCTCTACATCCTTCTCTTCTGGGTCTCGCACAGACTTTGGGGAAATTTTTTGTGTTATACCACATGCAACCTTTGACCAGGAGAAACCACAGGAGGAAGGATACACCTCACATGTTTTTCCTTCTTTGCAACCTCCTCCCTTGGAGAACTGGGTCTACCTCTTAGAAAAACAAGTATGGTTGGAGAAACATGTCTTTCCCTTGCCAGATTCCTTGGAGAAGTGAAGTTGTCCACAATCTTCTCTTTTAAGGAAAAGAATCTACCTCTTAGAGAAGTGGAGTTGTCCCTGGTGAACTTCATTATGTACCTTGGAGAAAAAGGTCCACCTTTTGGAAACATAGGTTTGAGGGGATAAACATGTCTTTCCCCTGCCTTTTTCCTTGGAGAATTGGCTTTCCCTGCAATCTTACCATTTAGAGAAGTGAACTTACCCCTTGGGGTAAGCTCTTTCTTAGGGTGATTTCTCTAAGCACACGCATCGTTCTCATGGGGGAAATGAACCCCATGGAGGAGTGGGCCTTTCTACAACCTTTTATGTGGGAGGAATGAATTCTTCTAGGGAATTCGTCTTGCCTTTTGGTGAAAGTTTCATTTTCTTGGAGAATCGATTATGTTGCTCTGTTCCCTACTGTATCCCCTTCACAAAAATTCTCCTTAATGATATGTACAAACTGTCACATCCCTAACCATGCTTGGGCGAAGAGCCCGCGGCACGGGACTGTGACTCTTTTACTTGACTTTCTGACATTGGCGGGATTATTTCGATAAACAAATCCATATATCATAATATAACTTGTAAGACTACTACTGTAGTGGTGTTTAAACAAATTCCATTATTAAAAAACTTGTACATTTACATTACAAAACATATTCAAAGACCTACACCAGGTGGACTTCTACTGTTGTGTTGGCCTTGGCTGATGCGAAATGCCACGGATGTCCTTTTCAGTACCTACACGGATAAAACACTCGTGCTAATCTTATAAGCAGTAGAACGCCATAACATATATGACCACTTGGAATTAGTCCTGTTATAGGATACATGTAACATAATTATTATAACAAAATTTCATATCTCTTGTAGGAGTTCAGAACGGAAATCTTTACAGAAGGTACCTGTAGGTACATTATAGAACAGAACTGATTTCTTATACTTTCTTCTTATTCATTATTCATATTCTTATCATATAAATGTTTGCATAAGTCATATTATTCAGATAGGCAACATATAAGTATTTGCCTGCATAGACCAGTAACAATGAATGATTAGGACACAACACAATAGGTACCCGAAGGTACGGTATAGTACTGAACAGAGACGTGTCTGCCCACGTAATAGAAGTGTCGTAGTACTACCAGAAGTGCCAAAGCATTGATCAGAGACGTGCTTGCCCACATAACAGAAGTGTCGTAGCACTAGCAGGAGTGTCGAAGCACTTATCAGAGGTGCCCATTCATTTTCTATTCGGTCTTAAGCAGACATACAATTATATGTCTTACTGAGATTGTTATATTGTTCTTAATCCTATTAGCAAATGAGGGCAAGAAACAATGGTTACCCAAAGACCGGATCGCCGAGGCGGTGAGGTACAAAACATTTTTCATATAACTTTTATGCTTGTACAAACCCTTTCATTCACTTATTAGGATCCTCATTAATCCAATGAATGCTTGTTAGAATTAACGAAAGAGGAACAACAGGACTCAGCGGTATGCACTGGCGGACGTTCGCTAAAGTAAACCTTGCTACACCTAGGCGGATGAAGGTACGAAGTCGGGGCCTCAAGTTCGCTTAGGCTTAGTGACCTCCGCCTAGGCGGAGCTCAAATCTGACGTGCTCTGCCGCCTAGGCGTAGGGTGTCAGCGAAACGCAAAAATGGCGTTTGGCCTTTTTATTGAAAATTTCCTTCGAACCAAAACCCGACTCAGCAGCTTTCAAAATAGACCAACCAACAACATTTCTAATAGGATTTTTCCTACTCAACTTAGACAAAGAGGGATTTCCATACATAATCCATACATGAATTCCAAACAATTCCATACATGAGCTCCAAACAAAAGTTCCAAACTTCCAAACAAGAATTCCATAATGTCATTTTTGCTATTTGGTCCCTCATTTTCATTTTATTTGCAAACCAACTTATTAAATTTCTAACTTAGCATGTAATCTTCTTATGTTATGACCTTTGTGTCCTTAATGTCAAATTACCAATTTATCCTTGACTTATGTATTAATCCCGTTTTTATCCTTTTTCACTTTTAGTACTTCAATTTCAGAAAAATGCAAATTTTACTTATATTATACCCTATACATGTAATAAACTACTAGGGTATAATTTGGGGTGTTACATAAACTGCAGCCCATTCCTTTTTCAACCTATCAACACAAATCAGACAATATTTAGGGACCCATACCTTTCTTGGACAGAGTTTTCCCGTTTTCTTAGATCGAAGCTAGTAGTGTTGACTGAGGCCACTAGTGGGAAAGGATCCTCATCCAATGCCATAGCCTTTTTTTTGTCAGGGAACTTGAGTATCCATTTGTTGATCTTGTCCTGTATGAAATTTCTGAAACCCCAACATGCATTAGTAGTATGGTTCCATGAATTTTGGTACTTATAGTAAGCCTTTCCCCTTCGTTTGTCCATGCAGGGGATCCGGTGGTCTTTAGGGAAGGTAATGGATTTTTATTTCACTAGGAAATCAAATATTTCCTCAATCTTCACTTTCTCAAAAGTATATTGGACTTGTGTACCAACAATTTGTGCCTTCTTCCACACATCAAGTGTCTTTTCTACCAAAAGAGGACAAGTGAATGTCCCTATAACAAATAGATTTACCACTGCTACCTCTTGGTTCACCTCTTGACAAAAGGTTCCCATGGGCTTCTTCCTCCAGTAACTTTCTTCCTTGAGCATTTCTTCATATTCTGTCACCTTAGCTGCAAGTTCATAAAAATATCTAAATTCCATACCTTAGAATTTCTTCTTCAACTCTGTCCAAACCTCTTTGGGCCATTTTCAGGTACTTTGTCTCTAGAAGATAGATCTTGCATCTGTTTCTCATCTTCTTGAAACGGGAGATAAACAAATCAGTGGTCTCACCGTTTCTTTGAGTCACTTTGGACAGTTTTGTAATGCACACTTCTAGCTCAGCCCTGAAGAACTAAGTGTGGAACTGCCCTTCCATTGTCTGCCAACTTTGTATGGAGTTCCTTGGTAATGTTGTATACCAAGTGAATGTTACCCCTGTCAAAGAGTTAGGAAACGGTCTAATCTTGAAATAATAGAAATTCTCGCGGATTCTTGACTCCCACATTGCACGGTGAGATCAAACATGTCGGGTGGATTAGCATCTTCTCTAGAGAACAAGGAGAAATCAAGGATCCTATACCTACTTAGGTAGGGGTTTTCCCTATCTATCATATCTGGATAAGGTTTGTAGAACTCTAGGCGACCAATTTACCTGAGGCTTGGCCCATATAATTCTTGTACTACCTCTCTGATTACCCCTAAATATGGTATTGCAGCTAGTTGCACAAAAGGCTGTTGAGGAATTTGTGGAGGTTGTTGAGGAACTTGTTATATGTGTTGAGAACCCTGCGCAAATTGTTGAGGAACCTGAGGAACTTGTTATACTTGTTGTCCCCAACTGCCATTTACTCCTACATGTGGCTGCATGGTGCTCCCCCACCACCCCCTCGGGCCTCCATTGAAAAGCCTCCTTCATATACTCCAGGTTGTGTAATTGGATTAGTCTAAGCAAAAATCCTCTGAGGGGCTGTGGTTCTTGCTACATTAGGTATTTCTCCTGCTACGTTCTCCAGAGTACCTCCTTTTATAATACCCCAAATTATAGCTTGACAGTTTTATATCATGTTTAGGGTATAATAAAAGTAAATGTATATTTTTCCAAAATAAAATAATGCTAAAAGAATAAAATAAGCAAAACTCAGAATTAATACAAAAGCCAAGGATAAATTAGTAATTTGTCAATTAAGGACCTAAGTGACATAAGTTAAGAAGCTTATATGATAAAGTGGAAATATGTTAAATTAGAGTTGCATATAGAATGAAATAAAAGGACTTAAATGCAAGAATGGAAAAAGAATGCAAGGGTTTTTGGCCAAACATGGCCCTTAACTCCAAAAATGAGATAAGACAAACAATTGGTCTTAGGGTGGGGAAAAAGCTAGGGCTTCCGGTAGAGAAAAGAAGAGAAAGAGAGAAGAGAAGAGAAGAAGAAGAAGAGGAAGAGAAGAGAAGAAGAAGAAAATAAAAGCAAGGTATGGAATTTTGTATGAAACTTGTTAGGATTTGTATGGATACTTGTTTGGAGGTTTAAAATACCTCTTTTTGTGTAGAATCATTGTTTGGAATAAATATTTAAGGTATGGATATTTGATGGAATGGTTTTTTGGTTTGGTTGTGGTCCTTAATTGAGGAAAAATTTGTATAGAGAAAATGTTGGGTTTTAGGGGAGATGTTGTCCGATTTTTTTAAACCCATGTTTTTGTTGTGGCCATAACTTGGCCATCACTTATCCAAATTGAGTGATTCAAATTTATGGGTAAACTAGACTTCTAGGTGAAGATATCTCCCTGAAATAAGTGTCTCCAAATTTGGACCCCATTGAACCCAGAAAATTCGTCAAAGTGAGGCTCTGTTTTCAAGTCAATTCTGGTTCAGTTCTGATATAGTTTTGGGTTTCGGAACAATTTTGGTATTTAGGTCATAAGTTGAGTTTTACTCATCCAAATTGAGTGATTCAAACTTTTAAGTAAACTATACTTTTAGGAAAACAAATCTTCCTGAAATAAGTGTATCCAAATTTGGATCCCATTGGACCCAGAAAATTCATCAAAGTAAGGGAACAATTATGTCCCTAAAATTTGTCTCATATCAGTCTCCTGAATTGGAGTAATTCCGGTTGTTTAAATCATAACTTTAGTTATAATGGTCCAAATGAGGTGATTCAAATTTTTGTACAAAATAGACATCTGGGAGAACAACTGTCATGAAGAAATTACGGTCAAATTATGTCTTTATCTTTCACAGAAAATTTTCAAATATAGGACACAATTCAGTTACATTCCTGAAATTATGCTTGATTTAGAATAATGTTAGACCGTATCTCCTAAATTAAAAGTCCAAATGACATGATTTTTGAACCATAAGAAACTTAAGACATAAGGGTATAGTGAGTTAGAAGATCACTTTCTCTAACAATCCCGTTTACAAGGTCAAAATTATAATCGAAAATAGACCAGGAAATGCCTCGGGCGTAGAGCGAGAATTGGTAATGGAAGCGAGAATTGTGTAAGAGTTATATAAATGTATTGTTATATGAAATAATGCATCATAGTAAGATGATCATGATAACATGTGTTATGAAAGTTAAAGAGAATACACGTATAATTTTGTTATATGAAAAAGTATAGTTAAATGTTTATAAGAGATTATTTGATAATGAATAGCTCATAAGTATACAATATATCAATATTTATTCATGTATATGAGATATCTTTTTCTGATACCTGAAAGATTGTTGAGAAACATAATAAAATTGATTGCTTGCTTATGACCGGGTAGTTGGATAGGTAGGCTTGCCTATAGGGATATAGTTGCTGCAGCATACAGTTTATAGATATCGATGCCCCATTTGGGTTGATGACATAGATCTCGTTTGGATCATTATAAGCGGCCTGGATTTGGGTCATACGAGATAAGAAATCAGCATCTGCAAATGCAGTGATAGGACCTTCGGTACATATAGTTCTTTCAATATCCACTTCTAAGGTCTATGTAGACGCCAAACATAAAAGCAAGTGACAAGAATATGCAAATGATTTGAATATGATAAATGATGATATATGACATGATATGAGAAGCATAACAACTGCTATGTGATGACAAGTATATTGTGACAAGAACAAAAAAGGAAATGTATATGAACAATGATAAGTAAATATGAAGTATGTATAAGTATGTGTAAATTACATGTATGAAATATGCATAAGCATGGGCAAAGTATATGATATGTTAAATGTATATGCATGTGTCTAAAGTGTATTGATCCTTATTGAGAATTAGATCGCATTTGTATTGCATTTATAAAGCTTAGCCGCGGGTGTTTCATCCGTGTAGGTACAGAAGAAGATACTAGAAGCCCGGACAATCCGCATTAGCAATAAAGGTCAACACAATACTAGGTGCCCACTGAAGACCTATATGGTCTATTTTGTATATGTATTTGTTTTTGTAAACAATGTAAATTTTTTATATGTTGAACACTCCCATTTATGGAGTTTGAATATATTTTGTAATTCGCTGCCACATAATATATTTCAAGTTAAATGTTTAACAGTATATGAATGAACAAGTTTATAGTAAACAAGAATAAAAAATAAATAAATAAAGAAAAAAAAAAGACACCCTAGCCTGACACCGGGTGCCGGGGTTAGGGGCGTCACACCCTTTCTCTTGTGGGGAGGAAGGTATCTAACCTCTGCCTGCATAGGTAAGCGATGAAATTCACCAACTACCCGTAGGTTATCATTATACTGCTCCCGGAGTTCATTAGAGAATTGTCTTTCAAACTTAGAAGCAACTTCTTGCCTTGTTTGCTTGTTTCTCTTAAGTATTTCATTTCTTCCATAATGGCAGTTATGACCACTCGCTGGATCTTTATTTCTTGCATGAAAGCCTGAAATTCATTAGAATTATTAGAGAAAAAAATAGGCACGTCCACATTACTTGTGCCTCTTCCTTCCACTTGTTCAATTAGGTTGTTGGATGGATTCCCCTGTTGTCGTACTGGAGAATTCATCAGGTTCTCTATCTGTTCCATCAAGGTTTGAACTCTTCCTTCCTGTGTTGCTTCTGCAATATCAGATCCTAAGTCCGGAGACTCTACAGTTGTCTTACTCCTCAATTTTTGTGGCATTCTTTAGTAAATTGCGAGTCCCACCATGGAATATGTGTAAGACCCCAGAAAATTTTAATTTTCTTAAAAATGATAAAATGGTAATTTCGGTCAAAATCAGGAATTTTTCTAGATCTCGGATGACGAAACGGACTTCACCATTGGAATAGTCTCGCGAAATCTAACTACCACATCGAATTTCATCGAATTCCGAGACAATAAGAATTTAACGTTTTTTGAGGCACTGGGAGTGGTGCGGGACACTTGGCATTTTGTGAGTGGCTCAAGAGGTGCCACGTGTCATGTGCAGAATGAGTCAAACATGACCTCAAATGGGACCCATGAGAGACATGTGGCAACATGTGATTGGGTGAAAATCCATGGTAGATGCATAAGAGGATAAGGGAAATCCTAAGAACTAATGGGAATGTGACAAGTGGCATGAGAGAATGATTCTCTCTTGACCCCGAGCCTAGACAGGCGGTTTGGGAGGGAAAGGAAAAGAGAGAAAGAAACAAACCAAGAAAAGAAAGAAGAGATTTTATAGTGAGCTCTACCTTCCTCTAGATTTCCGATGATTAGTCGAGTCAAATTAGGTGAGGCAAGGAAAGTTCCCCCATTGCAAGAGTTACACGTGGGTACCGGTATTGTGGAGTTTCGACAACTCCGGGAGGTAAGGGTCTTCTCCTACTTGGTTATTTCTGGTCTAAAGTCCATGAAATAGTTTTGGGTGTTGTAAAGCCGGGAAGGGCCATGGATTTTCGATCCACAAAGTGGAGACGATGTGACGAGGTGGCTACCATGGACGACCGCGTCTTGATACAGGGTTGTTAAAAGAAGTCCGGATTGATGGTTGGAGGCGAAGTGGTCTATGTGTTTGGCTTGCATATTACTTAAATTGAGATACCTTGAAATGTATATGGAAAATGATATGTTAATGCATGCTAGTGATGTGTGTTAACATGATTGTTTAGATATATGAAATATAATTGTGTATGAGCCATTAAATTAGATATATGAATTGACATGTTGCATTCAGCATGTACGGTGACATCATATAGAGTTGGAATTATTAGGTGCACGGTATGGTTGTTCATGCTCTTGAGTAGATAATAGGTTGAGTTTGTCTTTCGGACTACGTCCAATAAAAACTCATAGTTCAAATCATAAAATGGAAAGTAATTAATGTGTGTTGGGCGAAGCAAGATAAGGGTTGTTAGTCCCCTTAGTTGAAAAGTTCTGTGTGGATGTAAGAGACCTGCGACGTGAGCCTAAAGTTTTGTACGGGTGTGAGAGACCCGAGGTATTATCCGAAAAGTTCTATATGGGTGTAAGAGACCCACGGTGTGATTCGGGAAGTTCTGTGTGGGTGTAAGAGACCCTCGGTGTAGGCCGAAAATTTCTATTGCCTAAAGAGAAGACACACTGTCATGTTTATCACTTAGACCTAGAGTTGAGTGATAGGAGTCGGGATTGACTCGGGGTTGGTTACCCATTGGTAAATTGCATTGGGTGTTGAGTGAGTCATTAAGGCTCGATATATGGGTGTCATTGGTATTACCAATGACGATTGCCCACGTTGGCGTAGGTACAATGAAGTCGGTGAGTGACTGGGATATAGAGCGTAAGCATCCTAATGCATGATGTAAGTCATTCCAGGTATGAATTGTAAATTGTATGGAAATGTGGATGTTTGTGTTGTACCATTGAATGTGGATTTTAGGTGGGGAGTAGCCCTGGTAGGAGAATTCAACTACTGGGCATTGCTCACCCTGCGTGGGATCCCCCTTTCAGGTATATGAGAAGACGACACTCTTTAGAGGCCGGGATTATGAAGCGGGTCGGATTATGGCCTTGATTCATGTTTTGTGTATATGTTAGAACGAACTAGTTTGAATATATGTTTTGTGTTAAAGAGTGATGTAATAACTCTTGAACCTATAAAATGTATGGTTTTGTAGCTGTATGGACGAATATGGATGATGGGCCCTATTGGGTCATTTTACTCAGGTTATCATGAGACACAGGTTTTCGCAGATTGACGGTGGTCAACGGGACCCCCGGGTTTTGGGGCGTCACAATATGCACAACTGAACATACAAAACAAAAATATGTATCAATGTTCCACAAAGATATGTTCCACAAAGATGTGTCCCACCAGGCATGCCAAAAATATGTTTTTGTTGGATTTTGGTCCAAAACATACAAAAGCATGGGAATTGGTGAATGCACAGGTTTAGGAAATTATGTTATTTCCAAATTGAAACTGTACTAAAATCTAACTTCCACTCAAGCGAAAACTGGATTCCCTAGTTCCCTTGACAATTCCTTAGAATCTAAGTGGAAAATGCTTTGAAAATTGGGTTGTATTGAAAGTTGAGGGAAAAACTGTACAAACTAGCTTGAAAAATAACAAATTTCATTATAGAATAGACTGAGAATGACATATTGAAACGATAAAGCTTGAAGTAACAGATGCTTGTAAGGAAAAACATGTAACTAAACTAAAGATCTGGAAAATACGGTTGATGAACTAGTAGAAACATAAGAGAAATGGTTAAATGCTCTGTTTAGAGTGTTGATTGATGATTGATTTTTCGGTCTTTTGCTCTGAAGTTGAGTCTTCGTTTTATAGGCATTCTGAATAACTGTTTCATCCCACATTCTCTAATAACTGATCACGTACCCACTACATTCTTGTTCTTCAAGTCATTTATCCACTAACAACTTGTTCTCCGAGTGACTTATCCACTAACAACTTGTTTTTCAAGTCACTTATTCACTAACAATAACGGTTCACATTCATGATTTGAGTTAGATAAAAAGTTTCATTTCATTTGTTTTTGAGACAAAGTCTCACCATTCTAAGCTGGCCATTTTGACTAACTAAAAAATTTCAAAAATGTCTTTGGACCCTTTCATAGGCTGACTATCATGGACTTGGGCTTTCTTGGACTGGTTGGGCTCGATATATTAATTCGGTCCATTCCATTACCCTTTGAGCCAAATAATTATTCAAATGTCATTTGGGCTAAAAAATTCATTTTTAGTGTAGACATGTGAATTATACTTAATAAGCACGGAATACTAAAATGGTATTTGCAATGAAATATGTTATATTATGTTTATATTTAGATTGTAAAAAAAAAATACATATTTAACACTATTCATTATTAAGATATTTAATAGCAAGTTGCCCTTCATTTTTTATCATTTGTTCTCTCTTCTAGCCTATTTTTTTGTTAGTAAGGAGAATTGATTTTTTTGGAAATTCTTGGTCTAAAATCACCCATCTACATTTCTTTCTATCATTCATTATTTGAAAAATCGGGATATATCGTCGATGTACTGAATATCAGACAACCCTGACACAATAAGTCCAATTGAAAGTTGTTTAAAGAAGAAATCGGAAAAAGTTAAAAAAATCGATGAAATATCAGCTATATATCAGTGCAGAGCAAAATATCGATGACATGATGCAGTAGCGTGTTGCAGATGACATAAAGTCGGCAATTTTATCGCCAAAATATGAGCGATATTATCGCCAAAATATTGGTGTATTTTGAAAATAAATCACCTCTTTTGTTTAAAAACTAGACGTCTATTTTGTTTAAAAAACATATTGGACAAGTAGCTTCTTCATCCGGTGTAGAAAGCTTTCATCCAATGGCTAGAAATACACGTGGCTTTAAATTATAATATTTTAATTATTTTAATTTAAAGATCATATCATACACCCCTTAAATTTTACCTCATACTCCTTAAATGGATATATGATATCTCAAACTCTTTAAATGGATATCTCAAACTCTTTAAATAATGCCAGAGATACTCAAACCAAACAAAAAATTGACGGATATCTTAAACTCCAATAATATCCTAAAATATATTTTAATATATGGAAATATTTTCTTCTATTTTTTATATTTTCCTAATTAACTATGAGATATTCTTCTTTAAAAAAACCTATAAGATATTCTTTTAAAAAAAAAACTATAAGATATTTTATATTATTGAACGCGTTTTAATTACATAAATCTTCATTTTAGTATTAAATATATCCCATTTATCTTATCTTAAAAATTATTATAATTTCACTTTCAATTTTTTTTATATTTATCCTTTTACTTTTGTTTAATTTTATATATTATTTAAATATAAAAAATGTGAATTTATTTTTAAAAAGTTGTTTAAATATATAATAATACCATTTTTTTTTTCTCTTGTAGCCTATTTTCCTCAAGCAATGAGGGGTGTTTTTTTGGCAATTTTTGACCTAAAATCACCCCTTCCAATCATTTTCTTCCATTTTATTGCTTAATAAAGTAGTTCTTCCACGAAGATTTAGGTTTTATTTTGTTTTTTGTGTTGTCGTTGTTTTATCGAAGTTGGTTTGTCGTCGTTTTATCTACGTTTGGTTTGTCGTCGACTTTGTTACGACGTGGTGTTGTTCATCGTCTTATTGTAGCGTTTTATCTGCATGAGTCGATTCAGACAAGAAAGACAGATTTAATCAGTGGAAGATATCAAATTACGGTCGTCAATACGTTGAAGAACTATAGTTGTAGATATTCTAGTCACTATTTTTATTAAATACATAGGATTTATCTTAGATTTATTATCTTTGATAACTTTAAATATTGTTTTATTATATGGTTTATACATTTGCCATCTTTTGAATCTATCGATCTATTGCAGTTGAATCAATGTATTATTTTCTATTAAAATAATAATAATAATAAGGTAATACTATTTATAATTCCATTAAATTTCATAATCAATGTAATATATTTTTAATATTTAATTTACCCAAAAAATTCTCTTTATATAACATATATGCATCAATTATGAATAAATCAAGTATTTCTGTCATTTCATTTACTCTTACCTTCAATTAATATAACCTCTTTTATTCCTTTAATGCTATTCAAGTACTAATCATTTCGTATTTTTGTGACCTCTTATTTAAATATATAATATATGATATATCCATAAAATTCAAGTATCGATATATCCGTCGAAACCGATATGTTTATCCATGGTATCATTTTATTTCTCAATAAAGTGATTCTTCACACAAATTTGGGTTTCTATTTTTTTTTTTCTGATTTTGTTGTCAACTTGTTGTGGCTTGTGGTTGTATCGTCTTGGTACGACGATTTGTTTTTCATGGTCTTGTTGTAACATTTACTATTGTGTAGGAGATTCAAAAGGCAAAACATATTTGACCGAACATAGACAAAAAAAATCAAATTATGATCGTCAATATGTTGTAGAAGAGTCACAAGTATTCTAGTCATTATAGGATTATCAAATGTATAGACTTTGAGTCGATTCATTATCCTATTAACTTGGATGATACTGCACCCTCTAAAGTTTTTAACAAATTTGATTTTGTGTTTCTATGGTATGTATTGCTACTTTGAATCAATAAAATTATATATTTTCAAAAAAAAATATTTAGATATTTAAATTTATAAATTAATTTTTATCTTATGTAAACCAAAAATATAAAAATATCAAGATATCATTAATTTGGTTTTATGGAAATATTAAAAAAATATTGAATGAAAATTTGGATATATTAATAAACTCATGGAAATATTGAAAAATATTTTTAAAAAATAAGATTGACGGTGAAACCATGGCGGATAATGGAATTGTCAAATATAATGGCGGTGAAACCATTTGTATTAAGATTGACGAAAAAATGTCGCATGATGAATTCAAATCAAGAGTATATGGTACATTGAACTTGCAATCAGATTTAGTAAAACTTAAATTCACAGTAAATTTTGATCTAGCATCCCTTATCCTATTATGTGATGATGCATCATTCGCGAGCATGTTAAGACCAAATGATGTCTATTGTCAGGTTTATGTATCTTCAAATGAATGTGTTGCATCTAACTACCTTGAACCTTTGATTTAATTATCTCCTTACCCAAAAGGTACGTGATTATACACAGTTCACATGTGATACATAGTTGTCATGTTGTACATTGAGTCACTAAATTCTTGTTTTGTCAAATTTCAGTGTTAATACTCCAATAGTTGCATCAAATTTCGCATTTATCGTTTCCTTACCAGTTGATTATAACACTTCGATTGAGATTCCCTAGATTAGTGACACCAAGAATTGAGTCATTAGGATTCACACATAAATATGCAGAGTCACATCCTAATGAGATCTAAAGTAGGTCGATCCCAAATGCAATTATCAGTATTGGACAAACATTTCGAAATGTTATTGAGTTTCAGGATGTTGTTTATTTGATGTTATTAGTAGGGAGATTTCGATATAGATTCAAAAAGAATAATCCAAAATGTTTGAGTGTTGTTTGAACTATTGAAAAGTGTCCTTGGAGAATCACGTGTCGTGCAATCGGTTCGGTTCGGCCAACGTTGTTCAAGTTAATACATTTGAGACATGCCATAACCATAGTTTAGATGACGTAGCCTCTTCCCAACCCTCAATCAGAGTCAATCATGTATATAAGTTGATTGATGTTGTAATACGTTCTACACCAGATTATCAACCTCGTCCAATATGCAAAGATTTTGTTAGACAACATGGTCTAAGATTGTTGTATAATCAAGCATGGCATTTGAAGGAGAAGGCCAAAGAACGAATATATGAGATTCCCAAAAACTACTAGAAGTTATTGCCTTGAATGTGACACCCTAAAACCCGAGGGTCCGTTGACTAACCGTCAACCTGCGGAAAACTTGTGGATGTCAGGTAACTCGATACCACACTATTGTGTCCCCTTTACTAGAACCCATTTTTTAACAAAAATCGGACGAAGTCTCCTTTATACAGTGAGATCTACCAAAAAATACAACATGTACAACAGATAATAGCATGGCCCATCCAGGGCCAATTATCATATCATGACTCCTCCTGTCCATCCCATAAAAATGACCACAAAAGGTTCATTGAACCATACTCAAACATAATGCATGCGCTTATGAGTACTCATAGTCCGCAGCTTAATTAAAATACTCTTTACACAAAACATATATCAAAATACTTTGTTCTAATATTTTACAAAAGTAAGAACCAAAGCCACAACCCGACTTTCTTCACATTAATGTATGTTCTCAGTGAGCGTCGTTTCCCACACACACCCCTATAATTCGAAAGGGTCACCGATTGTGTGAGTAATGCCCAATAGAGTAAACTCCTATAGAGGCTACTCCCCACCTAAGTGCACATGCAATGGTCATGTCACCAGAAAAAAATACATTCCAATCAAGTTTATGCAAACCTAGAATGGAATTCTACATGCCATGAATGAAATGCGACTCAATATGTCCCATGTACCGAGTCCTCACCGACTCCATCAAACTCGAGTCCCAACCGACTCCTATCACACAATGCCGAAACCCATGAGTGATAAAATTCATCATTCTTGAATTACATTTGATGATCATTTTACAAAACAAATTTCATTTGTTTTTAAAACCAAAAGCTTTTTGGATATTATACCTTAATAATCATTTATATTCAAAATCATGTGCCTTTTTGTGGGTAGCGACTCGTCTCACCGTAGGTTTCACGTTTACACTTTCTTCATGGGCTTTCACCGTTGGACACATGTATAACCAAACTAGCGCGTTTTCACCCAAAGGTATCTATTCCTACTTGCCGCATTCGACACATATTTTCATTTTCCGCTTTCCATTTTAAATCGAGATGACTCTATTGACGTTGTCCCACCATGCCGGTTTCTCCACCATCAAACTCCAAACGCAGAAGGTTAATATAAACTATGCACTCACACCCATGTCAGCGCGATGTCTCGTGCATGAATGCACGCGATGCGCCATTGCATGTTATATCATGCCACACATATGGATGAATGCTATAGAGTTAATTTATTTCCATGCATTTTCCTATGCATCATATGGATGAATTATATCAAACATGCATATAATCTCTACAAAATTTCATTCATGTCAATATATTATACGCGCATAGATCAATATCACAATCAAATCATTACTTAGTCAAGCAACGACGCACTTTATCCTCTAGGATAAATTATGACATAACATGTCCACAAAATAGCCTACAACATTCCATGTAATGGCCATGTCTATCGCACACCATCACATGTCAATACATTAACACATATATTAACATTCAATCAATTACCACCGTTTGCCACTAAACTCAAGCAATGACAACTTGATCCTCAAGACCAGTCAGTGGCATAGAGATGCCCACAAAATATTCCACAATAAATAAGCCATATTAGACTATTGCACAGTTTTCTGAACTCGGTTCAGAAACTAGTCCCCTAACAGTCCCAAAATCTAGACACAAATCATTAAATAACCTAAGTTGTAGCAGTCTCGAGAAATGGACCATAACTTGAGCTGTACATGTCCAATTTGGGTGATTCAAAAGCCTACATCATCAAGTTTATAGATACAGTTATAATTTCCATGCAAAACACTAGTCCAAATTCTCTCTTTTTCTGAACCAGAAATCAGTTCCAAAACCTAGGCACAAACAGTCAACAACCTAAGCTGTGACAATTCCGAAAATTAAATGGACCATAACTTGAGCTATAGAGGTTCAATTTGAGTGATTCAAAAGCCTAACATCAAGTTCTTAGATAGAGCTACAATTTCCTTAAGGATACTAGTCTGAATTCTCCTTTTTTCTAACCAAAAATCAGCCCCAAAAACTGGACATCATATAGGGTCAAAACAGGACACTATTTCCATAACCCATTATTTTGCCAAACAACCCCTAAGGGAAAAAAAAACCAAACAGCCCCTTAGGGCATTAAAACTCAACCAAACAACCCCTTGAATAGAAAATAAACCAAAATAGGAAGAATCTCCATCTCTTGGAGCGAAGACGAAGCTTTCGGAAGTCTCGGAGACCCGAAACCCAAGATCTCCTAAACTCTTCACGTGAATCTTCGGTGAAATCCTTTGTTTTCGGTACCCACACATAGCTCTCGTCGCATAGATAGACTTTACACTACAAGAAAAATCGGAATTAGAGACGGACACTTATCCGTCTCTAAATAGAGACGAATTGCATACAAATTAATTAGAGAGGGAATTTACATCTCAGATTTGAGACATAAATCATTCCGTCTCTATTTAGAGACGGAATCTGAGACGGTAATCGACTTGAATTCCGTCTTCGATTATTGACCTCTCTTGAAAAAAAAATAGTACAGACTAAAAATTCAAAATCCTCATTCTTCAGCACCTCAGGTTTTATCCTCATTATTTGTTTTATTTTGTAAAAATATCCATTTGTCTATCTATCTTCTACTCTATGAATATCTATGTATTATTTTCTTTATAAGTAATGTTTGTAAAAAAACAATAATCGAATAAAAGAACTAAATAATTTGTTTTTAAATAGAAAGTCTGGGGAATATTAAAGATATATTAGTTAACTCAATCCTTAAAACAAACCCTAATAACAATAAATTATAAAGGTTCAAAATTTTCCCCACATCATTATATCCGAGAAAAAATTTTTATGCTATATGCAAAGCAACATATAGAATACTTAGTTTTTGTACTTTAAAATGAATTAATTAAGCTTTCATAATTCAAAAACCAATACTTTGGTTTTTTTTTGTCTACTATTGTTGACTATGATTAATTTAAAATTTGTTTCATTTTTAACAAATGTCAAATTTTCCAAATGTTTAGAAAAAAGCAATTAATAAAAAGAATCCAGCTTATCATTAGTTTGAAATAGAAATGACTTAATAATTTACTTCCATTAGAACTTTATCTATTTTTTTTCGTAGTGGCTAGAATAGAGAAAAAAGAACCTTCAAGAAAAGGGGATATATATTAAACATAATTAGTTCTTAGCTCCGAAGAGTAATTCCAGCAATTCAGGCTCAGGATTGTAGAGAGAGAGTCAGCCTCTCTTCCTACTCAGCTTCTTTCTCCTCTTTACTCTCTCAAGGTATCGCCACAAAATGGGTTCCTCTTTCTCCCAATTTATCTTTTGTCTACCTTAATTCTGAGTTGAGATACTGGCCCACATCGCGCCCATGTCCATTACTCATTCGGTATGTTTTTGCCCCGAAAAAATTTATTTCGTCCCGGTTCAAGTTTAATTTATTTTAAATGAACTTTACTTAATTTATTTTCCACTTTCATGATTTTTTTTCTCAAAAATCTCGTTTTTGGGGTTCACCAGGCACCCAATGTCTTAAAAATTGTGAAAATCCGACTGTCTCAAAATTCGTTTGGGTAACTAGATTTTGCAAGACAAATCTAATGGTGAAGTTTGTTTCGTCACCTGAGATCTAGAAAATTTTCAGAAGCTTCCAACCATTTCAAAGAATGGACCACTTTATATCTTCTAAAATTAGAATCTTTTCCGTTTACATTATCTGTGGCAGAATTATCCAAAAACATTCCTAGAACTAAAGTTGAGCTTACACATTCCAATGATGGTCATTTTGAGCAACTATTCATTGCACATGTAATATCTATCCAAGGATTTGTAATTAGGTGCCACCCAATAATTGCAATTGACTCTTCCCACATGAGTGGACCATATGATAGTGCCTTATTCTTGGTCACCACATATGATGCTAATGATTCTATGTTCCCGCTGGCTTTTGGAATTATGTGAGCCTGTTAATATGAAGATTGGTCTTGGCTTTAGTAAAATTTCAGCATTGATTAAGAGATGTTTTTTCACTGTTGTTATCATCTCAAGTAGGCATCCTTCTCTTAAGAGGAGTTTTCTTAAGATATTTGGAGTTGAGAATCATGCCTTTTGTTATTGGTACTTGAAGGATAACTTCGATACATTTATTTCAAGGCACAACACAAGAGGGAACATGGGAAAATAAGTTGTCATTCAATGGCTTGTAGTATAGCCTATGCACATAGAATTGAAGACAGGATGAACTTTCTGAAGATAAACCTACTGGAACAAGCTTATCTAAATGGGTTGAAGAAAATTCACCTGAGCATCGGGCCATGTCCAAATTTACTAAAACAATATATTAGGACAAACTGACAACTGATCTTGTTGAGTCATTCAATGCATGGTTGAAAAATAAACGCCAACATTCAATATGTACCTTTTTGGTTTTTTAATCAACATGTGTAACGAAGTATTACATTACTTCGATGATAACTTGCAAATAATTATTATAGTGGCTCGCATGCTGAAGGCAACACAAGAAATGTCTCGGCATGTTCATTACTTTAATCCATCGTTTGAGGTAAATTTTTGACATATCAAGCGTCTTATATAGCTTATTTTGTTTCATTCTTTAGGTTATCAAATCTAATTTAATATTCTTTATGTTGTTTTGACTAACATGACATAAAGATCAAGAAAATCCCAATACATCAATAGACGTAAAGCCCACCTTGATCCAACAATCATTCTAAAAATCGATTTGGCAAATTGTGACTTGATTATTGAATATGCTTCTCTCTATATTTGTTTGTTTGATCGATTGAATATTCCTTAGCTTGTTTTGGTTGTTTGCTTAAACAATACTTCATCACTGTATGTCGTAATAATCATTGACACGTATATGTTATAAACATTGTCACCAAAAGGGTCGAGGTGTTATCATCGACTTCATCGACAAGGGGAAGAACTGGTTCGAGTGCATTAGTTCATTTGTCCAAATCAATATCAAAAGCATTTAAGGCATACAATTTGCATGTGGATGTGGACATCTCATCATTCGTCCATGTTTTTCCTTATGCTGTCAGATAAACAAATAGTATCGACTGTGACGCCATCACTATAAAGTACATGGAGATGTGGAATGGACAAACACTTGTAGAATCAATCGCTCAGGTAAGCCTCATACTAGTCTATTTACAAGTATTCATAATTCTGATATAAGTTATATTATTGGTAGTTGTGTGTTATATTTTTGTTAATAGGATAAAATCTCCTTGTACAAATTGCAACTTGTAGTAAAACTTGTCTTGGATTCATAAAACAAACTTAGGGACAAGTTTGTGAAGTTATGTACTTGGGATATTATGGATGATTTTATGTATTGTTGTGAAGTTTGAATATTAAGGCTGATTTTTTTGTAAAGTTAAGCTAAAGTTGAATTGTTAAAACAGTGATGGCTCCAATTGTAACTAGTATTTTATAAATAGAAGATGGTGTTATATTTGTAACGCCTCAAAAGCCGGGGGTTTGTTGACCAACTGTCAACTTGCGGAAAACTCGTGGATATTATGTAACCTGATACCCCTTCGTGTTTCCCATTCACCGGAATCCATAATTTAACAAAAATCGAACAAAGTCTCCTTTGTACGGGAAGCTCTATCCAATTCCTAACCTGTACATTATACAACAACATGACCCATCCAGGGCCCAATATAACACAAAGACCTCGCCGGGTCCATTTATGAGTAAAAAAATGACCACACAAGGTCTATTTATCCATGTTCATTTAAAACATACAAAATTATGTTTAAAACAATTCACAAGAGTTTAATTACACCACTCTTACAAATATTACACATTAGAACAAGATTGTTCCAAAATATTTATAATGTACAAGGCCACGTCAAGTTCTTCACAATCATGCCGAATGAGCTGCTGTCTACCAAAAAGGCTATCTTGCACCCAAATGTTTCCATATAGGTGAGCCACTCTCAAAAGAGGAGTAAACTCCTAGTTGTGCGCTACTCTCCACCTGGGCGCACACGCACTAATATGTTCCACACCACAAATTCCAAACAAGATTATGCAATCCCAGTTGAATTCTACATGTCACGACGATGAGACTCAACCATGTACCATGCCCCGAGTCCTTACCAACTCCCATCACACCTGAGTCCTTACCGACTCTTATTACACAATGCCAAAACCTATGCGTGATAATATCCATAATTTCAGGATTACATCCAATGGTCATTATACAGAACAAATTCATTTGTTTTCAAACCAAAAGTTTTTTGGATGTTACACCTCAATGATCATTTATATTCAAAACCATGTGTCTTTTTGTGGGTAGCGAATTTATGAGGTCTAACCGTAGGCTTCACAAGCCTTCATACACTTTCACGGGTTTTTTCCGTTGCACACATATGTATAACAAAAAATAACGGGGCTTTCACCCGAGGGGGTATCTATCCATACTTGCTATTACCTGCTATTACCTAACACATATTTTCATTTTCATGTATAACACAAGGACTTCATACGCTGGGTCCCACCATATCGAGCCGTCACCCCACCTAAGCCGGATGAAGGTAAAGCAACCAGACGGGGACTCTTTACTTGCTTTTTCCCTTATTACTGATAGGCTCAAGTCTGAGAATCAAATCAAAAGACTGTATATGAAGATACAAAATAAAACTACCACCGTAGTGGTTTTGCCAAAGGTCGCATGCGCCCGTAGTCCCATTTACATATACATATATACAAAACTGCACATTTAAGACGAGGGCATCAGAGCGCAAACCTACAAGTGATAATCTTTACAAGTGTGTCGCCTAGTAGTATGGAAGATCATGGACGCCCTCTTTGTACCTTGTACTGATAAAACCAATAGTACTAAGTTTACGCTTAGTGGGAAACATATGACTTATACGTATACATGCACTAATACTCTTACAAGAAGCATATAACAAGAATAAATATACAATAGCAAATATATCGTAAATTTCATGAATTCATATAACAAACTTATACATACTGCATTCCTTATGTACTTATACTTGTTCGGATCTCTCCCGTAGGATTACAGAGCTTATACTAGTACGGAGGTACCCGTAGGTACTACAGAGCTTATACTTGTATGGAGGTACCCATAGGTATTATGTGAGTTTACATTGCACAGAGGTACCATAGGTAATATCATGTAACAATGTACATTTCTTTACTCCTTTATTCATTATTCGCATTTATCATAACTATTTAATAATGAGATCAGCATAAGAAATGAGTCAGACACAACACAATAAGTACCCAAAGGTATGGTACAGTACTGGAGAGTCAGAGCACAAAGCAGAGTGTCAAGACCTACGTAAAGCACCGCCTGATTGACCGTGAGAGTACCGAAGTACTAAATGTGCCGAAGCACGGTCAGAGAGTAGATGTCGCACTAACTGAGAGTACCAGTATATACGTACTCACTTAATACAACAGAGGTGCCGTGTCATTCAATATCCGGTCTTAAGTAGTCCTACAATTATATGTGTTTAGGAACTTACTATCTTATCATAGGGCATTAAAGCGAGGTATTGTCTAATTTTTCCTTTACCTTACAAACATTAATAGACCCTTTCATACACTTATAGGGTCCTCATTAGTTCAATAGACAAGTCCTCGGAATAACGGAATAGCAAAACATGACAAAAACACATGTTTGTGAATTAAATATGCCACGCGTAGCACTTCTTCACACCGCGGCGCAGCCGCCACAACGTAGGCCTCGCTAAGCAGCTTTCACGCCTTCTGTACCGAGGCTCGCCCAAGCCTTCTCTTGGCCGCACCGCGGCAGTGGACATGCCACGCTGGGCGTGACCTACGCTACAGGTGATATCCTACGCCGCCGGCGTAGACTTAAAATTACCTAGATTTGCTGATTTCATCCATTTTTCTAGAAATCCAACCAAAAATCCCAAGATAATCCAAATGTGATTCAAAAAACAACTCAAATGGTTCATAACCCAAACATAACCTATGAGGTGTTAAGAGGGTTCCTAACACCAACAAGATTCATACTCTTAAACACCCTAAACTCCAGCCAGTAGTAATTTCACATCATAAACCAAGAATCAGATTCAAAGGAGGATTTCTTGTATCATCTTATACAACTAGGTTTTACCAACCCATGCCACAGCCACAACATTCAAGAAATCTGTATAGATGAGTCTTTAACAGTCCTAGAAATGGAACAACTGATAGCATACAAAGTCCATTAAAAATCATATGCCTAAATCCACAAGAATCCATACTAATCCATACAAATCCATACAATCCATACTTGAAATCCTCTGCTTCTTCTTCTTCTCTTCCTTTCTCTCTTCACGAAACGCCATCCCAAAAATCCCCAAAATGAGAGACCCTAATTGGTTAGGATGAATTCCTAACTAAACCTTAGAAATGGAACAAACTAATATCCATACAAATCCATACAAAACCATAACAATCCATACAAACCCCTAGTATCCATACCTTTCTTGGCTTTCTTTCTCTTTTTCTTCTTCTTTTTCTTCTCTCTCCCTATAATGCTTGTTTTCCAAAACGCCTAAAATGAGACCCTAATCGTCTTATCCCACTTGGTCAAATTCTCCTTTTATCTCTACTTCTTGTCGCAGTATACTCTCTCTATTTGCACTACAACTTATGTCATTTCTAAAATAACATCTCATCTTCTTATTTTATGACTTTTATATCCTGCTGACAAATGCCATAAATTTAATTCTCGTTTATTTCCTGGTTCTTAGTTTTCACGTTTTGAATTTAAATTACAAAAATTCAAATTATACCTAAAAAAAACCCTAATTATGTTTTAAAACAACTAGGGTGTATTTCGGGGTGTTACACGAGCCCACTCAATCAATCACCAAACACAATGTTGATTATAACCATTTACTCACACCCATTTCATACGAAGCCCCCATGCATATGCAATGCGATGTGCCATTACATGCCTATACCATGTCACATATATGATGAATGTTATATGGACAGTTCTACTCATGCATATCACCCATGCATCATGGACAATTATATCAATCAGCATAAAATTTCCAAACAATCACACATTTCATGTCAACATATTTGCACACACAAATATCAACATCAACAAGTCATCACCAATCAAGAAATGACATACTTTTTCCTCTAGGCCAAATTATGACATAACATGTCCACAAATAGCCTACAAACAACCCATGCAATGACCTTATCCATACACAAACTCATCACATGTTAATACATTAGGACATACATATTGACCTCCAATCAATTACCACCAAGCACGTCACTCAAACTCAAGTAATGACAACTTGATCCTCAAGTCCAGTTGTGGCATAAAGATGCCCACAAAACATTCCACACAACAAGCATAATAGACCATAGAATAGTTTTGAACTCAGTTCAGAAACTAGTCCCCTAACAATCCTAAAATTTGGACATAAACCATTAAACAGCCTAGGCTGTAGCAGTCCCAGGAAATGGACCATAACTTGAGCTGTAGAGGTCCAAATTGGGTGATTCAAAAGCCTACATCAAGTTTACAGATGCAACTATAATTTCCATGAAGAACACTAGCCTAAATTCCCTCTTTTTCCCAACCGAAAATCTATCCCAAAATCTAGACAATGTATAGGGTCAAAATAGGGCAGTTTGTGGTAGTCCCGGAAAATTGACCATAACTTGAACTATAGAGGTCCAATATGGGTGATTTAAAAGCCTACATCAATTTTACAGATACAACTATAATTTCTATGAAGAACACTAGCCCAAATTCTCTCTTTTTCCAAATCGAAAATCTGTCCCAAAATCTAGACAGTGTATAGGGTCAAAACACAACAGTCTATGGCAATCCCGGAAAATGGATCATAGCTTGAGCTATAGAGGTCCAATTTTGGTGACTCAAAAGCCTACATCAAGTTTACAGATGAAGATATAATTTACATGAAGAATACTAGCCTAAATTCCCTATTTTTCTCAATCGAAAATCAATCCCAAAATCTGGACATTTCATAGGGCCAAAACAGGACAACATTCCCATAGCCTAAATTTTTTTCCAAACAACCTCTTAAGGTAAAAACACAACAAAACGACCCTTAGAACGGAAAATAAACCAAAGTAGGAAGAATCCTTACCTCTTGAAGCGTAGAAGAAACTCTATGAAGTCCCGTGGACACTTCCTAAACCCGAAACCTTTGATTTCCAGAACTCCTTGCTTAAATCCTAGGCGAAATCCCATGTTTTCGGTACCCACACGTAGCCGTCGTCAAGTAGATGAACTTTCGTTCTTGGTCCAACGAATTCCGACTAATAGAACTCCGTAGATCAAAGAGAGAAGTTTGGATTTTTTTTTTCTCTCCCTTTCTCTCTATAGATTTTTTTCCAACAAAATCATCTTTTCCTCATATTTGATTTTCTCTACCTGACTAACAGTGATCTGCCCATCGTCATAACTGATTGGCCCAATTTATTTCGTCCCGCCTAAGTTCAATTTATTTTAAATGAAATTTACTTAAATTAGTTGTCAAATTTCAAGATTTTTTTTTTTAAAATCCCGTTTTTGGGCTTCACTAGGCACCCATCGCCTCGAAAAACATGAAAATTTCGACTATCTCAGAGTTCGACGAAATTCGTCTGGGTAACTAGATTTCATGATATTTGTGTAGGACAGAGTCCATTCAAATTCTATTTTTTAGAAAACCAATGTAAACATGTAACATCAGGTTAAATTGAACTAAAAAAACATAACATAACTCACAAATATCACATAAAATGATCAATTAACTCTTATATAGCATTACGACCGGTCGATGGCTGTAGCTGTCCTCTGAGGTAAACGCTCAGACCGACCGACTGACAACAATATGACAAGTTGACCAGTCGAGGCTATTCATTGCCCATTATGATGAGCATAAATAACAGGTCAATCGGTCGAGATGCTACTACTCAACCGGTTGGTCAACTCGTCTGTCAATTTTACCTGTTTTGTATAACAGGTCGATCAATCAAGCATTTATTACTCATTTGATCGATCCCCATATGTGAATGAAACCCTGTCTTATCATGTTCATTTACTATAATATGGCATACATATGAAATTGTTACCCAAACTATAGAAATACACAAGAAAGATAATGATAATTCGTATATTAATTAGTCCACTATAGTAATAGTTAATCGTAATACAAAATACCCCATGACTCTAAGCATCTTACACAAAATTGGCATATACAAAATAACACTAACAAGTCCTACATAGTACATAATGTCATACTTAAAAATTGTAAAATGATCTTATGATAAAGAACTCTTCAAGTGTCCTCGCTTCATAGCAAGAGTTAGGGACAAACCGAGGAACCAAGGCAATTAGCTTATGTTTGAGTTGAAAACGTGGTCGATGGATTGATAATTATGCACATCTAAGGATACTCATTCTAAACCGATTTCCCTCCATAATCTGAAGTGGATGCTCAAATTGGGAGTCAAACCTATCTCATCTATGGAAGGTGGTGCATCTGTTTGTGAATTATTTGTATGAAGTGGGAGCATGTTCAATTCAACATCAGTCATATCACGCTTTGTATCTTTATCATCATCAACAAGCTGATGACCATCGTTTGCTCCAAAGTCCACCGAATGAACCCATGAACCATCAATGACTTTCTCAAACTTCATATGTCCCATGGACATATCATTATAGGTGTCATAAGGTGATGACTCCTCAACTTCATCCTCAAGGGTCAAGTCAATACCAAATGCTTTGAATACTCTAGTCATAATGTGCCCATATGGTAGAATACAAGTTTTGTTTTCACAACTTGCAACCATATGATTCATGATGATATAACCTATGTTCAAATGACGACCAACTATTATCGAATAAACCAAGAATGCTTAATGATATGAAACCTCATCCCCGTGGCCACCTCGTGGCACCAAAGATTAGGTCACAATATGATGCAATACACGGCTAGTAGGCATCAAGATATGCGCATTTGGCTTCCCACGCCCTTACGGAACCATGCCCCAACATAAAAGCTAAATAGCATCCCCAACTACAAAACCCTTGAAAGTAGGCCAACTCTTTGACTCAAATACTGATTCGTGCCACAGTAGGTGTTCGGAATCAACAAAATTTATATCCTAAATCCTACTGCCGTAGAAAAGCTACTGCAGTATAAATGTCTGTGGTCGAACACAGGATGAGTTTTCAGACACATGATTTACAAAGAAGGCCAAAATGGTGAACAATTCAATTTGGATTTCGGGGGTTTGTGAAAAATAAAGGCCAGTCACTCATGTGTCGAAACTAAAATAAGAAAAAAATGTAAAATAGAACCCTCATGTCGGTTAACGTTTAGGTTTTAAGGCAACCAACATGTCCTCGGGTCTTTTCTCTCGTTGGGGAGGATGACATATAGTCATTTCGAACCGGATCTTCATTTAACTTTAAAACAAAACCCTATGATTTTCCCTTTGAAACAAAGATTTATTGAACATTAATGCTCCTAGACAGTGAAAACGTGCCTCCCTGATCTACCTCACAGTGATAAATAGAAAGCAACTAATGAATCTCAGTGGATCTAGCAATAAGAATCCACTGAACCCAAAAGATTGCCAAATACTGATCAAAGAAGGCACATCAAAGGAGTTCTAACCTAGAGTGAGAAATAGGAACATAAATGAAAATAAATTACGTTAAAAACAGAGGACCGTCGCTTAATTTCAAATCCTAGCTACTGTTCCCTCCTCTTCATGAGAAAGAGGTCTAGTTGCCATCCTCTCAGTTGTCATCCTCGATGGGAGTGTTTGCAGCCGAAAGGGAGAGAAAAGGAAAGAAAATGGAGAAAGGAGGAAGCAGCGGCGAAACTGCCGCCCACCGTCTATTGCCAAAAGTGAAGTGATTGATTGTTTTGTACAAACTGAGGCTTATATATGCTCAGAGTCAAGGGAAATTACAAAAGAAACCAAGATCATGAAGGTATTAAGGCGGATAATATCTGGCAGAAAAAAATGTAACAAAACCAGCGCCAAAAAGCAGTGTGAACAAAGTCGCTGATTTAATAGTGCTCACAGGATGCAATAGTTGTCGCAGAAAGCATTCCCTGTATCGCTCCATTTTCTTCTCGTTCTTTCGCTTATTCTTTCCTTTGGTCTTTGATCTAATGTTTAGTTTGACTTGAATTTTCTGCGGTTGATCGACTCAACAATTTTGGCATAATTAGCTCGCAAAAACTGCAAAATTTGCCACAAAATGTGATAATTAGAATAGTAGGGACCTTAATGTAAATCAGGTTAATTAGAATGATTAGTACACAAAAAGCACTCAAAAACTATAATAAATAGGGTTCAAAATAGCACTTTTTGAGCACTAATCAAATACTCTTTCTCCATCTGATTGAATTTCAAGGATCTCACATATCTTTTGTTCATTAAACATTATATCTACTTCTCTTAATGAGCTACTAATAGTGATTGGTTCTCCTATATGAACTAAAACATTGGAATAGAATGTCCAAACCAATTTAGGATAAATTGGATCCTTCAATGTCATAATTGGTAACCACCCCATCTGAAGAAAATATTATCCAAATCTAAATTGGTTGAGTTGAACAAAATCTACGTCTCTACTTGGAAGAATAATCCTATTCAAGAAATAAATCTTATACCTCTCATACATACTTTGTGAACTCTATAGGTCACTGTCAAATTGAGCCTTTCGTTTCCCCTCGGGTCATTCAAACCATAAGGTCGCTTGCCTCACCCACGAGATGAAGACGATTTCCTCCTAGGTGCCATAGTAAGTGTCCAACACCTCAATTACCCAATAACTGATTAAAATTATTGTCACCATTGAAAAATAAACATAGATATTCAAGCATTTGTACATAAAACAAATATACATACTTTCTAAAGTTATTGTACCTAAGATGTATATGGGTTGTACCAAACATACAATATGCGTGTACTCAATTTTTACATAACTTGTACCTATGGGAATAGTGAGCAAAAGTTCATATCATGTTGTGTCACTTGTACCTTATGTTTATTGGGACTGTACCTAGCATACAACATGTTTTGTCCTCAATGTTTATATAGATTGTTTAGAGTACCTAACTTCTAATATTTGGAGAGGGTAAATAAGGCAAAAACACCTCAGGTTTTCCAACAGTAGTATCACTACACCTCAAACTTTTTTAATCCAAATAGGCCCCACACGCTTTTTTACCAGAGCTCAAATTTGTAATCGCCCTAAAATAACCTAGCGCTTTATAACATGTTTAGGGTATAAAATAAGCAAATTGTATTTTTCTGGAATTTATATTGTTAAAGAACAAAAGTGATAAAACCAAAAATTATAAAAGAATTAAGGTTAAATTGGTAAATGTCAAATGAGGACCCAAGGGTCATAAATGAGAAGTGTGACAAATGGAAGAAGGGTAATAGTTGAACACAAACAGCAAGAGAAAAGAATGATTAAATGAAAATGATGTTTTAGGAAATAATGTGTTAGCCAAACAAGGCCTAGTGAAGGTTTTGAGTTAAGACCAAAATTAGATCTTTGAATATCATTTCTCCTCATTCATATCTTTTACATTGAGAACTAGCTGCATCATTGAGAGAGAGTGAGAGAGGAGACTAAGTCGTTTTGTGCCCCAAGGATTTGAGCCAACAAAGAAGAAGGAAGTGAAAAAAGAAGATTAAAGGTATGAAACCACCCCTAACCCCTTTAATGTTGTAGGTTGGGTTGAAGAAACCAAATCTATAGAAGTGTTTTAAATGGTTGTAGATAAGTTTTGGGGTTGTTTTGGGTTAAGTTTCAAAGTGCTTTTGGGTTAGGATTGGTTTTGAGGAATTTTTGTATAAAGGAAATATTGGGGTTTTAGGGGAGATACTATCAAAATTTTTCCAAAACCTATGTTTTTGTTTTGGCCAAATGTTATTCATCCAAATTATGATCTTAAATTCTTCACTTAGACTTAGAGAACAAATCTCCTTGAAATAAGTGTATTCAAATTCGAACCCCATTTGGACCTAATTTATGAAGCCCCTATTTCTCAAAAGTACTGGTTTGATAAAATAGAGTAGTCCCTATTGTTTTGAACATATCTTAAGTTTCATCCGAATTGATGATTCCAATTTCGAATAAAATAGATTTATATAACAACGACTTGAAGGAAGTTTGCAAATGTTACCATTTGTTCCTTTAAAATTTTACTTGAAAGATGTTGGGTAGAAAACAACCCTAACTAGAAACCTAAATAAGCCAACTAATATTGTTCTCTAATTATGATGGATTAGGGGTTCATGACAAGGAAGCATGACCCAAGAACGGGATTCCAAGGATAGGAATCGAGGAGTGACAACCTTTCTAGGTTTTTTCTCCATACCTCTCTTCTTATTTCTAGTTTTGTGATCGTTGGTTGAAATGATTTTCAAGAAAACTGCATATGTGATTTGTTTTAATCGATTTGGGAAAATTGATTTATAATGCATTGCCATAAAAATTGCATGAGCATCAAATTATTTGGGTATAAATGTATATACAATATTGTAAATTGACTATGACTGAGTTTTAATGCTCTTAATAGAATGTTATCCATCATATTCGAGTTAAGGATAGATTAGTATACCAATAAGGGTCAAACTACCAAGACTGCGGAACTAAATGAAGAGAAGGGGGGCACGCCCAACTGTAGCCTAGTGGGATAATGTCTGGTGATTATATTAATAATAATGATTTTTAACAATTAAATACAATTAACGGGACCGTAGTGTGTTATAAAATGTTTTTTTTTCTACCGACCTACAGCCCAGCGGGACCGTGCCAATGATTCCATTATCCTAGGCACCGAAAGAAATGGTTAAATTTGTTTAAGGGCAAAATTATAAGTAAATGTGTGAATACATGATTTGAGTTTTGAATGAAACATTGCATATGAAATTGTATACTTTGAAGTAATCAAATGATTTGCAAATGAAAGTATGTGAAATAAGCACATATATATAATGTATATTGCATGGACTATTGGAATTGTGCCAAAACATTGTTTCAGAAAAGCTGCATATTTGTGTTTAATTAAAATGAAAAGAGAATTGCATAGAACCACTAAGCATGAAAATGTTTAGCGTGTTGTTTTTATCATCGTGTAGATACCGAGTGACTAGGGAGAAGAGCAAAAACAACAGAGTTCAGAGTCATCGTCGAATCCTGCGGAGTATAAGGAAACACTCCGTCTCATGCATACATTTCATCCCATGATATTATTTGATCCTTTTTGTAATGAAACAAAAAATGTATAAGTTTTCATGGAAAGAACATGGATTTATTACATTATTTGTGGAGATGAACTTTTGATAATGTTTTGTAACAATAATGTTAAATGGCATATATGTCATATTAAATGAAAGGTTAATTGACAAAACGTACTTCTTTAACCGAAATGATTACGCGGTGCTGTTTCAAGATTCAAAAATGTATATATGGTAAAACTAGTCATCGTCCTCGATTCGTTCGCCCCGTGACCGGGTCGTGCACGGGGCGCCGATACAAATAGCCTATGTCGTAGTTCTTTGACGTGAAATAGTTTAAAACATGTTACAAAGTGTTTGTTAAACCAACCATGTAAGAGCAGATGTGGTAATTTTTTTGCCTAATTACATTTAAAACTTGAGGGACTTCTAAGTAGGGGAAATCAAAAGCCCTAATTTTATCTTTACCGATTTCTTCCAAAAACAACCTCGGCCATAGCCCTAATTCCTTATGTGGGTACTCAAAATTCTCTGCAACCATAGCCATAGGTTTTTCTTATGCTTGAGGATGATCAGATATATATGTATATATAAGTCTTTTGTATGAGTGACATCCTGAAACAAGTCTGAGTAGATGACTAGTTCCTCATTTAGATTATAAATAGATCCTTCGTTTATTTTTTGCAGCTCCGCATCTTCCCAATCTTCAATAACAGTGAGTGTTTTCTGTTGCCTAGGTGCGAAGAATTCGATCCGGGCCGGGTTGCCACAAGATAGTCCCATTAATTCCCTTCAGTATGAACTTGAACTGGATCACTTTTCCAATGGGTATTTCCTATTCCAACAAACGAATATCAGAATCAGTTCAAACTTCAGTACAACAAATATACCTCTTCTGTTGTAAGGGATTTTTTTCTCATCAGTTTTACTGTCCAGACATGGTCATCTGACCAGCACAGAGGTGTTGTGCTTAACGAGTCCCATAGGCCAAACATGGGATCATCCCCTACTATGAAAAACTGCTCACCAAACGAGCACTTGTTTCTGCAACTGCAATCTGACATGAACAGTAGGGAGATCGAGCTGCAAAGCAGCTATGTTACCTCAAGAGTAAGGCTACCCAGAGTAGAAAAATCATGAAAAACAATCACATCTTACATTTCCTTTCAATCTGAGTTTCTACAGCTACTAATTCGGCCTACATTGAGGTTGTTAAACAAAATAAAAACCAAATGCTATATCTAATGCAAACATTGATCTTCAAACATACCTTGATTATTTCCTAAATCTAAAATCCTGAATTACTGCATAAATGTTTTCTGTGTTGTTCTGAATCCTTTCACCCATTGTCCTTAGATATAAATTATTGGCCATCCCAAAGGTTGTATTTTGGAAGAAATTGGTAGAGATGAAATTAAGGCTTTTGATTTCTCCTAATTAGAAGTCCCTCAAGTTTTAAATGTAATTAGGTCAAAAATTGTCATGTCGATTGCTTACATGGTTGGTTTAACAACCAATGTAACGTCATTTTTGACATTTAATGCTTAAAGTTACGGTATGGACTAATTCGAAGCCAAGAGCGAAACATGGGGGCAATATTGTACCAAAAAAAAAAAGAGATGTGGCAGGATATTTGAGAAACTGGTGGGAGTTTTTTCACCTTAACCTATTTAGAGGGTTAGTAGCAACAGAATTAATTGTTAGATAATAAACAACACTGATAAATTTTCCAATAAAATGCTTTTCCAGCAAAAAAAAAAAATTTCTAGAAAATGAAACACAAACAATTGACATTTTTTTTTGTCATAATCACCTTAGACCCATAACATATGATTCAATATTTAAATTGAGCCATGACATGGAACCAAATCAAACTACAATCTACTTCTAATCATCAAATATTTTGATGCCCCTCTCTTTTCTTAGAGGGAGAGGGAGAAAGAGAGAGACATAGATATAAAGACAGGTTTTAGGGGCAAACTAACCTTGAAGATTGTTCTTCTGCTCTTCGATGATACCTTTAACCAATTATCGTTGGTCGAAACTCGTCAGTTTGCCATGGTTGAACAACGATCTCTTGGTGAAGATGGTTCTTTTGGAAGGAAACTTCAACCAAACGAATACGATTTTTTAGGGTTTTAGATTTTGATTTAGGCATTTTTATTTAAACAGAAAGGTGTTTCCTGAATCTTTTCGTCATATATGCACCACATGCCTCATCAATACAAAATCTTCTTTATCAAATGTTATTCAAAAGTCAAGATAGGTTCCAAATAAAATTTTTAAATCACTTTCAAATACATTTGAGACTCCAGTAGTTTTCTCAAAAAGTAAGATATGTGATAACATTTGTGAAGCTATATGACAAGAGAATATATGCCGATAAAAAATATGAGTTTTGAAAATATATAAAGAAAATACATACTCAATATTAATGTACTTTAAATTTTTTAAAACTAATTTTTAAATAAAATAATATATGAAGAAAAATTAATAAATCAATTGAATATAAATTAGTATTACTTGTAAGTATGAATCAATATTTTTTTTTGAAAGGAAGTATAAATCAATATTGTTAAGACAAGGATACTCTAAATCAAATTTTGATGATAATAATTAATAGTTAAATTCATTATGATTTCAAAATCAAGATGATTTACAAGTACTAAATTTGAAAGTCAAATTATTTTTCAAATGATCTAAAAGGACAGAAGTTCAAGCTTGAAAGAAAATTAATCTATCCATATTAGGAACTTATGTAAGATAAATAGATTAGTGCACTTAGGGTGCTTATTCTTTGTGTTTTTTTTAATAATAGTGGTTGTCCGGACTAGCTTTTACGTGCCTCAACTAATCCTATGGAGCCTTAAAGTTAACTATCGGGTAAATCTCCAATAACCTTGAGGGAACTTGAATTAATGATCATTGAGCCATCACTTCTAATGTGTTATATCAACTGAGCTACCCCTTGGGGTTAGACAATTAATTCATTACTCATGCATATCCTTTTTATACTCTTCTTTTTATAAAAATGAAAATTCTTCTAAAACCGAGTTTTCCTACTTAAACTTTATACTATATTAGCTAACTTTGTCTTCATAATGAAGACAAGGATCCTACCTACTTATTAAAATGAAAACATTGGAAAAAGGAAGCTTTTGGGGGAGCTTTTAAATCAAATATATAAGAAGTTGTCTAACCTCACTCACCAGTCAATTGATTAAGCTTTCCCAATCAAGGTCAAAACAAAGTCCAATCAGAGACCCATATTTATTTATGTTAGCCCAAGGATACGCTTTGATGATAACAAACTAAGGTTATTGGTTACTTATTGTTAACATTGAGATGAGTAATATGTTGAAATTGATCAAACATTAATAAAAACACTTCAATCTTAAGATAACAATAGTGTGTTTTATCAAGATCTTGGAAGACAAGTTCACTCATTCAATAATGTAAGAATTCAATGTTCAAGAAGTGAAGAAACTAATATTTCCAAGCTCGAGCATCAAATGAAAACCTTGTAAGCTTAGTCATATAAGGTGAAGCATGAATGCACCTTAGGGTATATCATATATCTATACATCATAACTCAGTTTTTGCTTCTAAATTGCATATCATTTGAAAACTTGTGAAAACATGGATGCACTAGAGAACAAGCAAGTGAAAATATAAGGTCTGTTTGGTTCTCGTTTTTTAAAACTTTTCTTAAGAACAGTTTTTAAAAACATGAAGAACACTATTTTGGTGTTCTCTAAAAACTGTTTTTGTTCTTTGAATTTAAATTTTTTTTTTGTTTTATGTACTTTCCAAAAAAAAAATCAAATTTGTTATCTATGTTTTTCTTGTTCTTTTTATTTTTTTTAACAAAAAAAAAAAAATTCAAAAAATGTAATTAAACATGCCATAAACACTCTGAAAGCTTTCAATTATAATTTGGAAGTTTAGCAATTGTGTTCTTAAGATTATATGTTTAATTTTTTTGAAAGAATATTATATGTATAAATATTAAAAAATTAATTATATAATTTGGTGTGTCGGGAACCCAAAATCCTCAACCTTGTTCAATATAATAAGCAATTAGTTTGAGCAGTTGGTTAACCATTAAGCATTAATTGCCCTCACTAGCCTTTGATCAATTGGATTAAAATTACACAATTAGAATTATATCAAGGTCCTTGAGGCCTTAGTCAAGTGGTAAAGGGGTAGGATGCGTTTATTGGAGATCCCAAATTCGTATTTAAGAACAAAGTACTACATAATACAAAGTGAATAGAAGTTAAAAAAAAAAAGAAATCATATCAAGGCTAAATAAAAACTCATAACAAGATTTTCAACATATTTCATAAACCCTTTAAAATATCTTTAGAAGAATTTAAGCTCAAACTAATCAAAAAAAATTATGAAGTCATCCAATTTGATGAAAATAATTTCAATTTATAATGTGTATGCATCCAAATTAAAATTTGGTCTGATCCAATATTAGGTTAAGCTTAAGCCCAAGCCCATGAATAAACGTTCATATAAAAGGGGCTCATATCCATTTGAGTAAGCTCATACAAAAATCCATGGGTATTTAAGAATTTTTTAAAATCTTTGGAAGTCAAACAAAGCTTTTTCTCAAATATCAAAAGTGACAAAAGGTGTGGGCAATTAGATGCAGAAGTGGAAGTTCCTTGAGGAACAAGCCTCCCTAGTAGAGACGTGGATAAATACTTGAGGAACAAACTTCCCTAATGGAAGATGTGGGCAGTGGCTTCAAGAAGTGGTGAGAGTAGAGAAAATTGAGACTTTGGCAGTAAGTCAAGACATCTATAAAAGGGGCAGAACTCTTAGGCAAACGAATCAATCAACCAATCGATCAATCATTTAATCAATCAACTCAACAATTTCAATCTACTTCAACAATTCCTAGGTTTTCAATCAAGTTTCATCAATTTCAACACTTTATTTCCTAGTTTCATCCATGTTTTTGTCAATTTTCTAGCACAGTGTAATTTCATTCATTCTGATTTACATCAGTAATTCCAACATTCTATTTCCATGTTTTAGGCAAGTCTGTCAATTTTCTAGTATCGTGTTATTTCATTCCTTTATAGGGAAATCTACTATTTTTCTTCAACATTTGATTCTTGCAATATTTCCATTCATATGACATTTTCTATTTTGATTCTAGGGAACTGTCAAGGGAACCAAGAAGCCGACATAATCTGATTAGAAGTTTGATCTTATGAGCCATTTGAGTGTGGACACACTTTAATTCTTAGCAGTTTCACATGCTCAGGGATTTTGTATGTTCGTTTGAAACCAAAATCACCAAATGATATTAGCACACCCGGTGGACCATTTTCGTTTAAGATGCTACTAAAGTTGAGA
Organism: Tetrastigma voinierianum; assembly: GCA_016808115.1. Taxonomy (NCBI): domain Eukaryota; kingdom Viridiplantae; phylum Streptophyta; class Magnoliopsida; order Vitales; family Vitaceae; genus Tetrastigma; species Tetrastigma voinierianum. Next base: position 593,757 of record JAEQBH010000591.1, read on the forward strand.
AGTAAAATTATTTTGGAATTTACGACTCGCATCCGATGCCATAAAAGCAAAGAGATGAAGGACTGGGCCTGCCCATGGTGGAACAAACTCAGAGGTAAATGCAAGAAATTTTCCAAGAGGAATATGCATCAAACAGCCCAATCGAGCAAGAAGAAGGCATAGGTAATGTGGATGTGGATACTCATGTCCTTAATGTTGATGAGTTTCAGGTGTTGATTAACAAACTGAAAAAACATAATACATTGGCTGCACAACATTTTGATGAAAGAATGGTCGCACAAATGAAGGCTCGGGTTGAACAAATCAAATTTTTAGCTGAGAAAACTAAAGTCAAGTCCGAGTATGATTAGACTGTGATAGATGAATAGGCAAAAATAACAACCGAGCGAGTTAGGGCTATTTTGGAAGAGTGAGAACAACAATCTCAGCCGCAAGGGACTATCTTGAAGACAATCTCAAAGATCGTAAGACAACATAGACAAGAACTGTTTCTCAACCTACAAGGCAACTATTTGACGAGCTAGGGGGGTAGCACCCCAGGAATTTTCAAGAAGCAAGTGGATCTGTGACACCCTAACCCGGCACCCGATGGGGTGTCAAGCGAGGGTGTTACACTTCGAGACTGGGACTCTTTAACCTTTTATTTCTCAGAGCTGACACTTGTACCTATTTTCTCATTCATATGCACAATTTCTATAATAACAAAAATTCTTTTACATATACATTATACATACCACCATAGTGGCATTCATTATATTCTATACACATATACTTGAGTCCCATTATTTGTACTATTACAATTTCACTATTACAAAATTATACATAAACCTGTCCAATGAAAATCAGAGATTTCGGAACAGTGCGGTGAGCACCTATCTCTGAGATGGCCTGTGGTTGTCGATAAGATGCTGCGTCCCTCGCTTCCTCTTTCAGACTTTTACCTTATTTAAAACCCGTGTTTAACTTTACGCTTAGTGGAAAACATATACATGGACGACTAATAACATTGATCAAGGTGTTTATTTAAATGCTTTCATATGTCTGCCTGCCTCTAGTCTTTTCATCTTTCGCCTATGACTTATTACATTCTATGTACTATTACATATATCATTTCTTTATTCTCTTTACCTATATCATGTCTCCTTTCATGTAGTGCCACACTTTATGCTGGTATTATCATTTCTTAAAATATTATTTTATCATATATTTTCTATAATGATCTTGTATTGTCATATACTTGTACTATGCTTTAATTATGACTATAGAATTGGCATTCACAACAGATTCGAGAGGGAACCTCGTCCTGTTAGTCATTCAATAGCAATGTGATTTCACATTTAACATTATGATTCACTTTGACTATAGAATTGACATTCATGACAGATTCGAGAGGGAATCTCGTCATGTTTGTCATTCATTAGCAATGTGATTTCATGTACTTGCATATTTTGTCATATACTTTCATTTCATCTCAGACCAATATATCAGACTTCCCTATATTTTCATCTGTACTTTCATATACTATACTTTCCTATGATTTTCATATACTGTGCTTTTCATATACCGTACTCATATGCTTTTCATATACTTTATCTATCATATACATTTCAGAATATTGGATACTTTATTTTTGTACTTGTATACTTGTCATCTGTTTTATGTTTCATGCCTGCATAAACCTTAGAAGCGGATACGGGAAATAACTGTATGTACCCGAAGGTACTATCACTGTACGAGACAATGATCTCTATTTGTATGACCCAAACGGGGCCGCTATAATGATCTAAATGAGATCTATGTCATCGACCCAAATGGGGCCTCGATATCTGTAAACTATATGTTGTAGCAACTATATCCCTATATAGGCATGCTAATTCATCCTTACCAGTTCTAAAGGTATAATCCATGTGTATTTTATGTTCGCATATTATCTCTCCCTAATAATTATTGTTATTTGGTAATCATATGCAATATTTACAACCATATATTTGTATCTTTGCATTTTTCATATGTCTTTTAATTTCAATTTACTGTATTCATAATTTACCATAAGATGTAACTATTTTCCATCAATATTCAGCATTTCTAAAGATGTGTCACCTAATCGCTACTGAATTCTATGTATCTATCATATCGTATTTTTATATATTCCTATATTCATATTATCTATCTATTCATATCATATCATATATCTATTTTATTCTTTATCTAATTTATATCCTTCAATATAGTCCGGATTGTTTCGAAATCCAAATCCCAAATTGGGACTGAACAAACAAGACAAATTTGGTCTACTTAAACAACCCCTATGCCATTACATGGCTTTTTATTCCAAGTAGGAAAATTCTACCTCAGAGTTTAATTAAACCCAAGATCAAAACACGTTTAGCTCATGATGCGGGATCAACCCTCATTTCTTACCTTAACCACTCCGACCATCGAACGCCAGAGATCTCGAGAAAGTACCTCAAACTTAGGATTTTCCGAACTTCTTACTAAATTATAGGCTAAATCTGCGGTTTTTGGTACTCACGCCTTAGCCAGTAGATGAACTTTTTTATTTCTTGTGAATGAATTAAAATGAATCAAAAAACTCACAGTGAATAAGAAGAAGAAAATAAAAAAAAAAACAAAAACTCTCAGCAGTCTCTCTCTCTGGAAATTACTTTATACAGCTCACATATATATAAACAGGTGGGGCCCATGTTTATATTAAAATATGAATTGAGTTTGGACCAGAAACAATTGAATTTAGCTTTAGTTCAAGTTTGATAATCTTAAATGGACATTCTTTAAATGTTGTCAATTTTGAGATTTTTCTAAAATCTCTAGTACAGGAGTTCTGAGCAAGCCTTGGATTACCTCGAAGTTACAGTGAAAATTCATCTTATCTGGAATGATGAGTGGAAATAAGATAACTAGATTGTGAGATGATTCAAGGTGAATATAATTTAGTCATCAGAGATCTACAGAAATTTTCCCATAATTTTAATGACAAGTACAGTTTGCCATTTTTCATAAAAAATGTCATTTTCTTAGAATGAATACAATTTTAGTATTTTATACCACAAACATGTTTATAAAAAGAAAAGCATTAGGAATATGTTACTGGGAGTGTTAAGGTCATAAAACCACTCAAGGAAGTTGAAAGAAATAATTATACTATCCATTGGAAAAGATGATAAGGGAACTGAAAATGTTAATGGAACATTTTAAAATCTATTAGAGCAGTAAACTATAAAGGTTGTTTGTTCTTCTATATAGTTACCACAACTTGAATTTGATTGACCCTTCCTTTGACTGAAGCACATAGACCATGTTTTAGACCAAGTACTAAATCTGACTACGAAGACTAACTAAGATTAAATGACAATATGAAAAACTTTGTTTAAAATAATTTCAATAAAGTTCACCAAGACTAACTAAGTTAGGCAATGAATACTAAATATTTTTCTGAAATTTAGATTATGTTCATTTCTGACTCATGGGATCTAATAGTTTATAGTAGATAAATCATAACTCTAAATTTATGTGATACTTATTTGATTGCCAAAACTTAAAAATCTTGGAGTGAAGATCCTTATCTATGAACAGTTTATTAAATAACTATAATTTAGCTAACACCTCGATGTAAGTACTAATAGAGTTCATACCATGTAATGTTGATTGGATCTATGCTAACATGGGATGAAGATAATTTAAGTGAATGGAAACCTTTTGGCGAGTGGCTGATGTTTATCAGTAACCTCACGCAATGGGTAAGTTGGTGATCTATCTGAGTAATCTTCAAAATTCAAGCTAGTTACAGCTCTTAATCCCACCAAAAGTCATTACCCTAGAATTCCATCTCTAAGTAAGCCACATGATACTCCTTGAAATGAAGTAAAAGATAGTCCTTTGGACAATGATTTAAAATATTAAGTAGCACAGGCAGTTAAGATGAAGAACAATACAATAAAATAAATTCAAGATTTCTAACTAAGGCGTTCTTTAAAACGTAGGAAAAGAACAGTAAACTCAAACTGAAACTACAGAGGGCTCAATATTTCAAAGCTGATTTTACATATGGGTGATAATTGGTGAAGTAAAATTCACTATAAGTGTGAACAAACCATAATAAAATGAGATACATAATTTTCAAAATCTGTTTTAAAAATATAACAATGGTGAAGAGATTGCCTGTGAGAGTTCAGATAAATTGCATATTAGTTACATTACTCAATAAAAATTGAAATAGAAAACTAACTAAAATTATCACAAAAGCATAGAATCTGCTAAAGAAATAAAGATAAAAATAAAAAAAATATCTGTCTTTATTTGCAGTCTGGTTGGAAAGCCCTATGATGCCTAAGTGCATCTATTTATAGATTTTCAGCGTGACCAGCAGAGACACATTTGAGGATCAAAATTTATGGCTAAAATGGTAACTGTTAGACATGGTTCTTATGTTTGATGGCTCGACTCTTGTAAAGTAACAGGTTTCACAGCCATTTGACATATTTCCTTTGCTATCTTCTTTGATTCTATCGACATAATTGGAATTTTGTGCAACGACATAGTTCCCATTGATGTGTATGTTTGTATTGGAACTTGGTTGTCTTTTATTGTAAACATAATTTCTCTTCAAATCTTCGAAGCTTTGTTACAATAGTCCTTTCACTATGCATTTAATCCCTTGTTCACGACCAACTTGCCTTAACCATCTACTCTCTTCATTTTCTAAAGCGATAGAAAAATTCTCTGTCACGACAAAAATCTCTTACTCAGCAATTTTTATTAGTGTGACATAATCTTCCTTTGTCGCGACAGAGATTTCTACCTTCAGTTATTTATTCTGTCGCAACATTGATTCGTGCCACAGTAGGGTGATCAGATAAACTAAAATTTATATACAAAATTTTTGCTTCTAAAGTAAAATTAAAACTCTTGCAGTATAGCAGTCTAGGGTGGGAACAGAGTGGGTGCACAAATCTTCTGAAATGACTAGTATCATGATTCGAAATGGTGGGGCTTTCATTTGGATTTTCGGTTGTTAAAAGTGTGGTTAATTTAGAATCACTAAAGCTAAGTAAGCAGTATAAATTAAGATGTAAGAAAAATACCTTGAAGTTTTGGGTAAGCTAGTTTGATATGATGGGAATTTGTAGAGTGTCCTCGAGTTATTCTAAGCATTAAATTGATAAACATATAGTCATTTCCAAAACCAGGATCTTTGTTTAACTTTAAAGGCAGCATAGTAACTTTCCTATTGAACCAAAGCATTCTGCGAGCATTTAATGTTTCAATGAGTTGAGAAAATACATTAACCTACTATTGGCACAAGTAATGACATCTAAGAATATCAGTGTATCTACATGAGAATACACACGAACCTAAGCTGTGCAGTATTGACCCAGAAGAAATACATTAAGCACTAGCCTGGATTGGAAGGAAGTTTAGAACACAAAATCACGATTACACCTTCATGAATGAAGGAACACTACGACCAACATATTGACACAAACCCTCCTCTTCAAGGTTTTGAGGAAGCAGCAAACATCACCTGAGTTGTCATCCTCAAGGGGTGTGTTTAAACTGAAAAATGAAGAGAAAGAGGAGAGAGAAGAGAGAAAATAGAGACAGCGGGGACTGTGTGTGAAGAAGTACAAAAAAGACAATGAATAGTTAGGTTTTGATTGTCTATAAAGTGGCTTATATAGCTATCCCGAATATGTGAAAATACGAATAACCTAAATATGATTACATTGGGGCAAAGAGAATTAATCAAAAAGCGGAGTCGTTTGGATCCACAAAAAATAGGGAAGATTTCGCTATGCATAATTTCGCTATCACTGTGAAAATTTATATCATATAGGCAACTATGTGAAAGTACAGAGCATGTGAATTCAAAATTTTTGCTATGCACGAGTAAGCCTAACTATGATATGAGCTACTTTATGATAGCGAATTTTAATATGATGTATTTTCATGTTAGAAATTTTAAAAACATGCCATAGCCAGAGGAAATTGTTGTGCCTCATAACAGCTAAATGTCTCTTTCGACAAGTGATGGGTTCCTTCACGGGCTTGATGGAGGGAAATGAAGAAGTCATGAACTACGGCATAAATCGGCAAAGATTAGATCTCAGAAAAGCTTGGAGAATGTTGGTGGGGCTCACAGCACGCAAAACTACGAAAACAGTGCAACAAAATCAGTAGAGTACTAAACCAGGACTGCTGCATCCAATAGCTTAAATATATGATT